>CM073747.1:10017344-10749844 GCA_037127355.1 Schoenoplectus tabernaemontani
CATACCAGAATCACAACTATTACGACAACAACAACAACAAGGGTGCTAGTATAACCAACAAACACAGATAGTGAGAATCAAGCCATGCCAACAAGACCAAATCAGAACCAGCTAAGCACTAACAAGGACAACCAAAATCAACAACACAGGCAACAGAGGGCACAAAGCTGCTCAAAATCGAGCTAGACAGCCAAGTAGCAACAAATAAAAATACAAGTTAGTTAACAGCAAGAGCAACAAAGTGAATCAAAGGCACCCGACTTCGGCCTCGCTTCACTGGTACCGAATGATACCAGTGTACCAAAGCACCAACGAATCACCCTATATTAGAACCTGTATAACCATCAAGTAATGTTATCGAATCTCAACCGAGGATCTGGTACCAGCACAAAAGTCATAATAGTAAGCATCAGCATAGGGGTAAGGTACAGCCAACCCAAGGAAATATCGAGGTAACATGGGCACAGTCACGCAAACAAATCAAGGCTAGCAAGGTCAGTAGGGATAGCAAGGCACAACGCTTCATCAAATAGAACCAGATAGCCAATACCAGTAACAGACACCACACAAGGAACACAAAAATCGGGACAACGCATAAGGCGCCTATCAGATAAGAGAAATCAGGCAACAAAAGGGCAACAAGCGGCACACATAGAAAGTCACAGATACAAGCGCGGCTCAGCCGAAAATCAAGCAACAAAGCAATGATCAATAAGGCATAAAACCAGCAAATCAAATTAGCAATACAGCCGGCCACAAGTCAGAATGGACTAGCACTATCAAGAACCCAGGCATATACCAGCAACGAGCTTAAGGCCCCGCCTCACTGGTACCAACCGGTACCAGTGTACCAAGGCACACAATGAATCAACGCATAAGGCAAGCAATAGAGGCAGCATGGCTCAGCCGGCTGCCGACTCAAAACACAATGACAGAAAACAACAAATAAGGAAGCACGAGGATCAGTTCGGCACACAAAAGGGCCCACACGACCCTAGATTAAGAGAGATAATACCCAGTTTATTCAAGACAACACAAGGGGGAGGAGGGTGGTCTGTAACTGTTGCTGTGCTCGGCTCAGGCAGCCAAAGGAGTAGTAAGATGGGCGACTGGGTCAGTAGCCGTAGGTGGCGCACCACCTGAGCGAGCCGAGTAGTGTGACCGCCGTTGCCACTGGAGGTGATTAGCTCCGACTAGAGTGGGTGAAAGGGGAAGAGTATTTGAAGAGGGGGCCGTGTCGCGCACGAAAGGGGATGAGAGAGCAGTTGGGGCTTTGTTGATCGATGGGGAGAAAGAGTGCCATAGACAGGAGAAGAGATAAGGGGTCTTCGGTCTTGGCGCAGAGGAAAAGGAAAAAGGGAGAAGCAGGTAGGGCTTGAGGCGTCAGGGAAGAGAAAATAGAGAGTGGGAGATATGAGGGGAATCGGGGTTCTGTCGCCAGCCGAAGAAATAAAAAGAGGAGAAGGATGAGGGGACGACTTAGAGACAGTGAGAGACAAAGTGACAGTGCGTGCGTTTCCACGGTGGGAAAACACGGGAGAGAGATAGAGAGAGGGTGAGTGATAGATGGGATGAGTATTAATGGGAGATAGTGAGTTGGAGATTTTTAGTGGCGTTTCGGGGTGGACAATGGTGTGGCTATTTGAATTTATTGGGTTTTAGATCATGGGTCATAATTTTTACTTCACTTATGAATTTTAATTTATTGTTTCGTTGGTTAGCTTATGAGGTGGGTTATGTCATTATCACTATTATTATTATTATCTTTAGTATTATTATTTATTACTTGTCCTTGATTATTCATATATATATATGTATATATATTATTTTAGTTCGATTTGATTTATTGATTATCTATTTCGAAGTTAATTAATTGATCAATTAATTATTATTATTATTATTATTATTATTTTATTTTATTTCTTTCTTTGGGTTTTGTTATTCGATAACTAAATCTCATTTAGCTTTATTTATATTCCAATTTTTGATTGATTTATTATTCACTTCAAATTTGAATTTTTATCTTTATTTAATTTTTAATTGAATTCTTATAATTTACTCAGAAAATTGATCATGCATTTTCTTATCTACGTAAGTCATCGACCAAATATATATATCTAAGCTCTATTTATCCATTTATTTAATTAATTATGTGTATTCGCTTGATTGTTAAATTAAATTATTCATTAATCTATTTTATTTCATTTTTAATTATCATTATTACTTAATTAAATTTTATGGTTTAATACATATTCCTTGAAATATGTATCAATTCGAGTGTTCCATGCCCTTGACGTTTGCTTCAATCCATACAACGCCTTCTTTAATTTCAGCACCTTCTGCTCCTTACCAACTTTCACATAACCGAGAGGTTGCTCGATGTAAACCTCTTCTTCAAGCACTCCATTTAAAAAGGCTGATTTCACATCCATTTGAAATATACTCCACTTATTTTGAGCCGCCAACAAGATTAGTAGTCAAATTGTCTTCATTCTTGCTACCGGGATAAACACCTCTTCATAATCAATCCTCGCTTTTTGCTTGTATCTTTTCACCACTAGTCTTACCTTGTATCTTTCAATCTTGCCTCTTACATTCATCTTTTTCTTATAGACTTATTTAACACCAATCAGTTTATGATCCTTGGGCAACGTCGCAAGTTCCTAAGTGTCATTCTTCTCGATTGCATTCAACTCTTCTTGAATAGTGGATTGCCACTTTTCATGTTTCACGGCTTGTTCGAATATGATGTCCTCCACATCCGCCAAAACACACATCAAATGTAACTCATCTGTCGTCTCGTATATGTCTTATAAACTCCTTATTTTTGATGTACTTGGCTCATCTTCTTCATCGGATAAAGATGAAGATGGTTCAACTTGTGATGTTGTCGATGCAGTTGTGCTTGTCGGTGTAGATATAATTATCGATGTCGCTTCTTTTTCTTCCTCATGAAACATCTCCTCCATGGAACTCTGTTTCCACATGCTTTCTTCATTGACCTGCACATCACAACTCACATGTATAGTAAGCGGATCATAAAGATTAGCTTTTTGCTCTTGTCATCAAGTTTTGTGCGCTTTTGATCCGAAATGTGAGCATAAACTACACTTCCGAACACTTTTAGATGAGCTATTGATGACTTGACACCACACCATGCTTCTTGTGGGGTGACATTCTGTAAATTCGTTGTAGGATATCAGTTTTGTAAGTAAACCGCACACCTTACCGCTTCAGCCTAAAATTCTTTCAGCATATTTTTGCTCTTTAATATGCTTCGAACCATGTCAAGTATGGTCCGATTTTTTCTTTCCGCGACTCCATTTTGTTGAGGTGAATAATGGACTGTTAAGAACCTTCTAACACCTTTCTCTTCACAAAAATTTATAAATTCCTTTGATGTAAATTCACCGCCTCTATCGGATTTCAAAACTTTGATGCGCTCACTACTCAAGTTTTCAACAAACACCGTAAACTTCTTAAAAACAGAAAATGCTTCAATTTCTCTTTTAAAAAATAAACCCAAGTTCTTCGAGAAAAATCATCAATAAAGGTAATAAAATACCGGTGTTTACTAAGTGAATTAGGGGTTATTGGACCACAAATATCAGTATAAATCAATTCAAGCACATTCTTTGCACGATAACTTACTTCTTTTAGAAAATAATTCCTTGATTGCTTTCCTAATACATAACCTTCATAAAATTTATTATCGTGGTCTATGTGTGGTATAGCCTTCACCATTTTTTTATTTGACAATTGCTTCAAACCACCAAAATTAAGATGTCCAAATCGCAAATACCACAACCAAGTTTTATCCTCTACACATGCTTTTAAACACTTGCTTGACATTCATCAAATTTAACTTAAACATACGGTTTTTGGTCATTTTAACTTGAGCTAGTAACCGATTATCTTGGTCTCTCAAATAAAGTGTTCTTTCTTTCATAAAAATTGTGTAACCACATTCCAACAATTGTTCCAAGCTCAAAATATTACTCTTCATATCTGACATATAATAAACATTCGAGATAAACCTCTCATTTCCATCTTTACAATGAATCAGTATTTTATCTTGGCCTTTAACATTCACTTTTGAGGCATCTCCAAATGACACATGACCATCCACAATCTCCTCTCTATCTCGGTAAACATATACTTGTAGCCCCACATATGGTTGTTTCGCCGGTGTCCAAGTACCATACTGACTCATTGTTGGGATCGACCTCCTTACTTGTTAGTAATACCACATCATCACCTCTTTTAAATTCTTTTTTCTTATCTTCTTTCTTTTCATTATAATAACACTCCGCTGCATAATGGACATACTTTTGTAAGAATAACATTGAACATTGTACTTACTCGACCTTCCTCTTTCTCGACCTCGGCCTCCGCCGTATGAGTTAGATTAGTTTTTTTCTTCCTTGTTCTCTTCTTGTCCTCTACCACGGCCTCTGCCGCGACCTCTACCTCAGCCTCTGAAGCCACCACTGCCTCTTCCACGACTACCTTCATCATTGTCCGACTTGTCTTCTTTTAGTGTTGTCTTGGCTTGAAGTGCTTTTTCTAACACCTCTTGCTTTTTTTTTTTTTTTTTTTGTTCATGAGCCTCCAAGGAACTTGAGAGCTCATCCATCGTCATTTCTGTTAAGTTTTTAGACTCTTTTATGTCACACATAATATTCTAAAAATAATTGATTAAGAACATTAATATTTTCTCTACTACTCTACTTTCACTCATTTCTTCACCATTTCTTTTGAGTTGGTTCACCACCATTTCTACCCTTGTGATATAATCCGACACACCTTCCGACTCTTTTATTCTTAAAATTTTGAACTCACCTCTAAGTGTTTGTAGGCGAACTTGATTTACTTGGTGTGCTCCTTTGTATGCTTTTTCAAGAGTCTCTCATGCTTCTTTTAATGTCTTCGCACCGGCTATCTTCTCAAAGTCCGACTCATCAACCGCTTGATACATCATGTAAAGTGCGATTTTGTCTTTCTTGCGTGTCTCTTTCAACTCCTTCACTTGATTAATCGTCAAACCTTCCACGATCGCATGTTCGGCATAGCCAAACTGAACGACTTCCCACGCATCTTACGAGTCGAGTAACGCCTTCATATGTATACTTATATTGTCGTAGTTGGTCTTCGAAAGACGCAAGCATGATACATACCCGACACTTCCAATGAATGCACTATTATTGGCCATAGCTTTGATACCAATTTGATAGAGCGAACACACTCTTAAACAAAACAATCACACTTTTAAGTAGGACAATCTCGGCTTTAAGTAGAATTCTAGGATATGTGTCGAAAACTTTGATACTAATTTGTTGAGTATGATTTAATATGATTGATATGAAGATAGAGAGAAGAAATATACTATGTAAACTCTTAATAATTCTCTTTAGTATTATCTCTCTTACTTGTTTGCTTACAACAAATTACAGTTCTTTATATAGAGATAAAACATCAGAAGAAAACTCTAGAATTGAAAAATAAAAAACTAAGCAGCCCAGTTAAATCTAACCTTTATTTAATGAAATATCATAACTTCTTCTAGGAAACTCTAAATGACTTGAAACTTGGATCAATAAAAATTAGACTTAAAGAGCTTTAATTTCATAGTCATTCATCAAAAACTAAGTTCGGATGACCTTCCAAATTTACTTATTAATCAGACTTAAAAGTTATTATAATTGGACAACAAACTTCAATAAAACATTAATTAAGTTTATATTTTCAACGGACAATACCAAAAGCAAAATATAGATGAATATTAGCTACGGTAGATTTTATTAATGAAATTTGGCGGAATATGAAATTACACATAAATTAATGCATTGAATTAGAAACAACATTAATATATATAACTCAATAATATCAAGAAATAATGTTCTATTTGTTTAAATTTATCTCCAGAAGTATTTGGAAAAATCAATGGAGATTCAGATACCGACCCTTAAAAAAAAACCTTCATAATTGGAGCGTCTTTATACATGTGGCTATTTGTTTAGACCTATTTACTGTTGTCATCAGTATGTTTTGAGTGAATGCATGGATGCTTGATCGCTGAAAGTTCTTCAAGTATTAATTTCTAGTATAAGTCGTGATGTAGACGTGCTATATATGCATGGTTCTTGGAAATTTATAATCAATCACTCAGTTGTATATGGACACTCGTGATGTGCACAGATATATACTTTTGTAATTACGTACGTATGTTGTTTTTAATTTAGGAGACAACTTGCTTATGTACAATAATACCTCTCCATTTTGTGTTTAATTAAATAATGAAAGCCGTCTGTAGCCATGTATTCTGTTGACCTCATAGTATAGTTATTGTTCCTTTCAGTTGAAGACGCTTGAAAATAAACAAGTCTTACATGAATAGGAAAGCAATGTGCATCCCCACTTAATTAAAGATGTTATAGTGACATTGAGATTTTTGGAGTATGGGAAGGAGACGCCTTTTTATCTCTTGTTCCGGAGTCCAATTATTGGGGCGACATAATATTATTATTATTATATTACCATTATATTTATTTCTTACCTGGGGGATTGTGGACCATAGTTCTAACTAATTCCTCATAAAGGATATAAATGAAAAATAACGAAACAATATAAGGCAGGTCATATTCTTAATCGAAGTAAATAGCTTATACGGGATTCAACTTAAAAACTGAGAGAGTGAAAAGTCAATCGTATACAGAGTCTTATACTGGCTGTAAGCTATTATGAAGCTAAATTTGTAGGAGTTAAAATACACAATTATGCTGGCAGGCGGGACAACAAGAAATGTGTGCAAGTTGCATGTATGGGCCCCATAACATGCATAGCTCTTTTTCTTTTCTTTCTTGGCTTATGATAGGAGAACTAGAAAGGATTGGGACAGGGCTAAGGTCGGTAGGGCTCTTTCTCTGGGATTCTTTAGGTTTTTAGTGTGTGTGTGGGGAGAGAGAGGGGAGGAGGAGGGGGGGGGGGGGGGGGGCACATACCCCAATTAAATCTGCCTCATAATGGTCCCAGATTTTCTTAACTTATGAGCCAGGACCCACATGATCATGATATAAACAACACGTACATGCGCCACTTTCTACATGTAATCTTTTGAGCTTGCTGTCTTCTATCTTCATGGAGCTTGTTAACTTGTGAAAATCATGTTAGAGCTTATGCAATGCGACCAGGGACCCCCCCGAAGCTGAGAGTGAAACAGCCGCACAATTTGGTGCGAGATCGCTGTAGGAGAACGACTAGAGATGATGTTCTACAAAGTGTGTTTGGTTTATCTGTATTTATGCACAAAAAGAAAAAAAAAACAAGCATTTCAGAGCTTTACCAAAGATGCTGAAATCAATATTGATATGCTAATATGCCATTTTGCTCAAAAAAGAATCTGAACCGTTTAGTTGGGCCAAGCACTGAGTCTTAGCCCATGGCCCGTTTCTGACAGAATAAGCTACAGTACAAAACTTCCTTTTACCATATGATTAGAAATTGTAACTGAATATGAATATGTCAGTGAAATATCACCTTTAGTCCTTTACGCAGTTCTGGATCTTGCCACATAGAATCCGAACCTCGTGGCCGTGGGATAAAGAGGTAACGAACACTGATGCATAGGAATTGGAGGGACGTAATTTTGGTAGAAAGAGGAATAATGTAAAAGCGCTCGGGAACAGTGAATGTTTTTCCTGAAATATCCCACCTTATAGCATGGCGCCGGACAGTAACAGAGGGGGGGAGGGCAATGTTGGAGGTAGGATGGAATCAGAAACGATTGATAAGAGATGTTGGGTCAAAGAAATAGAATGTTTCAATCAAATTTTTTATTTTATTTTTTACTGTACTAAATTTACTTTTTAATGAATCAAAAGATGTCTGGGCACCGCGCTCCTGATTGGAGGCATATTCTGCAATCTGCATAGGTACATGCTAAAGTTTTTCAAAGAGAGGTCCAGAAATCTCAGAGTAACGACTGTACGTAGAGACCGGTTCTTAAGTAAACAAAATTTCATGTGGATCGTAATGCAAGAACGTAATCTGTGTTAGACACTTAGACTGCAAATTAAACATGAGAAGGATTTTTGTTGTGCTTGGCAAATGGGAGGAATGAAGGGCCTATTTGAATGCTTTATCAGCTTAGTAGCAGCCAAACAACATGACTGTTATTAGTTTTTGCCTTTCAATCTTTCCCTCTTTAATTTATTTTGTAATATAGTCCCATCAAAATTTTTATTAGGTTTGCTATCTTTTCAATCTTTCCCTCTTTAATTTTTTTTGTAATATAATCCCATCAAAAAATTTAATAGGATTGCTATCTTGGTGGGACATTAATTGATGGGGACCCATACAGACTAGTACTGAGGTATTGACATGTGGACCCCCACAATACTGATGACAGCTAGCTAGCACCATCAGAAAATTGGCATTGAACTATAGAATGATGGAGGCATGCACGATGCATAGGTGGCGCCAAAGAATAGGTGTCAGTGCTGAATTCAAATCGTTTATAGTACTTTATAGACTAAAACTGTTTAGATTAAAGTAGCTCAGTAAATTTAAATGTGAAAATTAATTTCGGACAGTCCGTTTTCTAAATCCTACGACTATTATCATATCAGACGAGTATTTTATGGTAAAATATTATAGAAATATTAATTTGAAAAATCAAAATTCATATTTAATAAATTTGGTCCTAAATATATATTTGTAATATTTAAAAAGTATAGGGGTTAAATTGAAAGGTTTTTTAAATGAAGAGATTTATATTCTCCACCGCACTCTTTCCCTTTCTTTTATATTTGGATGAACTCTTAATTGAAATGTGCTTAAAAAAATTAATTCAATTACACTCTCTCTTGCTCTACTTTCTCTCTCTTGGTTTGATATCAGAGACAAAAGAATAAAGAATTATCATCACTACTTATTAATTTATTTCTCGGAATGAATCCCTTATTATTCTTCTCTAGATTTATTTGTTGTCCCATTAAGTCATAAATTTAGTGCTGGATATTGAAGGAGTTGCCGTCACCATTTTCATGAAAGTACCCTAAAAAATGGGAAACTTGAATAATCTTAGCTGCGAATCCGATTTGTACCGTATAGACAGAATTTGCTTGAGAACAATATTTATCACGACCCGAGTAATACAATTTTTTATTTAAATTATTTTGATTGATTTTATTACTATCCGAATTTTCTGTAAAAATGTTCCAACATTCTTAAGCGAATTTTCCATATTTGGATAGTAAATATGTAGATTTTGATTTTCTGAAATCAAGTTCAGTGATATTTTAATTAAGTCGCACTTGATTAAGTTTGATATGTTCACCGAATTTTATATAATTCGATTAAATTTTATCATCAGAAATAAAAAGAATCGAAAGAATTTAATTCTGAAAAAGCGAGATTTTATAATAATGAAAAAGCTCGAAGATTTCTTCTCTGTTTTATGGAATTGGTTTTCTGTAATTGAAGAAAAATTATGACATCCTTTCGGTGCTTGAGAATTTGTTTCATTGAGAGTAGCATTACAAATTAATTCAGATAAATTGTGTTGTATAAATGTATAATTTGATCTCGTCCATCCCGTTTGATAATGGATTTATAAAAAAGAAATATGAAATCTTGATGGATATGAATTATACTTCTCATTGTTGAAAAATGCATTGTTCTTTGACTAAACTTACAAGACGAGTTTGGTTACTTACAAATTACAATCCACTACAAGTTGATTTGAAAACTTTAGCATTATGATTTATTAGTGCTTACTTTGTCAGTAATTACGTTAATTAATTTCTTTTAATTATTGGAATATTTGATTTCACCCAAGAGATGCTAATTGAGTTCGAAAATTCGGACTATTATTTTTATCCTGAATTTTATATTGGTATCTAGTATTATTAGAACAAGAACCTAGATTATTATGCTACTAACTTATTGTTTAAAAATAAAGAAGTGTAATTATTGGTGAATTGAGGTCTCCTACTAAATTCATCATGAGTACTCTCAATTTGATTGTAAAAAGATGCTTTTATTCATACAATATATCGAGAAGAATTGTGGGGGTATTAATTAATTAAAGATTGCAAGTAAATATGATCAATTTTATTGATCGAGGTCTATTAAAAAAATAGATTGAGATGAATACTCTCCGATACAAGATTGATATTTTACAAATCATTAAAATAACAATCAATATAGTTAATATTTTGGCGATACAAAGAAAAAAATAATAATTATTATGATGATCGAACTTAATTAGCCTTGATAACTAATAATCATCCGATACAAATGAGCCCGTGATTTAAAAATTAAATAAGAAAGGATTTTTTTATTATATGATTAAACAGAAATGTGGGGTTTAAAATATTAATTCAGATGATTAATTAATTCATTTCATGTGTGACGTGAATTTAGACATACATAATGCATTATGTAAGTAATTAATTTTCACTGCACCACAAAAGGGCTTTTACAGCGGTTATTTCCCCAAGTTAGCAGCGGTTGTACAACCGCTGTTATTGGGAGCATTGCAAAGTTTAACAGTGGTTTTATTAAAAACCACTGCAAATTATTTACAGCGGTTTTTACAGAACAACCACTGCAAAATATCATTTACAGCGGTTTTTAACTAAAAAAACGCTGTAAAATATTTTTTTTATTTTTTTCGAAATTAATTTGTAGCTGTTTTTTCATAAAAACCGCTGTAATTTTTTTGTTTCTGTGACTAGCCCATATATTCTAGCCATATATAATATTTTCATCACACGCATTTTCACAAAAATAATAATAACTACATTTAATTACTAATGAACTAATTTATCTAACATACACACATAATACTACATAATACAATAAAATATAAAAAATATTTATAAAATATTAAAACTTGATAAAAAATATCAAAACAAGAAAATCACTAAGAGACGCTACAACCTCGGAAGTATCGGTAAATACCAAATAACTTTTACATTGACGCCTTTCATACTTTCAATCTCATCGCCTTTTCGTTTGTACCTTGAAATGTTACATTTCAAGCATTTCTTCAAATCTTTGTGCACTCTTCGGAATAACATACAATCATTTGGATAAATG
This sequence comes from Schoenoplectus tabernaemontani, assembly GCA_037127355.1. Classification (NCBI taxonomy): domain Eukaryota; kingdom Viridiplantae; phylum Streptophyta; class Magnoliopsida; order Poales; family Cyperaceae; genus Schoenoplectus; species Schoenoplectus tabernaemontani. The sequence goes on from CM073747.1 coordinate 10,028,448, forward strand.
AGAATTCTCCCTGCTTCCATCACCAAATGACACAATATTTTTTTCGTCTTGTACGTCGAATCAGGTATCTCATTATTTTCAGGGAGGATTTCTTTTAAAAGCTCGAGTAACGACGTCAAACTCTTTTCGCTCCATCCATTCTTTGCTTTCAAGTTATACAATTTAAAAATAGTGGTAGTTTTTGTAAGTTTCATACCAGGATATAACGGTATGCTCATTTTTTTACCTTAAGTTTCAAACATTTCGGGGATATCAACAAATTCAGGTTCAACATCATACATCGTTTTATCCAAATTATCATTAATATAGTACTAATCATCATCTAAATTTTATACATCAATCTTAATATTTCTTCATCTCAATTATTCTCGTGCATCAATACCTGAATCTATATTATTTTCAGCCCCTAATTCTTCCTATACATCAATACCCAAAGCTACATTTCCTACATATTCTTTGGGCTCTCTATGCCTTACCCATCGGATGTACCCCGGTTGAAATTGTCACACCCAAGAATAATTAAAACATATTAGGGGTGATTAATCCCGCTACGTACGCACGACGAGACGTGCGTACGAAAAGCTAAATGAATAAAATAAGATAAATCTCAGAATAAACAAAACAATATATAGTCCAGAATATACAGTAAAGTACAACACTCGACACCGGCAGGGCTAACTCCATCAGAATGGGTAGCAAAAGTCTCACAAATAAAAACCCAAAGAAATAAATAAGAACCCAATAACCGATAAGTCCTAATCATCTACCCGCCTCACTGTGCTGATGCGGCAAATCACATCTGATATCACGCAGGATTGCACCTAACACTCTCATCAAAAATCAATCCTGCACCTGTAAACCTGAATCCCACAACCACCGTGGAAACATGAGTAATTTAAAAAAAAAATACTCAGTACGGATTTAAATCCAGTCTTAAGATTTGATCTTCTTTCCTAGACTGGATCCAAATACTGATATCGTATTTTAATATAATATAATAATTATGTGTGAATATAATAATATTTTATGCACATTTGAGAAAACTCCTAAATAAATGACATGAAACGACAATTAAACCCGAAATAGAAAGTCTGTGGAAATAATATTATAATATAAAATATAAGGTACAAAAATCAAACACCCGATATAAATACCCAAATTATAAATCACCAGATCTATCCCAAGCGGGCGCCACCAGCGTCCCATCTTACGAACTTGGACTTTGCCTAAGCGGGCGCCACCAGCGACCCAACTTATGAACTTAGGACTTTATATTTTTACGGCGCCAATACCGCATAAATGAGAAATTTGGGCTCCTGAGGCGATAACGCCCTAGGAGAGTGAGCGTGTATAGGCACGTATTCTGGTCTGTTAAATTTGATAATTCACCTTACAAAATAAAAGTAAACAGATAAGTATGTCTTCAGTTGTCATATCTTCAAGAAGGAGATAACTACCTGTGAAATGATAAAACAGAATATAATACAAATGTGAGCCTACACTGTACCAACTAGGGGCCAGGTGATCGCATCTTGAGAAATGACAAAATGAAATATAATCCCGAATGAGAGCCTACACTGTACCAACTAGGGGTCAGATGACCGCATCCCGAGAAATAAAAAAATAAAATATGATACAAATAGGAGCCTACACTGTACCAACGAGGGCCCAGATGACCGCATCCCGAGAAACGACAACACAAAGTAGAATCCAGACTCATATATGGCCGCCCACACTAAACATTTGAAAGACATGGTATCATAATCGCTCAAATTTGAATTTAAAATCTTAATCATATTAAGAATAGTAAAAATATAATATTGATCAAAAGAAAAACACTCTGGCACGGCTGAACCCGCCAAATGACGGGGTCGGTGGATAACCGACAAGCAAATGTGCGTAGTGTATATGCAGACCAAGGGGAAAGTAACCCGTTGGTCTGGTTATAAAAGGCAACCTCAGATTGAGATCATCCGGCCCGTCTCAGCACTTTCATGCATTTACTACTTGATTAACTAGTTAACTTAATTAATAATTAGTGATAATAATAATATTTTCCTAATAATTATAATCTACAACTTGATTATTTAATTCTATTTGATCCTATCTCGGGACTATTTCTCGAGTCCTACTCCAATCCTGTCTACATGCAGTATGACATGATATGACATGCGAATGAGAGTAGGCGTCAAGAATGCTGGTCAATTTACCGAATGCAATGACAATTCAAATCTGATCCCTAAACACATTTGGTCAGAAAATACCACAATTTAGATTTATTTTAAAAATAATTTTGTTTTTGGTTTGGGTTCCTAATTCTGAAGAAAGAAAATCAAATCTCAGGAATCCTTACCTGAGAATAGTATGGAAAGGTCAGTAGCGTTAGATTTATTAGTCTTCGGTGGGGCTCACGATCTCGTGAGCCGTCTCATCCTGAGTGTACTCTTTTGTCGGCTCGTCAAGATAAATATTGAGAACCTAGGAAGTCAAAATAAATTAATTTGTGAGTATCCTATTAACGTTAGGTCTGGTTAGGTCAGGGTATTCCGGACTCGAAAGCGGGAGTATTATTACTTAACATTTGTAATTTAGATTATATCCATTTTGATTAATGTGATTAACTTAATTCTATTTAGATTTATTAAGTTTAACTTAAAGTTATCTCTTAATTATTTTGATTATGATTAGAATAATTAATTATTTAGAAATAGAGAAATTAATTAATATATAATATTATATAATTAATATTATTCTTATTAAAAGTAGAGAAATTAATTAATATGTATTTTATAATATAAACTATTGTTATATTTTAATTATTATTTTATAAATCTTAATTATTCATATTATATTCTTTAATTATATTTTATTTTAAATATTAGTATTATTTTTATAAATTATAGGTTTGTTATATGAAAATAAAATAAATGTGACAGAAATTAACGAAACTCGATTAAATTATTTTAATTTAATTAAATATTATTATTTTATTAAGTGTATTGGTGTTTTAGTGTTCAGGATCATAGGCTGACTCAGAAACCATTGTATATGTTCGGATTTTTTTATTATAGAGGCAGATCATATAATCATCTCTCAAATTTCACTGTAAGTATAAATCAATTTATTAGTTGCGCACATTTTTAATTTACGGCACTTGCCAATTAATCAATTCATACTTTTAGCCCGCTTAACCTTTCGGCCCATTTAGTTCAGATCAATTCATTTCCCGACCTATATTATGATGTCTATTATCAGTTCAGGTTTATTTTGCGCATATAACCCTAGAAAAGGGGTTATTACCACAAAAGTTCATTTTGACCCTTAACTTGATAATTTTCATAATTTGGTCCCTGATAAAGTGCACCATACGAAAATTAACAGCAAAGAGTGGTTCCTGATGCAACTTATAAATCATGCAAAGAAGGGCTCAATAAACTAGCATAATATCACAATTCATAATAGAACAACACTAAAATCGAATCATCACACATTTGAGCAAGCAGCAAAAGGGCAAGGTCGGCACAAGCCAAACCAGAAAATAAGGTCAAGTAACAAAGGACTCATGACAGAGAAATCAACGGCAGGGAGCTCAACCCTTACTTCACTGGTATCGATTAATACTAGTGTACCAAGGGTTTGACTAACTTTCAAAGGGGCTATGGAGCTAGCATCAGTTACAATAATTTATCTCATTAGCATGCACAAAGACCTCCACAAATCAAGCTAAAAATCACTACATAACAATCAATTTGGAAAAGATAACAGATGAATGGCTCAACCGGCCAGCACAGGGCCCATAAGGCCAAAAAGAAAGGTGTTACCAAAATGAACCATGACAACAAGGAGGCACAGTCACAAGGATAGGCTCGATCATGGAGGAGGCAAGGTCGAGCTTAGCATCGAGTAGTCGGGAGAAACTCGTCGAGGCTGCCTAGCGAGAGGGGGTAAGCACTAGCCAGTGAGCAGGCGATTGAGGGTAAGGCGACGCTCGGTTGTAGTGGCGCAAGACTTGGCTCATATTGTCGGACCTGATAAGGGCGAAGCAGCTAGGGCGGACCATGGTGCTGACAGTGATAGTTCTCGTCGGAGAGGAGAAAGGTCGGGTGGAAGGAAAAAGGCACGAGGAGGGACTTCAGCATCGTGCTTGTCGGTGTGAGGTAATCTCGGTCGCAGTACTGCTGGTCGGTTGTGAGAGGCCAAGATAGTGGCTGTTGGCCTCAAGTAGAGAGAGAACTAAGGAGTGGGGAGGGTAAGGAGGTGCCGGTTGGAGAGAAGAGACGGGAAAGGGTAATTGAGAGGGGCGAAATGAAGAGGTAAGGGACCGGATGAGGGGGAAAGGAAAAGAAAGGAGGGGGTGGTGTTATAGCCTGGGAAATAAAGAGAAAAGGAAAAGGGAAGGGAAAAACACAGGAGAGAGAGAGGGAGAGAGAGAGAGATGAAAGAAAGAAACGAAAGAAAAGAAAGGAAAGAAAGAAAGGAAAGGAAGAGAGAGATAATTTTGACTTTGGGATCAATTCAATTTTTTTTTTGTGATTGGACTCATGTGGTTATTTACATGTCTATCAGAATCTCAATGTAATTTAACAATTTATTTATTTTAATGATGATTTGTTTATCACAGTTTGTCGAAGCAAATCGATTTTTATTCTTCAAATTAAACCGTTAATTTAGATTTCATTAATCCTAAGCTCTTCTTTTAAGTAATTAATATTATTATTGTTATTATCATCGTTATGTTTATTATTAGTGTTGTTAATTATTTCATCAAATTTCAATACATTAAATTGTTATTACTATTATTTTTATTTTATTTTATTTTATTATCTCATTTTAAGATACGAGTTTGACTTTTATATTTAGATTTCATTATGAATATTATTCCTCTAATTTAAATTAGATCAAAATAATTTATGTTAATTATTTAATTTGATATAAATTAATTTATATATTTTTAATTTGATTTTTGGGTTTTGTTATTCGATATCTAATCTCATTTATCTTTATTTATCTTCCAAATTTTGATTGATTTATTATTCATTTTGAATTTGAATTTTATCTTTATTTGATTTTTAATTGAATTTTTATAATTTACTCAGAAAATTGACTATGCATATTATTATCTACGTAAGTCATCGATCAAGCAATAATTTAATTATTATTCTACTATATATATATATATAATTAGGCTATGGTGCTTTGCAAAGTATAAAAGCGTTGTGTGCTTTATGCTCTATTTTTAATTTTAAGTTAAAAATGATCGATCCAAACCGCTCAATCTAATATCCATATCAAAATATATTAGTAAACGAAATTTTATATTTTTTGGAATTTATTTGTTATTTTTTTGGATAGGGAGAAAGCCATCATTTTTGGATGAACCAGAATTCTCAGATCAAATCATTTTCTCCTCACCAGAAAAAATAGCAAAAAAATTTTAAAAAATATAAAATTTGGTTTACTAATATATTTTCATATGAAGATTATATTGAACAATTTAGATCAATTATTTATATCTTTAAATTAAAAATAGAACGCAAAGCACAAAACGCCTTTATGCTTTGCAAAGCACCATAGTCGGACTATATATATATATATATATATATGAGTGGATATACCGTGAGCTTAAGCTCACGGAGGCCTTCCGTGAGTTTAACTCAAAAAGTATATCAAATCATCTTGAAATTTTAATTTATCATCTTCATTAAATTCTTTATATGAAAATCTCGTGGGATGCAAAAATTTGGAGTGTTTTGAGCTTTTTAAGTCATCGTTTTTAATTTTTAAAAATGATATTCAAATATTAAATATATTATTATTATTTTTAGAGCTGATTTTCAAAAAATAAAACCATGACTTAAAAAACTCAAAACACTCCAAATTTTTGCATCCCAATAGATTTTCAAATAAAGAATTTAATGAGAATGATAAATTAAAATTTTGAAGATGATTTGATATAGTTTTTGAGTTAAGCTCATGGTATCTTTACTCTCTCTCTCTCTCTCTTTATATACATATATATATATATATATATATATCCAAGCTCTATTTATCTATTTATTTAATTAATTATGTGTCTTCTCTTGATTGTTAAATTAAATTATTCATTAATGTATTTTAATTCATTTTAATTATCATTATTACTTAATTAAATTTCATGATTTAACAGAAATCCATCAGAAATTAAATGATCTTTTAAAATATTGATATTGGGTTGTCTCAGAACATTCTGGCATTTCCGGTAAGGACGAGGAAGATGTCGCTCACCGGTCACACTTTGATTTTCTCTAGCACACTTTAAAAATTCATTAAGTCCGGTCATATATTCATTTGTGTATCGTCTGCCATACATTCAACTTCTTGAATCCATCTGAAAAGGTTAAAAATACGTACATGTCATATATCTGGTATAGGGTCCGCATATGGTTTCGGGCTGGTCAACCATCCTAACTCACTCTCTGAATACTTTGTCTCATTAGCGAGCATACACTCGTCAATCTGGTATTTGAGAAAAATTCGCAAGGATTTCCCCTCAGCTCCCCATGTACGCCAACGCACAATTGCATGTACGTATGTATTCGTGGGAACAAAAGGAAAAACGCTGAACCGAATCTTTCTCATACACCAGATCAACGAGCGTATGCTCACTAATCCTAAAAGAGACATAGTATTCAAACAGCAGTCCCAAACGGGGACTATTCGCTACCGACCCAAATTAGCTCAAGTTCCGGTGAATTGATCATATATGACAATACTACTAAATTATAATGCATCAATTACATATTCTAAAATTAACAAAATTAATGCATAATCATATCAAAAAATTAGTTAAGCAAATTAATTAAAAATTTCAAAAATTAACCTTAACGCTCGTCGCAGCCCGTTGCGCGCCGCTGTCCGGTCTCGTTTGCTGCTGCCGAGGTCCCGCTTGCCGTTGCCCGCTCTGATCCGCTTCTGTTACCCACTTCGTTTGAGAGAAGATAGAGGAGAAATTTATTGTTGAGACAGCAAGAGAAAATAATAGAAAATTTGAATAAATTTGGTGGAATTTTGTGTTATTTCGACCTAAAAAAAATGCTCAAATTCGGAGCTCCTTTAATGGTGGCGGCTGCTGGTTGGGGAAGAGAGAGTCTGTAAGTAGGGCATAAGTATTTATTAGCAACTTTACAGAGGTTTTAGCTATAAACCGTTGTAAAAGAGTTTGCAGCGGTTTCTTAAGAAAACCGTTGCTATGTTTACAGCGGATTTTAACAAACCGTTGCTATGTTTACAGCGGTTTTTAGCTAAAAACCGCTATAAATGGTGCGCTGCAAAAGAGGTATTTTGGCATAATATTTATTATTTATATGTTAAAAATAGTTAGTTATGCATATGTTAAAATTAAATTTAATAATCCAAGTAAGAGGTGTATCAAAGACTTGATACCAATTAGAATTATCTGGAGATGTTTTGTTCTGCTAGTTTATTTTGTAGGTAAAACTTGCAAGCTCAAGCAGCAATGTGATCGATCGACGTGAAAATATTAAAATAGACTGAAATAAACTCATTGTAAAATTTTATTTAAGGGATGGGTTTTTGACAGCACGCGGAGGGCATGCGTCTACCTCTAAAATTTATAAATTTCTAATAGTATGTTAGTTCGGTCGCAAATGTATGACCTACATTTAGTATAGTAAAGATGTCGAACCACAGGGACGGTGGAAACTATCAAAGTTTACTTCGGCTTCCAGATGTGTAAAAGTAAGAAAATGGAGAGTTGTTCGATAAAATCAGTTTTGGGTATTTTAAAAGACTAAAAAGAAAGCAATAAATATTTTTGATTGGTTTTTGAATTAATTGGACAAACGTTTCTAGAGTTTAGTTCTGTTTTCACTTGAATTTGTCTCATACGGTCCGTATATTCTCATAAACGGTTTGTATGAAGTGCAGACGAGTTACAATTGCTAATCAAAAATTACTCTCTCGTTGGCCGTGTGAATCCTAAATAAATAGTATATAGACAACAAACCTCAACTCTCGCATGTTAATTTATTTGTTTAGTTGGTGATCAGTTAAGGGTTTCAAAGTTCACTTAAATCTCAACTCTCACATGTTAGTTTAGATCCCTTAGTCCGAGTGCTAGATATCTGTAGGCATGCTTGATCTCTTGATCTAGACGTGATTCAACCTCTCAGACACAACCTGATCTACCATTTCGGGTCTCAGATCTACCTATTGTACTTAGAACGACTTAAACTACTTAAATCTTAGACAATCAAATCTGGATCCTGACTATGGGTTGGGACCTACCCTAGCAGTTCAATAATAATCAAGCAAGCATAAAAATACTACTCAACACAATTAAAATACAACTATAAAATAAAAAAACCTCTAATAATTAATTATAATTCAAATTTCACATCCCTAACCAATAAGAACTAAAGTACTTAGCCACTCATGGTAAAATATAATAAAATAATAAAGATACAGAAAGCAAGTACCAAAAATATAACAATAAGAGTAACCAAAATAACAAAAAATATAACAATAAAGTAAAACAAACTTGTAGCTAAAAAATATACTAAGTTAACCTTCTTATCAATGGTAAAACTAAATACTGTGCGAGTTCTTTTATCTCTTACAGCAAATTTAGACTTGCCATAACACCAATTTAGTATCAAGAATACTTTTTTACATGGTGATCTAAAAGAAGAGATCTACATGGTCCTTCCATCTGGGTATCAATGCCCTGGAACGACCCGAAAAGTGTGCTAATTAGAAAGGTCTTTGTATGGCCTGAAACAGCTTTCTAAAGCATGGTTTGGTAGATTTGACGGTGCAATGAAGAGGTATGACTACAATCAAAGTAATTCTAATTGCACCATGTTCTTCAAGCATAACCAAGGTAAGATTATATTGTTAGTCATATATATATATGTATTACATGATTATTATAGGTAATGATCGTGAGGAAATAAAATTGTTTGAAATGAAATTGTTTGAGAAGTTTGAAATGAAAAATATGAGTGGCTTGAAATATTTCTTAGGATTTGAGGTAGCCCAAAGTAACAAAAATATTTTTCTTTCTCAAAGAAACTATATTCCTGATCTACTTGCAGAGATTGGGATGTTAGAATGCAAGTCGGTTGAAACACTAATGGTCAAAAATCATAAGTTGTGGTTAGACCATAAACAGAGTCTAACAGACAAAGAAAGATATCAAATATTAATTAAAAAAATAATCTATTTATCTCGCACTAGACATGACATTACCTATGCAGTAATTGTTGTTAGCTAATTCATGCATTCCCTAAGTGAAGAACATATGGAGGCAGTGATGAGGATTATAAGATACCTAAAAAGCGCTCCTGGGAGAGGAATAATGATTAGAAAACATGGACATCTCAAAGTAACTGGTTATATGGATGCAGATTGAGTAGGGAGTGTGAGTGATCGAAAAACAACAGTAGGTTTCTTCACATTTTAGGTGAAAATCTAGTTATGTGAAGGAGTAGAAATAGAATGTTGTGACCCTATCAAACGCCTAAGCAGAGTTTAGGGGAATGGTGAAGGATATTTGTGAGTTAATATGATTACAAAAACTCTTAACTGAATTTGGTTTTGAACCAACCAATGGAATGAAATTATTTTGTGATAACAAGATAGCAATAGATATTTCTCATAATCTGATATAACACAACAGAATAAAACACATTAAAGTAGACATACACTTCATCCAAGATAACATAGACTCAAATATTATTGAAATTTCTTTTGTAAGATCAAGTGAACAGTTAGCAAACATATTAACCAAATCTGTGTCAGGTAAGATGTTCAATGAGTCTATTATGAAATTGGATATGATTGATATCTACATGTCAACTTGAGGGGAGGGGGAGAGTATTGGAACTACAAGCTGACACGTGTAGTTGGTGCCACACCTGATCGAGAGAAGTAAATCTAGGAAATGAATCAAATCGCATAGTGATATCTAAAAGATATCTACAGCTGAATCAAAGATGGGTTGATATCTCTATAATCGTAATCGTATTGTATTGATATTTATACCAAATATAATTGGTAGCTGATCTGTTTTTTGTTCTTCTAGTAAAGAGGCTGTTTTTCTCAGTATAAAGAAAACTGATGAGTACAGTGAGAGAGATTGAGAAGAGTAATTGTATTTGTATCAAATTCTTTGATATGTAATAAAATTTGTGTGTGTGTGGAGTGTGCTGTAGACAATTAATATGTGTTTGTGTGATTGCTGCAATTTTGTCAATGAGCTCAATTGAAGATTTGAAGTAACCAGTTGGTGCATGAACCAGTCCGAATCTCCGATCTGACAATAATTCGTTTCCGGAACCAAGAATGTAAAAGTTGGTCTGAAAAGAGTGGAGATGAAGGGAACATAGACCCAAATATTATTGAAATTTCTTTTGTAAGATCAAGTGAACAGTTAGCAAACATATTAACTAAATCCGTGTCAAGTAAAATGTTCAATGAGTCTATTATGAAATTGGATATGATTGACATCTACATGTCAACTTGAGGGGAGGGGGGAGAGTATTGGAACTATGACACGTGTAGTTGGCATAGTAATAAGACTCGTGAATTATTCGCGAATAATGTATTTTTTATTCATAGTCCGATATTTCATAAATAATTCGTCAGTTTAATATACAATGTGTTTTTTAGTAAAAAAATATTTTATTCGCGAATTATTCGACAAAAAAACACATTATATATTATTTTATATAAAATTTTATAGTTTTTAATATATTTTTAATATTTTTAATATATATTTTATTTATATTATATGAAACGAACCATTTCTGTATTATACCCGAACGTCGAATTTTAACCTCGTCGAACGTTTTCCGAATCACGAATTTGTTACTATGGTAGTTGGTGCCACACCGGATCGAGAGAAGTAAATCTTGGAAATGAATCAAATCGCATAGTGATATCTGGAAGATATCTACAGCTGAATTAAAGATGGGTTGATATCTCTATAATCGTATTGTATTGATATTTATACCAAATATAATTGGTAGCTGATCTGTTTTCTGTTCTTCTAGTAAAGAGGCAGTTTTTCTCAGTATAAAGAAAACCAATGAGTACAGTGAGAGAGATTGAGAAGAGTAATTGTATTTGTAACAAATTCTTTGATATGAAATAAAATTTGTGTGTGTGTGTGTGTGGAGTGTGTTATAGACAATAAATCTGTGTTTGTGTGATTGCTGCAATTTTGTCAATGAGCTCAATTGAAGATTTGAAGTAACCAGTTGTCGCATGAACCAGTCCGAATCTCCGATCTGAAAATAATTCGTCTCCGGAACCAAGAATGTAAAAGTTGGTCTGAAAAGAGCGGAGATGAAGGGATGAGGTGCACACTGCATGGGGATCTGGAGAGGGAGGTGTTGCATGGTGTCTCCAGGCAGAGAAAAGATGCGCTTGGAGCAGTGTGCTGTGCAATGCCCAATCACTCAAGCCGAGCGTGGCGCCAAACGCCAAATAATAATAGTAATAAAAACATTAATAATAAAAACATGTATTTACCAGCTGATGTTGTGCTCCTCAAAAGGAGGCAAGCAATCACTCAGAACGTGCACTGTGAGTTGCAGAACAAAAGGCGCGGTTTTATTTTCTTTTTGATAATTGCTCTGTGAGAAACTATCGCTTTGGTTCTGTTTCCAGTTAAATTCTTCTACTACGTTATAGTAATTGGCGTATGGCAGAACAAGAAGTATATATGGTAATTGATAATTTTTTGTTTGTCACTTTATTGTATTGCATATTTCTGTTAAAGAAAGGGATATCATGACAACGGTCAATGATTATTTTCATCATATTGACAATGACATTTTAAATAAATTAAAAAATAGAATATAAAATTATTTATATAAATATTTTTAAATTTATATATTTTAAATTTATATATCTTGGAAGTGCATCAAAAGTTATTATATCAGGATTGTAGCAAATATAAATTTTAAGTGAACATTGATGCATCGACTATATAATCATACCTAAATCATATGAAATTTGAAATACTATCAATAAGTTAAAGGATAATCTACCAAAACTTCTATCTTTTTGTTGGAATTTATTTGAAATTTTTTTTTTGAAGGAGATAGACTTTGCTACTTCATGATTTTATTGATAAGAAAAATAAAAACAAGGTCTAGTTTCATAATGGTGTAATTTATTTGACATTTCATCGTTAATGTTATCGAAATAACCATTGCCAACTAATCTCTCCCGTGGTGTGAAATTCTATGTGAAAATTTTGAGCGATCATCATTATTTTCGAAATGACAAGGACCAATTTAATGGTTTAAATAGTAGACACAGCACCTTCTTGTCTTCATGCCAAAAAAGTTGTTTGCACTTTGCAACTTAGCACACCAGGCTATCATAATGGTGAGGCTGAGATCACAATAAAAACATAGAAGAACATACATACCTCTTCCTTAATTAAAATATAATTCGGATGAAAAAATTTATAAATATTTTTTTGAAACATTACAGTGGCGGATTTGAGACTAGAGCCCCCCCCCCCTCTCCCCCTCAAAATTTTCAAATATCAATTACAAACATTAGTATTTAACGTTATCTAATGTAGTTACTCTATAGTTAGTCCCCCAAAAAAATAAAAAATAAAATAAAACGTGATTTCTAAGACAAATTTTAGACAAAATTGAGTATATATCTCTCAACATATTTTAATTTGGATATTTACCCCTTTAATTAAAAAATAGATATTTATATATAAAAATGTCAAAATTTTGGATATTTCTCTATAACTAGTATTATCTTTATATAAATCAAATTAATAATAAATTAAAATAATAATAGGATAAAAATACCAGCAATGGTGCATTGAATTATTTCATTGTGCTATGCACAGTGTGTTGTTGCTATATTTTTTTACTTATCTTTGCTCTCCCTCATTGAGCTCCAACCGTGCGTAAATACAACCTCAAATAAAGTAATATTTTTTTACGAACTAGAACTGACATATTCCAAGAATGATACGAACTAGATTTGACTGTAACTAGTGCCTACCAATGAAATTGGTATTGATAGCGATAAAAATAGTTCCATAATTTTGATTTTGTGCATCGCTGAAGTAATAAAAATAGCAAAAAGATTTACATATAAATGAAAATACTTTGAATCATCATAGAGGTACTACATAATTAATTTGCAAAATAATCATAGACAGAAAGATGATCAGGGTTGAACCGGATATTTTTTCCTTCATTAAAATTGTACTACATAATTAATTTGCAAACAGTTAAGTATTCAGTTTCATACAAAATATATATCCGTTCATCTCTTCTTGCATATCTTTATATATAATTCAACAATATTTTTATGCGATTTTTCAGTAACTTCCGAGAGGATTGGGATCACGGTAAAGTAAAAAGTAAAATTACACAATAAAAACTTAAAATTTAAAACTTAAACATTAATTCTAGAAATATTTTTGAAGAAGAGTCGGCATATCCTTATGATTGTATGAGAAGGTTCTGCACAACCTTAAAAGACTTAGTTTACTAAAAACGTACTATAACAGTTTTGTGATCAAGTGCATGATGGACATCACATAATATCGTTTTCATGATAGGTCGCCTACTTTATCTTACTATCAGTAGATCCAATATAATGTTCACAGTAGATCCAATATAGACGCCGACTTTGTCAGTGATAGAATGGACATAAAAAGTACAAGTGAGACATGTCAGTTTTTAAGGGTAACTTGTGTCATGGTCGAATCGTAAATAAATTTCGGTCACCCTTTCAACAGCCGAAGTGGAATATGTTGTGGCCGATAGTTGTTGCACATATTTGCTATGGATGATTAAAACCTTAACTGATTATGAACTTAATTTTTAAAAAGTACTAATTATGTGTGACAATACTAGTGCCATTATGATTTTTGAATTCTCTCCTACTTTCGCGTACCAAACACATAGAAAGACGACATCATTTCATATGAGATCATGTTAAGAAATGGGACATATAGCTTGTTCATATTGATATTAAAAATCAAATGATGAATATTCTTACAAAATTGCTTAACACTCAACAATATAATGAATTGAGATATAAATTAAGAATGTTAGAATTTGATGATTAGTTTTTTTATGTTGTTCTATTTATATGTGCATTTTTTATAAAATTATTTAATTGAGGGGGAAAATATATATTTTGAGGAGAAGTTTTGTCTAATTTTTTTTTATTTTCAAATCAATGGGGAGAAATGAGTGGCATACATATCATTTTAAAATTTTATAACGAGATTTCACATTCTCTAAAATGATTATTTTGTAAATCATCAAAAGATAAAGACTATTGTTGTAAGTAATTCTCAAAATTATATAACACAACATTTATCAATTTGCAAAACAATCACATAGAAATTTAATAAATTTTTGAAGCTTTATAAAATTCAGATATCGAGCATAAGCAGAAGAACTCAAGCATGAAGATCTCAAGATATAATTTGGTTATGTTAGATTTATAATAATCAAAGGTAAGCAAAATGGTCTTGTGATTCAAACAATCAGATTGAAGAACTAAGCCCTAACTATTGTAATGGAACTCCTAACCATTGTAATAGATTAAATCAAGTTTGTACAAATTTGGACCAAATTACTCCAGAATAATTCCTTCAGACATCCATTGTAACAGATCTTATATTTGTTGTAACGGATAAGTGTGCAAGGGTTCCTTGACCTGGTCGTTGTAACAGTTAGCTAACCATTGCAACTAGGGGTGTCAATGGGTCGGGTCGGGTTCGGGTCGAGTGACATTATTTTATTATTTTTCTTAACCCGACCCGATTAAATTTGGGTCAAAAAATCTTGACCCATACCCGAACCGTGTAAAATAATTAAATATTTATTAATTATATTTTATATAATTTTAAATAATAAAATATTAATTAGTTTATAATTAATCTTAATTAGTGTATAACTAATCTTAATTAGTGTATATTTAAGCTTTAATTAGTACTAAATCATAAAATTATTTCAAAAAACATAATTAATCAGGTCGGGTCGGGTTAAAAAAATAAATTCATACCCGATCCATTTATTTTCGGGTCATGTCGGGTTTGGGTCAGGTCAATAATTGACACCCCTAATTGCAACAGATATGCTCGATTTATTATCGATTTTAGTGTAACTCTATATATACACATTCATTTTTTCTCAAACCTGACGCTTTTCACTTTATAAAATCTAACCACCAAGTTCTCTGAGATCATATACTCAATTTTCTTCTGTTATAAACTCAAGACTATTTTGCAAAACCATTTGAGAGTTTGTGAGAAGTTAGTTCTTAATTGTTCTCTAGTGAGATTTCATTCATCACATCCCATTTATTTCTTTTGACAGACTACTATCATGTTACTTGGTGTAAAGGACTGGAGGTTCGCAGTTATAAAAAAACATGCTTGTATTAGTGAGTCGACACAATTGAATGTTGTGATTGCAGGTCCCGAAGACATAGACTCATCATAGCCTAATTTCGTTAAATTATGTGTTCTTTATCTTTCTCTCTTGCTTTATTAATTTTATTTTCTATACTGAATTTAATACAAGACCTTTGAGAAAAACTTTATGATATATATTTTATATTAAAATTTATACAAACATTAATAAAATAACTAATGCTAATATATTTCATATAAATTTAATATAATAATTTAAGTACATAATATATATCAAAATTTATATAAACGTGAATAAAATAACTAATGTTAATATATTTCAAACAAATTTGATATAATAATTTAAGTATATGTCATACTATAAACTACTTACAATACTAAAATTAATAATATAAATAATATAAATATTGATATTTTATTGAACCAAACGAGTCTAATGAACCAATTTAGCTAAAGTTCAAACTCAGTCCACTAACTTAACGAGCTTAACGAATCGACTCATTAACGGCTCGATTCATTAACAAATGAATCAATTGTAAGTTGATCCTAAATGAATCACGAACGAACCACGAGTTATGTTTTTTTAGCCCTAGTCCATTACCCATACTCTGGTTTAACTAGTGATTAATTGGGTTGGTAGTAGAGGTGATAATCGGGTGAGTCAGCTTGAGTTCGGGTTCGGACGGGTCGGGTCTGGCAAGTTTGACCAAAATTTTTTATCGGGTCATGAGTTGGGTTTGGGTCGGCCTAGTCCGGGTCGGGTGGGGTTTCAAATCGAACACTATTGGTTTTCGGGTCTCAGGTCATTTCGGGTCAAGTCGGGTTGGGTTTTGGGTTCTTATGAGCTCAAGTCATTTCAGGTTTCAGGTCATTAGGGTTCGGGTCGGGTTGAGTCTCGGGTCATCTGATATTGGGTAGTCTCAGGTTTCGGGTTTTTTGGGTCGGATCAGGCCGGATCGGGATCTTTTTTGCCATATTTTATTTCGTGTCGGGTTGAATTTTGGGTCTTCAGACTTTAAAACTAATTAAAGTACACTATAAAAGTAATAAAATTAAAAAAATATGCATAAAATTAGGTCGGGTTGGAGATTTCTATCATTTACCAATGTGCACCGTCGAATATTGTGAAATAAAAACTTAACGTAAAATACAATAAACATAATAGTTTATTAAAAGATGGTTTACAAATTCAGAACTCAAATAAATTAAAAGGGATGAACGATAAACACGTAACGCAATTAATTGATCAAATTAACGAATCTCGAATAAAATTAATAAAAGACGTATAAAAGTGATTAATAAGACAAATACCGTAAAATGAACATAAACTCAATAAATAAAATTTCTGACACCTATAAATACAGCAGAAATACTATTAAAATTTTTATGAAAAAAAATGTTAAAACTGAACGGACGTTAATCGAAATGTCATTCATAACTAAATATCAATTATAAAAATAAACTGCGTCAAAACTAAGAAATATTTAAATTAATATAATAATAGATAACGTAGTCGGCTTGGATCCACTCACGGAGTATGAGGCCGACCCCGACTTCGCGTACGCAGGTACCGATCTCGAGACGGATGACCTACCTCCGGAGTATAGCTACTCTGTGATCCTCACCAGTACTCTCAGGTACGGTTCCTGAGATTCGATTGATTTTAAAAATACATTGAATTATGGTATTTTCTGACCAAACATTATTTAGAGACCAAATATGAACTGTCATTGCATCCGGTAAATTGAACAGTATTTTTGGGGCCTACCCGCATTTATATGTCATATCATGTTGTATTGCATGTAGAAATGACATAAGTAGAACTCAAAAATTAGTTCCGAGATATGATTAGATTAGAATAAAATAAAAAGTTATAGATTATAAATTATTAGGATAAATACTATTACTATCATTATTAAATAATTAAGTTAGGTTGTTAATCATGTATTAAATGCATGAGAGTGTTGAGTGGCGGGTTGGGTGATCTCAGTCCAATGTTGTCTTATATAACCATACCAATGTGGTTACGTACGGTGACCAATCGACCCGTGGGACCCCATGGTCTGAGTATACACTATACACCTTTTACTTGTCGGTCATTCACCGACCTAGTCATTTGACGGGTTCGACAGTGCCAGAGTATTTTATTTTCTGATCAATATTATATTTATTATTATTCGGTATATGATTTGATTCTAAATTTAATTGAGTGATTAGGATTGAAATGACTTTCAGTGTTTAATGTGGGTGGCCATATTCGAGTCTGGATTATATTCTATTTTTATTATATTATTTTATTTAGCCGACTTATTTGATATCTCGGTATGTACGAAGGGTTTTCTCCTTTAAGCTCTTTTGGCCCCTGGTTGGTACAGAGAGTCTCTCGTTTATTATTATATCTATTTTGTCATTAAATAGATATTTACCTCCTTTTGGCGATATAGCAACTGAAGTCATACTCTAATCCATTTATTTATATTTTGTAAGTTGAATTACCAAATTTAGCAGACCAGAGTACGTGTTTTTGTACGCTCACTCTCATAAGGTGTTATCGTTACGGGAGCCCGACTTATCCGTTTATGCGGCATTGGCGCCGCATAAACATAAAGTCCTAAGTTAGTAAGTTGTGTTTGCTGGTGGCGCCCGCTTAGGCAAGGCTCAAGTTCATAAGTTGGGACGCTAGTGCCGCCCGCTTGATATGGATCTGGTAATTTATAAATTAGGTATTTATTTTGGGTGTTTCTTTCTCGTATTATATATTATATTATATTATTTTCATATATTTTCTATTTTGTGTTTCTTTGTCATTACATGTCATCGCATAATAGCGAGCTTTTAAAAGAGTTGCATAGAATTATTAATTATAATTATAAATAATTATTAAACTGCATTAAAAATACCGGTGTCGGTGATTGGGTTCAGTCTAGGAAAGAATATCAAATCTTAAGACTGGATCTAAATCCGTACTGAGTATTTTTAAATTACTTCATGTTTCCACGGTGATTGTGAGATCTAGGTTTTCAAGTACGGGATTTTTCTTGGAGAGATTGCTAGGTGCAGTCCTGCCTGATAACAAAGGTGCTTCGCGCGCATCAGCATATGAACAAAGTATTTTTTTATTAGGATCCATCGGGTTTCGGGTTTTAGTTCTTGCTTTTGAGTTTTATTTGAGAGATTTTGGTGTCCATTTCGATGGAGTCAGCCACGTTGATGTAGACGTTGTATTCTTATTGTTTATTTTGGACTGTATATTATCTTATACTTATTAGTTATCATCGTTACTCTTTTGTTTACTCTGTGTTATTTATTTTATTTATTTAACCGTTCGTACACACGTCTTGTCATGCGTACATGGCGAAATTATCATCTCTAATCGGGTTTAATTATTTTGAAGTATGATAGTTTGGATCCAAATGAGTCGGACATATTTTTCAGTCGGATCAGATTTTACCTCTACTCGGTAGTGAGGTTTGGATTGTCATATCATCGAGGAATATGCACATTACAGGGCCAGAGATGTCAATGGGAGTGTTTGGCACTCAATGGAATAGCAAAAAGTTAGAATAGAATAGCTATTCCGACGAATTAATTTGCCAAACGAATTTTAGACTAAGTAGAAGAGTGCGGAATAGTGCTAATCCTATACCAACTTATAGGTGGAATACCTGGATTAGCTCTATCGAATAGCGATTATTGTTTGATTATATTATATTATATTATTATATTATGATTATAATTAAGATTTAGTATTATTATATTATTATATTATATTTATGATTATATTAATATTATGATTATTATTTTTTATTATTATTATTATCATTATATTATTATTATTAAATTATTATTATCATTATTGTTATTATATTATCGTTACCATTAGCATTATTATATTATTTATTATTATTATAAATATCATTTTAATATTATATTATTATATTATGAATATAAATATAATTATTATATTATTATATTATTATGATCAAGATTATTTATTATTATATTATTATATTATGATGATTATGATTATGATTATGATACTTATTATTATTTTATTATTATGATTATGATTATGGTTATATAATTATGATTGTAATCATAATTGTTTATTATTATATTATTATATTATGATAATGTTTATATTTTTATTATATTACTATTATAATATTATTATTTATTATGATTATTTTTTATTACTTTATTATTATTATCTTACTATTATGATTATTATTTTATTATTATTATTATTATCATCATTATTATTAGTATCATAATTATTTATATTTTAACTATTCTGAGTAACAACTGCCAAACGATATTTTCACTCTTCCGAATAGTCAAGAATACCACTCTTCTACCACTCTTCCAAAAAAATACTATTCTATCACTCTTCCAAAATTACCACTATTCCAAAGCTATTCCTTGATTTGCCAAACGGACCCAATGTGACTCCGTGAGGCGGCACTGCACACTCCACAACATGTAATTAATGTGATTATTTGAGGCCAGCTCTTCGCAGTTAGGTTGTTCGCTTTTGGCAATCTATTTTTATGCTTAACTATATGGCAAATTCTGTTATAGATCGAAGTATCATTAACTATTAATCAACAATAATGATTTTTATTTATAAATTTTTTTTCTCTGATCACACCAAAAAAAAATCTTAATAATTTGATACTCGAATTTAAATGGTCTAAATTTATTTTGATCCATAACAGTCTCTTCCTAAATTTATTATTAATATAAATGTTATTTAAGTTTAATTTTGAGGAGGAATTATTTAACAATTGTTATTTGATAATTCTCACTGGAATTTTTAAATTTATAGGAATGTTGATATTTTTATTGGACAAAAAAAGTTTAACAATGAAATTTATTTCAGGTAATAAAAATATCTCCAGTTTCGGGCCATAAAATTTAATGTATGATGAATCATGAAATACATATTAAATCTTGCCATAATTTATAGCCACGATACGTGGAGAATATAAATCAGGCTTGTAATTCAGTTTCAAATTTAAACTTTATTTCCAAATTTTAAATATTGTAAAAACAAAGATTTTTTTTTTCACGAAAAGATAAGGTCAAACTCTCAAAGTTTGATTTTTTTTACAAAAATCAGCGGTGTTGAATTTACAGAAATAAAAAAAGTAAACAGAAAAAATCCCGGAAAAGGAAATGTCAAACAATCGTGGAATTATTGTTCAATGTCTCTCCACATGAGATGCAATGTTTTTGTTGTGCATCTCTCCTCCAAAGAACAAAACACAATGTTAGCTGTTGTAGCCTTTTTAGGTTCTTTTGAGTTTTGCTGCAGGATTATCTGCTTATAATTTCCTTGGGAGAATGCTGTAAAAACAATGAAAAAAATGATTTATAGGCTTCAAAAGTATGTTTTATAACTGTTCTGTAGCAAATCCCCTCTTAGTATGTTTTATAACTGTTCTGTAGCATATCGGCTCCAAAAGTCTTCTTCTTTGTTCAATTGGACCTGAATTGTCCAAATATTCTAATATTTGACCTGAACACCCTGGGAAGCTATATAGGCTTCCAAGCCTGTTGATAATTAATGTAAGATTATCTTCTTTGGAGTAATTTTTGGGCTCTGATTTGATATCAGTGGTTCAAGCTGGGCCAAGATCAACACAATGGATTCAGACTCTCAGACTACTACAACGACTACATAATGAGAAATATCTTCCATAAAAAAATGATTTTGTTCTAGGATGGCCATTATCAGCAACCGTCTGATCTGATCCACCAGATGATTTATTGTGACTGGATTGCAACCTTGGTCCTAAACAGCTCAATGTTTTGGGTCAACTTTTGCTGGTTACGGATATTTTGCAATCTCTAGCTAACATGACTCAAGTAACTTGTACTTGAAAGTGTCCAGTGTACAAAATTACAGGTGGAAAGCACAATATGCTATTGGAAGGGCATACTGATATTTGTTTTTTAAAAGAGTTAACATGTGACAGCTTTTTCATGTATTGTACATTTATAATCAATTATTTGCCCATTAAGTCGAAGACCAGCTTTGATATCGGCTTAAATTTAATTTGACCGTTAAGCTACTTGAGTTATTGAACCGAATTTGAGTTGCGCCTAGCTCGTTAAATTATTAATATTTATTATTTATATTATTTTATTATGAATTTTTAGTGTGTTATATAAATTATATTGATATTCAATATGTATGAAATTTGTATAAGAATTTATTGTCCACTACCACACAGAGAAGGTTTAACAAATATTTTTTTATCCACTTTAAGAACGATTCTACAACCGTTATTGAAGGAGTGTTAGAAAAAAAAAATAATCATTGTTAAATCGCGTTATAAAAATCGTTCATGGAAGACCCTTTAGCAACAATTCTGTGAAAAAATCATAGTTTAAGATCCACCTTTAACAATTATTCTTAACTAAGAAATGTTCTTAAATGGTCCTTTAGCAACAATTCTTATTAAAAAATAAATTTAACAATAGTTTTTATTAAAAAAATCGTTGCTAAGTTTATGTTGATTTTTTTATTAGATTTTTTTCATTATTACTTAGTTTTGTTTTTATTTTTTACATAATTATTTGTTAACGTGTGACCTCCGGAACTTGTAAAATCAGGCTGGCCAAGTCGAAATCCGAATTGGATGATTTATCAATTATTTTTACGAATTAAAATTGATGTAAACCCACTAGCTGCTGTTACGGCTTCAGCACATGTTCGCTCAGATTATGCAGATTTTATTGTCGGCCTCTAGTTGGTTGGATCATTTTCAAATAGAAGATTTCATCTTCGGATCATTTATAGGGTCATCCTAGGCCCTTGTATGGTTCTACCCCAAAAGTATACTTGCTCGGTTATGTTTAGGGTTCCAAATTTTAGCAAAATCCGGGGACTTAAATTTGTTTTCTATCCGTATTTAAAATCATGACGACTATATGCGACCGACTTTTTCATTTTCTATCGCGTGAAGGCCGCTGTTGGGGCAAAAATTAAACGTTGATGAGATCATTGCCAATTTTCCAATGCATAATTGGCGGGTGATAATAATTGCGCGAGCGTTTGTTTATTCATTCCGATCCGAATACTAATAGATGTTCGCCACGTTGCTTGAATGTCCATTTGCTTTCTCCGTATAGTAGTGAAGACGTACAATATATAATCTTTTCATAAGAAAATCATTAGAAAGATATCATACGTTATTGATATTGACTTTATTATTTTATTAACTTTATTAAAAGATATATTTTATATTATGATTTTATTATTCATCTTAATATAATAAAACATTTGAATAATAATTCAGTTAAGTTAAAAAATAAAATAAAAACTATACCAAAATAAATTATATATAACACACATAAAGAAAGGTCGATACATCGGCTACTGTATCAAATTTAACGGAAGTAGAACTGAGGTCTATGAAATGTGGGGTTGTGTTCCTTCTAGAGCTGTAAAAAAATTTGGTCGGGTCAGATCTGACTCGTTGAATTCGTGACCGCGACTCGATTCATTCCATCCCGATCCATGATTCAACTCGTCAAATCTGTGACTGTTAGAACCGACGGGTCTAGCACGGACGCGGGCAAAAAAATTTCAAAAAAAACTCGTGCTAGACCCAACCCGTTTTGGACCCGTCTTGACCCGACCCAACCCGCCCAACCCGTGCAAACCCGCCCCCGACCCGTCCCGGGAACCTTTGCAAACTCGGGAAAATTCAAAAAATTCAAAAAAATGCGGGAAAAGTTTTTTTTTGGTAAAAAATATAAACAGTTATATATTTTTAATATTCTTAATAATTATTTTTGAATTTTTCAAAATTTTTAAGAATTTATTTAGATTTTATTGGCTTATTTTTGAATTTTGAAAAAAAAAACCCTTCGACCCAACCCGTCCCGCCCCCGTGACCGGACCCGGACGAGTTTAGGACGGGTCGCGGTCAAACCCCCGAAAATGAACCCGTGAAAATCCATTGACCCGTCCCGCCAAAACCCGCCGATCTGTGCAAACTCGTCTCAACCCGACCCACTTTTAATAAACTAGTTCCTTCACCGCTAAGCCGGGCAACCAGAGATGAACTTAGAGGTGGTAAACTTTTACCCAAAGTGAAAAATCTATTCGATCTGTTTGGATTCGATTTCGATTTGATCTGTTTTTTTTTTAAAGTCAAGTTGGTCTGAACCCGACCTGATCCGACCCGAAATGATCTAAAATACGGATTAAAGTGTCTGAGATCCGACCTGATCCGAACCTGGATGACTCGAAACCCGAGATGACCTAAGATTAGATTATCCGAAATCCGACCCGACCCGAAATCCGAGATAATCTGAAATTAGATAACTCAAAATTTAACCCAACCCATACTCGAACAATCCAAAACCCGAGATGACCTGAGATAAGACGATTTGAAACTCCCGACCCAACCTGATTTTAAAAATTTAAATACAATTAAACTATAATTATGCATATTTATAACTAAAAAAGTTATATAGTCTAATGACTTGAAATCCAATTCGATCAGAAATCTGACCCGACTCAAAATAAAATAGGATAAAAATGAATTTGATCCGACCCAGAATAACCCAAAATCTGAGACTACTCGATATCTGATGATCTGAAACCCGACCCGACCCGAACCCGAATGACCCGAAGCTCAAAATGATCTAAGCTCATAAGAACCCGAAACCCGACTCGATCTGAAATGACCCGAGACCCGTAAAAATTGATAGTGTTCGATTTAAAACCTGACTTGATCTGAACCTGACCCATAACCATTTTTTTATCAAACTTACCCGACCCGACCCACCTGAACCCGACCCGACCCGACCCGCTTGAACCTGAACCCGACCTAACCCGCCCACTAAGGCTGTCAATGACACCATTTTGCCCGTTTACCCGACCCGTATCGTACCCGATAAGACGATATGGATAAGATTTATTTTCGTTAGGTCATCGGGTATGGGTATGGGTAAGAAAAATATTTCATTAACTTATCGGGTATGGATATGGGTGAGGTGTTTTCATTACCCATTATTCATTACGTAAATTATATAAATATATATAAATATAATTATTTTTTATTTTTAATAAATATATAGTAATTAGTATATATTTTTTATGACAATTGACATGAAAATATTATATGATTTTTGTTATATCTAAAATGTTAATTATTATTGTACTCTATTAGTATATTTATTTAATGCTATTTATTTGTCTTAATCATATAATTTTTTTCATCGAATTATTTTTATTTTTACCCATTATCTACCGCTATCCGTTCGTTACCCGAAATTTTTAATGGATAAGGGTAGGGTATGGATAATTTTTTTTAATGATTATGGGTAGAATATGAATTAAAAAAATAATGAATATGAATATAAAAATACCTCCACTCCACTCGTACCCTATCCTAATTGACAGCCCTACCGCCCACCTCTGGAGATGATGATTAGAATAAGACAGGGACTAGTCGACACATCCTTGCAGTACTCCACGATCACGGACAAATCTATAGAGATAGGCGGCATCGATGGATAGGTAATATTAGGGGCATATCCAAGCTTGTCCGGGGACAGGGGGCACGTGCCCCCTATATTTTGAAAAATAGTATTTTTTGATAATGTTTTCGGTAATTTGCTCCTCTGTAAAATTTTTAATATTTATTTCGTGCATAATGATATGTAAATATATCAAAATATAAAGTTATGTGGATGAAAACTTTCTTCATCAACTTGATTATCTATTACTTTGAGCTTTATTTTGTTGTTATTTTTAATATATAAAATATTATTATTTTAATATTTTTTATTAGATAAGAATATATATTAATTTTTAATTTTTTATTTAGTAACCGATTAGTTAATGAATTTTAATACGATAAGCTATTACAATCCGATAATTATCCCATGATAAGATTTAGGGGTTGACCACTTCACATGCGTAAGTAATTCACCGAATGTGAGGTCGGGACGACCACCACCCAAGATCGAAACAAAACGGTCCTATTTTTCCGTTCAGATTTATGGAATTAACTAATTATAAGCTCAACCCACAGTCCTGTGATGCTGTCTCCTTGTGCAGTTAAGCAAGTCTATGCATACGTGGCATTTCTTTATAAATGATTTTTTAAAGAGAATTATTTTTTGTGTTAATTATTGCCTACGTGATTATCTCTGAAATATCCATGAGATTTTTTTTTTGTGATAAGCAAATAAAGCTTAAAATTATTTCAAAAGTTACAAAATGGAAAATTCAAAAAATATTGGACATCAAACAACATTCGTACAAATAACCTTCCAAGTCCTTCAAGAAATGTATACACCAAAAATATTTTTCTATAGAAAAAATATATAATTAATAATTTCTTGTTGTTCTAATAAATTTACCCCTCTTTGTGTATTTTCATTTATAACTAAAACATATTATTCTTGGAGTCTTAAACTTGATTTTATAACATTTTTTGCTATGAACGATATTAAATGTGTAACGTTTCTCCTTGATTGACGATTTCTCCTCTTTAATATCGTTTATTTTAATTTCACTACTATTTATTATTTAACATCAGAATTTATGCTTATAAGTTATAACATATCATGTATATATTAAACTTGTACATTTGACAATGCCACATGTTTAAATGATTGTTATGTATAACATATCACTGTTAGTTTTAATTAAAAAGTATATCCTTAATTATTTTATTGGCAACGCCAATAATACAATTCCTACTCTATCCTTAAAAGTTGAGATTTAGACTCTGTGTAATTGATCCATAGTACATTTGTAGTCGAACTAACAAAATTATTATTAAAATAGTGCCCACATACAAGTATACTCTATACACATTACACAATAATACTCCGTAGTTGCAACTTCGTTTTCTGGTGTTGAAATTGTGAGCAAGTTGCATGAGAGCCGTATCATAATGTTTTTATAATCTCTAGTTGACGTGTACGTTTTCTTTGTTAATTAAGAGATGGTCCTAATTTGTGTAAACTTATGTTTTGATATATACCATCATCAATTATCTTAAAATGATCCATTTAATATAATGGATCCGTATTTGAATCTTATAAGATTCAAATTCGAATCAGCTATGAATTCGATAAATAAATAAATAAAACAAAAATAAAATAAAATTAATATGTCAATTAATAAAAAAAATATGTCCAATTTGGTTTAAATTTAAGAACAATATTTATGTTTCACTCCGTGTTGATTCATGAAATTGAATAATATTTATATTTCACTTTATGCTTATTGTATATTTTGGAAGTTAGAATAAATAATTATGATTATTTCTACGTTTATGATTAGAATAAATATTTTAAGATTGCTATAATAACAAATATAGATTATAATTGTTGCTCAGTTTGAAATAATTTTTCTCTTGTCATGTATGAATTAGGTTATTTTAATATTATTAAAATATAAGATCCAAATATGATCCAAATCCGATCCGAAATCCATTATAATAGCAAATATGAATTCATAGTGGAATTTCATATATAATAATGGGAAGGGATCCCTTGACAATCTTGACAATCTTGACAAAGAAAATAAAAAAACCTTATAGATATGTTATTCTACTTATAGATTGATGGTGATTTTAATTTTATATAATTTTATTATTGTTTGTTAGTCCATCAAAATATTATGTATTTTGCAACGGTTTCAATTTAATGATTTTTAATAGACTATCATTCTATAATGAAATTACATAAATTTGAATCACTGTCAATCTATAAATAGAAGAACGTATCTATAAGGTTATTTCTATTTTTAAGATTTTTTTTTCATATTTATTTGAAGATTCATTGTCAAGATTGTCAAGATAACCATAGTCAAATAATCCCTTCCCTATAACTATA
This sequence comes from Schoenoplectus tabernaemontani, assembly GCA_037127355.1. Classification (NCBI taxonomy): domain Eukaryota; kingdom Viridiplantae; phylum Streptophyta; class Magnoliopsida; order Poales; family Cyperaceae; genus Schoenoplectus; species Schoenoplectus tabernaemontani. The sequence continues at coordinate 10,055,761 of CM073747.1, forward strand.
TTCTAATATATTTATTTAGATTTACTTTCGATTTTTTTAATAAGGATGAGTGAGGAACTTATAAGTATGGAGTCAGCATTAATGATTGGGTAAATATGAGAGTTCTCATAATTAGAGGATTCTGCCAAAATCGATCAAAATATTTGCCGCTTCAGCCCGATTAATTAATAAATTATTATATATATATATATTATACATCGCTGAAAAATATGAATGTTTTGTAATAAATTTTTTAAGTTAAACACATTATACCATCAGACTGGACATCATTTCATGAATTAGGCATTTTATCTGTTGTATATATACATTACGTTTTTTATTATGCATCTTGTTTGAGTTGTTTTTTCGTCGATCGTATACTCACGCTTTTGCTCTAAATTGGATCCGGTTCGTGACCGATTCATCTCTCTCAGTCGCACTCTCTCCTTCATATATTATGCACGTTAAGTATGTTATGTTGCATATTATCTCTATCAGGTTTCATCTAATTTTCTTTGTTATGCACACTAATTATGTTACGTTGCACGTTATTAATGTTATGTTACATCTTATTTTTTTATTATGTGTACTGATTATGTTCTATTATATTTTTTATTATGCATATTAATTATTTTTTATTGCACACTATTTCTATTATATTGCACATAATTATTTATTATGCACATTTATTCTTTTTGGTTGCACATTATTTATGTTATATTCACTTAATTCTTTTATTAGGCACCTTAATTCCTTTATTATGCACTTAGTTTTAATTTTCCTAGCTAGTTCTGATTGAGTGCCTACTATGGACATGTAAAAGTTTTTTTTCATAGTTCAATAGTCCTAGTATCACAGCTAGAAATTTTATTCTTTTTATCGAAAATAAGCAGCTAGAGATTTTATTCTTTTTATTGAAAATAAGCTAAGGGTATATGCCTCTTGTACTTTATTGAACAGATGGATATAATTTCCTTTCTTAAAAATCAGGTGAAGTAAATTATATCCGTGGGTGCATTAAGCCGCAAACAGATTCCAGAGAAAATATTTGTTTTCAGCAAATTAAACAACAAATACTAGGAGATGTACTATTAAATATAACGTAATATAAAACATACATAAAGTTTTTTTAGATTATCGCGTGATTAATTTTGTATCCTGAAAATAAGAGTAATTTAGCATTGTAAAGAAAGACAACTTGCTCGAAGTGTTATGCAAAAGCCGAAACAGCGTTCTATATACATACACGTGTAAATTGCTCATGGAAAGTTTATGTGAAGATAAATCAGATTATTAATATTGTACTTCACTTATGACACTGACAATATACATGTTCGAAAGAAATGTTCGTCGTCTCGTCAAATGGGACTGAATGGAACAACACTGATTTTGATCATGGAGCAACACCACCCAGTCTGTTATATACGGATGGTTTTGCGCAAATTTAGTCCCAATTCGTAGAAAATATTTATAGTCGAGCGCTTTATCGCTTATAAAAGTACTGCTCAGCTCAATAAATTCAATTCCTTGTTGAGACCAATTCCATGAAATGGTGGGCTCCTTGGAGGATAGTGGCTCGACTCGGCTCGAATAAAAAATAGTTTATATATTTTTTTTGCCGAACTCTAATCCGATAACTCCTCTCTCATTATCTCTCACCATCTCACAATGTCAGCGGCTTAAAGACGTCTCTTACTCGCTCGTAATTAGATTTATATATTTGACTTGATAGTTTTTTGTTGGTTCATCCATTCAAATTATTGCAGCGAAGATGTCATTAAAAAATAGTTTGTTGATATATCAATTTTGTACCAATTATCATACCAATCTTCTAGATATATCAACCTTATAGTTTGTAGATGTATTAAATCTAAATATCAAATTGAGTCAACGCACATGCATTGGCTCGTGAGCCAGCTCGAATAATAACGAGCCGAGTTTGAGCTAGGTTTTTCAGCTCGAACCGTTTCACGAGCTCGGCTCGACTCGACTCGAATTTTCATGAGCCGAGTTTGAGTTAAGCCCAGCTCGGCTCGACTCGACTCGTTTGCAGCCCTAGAGGTGTGCCCGGTGGGTGGGGGTGGGGGTGGGTTTGGGGCTGAGGTGTGCCCATGCGGATCGGGGGTGGGTCGGGGCGGCGGTGCACCCGGACATTGGAGCGGGTAGGGACAGATCGGTGTCTTTCTGATTTTTTTTTTAACAAATATCTTTATAATTATATATATATTTAGAAAAAAAAGAAAACATATTTATATTGAAGAAATTTTTTATATTTTGACCCTCATGGAAAAAAAATTAATATTTGCTCTTTTGGGTTCAAGGCTGCGTTAAGCCCCGGTTGGGGGAAGGTGGGATGGGTCCAAGAAAGCGTTGCGCCCCGATATTGCCGGTGAGTACATTATGCTGCAAACTGATTCTAGAGAGAGTATTATTTATTTCAACAAAACAACAAATATTGAGTTATGGTTACATATTGTACAAGCAACGGCATGAAAGAAAACAATAATCAACAACAACGAGATACGCAACTCCAAGAAATCAAGAACGCAACCTTCTTTTTATAAACGGAAATATGATATCTGAATTCAAATTAGGCACCATTTATAAATGCTCTTACCTCCTCGAATAACGCCTCAGCCTTATCAGGCATGAAAAGTTCAATTGCATGAGACCCGGTACCATCCAACCTCTTCACCACCTCCACACCTTTCTTCTCAATCATTTGAGTGAATAATTTCTGCCTATCAAATAGTGGGTCCCCTTTGCATCCTACAACCATGCATTTCACCATACCAGCAGCCCCACCAAGCCCGTGCTTTACCGGGTTAGCAAATGGATGATCTCTATTTGATTCAATAGGAAGTGCCAACTTCCATAATGTGTCATTTGCTTGTAAAGGCAACACCAAATCCTCTTGCGAAGCAGCTTCCGACTTGGTTCTCTCAACCCCTCCAAAATACGGCTGATTGAGTATGACCCCATTTAGCTGCACCGGTGTCAGATCCATGGACTTGGCATGCAAACCAGTATGGTATGCTATGTTACCACCTGAACTGCTACCCATCAGAAAGAACTTGGAGAAGTCGCCATGAGCCGATAGCCATGGTTCTGCAGAGGCAGGGTTGATGGCTTGAGACTTAACCCATAAAAGTGCTTCAACTGCATCCTCATAAGCACCGGGTAAACGGGTTTCAGGGGCAAGGCGATAACTTGCAGATATTATCTGTAATGAAAATGAAAACGAATATAGTACAGAAAAATAGAACAGGGTACCGATTCTAGTAAGATTCCCTTTTTTTGTACTTGCAATTAATATAATTTTCTTTTTGTTTATACTATACAACTCAGATAACCAAATAATATTAAATGAATGTAAACAGTTAGAACAATCCTTAACTTTTCATAAACAAATCATGTTGATTAATAACCAATTGAAAAGTTGCTTAACTATTACCGCATTTGGTTTGATGGTCAAAAAATAATATATCACAAAGCTACTCAATAATTACAAATTCAAGGTTTAGGAAACCAAAAAGCAAATCAGCTCAGCTGATTTCAGTTCGATCTGGCCCTAAAAATGGCCTATTATTCAAAAGATTAGGGGAACAAACGAGTAAAATATTGTGTTCTTTTTGAAAAAATAATTAAGCACGATCCCCTTGAATCCTTGTATCCTTTTAACCAATTCAACAACGCAAAGCTCCCAGTAGGAAACACTCCGACATGTGGGCCCATGACATTTGTCAGGTTAATGTCTTGGTGCTGGGATTAGAAGGAAAGAAATAGCAGGGAAGAAGAACAAAAAAATTACCGTACTTCCTTCGGAATAAAAAAAAATATATTTCTTACTGGAACATACCAAAGCGGGGAGAGAGGCGGCCATGGCTTCACAAAAGCCATGGTAGAAGGCAGCGGAAGGGGAGAAGATAACAAAGCCGCCTCCATGGAAGAAGAGAACGACAGGGAGCTTCTGGTTTTGGGGAATAGCGGCAGTGATATAGAGGCGGAGGTAGGTGCCATGGGAAGGGTTCAAAGGGATGTCTCTGGAGAGAACAGGAGTGTCGGGACTGGGAGGAGACTGAGGCACAAAGGGGCGCGTGATGGTGCCGTCGAGGTGTTCGACGATCTGCAAGAAGAGGCTGGAATTGGTTGGGGGGGAGTCGTCGGAGCCCATCTCACACTCGCAGCGAAAGAGAGGAGGCAGGGGCAGAAGCGAGCGAATCAGCGAAGCGAGGGAAGAGAAGGAGAGGCTGCTGGTTGGGGAACTGAGACACAGGAGTCTTCTTCTGACCCTTTTATAAAGGATCGTTTCCTAACGGGGTTGGTATGATATGAATTCAGTTCCGCTGCTGCAATAGTTTTTCTGGAATTCACATCACTCTATCTATTCTATGGAGTTGTATGGTCTTTTCGTTATGAATTCTGATCACCAATTAACTGTTATGATTTAATATTAATAAATCTTTCATGCATCAATTTTATATTTAGATTTTTTTCATAGTCATTCAAATTAAAATGAATCGTTCAAATCTTTCTACGGAAATCTTCGCATCAAAAAAACTCTTCAAAGAAATCACTCTCTTTTTTCTCAGGTCTGCATCTACTATCATAAGAACATCAATTGATATTGACGCCTCGATTATGTACCCGCATTCTGATGTTAATTCATTATTAATAAGTAGCTGCTGTAGTTTTCATAATTCACATTATTCGATTTAAATTTGAACACTCTAAATTTAATACTATATAATATATTTTTAAAATAATTTGAGAGTTCGTTTATTATGGACCCGCATTCTGATGTTAATTCATTATTAATAAGTAGTTGCTGTAGTTTTCATAATTCATATTATTCGATTTAAATTTGAACACTCTAAATTTAATACTATATAATATATTTTTAAAATACTTTTTGAGAGTTCGTTTATTATAAACTCAATGATGAGACTATAACAGCGGATTTCAACATTTTTAGAAATTGTATGCTTGTTGTGTGCCTTCAAGTAGAAGAGAAGAAATAGAGAATTTGCAAGTGAGCCTAAATCTTGCTTTAGACTTATATATGTACTCCTGCTTCTAGTCGCATTCATTGTTTATAAATTTATTTTCTATCATAAAATATGCAATAAATTTGTGATCGTAGTCTTCAATCGTTTTAAGTTATATTCAAAATTATAATAAGTTTCTTAGAAAATTATAGCATTTTGTATGTATACTTCTTAAATTAGACATTAGATTGAAGATTGCATGTGATAAAAATCGTATTGCAATTATGATAAAAAAATTCTAACTCGGCATGAGTTCTCACTATATGGTGGGATAATTTTAAAAGATTGATGAACAATGAGTACATGACATGCTAAGTGAAAGAAAATTTGAAATCATTATATATTTTTGACCTTGATTCTTCAGTTTCTTTCTTTTTTTCTCCGAAAAAAACACGATGGGGAACTTAAAGTTCTGTTTTTAGAGATAATATATATTAGAATATATAATATCTAATCTAAAAATTTTCTAGAATTTTACGATAAATTATTATTTTTCTTATCTCTTATAATTGTCTACTATAAATATATAACTTGAGAATAGAATAGATGATAATTCAGTTATTTAAAACTCAAATACCTTACAATTACTATCATAGTATTAGAATCTTCAAAAACTTTGGTGAGAGCTAAGCACTCTTTGACCGAATCCGCTCTGTTACTTCCACGAGGTGTTGTGTGCCTAGGAGAATCCGTCTTGTGTGGACCACATCAAGACCAAATATATCTAATTAGTTGATTTCTGCTGCTCGACATTCTGTACTAGATCTACTCTCTCTCTCTGGTTTAGTCATGTAAGAGAAAGGTTTCTCAATCCCAGATTTTGTTTGAGGTAATGAAGAAAGGGGGGAAAGGTAAGTCCAGATTTGATCTACCAAAGCTGTATCTTTCTGTAGCATCGTTAACATTAGGATTCTACCTATTCTTTGCTTCCTTCACTCATGGTTCTATCGTCGGTGAACTGCTCCTACTTGACACAACTACTATAATGTCACACCGCAACATGCTCCCTCTTGTGCATCCATTATGCGAAAACCACAATATCTTTTGGTCATTTGAACCAATGATCTTCAAATCTTCTGAAATCATTCAATTATCTAAAACTACGGCCTTTAGGTCATCCTGAAATCACGAACATGCGGTCTTCTGAATCTAGAACTTTGGATTGTCAGAAGAAATCTGGACCTTCTAATTGTCTAAAGAAATCTGGACCTTTGGATCATCTGAAACCTGGATCTTCAAGTCATCTAAAACCTGAATCTTCAGATCATCTGAAACCTGGATCTTCGGATCATCTAAAATTTAGACCTTCGAGTAATCCTGAACCCAATGACTTGAGTCATTCTAAATCCATGACCTTTGATCATCTACAGTCACTTCCTTCATCGCTTCAATCAGTTCATCTCCAAACTTTGAATGCAATATGCATTAACATTTTCAGTTTGAGAGAGTATGTAAGAATATATAATATCTAATCTAAGAATTCTGTAGGATTTTGTGTTGATTGTTTTTCTGATTTTTTGTATTATTACTTTTCATATCTTTTATAATTTTGTAACTTGAAAAAAGAATATATCTTTTATAATTCTCTATTATAAATATGTACTTGAAAAAAGAATAGATGATAATTCAGTTATTTACAATTACTAACAACATATCCCCGATTCTCAGCTGTTTTAGTTTAAACCCTTAAATCTTTTTATCAAAAAAAAAAACTTAAATCAGCTTAATCTTTTCCAACAGATTTGAAGTAAGGTGCAGTAAGATTATCATAGTGAAATAAAAGCAAAGGTTTATTTCAGTAAAATTAAAGCACCGAGTTGTAATTTTACAGCAACCAACAACATATTTAATTATTTACCCAACTACTCGTTCTTGTTGCTATATTTAGGAAACAATACTAGAAAAATGGTATGGAACCAACATCACTCAAATTGTTTATTTTATTTACTTGCACATTACCCGCGCATGCGCACCGGATAAAAACTTTTTAGTGTAACTATGGCGTCTTTTAACAGTTTTTTTAAAAAAAAAACACTAAAAGACGTCACTGTCAGTGGCGTCTTTGCAACGCGTCACTAGAAGTGGTGCGCTGTCATTTGTATTTTTAAAATTTTGATTTCATGACTCTTATTATTAATAATATAATTATTATAAATATTTTATATAACAAAAACTGGTGCACCTGCAAACAATATGGTTATTGTGCGGACTCTATCATTCTAAGCAAAATTAATTTAACATCAATTTGAATTGATAAACGCAAATCTACAATCTTTTTTTTTCTTCCCATGTCGTGTGTGGATTAAAATGAAATACTGCCGGTATCATTTAAATGCTATACTGCATTTCAACTAATCATTAACTACACGAATTTTAAACTCATTCACAACTCACAAGTATATTATTTTAATCATTCCACTTGCTCTAGAGATTTAAAAGCTAGGAAGAGTTGTTGGTTGATTAATTGGCTTTAATTATTTAAAATTCTTGAACGGAGTTAGATTTAATTATGTCTTTGCTCAGTTTTGCATTTTAGGGAAATATGCACTAAGGAGCAAAGAAATCATGGCTAGAACATTATTTTTTCACACTTTAGAGCAAATGGAGCAATTGAACATAATTAAGAATAATTCGAATGTGAACGAAGTCAGGATGGATCATGAGCAGTAAATCACATCAAATTATGATCATAAACTATCATGGAATAACTAATATGATATATTAATTTTGTAGATCTTGTTCTTAGTTCATTATTGGATTTACTTCGGATCCGATGGGCTCTCCACCTATAAAAGTGCGCCTTCAGTAACTTTTAGATGTGATCTTGAAGGCTTTAAACCCTAAAATTGTGATGGCTAGAGTTTGATATTTTCCGACCATTCCAAAGACGAATCAAGAGATTGAAGAGCCCGAGCACTTGAGAGGAGACGGAGACCGGAGCGAGAGATTGACATAGGAGCGGCATCTAGAGTTTGTTTTGCTTTATTGTTATATTTTTTTATTATTTTTATACTCTTGCTATTATATCTTTGGTACTCATTTTTTGTATCTTTACTGCCTTATTTTATTTTGCTATGAATGGTTAAGTACTTTAGTTCTTAGAGGTTAGGGATATGAAACTTGAATTATAATTACTTATTAGAGGTTTCTCATTCTATGATTATATTTTAATTGTGCTGAATGATATTTTATGCTTATTTGATTATTGATGAACTACTAGGATAGGTCCCGAGCTATGGCCCGATTTCAGGTTTGACCATCTAAAATTTGAGTAATTTACCAAAGTCATTATAAGTATAATAGATAGATTTAAAATTTGAGTCTCGCTTAGATCGAGTGTATCTATAGAAAACTAGCACTCAAACTAAGGGATCCAGACCAACAAATGAACATTGAGGTTTATGTGAACTTTAAAAACCTGAATTGATCACCAACTAAACGAACAAACGAACAAACACCGCGGTTTGCTGTTTATGTACTGTTCATTTAGAATTCGCACAACCAGCGAAAGGAGTAATCCTAACTTACAATTGTCACTCTTTTGTGTCTCATACAGACCGTATATGAGAGTCTACGTACCGTATGAATCATATCCAAGTGAAAACTGAATTAAACTCTAGAAATATTTATCCAATTAATATAAAAATCAACTAAAAATATTTATTACTTTCTTTTGCATTTTTTTAAAATATAAAAATCAATTCAACCAAACAACCCCAATTTTTCTGTTTTTGCACCTCTAGAAGTCAAAGTATGCCAAGTCCCGGCGGTTTCTATCGTCTCTGTGGTTCAACATTTTTATTATACTGAACATAGTTTGTACGCTTACTATCAAACTAAGATATTATAAGATTCATAAATTTTAAAAGTCAGTGCAACCCTGTGCCAAGTCAGTGCAGCCCTGTGCTATCATAAAACTTGTGAAAAAGATGAATAAAGCAATAAATTACCTGGTGTCCTGGACGGAGGATTTCACAAACTGCCATATTTTCTCTCTTATGATATGAACTCTCACCAATCGAACAAATTATATCATGCTCATCTGCAATGTAGCATTTTAAATAAATGTTCTTTATAAGCTAAAGCAATGTGTACATTTTTTTGTTGAGAAGAGTTCACTCCCTTAAATTAATTATTCTAATTTAAAAAACTGGTTCCTTTCTATTCTTCTCTTTTGTTAAAGATATTATTACTCAAATCTGCTCTTCTTCTAATATAAGGTTGTGCACTTCTCCTCAATTTAGGACTCTTCCAGTGAACAAATATATATATACCTTACCTTCTCATACGCACACAAAAAAACATATTGATGAAAATTTTCTTATATCACAATGTTAATAACTAAAGACAAGATAGGCCAATGACAGGTACCTATTTTAGTATAACACCTCCATAGTCCCATAAAAATATATTCAACCAATCCAAAGTGAAACAAGTAAAATTACACCCCCCCCCCCCCTTATTTTTTCTTTGGTCATTGTTTTCTTTGTTTCTCTTTATATTTTTATGAAATTCTCCCAGTTTTTTAGTGCAATAAGAATTGAGCACCTACCCTCAAAATTCAAAATTATTTTATGAATTATGTCATCGTTCAATGGACAAAATATTCCATTCGCAGCGTGTCAGATAAATTCATACCAATTTCTTTTTGGAGGCATTATGTCCGTCCTTTCTCCTCCAACTGTTCCTGAAACACTAATCATTGCATAACCATTCATGAGATTAACCATATGCAGCAGTGAACGGCTATCTGTTCTGCTGCTTTGAGAGCCTGATTCACAGAACAGACCATAAATTGTCGGTTACATGCAAACCAGTTGTTGAATCGCAACATCCAACTCAGGTAAAATTAATGCAACACAAAGTCCCACCAATTATTCAGCAGAACAACAAGAAATGGGAATTAACATTAAAAAATAAGAGCAGCAAAGGCAAAATAGTACCTTCTGAAGAGGTGAATGAGAGAGTAACCGGGCAGCGGAGCTGAAACCGGGCAGCGGAGAGAAGCTGAGACAGATTCTGAAGAAAAAGGGTGGTCTTCTCTAGTCAAAAGTTTTTTTTTTTAACAAAAGCAGGCAAAATACCTGTCATTTTCCATTGCATTTCGGAAAATCATACAAAAATAAATTATTTCAAACTAAAAAGTAAGGAATAAAAGCAAACAAGCCATTCTTTCCATACAATCCAAAACCAGATAACTAAATTGAAAGTATAAACTCAATCTCTGGATTTAACATTTTTACATTGTCATCTGAAATATCACCCGTTAATATTTTATATTTTATACCTAGAGTAGTATGAGCAATCGCTCCCAATATTTATGGGAGCAATGTATATGACCCTTCTCAAGTGCTAAATAATTGTTTGATTGCTCTTTTTTGACCACGTCAAAGTTTATTGTACGTTGGTGTCATACCGGGATATCTCATTTTTTATAAGTATATTGATTTGTTGCACTGTTAGAGAGATATCATTTTTTAATGTTGTTGAGCACATCCTACAATCAAATTAGATATGAGTTGTAAGTGTTTGTGATTTTCTACAGTTATGTGAGTTTTTATTTGTGATGATCCTTCATATTGTCGAGTCTTCTTCAGATCTAGCGTATAATCTCTAAGAGCAACTCTCTTCTTTGCATTTCATAATAAGTCATGTTTTATAACTTTTTGTATCCAACATTAAACGTTTTTTTAACACTCTAATCATAAATTATCCAATTTAAAGCTGATTTAGAAATAAATATTCTATTTTCAGTTAACTCATCATTGGGTCTTAATCGGTCTTCATTTGCACCTAAACGGTCGAACATCTCAAAATTGTTCAACGCTTCTACGGAATGTTGCCTCTCGGTTCGTCCGATAATTAACAATGTGGTATCACTTCTTCGAATTTTCTCATTTTCAGATTCATCATTCGAAATATCAGACTGCTCAGTGTAATTCTCTTTTGTTTCTACTTCACTCAAATAATACAGACCACAATCATCTTTCTCCTCCTGATCATCACTATATTCCATTATAGATGTCAAATCAACATTACTACCGTCACCAATAGTACTTTGATCTTCAGTTCTATCAAGGGCTCAAATTATCATCACAAAAGTTTAAGTTAAGATCATCACCTAAATTATCATAGTTATATTTAAAATTTGATTCTTGATAAATACTACTACCACACAAAAAAATTATAGATATGATATGGTTGAACTGCTAGGTTTGATTATTGGTAAATTATATTATTAATGTAAACAAATGAATATGTATCTGGATAAATGCTACTATCATATGGATAGTTCGCATAATATTTGTCTTGACTAAAATTTGATATTATATTTTAAATCTGATTTGGATAGGAATCGGTTTGACCATAATTTGAAAATATTTCGGCCAAAAAGATACTACCGCTCGGTTCCTCCGCAGTGTAATTTTCTTCATCAGTATGATGAAATTTTAAATCGGGTCTCATTTTGAAAAAAAATAAAAAATTTGGATATTTAAAATATTATGTGATATGAGTGAGAGAGAATTTGATTGTTTGTGAGATGAGGAGAGAGACGGGAGGGTTGGTATTTATAATAATAAAAGACATCACTTATTTTGACGCTTTGAGTGAAAGACGTTACTGCCAATGACGTGTTTGCCCAACGTCAATAGCAGTGACGCACTGTCATTTGTAGATTTAAAAATAATATTTTATCACTTTTATTTTTAATAATTAAATTATTTTAATAATTAAATTAAAAAAACTGACCTACTGATAAAACGAAGGAAAGAAAACACAAGCCGCAGCGAGGGAGGGAGCAACAGACCCGATACCAGATAGAACAGCCAACGCGCGGCAAATCACGAAGAAAGGGGGCGAGCCTCATGAGTGAGTGGGATGCAGCATGGGGAAGTAAACCGCAGGCACACCTGAGGGGACCCACTCGCAGCCGCATGATTTGTAAATATTTGGTAAAAATAATTTTTAACTAAATGTTTAGTATACTTTTTAATCTGATCTGATGTAATCAATATAAATATTTATTATAATTATTTTTCAATCATATATAATCAGTGTAAACATTTAGTAGATACTTTTTAGTCTGATATAATTAGTGTAAATATTTAGTATACATATTTTTTGTACTGATATAATCAGTATAAATATTTAGTATAATCACTGTTAAATAATATATAATCAGTGAATATTTAGTAAAAACATTTTTTTGATTCTGATACAATCGATGCAAACATTAGTGTAAACAACTTTGTATCTAATATAATTAATGCAAATCGTTCTGGAGGTGATGAATTTATACAAACTATATTGTAACTATCTTTTGTTGCTATATTGTTATTGTATGTTTTTATATTTTTGTACTATATTATAATGAAGCGCGGGAAGGAAATTTATAGGGGTTTCTAAGGAGATTATTAACAGAACCGAAAAGAAAATTATTGCGCCCTTGTCATCTTCTAGAACAACAATCTTTGCTTTATTGAAAAATCGTGGCTAATTGTCAGCTTTGTCGGTGTCTGTTTACGTTACCGTAGATAATTTATAGCTGGTCCACTTGACATGTAAATGCGAAAAACGTGATTAAAATAAATAAAAGAATGACTCCCATTATTTCATAATCTCATAATTTTGCCATTTAATTAAAGCAATGCAAAGTATTTGTGGACCCATAACCGCAACAGAACTTCAAGCAACTCAAGGCGGGTCTCATTCCCTGGTTAAGCGGCCAGGAGTTTTCTCGGAGAAGTGAAGGATAATGAAATATGAGAAAATCTTTATTTCCCCCATCTTTTATTTCCTGATTTTGTCCCCGGTTGAATGTCTTGAGCAATTGTGCGCTTTCTATTTTGACGAGATGACAGTGACAATATTAAGCAACTAATGCTCTCTAATTTTGTTATAGTATATGTCTTTTCTTTCTTAAGAAGCTAAGGTGGTAAAAAAATTGTAATAGATTTGAATTTTGTCAATTTCATTTCCATAACTTTACATAATTTTTGTTTATTATCTATTTAGATTAAAGGGAAGTTGTGCATTAGAGAATGGTTCATTTGTAAGTTCATGTGTGCAACTTACCGGTTTTTAGTAATGATAAGTTTTATTAAATTAATATTATTAAAAATAAGAGTGAGAAACGTAAAATTTCAAATATATGAATGGCGTAAGCGCTTTATTAGTGGCGCGTTTGAAACGTCGATGTCGGTGGCGCGTTTCATTATTTTTTTACGAAACGCGCCACACGCGCGTGGCGCGTTTGCTTCTTATATATACAAACCGCGCCGCCTCTTGCGCGGGGTTTGAACGAAACACGCACTTGCCGGTGGCGTGTTTAAATCATGCCACATCGACAATGGCGCGCCATTCGTATATTTGAAATTTTACGGTTCTCACTCTTATTTTTAATAATATTAATTTAATAATAATTATTAATAATAAAAACTGGCAACTTACCTAAGGCAATCCCAAATTGATAATACATTATGTGATGGTAGAGAAATTGAATGGTAGAGCAAATTTCTTACAAATTGTAATTTGTCAAGTTGCTTATAAATTGCAATTACGTGTTTTAGAAAATAAATTTAGAGAATGCAAGGGAAAAGAGAAAGGAGGGGAATGTTACTTTCAAAACGAGCAGGGTTAGTACAATTTGTGTATCTGATGCTCCCCTAGTTGTTCAACGAGTAACTACAAATTATGGAATAATTTCGGTTTTTCTGAGCTGATTTTGAGACCGGCTCAAGAAACCTGAGAAGAGAGGAGAGGAAGGAGTTGCTTCGCATGGGAAGCCAAATGAAAGGTGAGGTGTAACCAAGAGAAACAAAAGCAAATAATAGAGCCTACTTCATAGCTAAATATCGATGTTCAATTAAAAAAGATGTCTACTTCAATAGTTATATCTTGTTCTCCCCTTTGAAACTTGACCCGTGCACGTAATAGGGGAAGAGCTTCTTTCTCTTCTAGTAGGGGAAGATGTTTGATTTAGAGACACTCCTGAACCTTTTTCCAATAGAATATCATTAGTTATTAAACAAATAAAGTCCTATTGTCATTTTGTTGTCACGGTTTCCTGGTAAAAAAAGATGCTATATATGCCAGGCTAGGCGAACAGTCAGTTTCAGAGATAATATAGGTGATAATTATTTCAATGAAAATGATATTATCAATGGCAATTATTTTATCTTACCACTGTGTCCTTGCATGTAGTAAAGTGAAGAATTCAGGAGATAAAAATTTCGATAAAGCCTCTTAAAAATTGTTTTTATGTGCCGGATGTCGTCGGACTGAGCAAGCACGCATTTGGGAAATAATTTTTTTTAATTAAGCAGAAGGTGAAGCTATTATCATTTTTTCTAGTTTAATTTTTTTTGCTTCGTGCTCTATAGTATATTGGATACATAATCACCACTTAGTCATCAGATGATTCTAAAAATTTGTAGAAGATTTTAGAGTTTCAAACACGTTCTTGTCATTCCTTTCCTGCATTTTAGACATTCCTGCATTTCTTCATCATTTCTTGTCTTTCAAAGGTTTATTAACATCTAATTGATCTCAGAAATTGATCTATAATGTTTATTCAATCAATAGAATGCTCTGGTATAGAGTTTGACCAACTCGGTTTTTGACCCGATTTGTGAGTTCGTGGTCGCACCAATTTGAAGCTTTTGAAATTCAACCAATCTCTCAAACAATCTCTTGTGACTATGGAGAAGGTGCTTGAAGTATCAATTTAATCAATTATGGTTTGGATTGCTCGATTACATTTTTGGATCAGAAACTTCTCCTTTAGTTTTCTCCCAAACCGCTCAATCATTTCGTGAGTTCTTCGTCTCTTTATGTTCTCCTCTCCGTGCTCTTTCCAACGATATATAATATGTGAGTTTTCGTCGTACGGGACCATCATCACCATTTTCGGATTAAACGGTGGAGTAAGCTCGGGGTAATTCGCTACTGTAGCAATGAGAATTTTCGAATTTAGCCCCTCTCCATTTTATTTTTTAATTGGAGCCCTCCATTTGCTAATTTTCTTATTTCTCTTTTACTTTTAAATTATTTCTCAAATATCCCTTTGTCCAAATTATACCAAAATTTGCTCCAAAATTTATGATATTTTTATTTACCATTTTGCCCCTTTATCAAGCATCAATTAATTTTTTAACGCTTGATCAATTGATTTTTCATTATATTAATCGATAATTTAGAATTTATTTGACTTTCGTAACTCCAAAAATATCAAGTAATATATGAAAATTCTCAGAATTTTATGGAGAATTTTATTTTTCCATAAAATTTGAGTTTTGAGATTTTAGGTTTTGAAGAGGTTTTCGATTTGAATTTGTAGAGCTTCGACATTTAATTCTTTTCTTAAGAATTTTTTTTTAGCATTTCTATGATACCTTCTTTTTTCCTTAGTACTTTTGAACTTGAATTAAGCCTCTTCGGGCTTTTCAAATTTCTCCTTGAATTTTTTAATCTTTTGTCCAAAGTTGTTTTTTTAATTCCCCAAATTTTCAGTGGTAAACAATCATGTGGTGGCGCTTGAAAAGAAGCGAGTCCCAACAAAGTACGTTACCCTTATTAAGGATATGTACAAAAATATTATGACTTATGTCAGAGCATGTGACGGTGAGTCTGATGCATTTCCTATTAAGATAGGATTACATCAAGGGTCAGCATTGAGCTCATATATTTTCACCTTAATAATGGATGAGATCATAAAGGACATACAAGAAGATATTCTTTGGTGTATGCTCTTTGCGGATGATGCGATACTGATTGACGACAGCAGAATTGGAGTTGATCAGAAACTAGAGTTGTGGAGATAAATTTTAGAATCGAAAGGTTTTATACTTAGTAGGACCAAAATTGAATATATGATGTGTCAGTTCGGCGGAGAAAACTCAGATGATAGAAATGTTAGTTTGGACGGACGAGTAGTACCCATGAATGACACATTTCAGTATTTGAGGACGATGTTACAGAGTGACGGAGAGATCGATGAAGATGTTAGTCATAGAATAAGAGTCGAATGAGTGAAATGGAGATGAGCATCTGGTATTCTCTGTGACAAGAATGTCCCAAACAAACTAAAAGATAAGTTCTACAGGACGGCGATTAGACCCGCGATGATGTATGGCGCAGAATGTTGGGCTACAAAAGGACAACACATCCAGAATATGAGTGTAGCTGAAATGCGGATGTTGCGTTGGATCTATGGCCACACAAGGAAAGATTGAATCAGAAATGATGATATTCGGGACAAACTTGGGGTAGCACCTATTCAAGAGAAGCTAGTCCAACATCGTTTGTGATGGTTTGGTCATATCCAACGAATGCCTCGTAAAGCACCAGTACGCAGTGGTATTCTAAGTCATCTTGAAAACACAAGAAGAGGAAGATGTCAACCGAGACTGACATAGGAGGAAGCAATAAAAAGAGATTTGAAGGAATGAAATATATTCAAAGAGCTTGTTTTAGATAAGAGTGCTTGGAAGATGACGATTCATGTACCTGAACCATATTTTAGGAGTTAGAGTCTAGTAGTAGAGTTATAGACTTCAGGTTCTTAGATTTTTAGAATTTTAGGGTTAAAATTTAGGATTTAGAAATAGATTTCATAATAGAGATTTATTGTTTTATTATTATTATTATTGTTGTTGTTGTTGTTGTTGTTGTTATTATTATTATCAGCATCATTATCATCATTATTATTATCATTTTTATTTTTATTTTTATTTTTATTTTTTTATTACTATTATTATTATTTTTATTATTTTACTTTTTTTTTTTTTTCATCATCCTCATTATTATCATTGATATTTGAGATCTTTGATCTTATATTTTTCGATGGGTTTCATTTCTAGTCTACCCCAATTTATCTAGGATTAAAGACTTTGTTGTTGTTGTTGTTGAAATAAAAATAAAAATACTTAAAATTGAAATATAAGTACATGATTTTAAAATATAAACATTTTATTTTCAACTTTAAGAACCTTGGAATAAGATATAAATGCTAGAAATTAAAATATAAACACTTAAATTCTATACTATTATATAAAGCAACTAAGAATTTGAGGGTCCATTTTTTGTCATGGTATTTTTTTATTATACCCATTTTATCCCTCAATTAGACGGATAATATCTATTTTTGTTTGATCGAACGTATGTAATCACGTCCATTGATCCCCTCTTTCTCTCCATTTCTTTCCCATCTATATTATTATTTCCATTTATGCACATGATTTATATATTAGAATACTCAATATCTTTCTATTTATGTTATGATATAAAAAATTAATTTAAGGCTTAAGGTATGTGCTATGATTAGCAACTTTGTATATATTTGGTAAGAAATTAATGGTGATAATATATGCTGGAATAATTCACTTTTCTTACCATAAATATCATGAATTATTACCTCATATTGTGCAGAAAATCATATTCAAGATTAAATCTAATTTTTATTATAGGTTTTCTCTATAATTTGGTGATTTATAATTTAATATTAGATCAATGTGAATTTTTTTTATCTTATAATATTTTCATGTTTAAATAAAAGAGTCTGCTGCAACGCGCAGATATATTGCTAGTTAAAATATAAGCACCTGAGTTTAAAATATAAACACTTGATTTTAAGCTTTTGAGAACCTTGAAATGAGATATTAACACTAAAATTTAAAAAATAAACACCAAAAATTAACATTTAGATAATTGATTCTGAAATAATTGTGTAGGAAACATAAATATCAAATGAAAAAAATAAAAAACACTACAAAGTAGATATAATACACTTGAAAAGAAATATAAATATCAAATGAACGTCAACAACAAATATATAAACACCTAATTATTGCAAAAAAAAATAATTATAAGAAGATATGAACACTACATTACAAATATATAGCAACAAATATATAAATATCACATTAAAAAATATGAACGTAAAAAATATATATAAACAATTAATCTTCAAAACAAATAAAAGTATATTTAATTATAAGAAGACGAACACCACAATAAAAAAAATATAAACACTAACAACAAATATATATACACCTACATTAAAAATATGAAGTAATTGTATAGCATATAAAAATACTACATTAAAAATATAAAACGAGCAAAAAATATAAACACTGCATTCAAAAATATGAACAAAAATAGCATTGTAGTTATACAGAATATATGAACAACACTTTAAAAATATAAATACTAATAACAGATATATAAACACCGTACTAAAAAATATGAACACCAACAGTAGAAAAATAATCATCTAATAGCCACAAAAATAAAAAATATAATCATATAGAAAATATAAACATGGAACTGAAACTTATTAACACCTTATTTTTGCAAGAATATAAATTTAGTTTTGACAAATATGTAAATATTTATTTATAAATTATAAACATCTAAGAATTAACCCACCATTGTTTATTTACTTTTTAGAATGAAGCTTGTCCATAGGGCGTCGAGCAGTTTTCATTTTAAAGACTTGAACTTACTATGTGTGATTGTATTTGACTGGTTGATTTTCCATATTTGAGATAGTTGATTTGGGGATGATGATGGGGGATTTATTTAGATTTTCTATATTTGAGATAGTTGATTTGGGGATGATGATGGGGGATTTATTTAGGGGTACTATTAGCATGACCCATGAAATATATGACTAGGGCTAGCCATAATAATGCGAATCCAGATTCTCCGGGGGTCCGTTTGGCAAATCAAGGAATAGCTTTGGAAGAGTGGTAATTTTGGAAGAGTGATAGAATAGTATTTTTTGGAAGAGTGGTAGAAGAGTGGTATTCTTGACTATTCGGAAGAGCGAAAATATCGTTTGGCAGTTGTTACTCGAATAGTTAAAATATGAATAATTATGATACTAATAATAATGATGATAATAATAATAATAATAGTAAAATAATAATCATAATAGTAAGATAATAATAATAATAATAAAGTAATAAAAAATAATCATAATAAATAATAATATTATAATAGTAATATAATAAAAATATAAACATAATCATAATATAGTTATATAATAATAAAAAATTATAATTAAAATCATAATTATAATAATATAATAATAAATAATCATAATTTTAATAATAATCATAATCATAATCATAATCATAATCATGATAATAATAATTATAGTCATAATCATAATAATATAACCATAATCATAATCATAATTATATAATAATAAAAATATAATCATAATCATAAAAATAATTATAAATAATAATAATAATAATAATAATAAATTAATCATAACTATAATCAACATATAATAATATAATACAACATAATAAAATAATAATAAAGTAATAAAAAATAATCATAATAAATAATAATATTATAATAGTAATATAATAAAAATATAAACATAATCATAATATAGTAATATAATAATAAAAAAATTATAATTACAATCATAATTATAATAATATAATAATAATAAGTAATCATAATTTTAATAATAGAATTATAATATAATAATCATAATCATAATAATATAATAATAAAAATATAATCATAATCATAAAAATAATTATAAATAATTATAATTATAATAATATAATAATAAATTAATCATCACTATAATCAACATATAATAATATAATACAACATAATAAAATAATAATAAATAATAATAATCATAATCATAATCATCATAATATAATAATATAATAATAAATAATCTTGATCATAATATTAATATAATAATAAATTATAATCATAAATATAATATAATAATATAATAATACTAAATCTTAATCATAATCATAATATAATAATATAATCAAATAATAATCGCTATTCCGACGAGAGCTAATCCGGTATTCCACCTATAAGTTGGTATACCGGATTAGCACTATTCCGCACTCTTCTACTTAGTCTAAAATTCGTTTGGCAAATTATTTCGTCGGAATAGCTATTCTATTCCAACTTTTTGCTATTCCATTGGATGCCAAACACTCCCTGGGTATTACCCTGTTTAGAGTGTTGTTCGGATTTCAACAGTAAATAGGTCCCGTCGTAAATCTAAACACTGCTCGACTGTCTATAATATTATTCTCTTTTTAACTGTCTATATCATTTTCTGGCTACACACACCCTAATGGTCCGACCACGATCAAGTCTCAACAAATATAATATGCAAAATAAAAGACACC
The DNA here is from genome assembly GCA_037127355.1 of Schoenoplectus tabernaemontani. Taxonomy (NCBI): domain Eukaryota; kingdom Viridiplantae; phylum Streptophyta; class Magnoliopsida; order Poales; family Cyperaceae; genus Schoenoplectus; species Schoenoplectus tabernaemontani. The sequence continues at coordinate 10,075,973 of CM073747.1, forward strand.
ATCGTTTTTAGTAACAAACGTTAGATAGAAATTTTTTTTGTCCGACACAATTGTTATATGGACTCGTCACATGCATTGTAGGACAAGTCCAAATTTTCACAAAATTAAATTTGAGAAATAAACAAGAACGTTAATGATTGTGTTCAAGACAAAATAATTCCAAGGTGTGCTTGAGAACACCAAAACAATTGAAGAACCTTCTTGTTTTATTTATTTGTTTGGACAACCAATCATTGGTCATTACCACAATAACTCGACTCCAGGCAAATCAAGCCGAACAATGAATTCTGAACAATCTCGTTTTTACTCCATGTGAACCTCACCTTTTCTTCTATTTGAAGGCTAGATTACGGGTTGTGCACTTGCTGCTCCGGCGCAACCGTTACAGGCTTGTGGCTCAAATATAATTTGGTTGTTTTGGGCTTAATGCCGTAGATGTAGTTGTGCCGATGTTAACTAAGCAGGAAACTAGAAATTAGTTGTATTATGTTTTTTTTTTACAGGAAACAAATAATTCGAGTGCAAAGACAGCCATCGAATACAAATCCAACGATCCACACTGAATAAAAAACACTATTCATATGCACTATTGCCGCCCACATCAGCGCCATTGTCGGTTGAGGATCTATAATTTCATAACAGAATAATACGGACAACAGATTTTCATAAAAGCTTATAAATCAAGATTCCACAATCTTGATATTAAGGGGATAATGAAATGACCTAACATGTCCTACTGATCAAAATCATGTGATCTAACTCTCGACAGAAAAATACAACACCTGTAAGGATTTACACAATAGTAAATTGACTGCATAGAAAGAAAACCCGTTGATCCACACCACGATAAACCTATCTTCCGCGAGTCTTATTCAAAAAAAAAAAAAGTATATCACAACCAGAAGGTTCAATGAAACTACCGTGAACTAATCAGTAATTATCTTTTTGCAAATGTAACTATTTGAGATACAATGAAAAGAATAAAACAAACTAACAAAAAAGACCTTACTACACGCATCCTTCGCTAAGAAAATAATTAACCAAATACAAGATCTCTTAACCAGGGAAGAAGTTTCAGACAACCAGCAGCTTGCTGGGCTGCTCCTACTCAACAGCCCCAGAGGTCCCACTTTCAGTAACATCTGTTCTCAAAACTCGATTAATCTAATTAATTATTTATTCCTATTCACTAAGGTTGCATGAGCGGATATACGGGTGGTCATATTTGATATATTTGGTCCAGTACGGCCGGTACTTGGTCATAGCAAGTTCTAACCAAGGTTTCATGTTGCCATTATAGTGTACAACAGCTGCACTGTCAATGTCCGATCGGTCGATGCTAGGATTGTAACCTAAACCTAGCACATGCCACGACTTGTCGAGTGGATGTGTCAACTTGTAAAATGTCAGCAACCCAGGTGGCAGTGTTCCCAGTTTCCAAAGAACTCTATCTTCATTCTGAGAAAAACAAAAGGGCTATTCTTTAAGCATATATATATGTATGGTGCAGCCAGAAGCAATCCTTTTTGTCATATGTTGCACGCATTGCTAGCAAAACTGCACATGTTGATAAGGAAGGCTGAAGAAGAAATGACAAAAAGTGGAGGCATGATAAATGTATGATGAAGGTACTAAAACTGGAGGCATTTCAAACGTTGAAAAAGGGAAGGTCCCCGCATTAGGGGCAAAATGACTTGATTAATGTGCTTATACAATTTATAAAACACGATAAAGATTTACTTTTAAAACATACCATATTTTGCCACTTGTGGTAGATACCGGTAATGTCCTTCTTTTTCCATTCCTTCAGATCAAAAATGTTCATGCCGTATGCCCACCCACATGCATTTGGATCGAAATTTCTTGCAATATGTGGGTTTGAGAAATTCAAATATTTATCAAACCGATGGAAGCTCTCCCCACAAGTCTCAACAGCCCCATTCACATTTCCATTCAAATCCACCTCCCACAAACCTGTCAGATCCTTCTGCACTACTATGTCATCATCCAAAAACAAAATTTTATCCAGCTTAGGGTACACTTGAGGGAGGTAAAACCTGAGGTGGTTCAGCATGGAGAGGTACTTCGGGTTGCGATATTTAAGGTTTGATGACCCAGCTGAAAGAGTGGTTGGGTGGTCGGCTTTGAAGTAGTATTCCTTCATGGCAGCTGATTCAAGTTGACGCAATACAGGGCAGTAAGAAGAGTTGAGCCACTTGAAATCATCAACATTTTCAACATGGATTGTGCCTTCCCCAGGTGGGTTCAGTAAAAACCACATGTTCATTGCACCAAAGTTCAGTTTGTCAGTGACAAGATGGAATACATGCTTCGCTGGCTCCTGAAATCCAGTAGTAGTCAAGAACAATTACATACATGTATGGTTATGAAGATTTGGCAGATACATGCATATACTCATTGGCTTGTAATTTGTGAAGATTATGAGAGTTCACAGACCCTGATCCAGTAGAATTTATGCTGAACCCAAACTGATCTGATCAAATTTTTAAATATAAGATAAACAGTACAATCCAAACTAGGACATGCATGTAAACCAATTAACTTGCTTAGGGACTTGATGATACCTGGTGTTAGACCTGTAACCCAACAATCCACAATAGGTCTTGCATGATCCAAAAGGAAATCCATATCTCAAGCAAAAAAATAAAAAAAAATAATGCAACATGAAGGAGAAAAGAAAAGCTGAATTCTGAAATTTACGATCTTGACCACCATTACCTTAGCATTCATAATTGTAGAATTCACAACCACAGAGGCAGCAAGTACATTGTCAGAGAAGAGGGCATAATGGTAAAGTTCTGGGTTCTCCAGATTCTCACTCCTAGGGAACTGTCGCTTCTCAATCGGGAGGAGGTAGTAATCAATGGTAAGGCGCATGGAGAGGCAGTGAATGCTATTAGGTATCGTCTTGGCTGCCAGTTGGCTCAGGAAAGTGCTCTGTTTTTTCAGACTGCGCACTTGCTCATCAGCGGACTGGAGCATTGCACGAAGCCGCTGAGTTATTGCCTTGCAGTCATATAACTCTTCCTTTGCCTTGGAAAGGACTTGCCCCATTGTCTTAATTTTCTCAGGTGCACTGAAAGTCAAATATTCATTTATTCAAAGATATTAGTTGTACAATCAAAGCAGGTTTTTGTTATTCAACTTCCTTTCAAAGAACTTTTATTTTCATTTGATTGATGAATTGGGGATATGCATGCTAGTCGTAGAATTACAAGTTAAGTTTGTAGGCAAACAGATGCTTGTACGGATAAGTCTAGTACCAGCATGTATGAGCTGGTAGAGAAATCTACCACTTTAGGTCCACTCGAGAACCTTGGAACACAAACTTACAGATCTTATTCCCTAGATAGCTTATGACTCTTATGGGCTCGGAACCTCATTCCAAAACAACATTTCCATCGGAACTCACTTCTTACTCACCCTTGGATTTACTGGATTTACAGGAATTACTTTTCCAGGCTTAGACTGGGATCAATTGTTCGAACCTACCACAATGGATTCTTCTCCACAACCTCCCTTCTAATCCAGCACATACCTACCTACCGGATGAATGGATCTTGTTCCACCCAACAAAGTGCAAAATTTCCTAAAAAACCTAATTGAAAGATTTCTTAAACATTAGCCTGATAGATACTGAAACAATCTAACACCGACACAAGTCATGTCTGGTACCCCTACTCTAATATATGCCAGTACTTGCCTATGATGAAGATCAGCATCCATAGTTGCTTCCCCAAGTGTACGCTGGCTTTCCTTGAGCCTAGTTTGAAGCTCTTGATAGATATCATTTTTGTTGTTTGACTTGGCAAGCACCAAGTACACCCGGGCCATGATCATCTGGTCTCGCATCAGCCTGACAGTCATGTCTGAGTTTTCATTTTCATTCTCCTTTCTCCATATGCTGTATTTTCCCAACACAGCAGAGTCAACAGCTTTCGACCGTTCAATTGCAGCATTTTCCAGTTTGACCAATGCTTCATCATCTTGTAGTAGCAGTTCCATTGCCCTTTTCTCTCGCCTTATCTCCCTTAGTTTCTTAATTAAGAGAAATGAGATAAGGTTATGGGCTTTCTACTTATATCCGAGTATAATACAAGTTGGAACAAGATAATCATTACTGGGTTTCTACACTCTGCTATTTAGGACTAATACAAGAAGATAGCAATAGATGGATGTTACCAAAATCCACCTCACAAATTTTCTGATTAGGGACATTCTTTTTGATGTCCAGCTTGTCTGTCTGGTAATGAACATTCTTTTGGTTTGAATTTAATCTGGAGATACTAAAGTCTCTTCTCATGCTAAAGCATAGGAGTTTTCCATTTTGTAAACACACATAAAAGATGATTATATCTAAATATCTTATACTCTTCAATTATGGAGGTGCCATATACAAAAGATAAAAACAAAAGACACTTACCCTTCGAGCAAATTTAATGTGAGTGTCATGCTCCTGGTTTCCATCTGTACATAAAAGATTAACCCATCACTTGCTGTTTTAAACAAAATATTTAATGAAACTCTAGATTTGAGTGCAAATTTCGTACCAGAATTATCTTTTGGCGCTTTAATTACATCACTGGCCTTAGGATGGTCAAGCTTCTCTTGTGGATTCTTGGCATTAGTGTCCTTCAAATTGTAAAGAAATAATATACATATACAGTAAGATCTATATCACAGGCTCCTCATTTGCTTATACTCAAATTGTCTAGATTTACAATTTAAGTGGTAAAAATCACAAGTATGCCAATTACCATAGAACTGTTCTGCTGAGAATCATCTATACCATCAATCTTCCAAGAAACCGAGAGATGCTTCCTGAAATTATCAAGACTCCATGGCTCTGAATCACGTATTGATTTGACCACCTGTTGAACAGAACATATAAAATGCTGAAGTATCAAATGTAGGCTGAAACACAGCAATATGACTACCTATTGAACAGAACGAAATTCACTGACCTCTTTGGTCAAAGACGATTTTAAATGCTTGATAGCGAGTTTCTCTCTCCAGTCCCCTGTCTGTAAGTCAAACTAGAAATAAGTGTAGTAGGTCAAAGTAATTGATGTAGTAAAAAAAAAAAGATAATAACCATTGGATGTTATTAACAACAAACCTTTCTGTTATTTGTAGCTTTTTCATCTGCATACACAACAGGAAGTGATTAATTAAACAATAAAAAATTCAAAGACTAGATTAACAGTTTTTCAGTGCATTTAATTCATCTTTATACATTTCAGTCAAGCAAAAGGATATGGTACTATTTTACGGCCTTTTAAATAGCCATAAAATGTCCCCTCCCCCCATTTTTATGAAGATGAAGAATCGTGTTGTAAAGAATGATCTACTTCCTATGAAAACAAAATAGGCTGAAACCAATTATCAATGACACTTTAGCTTACCGATGGGTCGGAAAATACAGTGTGCCTCTTCCGTTCAAAAAAAATTCAGCAAACAATAGTTTTATTTAACCACGAATTTACAATGTTCAGAGTCCCTAAACTTCAGAAAACCAGTCGTACAATTATTGCCCCCAAAATCCCCAAATGTAATGAGAGATCCAGAAATAACAGATTGAAAGAGAAACCCGCTTACCAGGAGGGGTTCGCGCATTAACACCATTTCGCCCCAAGAGAAAGAGGGAAGGAGCAAGAATAAATAGGAATAGAAGGAGTATATAAGGTGGGATAGCGCTAGAGCCGATCCTATTCTTCCTGTTTCCGAATCCGGACGAAATCTGCCTCGCCTGAGGCATCTGGTTGGATCTGCGCACTACAAATGCTGGAAAAATGGCGAGAAACAGGAGATTGAAATGGAAATCAAAACGAAATTAGAAGCAATGCGACTATAAATTCTGACAAAATTGCAAAATACGTTTACGGGATCATGCTACTCACATGGATCTTGTACAGCGAGGCGAGATGGGGAGGGAGAGAGAGAGCACAGAGTGTGCAAGCCTGTGTGAAGAATTCCTGTGAAAGGGAGATGGCAAAGAGACGGTAACATCTACGGAACGAGTTCGCAAGAATAATACCAAATATACAACGTTCGATCTCAATCCGACGAGAACTACTATGGCTATGCTATCGCACTTTGATACGACCAAATTGGTTTCCCGAATAAGAAAAGATAAATAAAGCAAATAATGTCGGGGCATTGTGGGACCACCCAAAGATCTTTAGAGACTGTTTCGATATAGTATTTCGTGTGTGAAGTAGCGTTTTTACATAACTAATGTGGCTCGTTAAGTTTCATCACAACAGGCAACAACCAACAGAAAGGAAATGAGTTTCCTGCACTACTGCATCCAGCTAGACAGCTAGACAGCTAGTGAAATTTAAAATTTTTGTATAGGGCGACACCAGTCATTTTGTTGTCAACAAAAAATGAGTGCAGTAATGCAGGAAACCGACGGTGTGTGCAAATACTCTTTTTTTTTTTGCAAATATTGTTGATAAATGTTTATCAATTCAGTAGCCTTCGGTTTGTGCAAAGAATTTACAAATCAGCAGTATTTGCACAAACCGACAACTACTGAATTGATAAATGTTTGTTTCAGGCTAATATGAGATATATACACGTTCACGTACTTTAACGTATTATTTAAGGAAGGGATCACTTGATGGTTTTTTTTTGACGATCTTGATAATAAATTTTTAAATAAATATTAAAAAAAAAATTAAAATAGAAAAAAATTTATGAATATGTTCTTCTACTTATAGATTAATGGTGATTCAAATTTTGTACAATTTCATTATCGTTTGATACTATCAAATATCATTAAATTATAACCGTTATAAATTATATAAAATTTTGATAGTCCTCAATGAAATACCAAACGATAATGAAATTATATGAAATTTGAATCACTCTCAATATATAAGCAGAAGAACGTATTCATAATATTTTTCTATTTTTAAGATCTTTTTAATATTTATTTGAAAATTCATTATTAAGATTGTCAAAATAACTCATTGTCAAGTAATCCCCACCCATAAAACTTTAAGGTGTTAAAATTTTAAAAATTCGAACACATGTATTTGAGATGTAACACGTCGAATGTCATACAAGATGTGTTTATATGTGTTTGAATACGTCTAACACTTTGTATATCACGTGTAAATGTAATTTATTTTTAAAAAAAACATGAAACAAACTCAGTGAAAAATTAGAAAAATATGGCAAAGATTAAAAAAAATGAAATGTTAGATGTATCTTCATATGTATTATTATTATGTTTCGAAAATCTTTTTTGAATTCAACTTAACTCGTCGTATCAGTTGTCGCGACCTGATCTGATCCTCTTCGAGGTCAAACTCGCCTCAACCCAAGGTTTTTATGACAGATTGTTGTTGTTAATCTAAAAAAAACTTGAGTTAAACTCGGCTCATCGAAAAACCGACCTGACATGTCTTATCTGATCCAGCCCCTTTCAACCCGTGAAAACTCGAGGTACTCCCGCCCTTAATTAGGAGTGTACAAACGGATCGGTTTAATTGGTTTTAAACTAAACCGTTAAATTTTGGACTATTTGGTTTAGTTTTCGGTTTAAAATTTTCGGTTCGGTTGAAAATTTTAGCTAATTCGATTTTTGTTCTTTGGTTCGGTTTTAATTTTTCTAAATCGGATAAACCGAATAAATCGAATAGTTCAAAATCTATCAAATAATTTTATTTTACTTGATATAAATAAGAATTATGTCAAAGATAATCCAAATATATTTATTTTCTATAAGCTTTATTTAGTTATTTCTTTTGTTTTTTTAAACTATTTATTTCTTCTATCAATTTTTATAACTTTTGATATTTGTATTCCTCTTTAAATAATATAATTTCGATTTAACCGAATAAACTGAAAAAAATGATTTATTTGGTTTTCAATTTATTCGGTTGATATTTTTAGAAGTTTGGTTCGGTTCATAATTTGACAAACTGAAAAAAAAAAACTTCAGATGCATATAATTATTTTGGTTTGAACCGAACCGACCATTTGCACACCCCTACCCTTAACCCTTTGAATCTCATTGAAATCCCCCCCCCCCCACCTTTAACAGCTAACCCTTTGAAACCCATTGAAACCCCCCTAAACCCTTTAGAACATATTGAAATTCCTGTGTCTAATTTTTAAGTTTTGTGATCTCAGACTCATCTTCGACGGTTCCGGTATTGTTGTATTCGGTTTTCTCATTTTGTGCTTATGTTTTCAATTTCGGCGTTTCTGAGGTCGTTGTGTTCTATTTTCACGTTTCATGGTCCTGCGCTCATTTTCGGCGGTGTGAGGGTTAGTGCATCTATTTTTCATATTTTGCGCTCTGAAACTCAGTTTCAGCAGTACCGGGGTAGTTGCGTCTAGTTTTCAAGTTTTGTGATCACACTCTTTTTCGACGGTTCTTGGGCTATTGTATCTAGTTTTCATATTTCGCGCTCATGCACTCGTTTTCGACGGTTTTAGGGGCGTTACGTCCAATTTTCAAGTTTTGTGCTATCAGACTCATTTTAGGAGGCCCCATGGGCAATGCGTTCATTTTTTTTTAAGTTTTACGATTTGTAACTCATTTTCAACGATATCGGGGTCGTTGCGTCCAATTTTTAAGTTTTGTGATCCCACACTCATTTTCGATGGTTATTGAGTTGTTGTGTCTGGTTTTCACATTTTGCGCTCCTGCACTCATTTTTGGCTGTTTCGGGGGCGTTGCTTCAAAATTTCAAGCTTTATGTTGTTGAACATGCTTTCGACGGTCTCGGGGGCGTTGTGCCCATTTTTATGTTTTGAGCTCCATAACTCATTTTTCGGTGGTACCGAGCCACTGTGTGTAGTTTTCAATTTTTGGGATCTCTAACTCATTTTTAATGGTTTCGAGGTTGTTCTATCTGATTTTCATATTTTTGCGCTTTCGCACTCATTTTCTATGGTTTCGGGGACATTGCATCCCAATTTCAAGTTTTATGTTGTTATACTTATTTTCGACGATCTCGAGTCATTGTGTCCATTTTCACGTTTTACGCTTCATAACTATTTTTTCAGTAGTATCAGGTGTCACTGTGTGCAGTTTTCAAGTTTCATGATCCCGGACTCATTTTCGACAATTCTAAGGTCGTTGCATGATGCTTTAACGATTTACGCTCCCACACTCACTTTCGATAGTTGCGAGGTCGATGTTGTTATTTTTCATATTTTACGCTCCCAGACTCATTTTCGGTGGTCCCATAGGCAGTGAGTCCATTTTTCACGTTTTATACTCTATAACTCATTTTCAACGATACTAGGACCGCTTCATTCAGTTTTCAAGTTTTGCGTTCTTGACTCATTTTCGACTGTTTCAAGACTATATTATGTTTGATTTTCACATTTTATTGCTCTTGCATTTATTTTTGGCTTTTTCGAGGTGATAGGTCCACATTTCAAGTTTTGTGTTGTCAGATTCATTTTGGCGGTCTCGAGAGCGACATGTCCATTTTTTATATTTTACGCTCGATAACTCATTTTATTTGGTATCGGGATCGCTGCATGCGGTTTTCAATTTTTAGGATCCATTACTCATTTTCAACAATCCCAGGGTTATTATTTTTGATTTCATATTTTGCATTACCACTAGGGATGTTAACGGATCAGATAATATCTAATTTTATCCGTGATATGATCCAAGAAATATTAAAAATTATTCAATTTATATCTGTATCCGGAGATATCTATATCTATATTCGTATTTGAAATGTTTTTATGGATAAGGATACGATTTGGCTATTATCTACCCGTATCCGACCGTTTAGCTACTGTTTATCAATATCCGACACTATCCGAAGTATCCAATCCGATATTATTCGATTTTATCCAAATAAGTATCCAAAACATTTCTATTATATATTTTTAATTAGATTTTTTTATACATTATAAATTTATTTTATACCCAATTTGTATTAATGTATCATGTTCTTTTTATAATTCTTGATATATTTGAACTATTAATATAATAATAATTAATATTTAACTTTTATAACTAAAATTTATTTTTCATAATTAAGGATTCTATCAAAAAAATATTATGTGATTATTTTTCAATAATATATATAATATTTTTATTTAATATTTAAAATATATCCATATTCATATTTATATCTGTTTGATATTTGATATGTTTCTGGATATCCATCGAATATTCGATCCTTATCTATATCTTAACTATCCGTATCCAAATTCATATTTAAAAAATTATAACGGATGCAGATACGATAAGACCATTATTCGTCCGTATCTGATCTGTTTACACCCCTAGCCACCGCACTCGTTTTTTACGGTTTCGGGCGTTGCATCCAATTTTCAAATTTTGAGCGAATGTAATCATTTTTGGTGGTTTCGAGGTTGTTGTGCTTAGTTTTTACATTTTGCGCTTTAGAACTCATTTTTGATTGTACCGGAGCCTCTGTGTGTAGCTTTCACGTTTCACGATCTCAGACTCATTTTCGACGGTAACGAGATTGTTGCGTCCATTATTCACATTTTGCACTTCCATACTTGTTTTCGACGGTCACGTAGCCGATTGTGTTTTGTGCTTCATAACTTATTTTAGGTCGTTGCATCCTATTTCAAGTTTCATGATCCCGGGCTCATTTTCGATGATTCTGGAGCTGTTGGGTCTGGATTTCACATTTCACGCTCCCGTACTCATTTTTGGTGATTTTAGGGCGCATTGCGTTCAATTTTCAAGTTTTATGTTGTCATACTCCTTTTTGGCAGCCTTGTGGGCGTTATGTCCATTTTTGACTTTTTTGTGTTTCATAACTCATTTTTGGTTGTACCGGGATCACTGCGTGTAGTTTTTAAGTTTTGGTATCCGGACTTATTTTCAACAATTTAGCGGCTGTTGTTTTCACTTTTCACATTTTTGCATTGCTGCACTCATTTTCAGCAATTTCGAGGGCACTACGTTCCATTTTCAAGTTTGACGATGTTGCACTTTTTTTTCGGTGATTTCGGGTTCGTTGTGTCCATTTTCACGTTTTGCATTTTAGAACTCATTCTCGATGGTATCGAGGCTAATGTGTGTAGTTTTCAAGATTTGTGATTATGGACTCATTTTCAATGGTAATGAGGTCGTTGCATCCATTTTTCATGTTTCGCGCTTTCAGATTTGTTTTCGATAGTCCCACGATAAGTGTGTCTATTTGTCACGTTTTACGCTCCATAATTCATTTTCGATGGCACAAGGTTCATTGCATCTAGTTTTAAAGTTTTATGATTCTAGACTCATTTTCGACCATTCAGGGTTGTTGTGTTTGGTTTTCTGTCTTGCGATGCCGCACTCATTTTCAACTTTTTCGAGGATGATGCGTCTAATTTTAAAGTTTTGTGTTGTCGGACTCATTTTCAACGGACTCGGGTGTTGTATCCATTTTTGATGTTTTGTGCTCTATAACTCATTTTCAACAATAATAAGGTCGCTCCATGCAGTTTTCAAGTTTTGAGATCCCAATCTCATTTTCGACGGTTCCAATGTGTTGTATCCTATTTTTATATTTTGTGTTCACATACTCATTTTTAGCGATTTCGTGTGCATTACGTCTATTTTTTTACGTTTTGCGCTATATAACTCATTTTCGGTGTTACTAAGGCCAGTACATCCAGTTTTTCAAGTTTTGTGATTCCATACTCATTTTTTAGGGTTCCGAGGCTATTGTGTCTGATTTTTATATTTTGCGCTTCAACACTCATTTCTAATGTTACAAGAGCGTTGCGTATATTTTCAAGTTTAGTGTCGTCAGGCTCATTTTCGATGGCTCTAGGGGAGTTGGGTCCATTTTCATGTTTTACGCTCCATAACTTATTTTCAATGGCACCAATGTCGTTGCATGTAATTTTCATATTTTGGGATCTCAGACTCATTTTCAATAGTTCCGGAGTTGTGTTTGATTTTCATGTTTCACGTTGCCACACTCATTTTCGGAGGTTCCAAGGACATTGTGTCTCATTTTTAAGTTTTGATTGGAATGATGAGAGTCGATCTCTCAAATTTCATAATTATCCATAAAGACCCCCATCCAAATTTTAAACCCACGACCTCCCACACAGAGGGTGTTGTCTTTTGCCACTAGACCAAAGACCAAAGGTTGGTTCTTGTACCTGATTTTCATAACAACAACGAATTAGCCTCAATCAAGGGAAAAAAAGGAAATGAGAAACAAAGAAGAATGAGACTACCTCAAAGTAAGATCCAAAAGGAACAACATCATGGGCCTGTTGCACCGTCTCATACAATTGAGGCACAAAAAGAAAGCATGAAAACTAATATTGAGAAACCTATTTATAGTAAAGGAATATCAAGTGTTTAGAACAAATTACCAGTCCCTTTGTCAGTTGACATAGTAGCATGCTGATGTTCAGTGACAGCAGTGTACGGAGGCCATAAAGGGCTATTACATAGTGACTAGCTATATACTTACAAGCGTTAAAAAATTTTTATTTAAACATTAAAATATTATAAGATAAAAAATTCACATTTATCTAATATTAAATTATAAATTCACCAAATTATAGAGAAAACATATAATAAATACTATATTTAATCTTGGATGAGATTTTTGCACAATATTAGTTAATGATTCATGATTTTTATGGAAAGAAAAGTAAATTATTCTAACATATATTATCACCATTAATTCTTTATCAAATATGCACAAAGTTGCTAAATAAAAAACAAAAATTATGGAAATAATAGTATATAAGGGAAAGAAATGGAGAGAAAGAGGGGATCAATGGACGCGATCACATACGTTCGATCAACCAACAATAAATATTATCCGTCTAATTGAGGGATAAAATGGGTATAATAAAAATTTACAATGACAAAAAATGAACCCTTCAATTCTTAGATGCTTTATATAATAGTATAGATTTGAAGTTAAATTTACATATTTGACCTCCATGCTCTTCAGATGGACTCCAATCGTTCATCTGAAAAAAATGTGTGGAATATAATTCTTCCCTAGGCCTAACTAAAATAATTAGTTGGTCATATACCCCTGATTAAACACATCAATTCACCAATAAGTATAGAAGAAAGCAGGTCTAATAACTGAGGTTAGCACCTGTTGCTCTCAACTGACTGATCTGCGGATCTGATTTTTCTCAACTGACTGATCTATTGATCTGTTTCTCCTTGCGCCACTCCTTGCTCGATCTGTTGAACTGACGGCCCTTTTCAAATCACATCTGTGAGCTGTGGTTTGAGTTTGTGCACCAGTCTCTCTGCCCTGAACTGCACTTCCTCCGTCGCAGGACCTCTTCCATGCACTGCACAGACATCGGGACCCTAAGCAAGGTACCGCAATTACAACATGAATTTAAAATAGCTACAGGTTTTCAAATTAGCTCAAATCAAACTACCTTGAAGAAATTGATCATGTGAGAATTGAGGTGAGGTCTGAAAGGAAGGAGGTGATGACGTTCATCCATTCCAGAGTTTCAAACTCAGAGCCATAGGAGTGCCTCCGCGTCGCAGCCCGAGGGAGAAGCGGTGGAGGAATTCGATCAAGTGGTGGAGAGGGTGCGGAGCGGAGGACAACAGCGGCGTGCCGGCGCGACGACACCCGTGTCTCACGCGAAGAAGAAGGAGCGAGAGAGGTTTTTGGTTCTCGGGAGAAAAGCCCTTCGTGAAGACGGAAGCAGCGCAGCTAGGGTTCGGGTCGGGTGTGAAAGAGATGAATCTATGAATCTGACATAATCGTAACATTATTTTATTTTAAAAACAAGTTCGTATGTAGTGGTTTGCTGGTGGGTACCGCGGGCACGGGCCGGGTACATCCGCGGCGGGCGGCGGGTACGGCGGGCACAGATACGGCGGGTAGACGGGTTTTTTTTTTCAAAACTGTATCTTACCCGTGCGTCGTCGCGGGTATACGGGTACCACAGGTACAGATACGGGGTACGCGGACACGGGTAGAAGGGTACGGGTACGGAATTTTTTTTTTTTGCTGTTTTTTTTCTTTTGTTGTTTTTGTTTTTGTTTCACACAGTTGCAAACACTTGCGGTGGTAATCTATGATTTCAGGTACCGAAATGCATAAACCACCATTGGCCATTCCGTGAAATGCACCGAGTAAAATTTAGAATTCTGGGCTGAGGTGGCGTTGCGTCATTGGCTTTTTGCTCGAATGGCAGCTTTAGGTACAGAGAAAGATGAGCTCTACACGAAAACAGGACACTGCTGTGCTGCCTCTGACACGGCGGGTACGGACGGCGGGTACGCGGGCAGGGGTACGCGGGTAAACAGGTACAACGGATTTTTTTTCAAAAAAAAAACTGACCGGCCCTTCTCAAAACCGTGCAGTGTCTGCACTTTACCGCCTATACCCGGCACAGGTACGGGTACCGCGGGTACACGGGTACAGGTCGTACCCGACGGGTTTTAGCAAACCACTAGTTGTATGTATGACCTATACGGTGCGGGTGTCAGTTATTTACTCGAACGTAATCGGATCAGGTTCGAGTTTAATAAAATAATAATCGGCCTCGTCCCATTAACACCCGACTGAGAAAATAATAAACGAATTGCCATACACGTGGGTCCGTAATCCGCATCTAGGACCTCGGATCTACTATGAGCCCATTTGAGTGATTCGGCCTGGGCCCATAAATATGCCAGAGGGTCCAAATAGGAGCACGAATTAAGTTTGCAACATGGTTAAACAGGACACCGCTGTACAGCCCATAACCAATCGCCTCTGTGTAGCAGGAACCAGAACTCGATTCAAAAAACATGTTAAAACTTTCAATTGAAATCAGGCCGCAACGTTGGCATTTTTATGATTATAAAGAACGCCATTGAAAGTCAAGCGTTTTAATGACATAGATATAACTTTTTTCTTTTTATATCTTGTACTGTTGTACATACTTTCGAGGGTTCGAGTAATAAAATCCATCTGGATTCTGGAATTATTCGACCATTTCCATGGCTTTTACGTCCAAAAAAGTGGGAAACAGGAATTCCAATATATGCAAGAAATAACACCCAGGAATCAGTAAAATGATATCATCAACACTCCATTGTATGATCTTAAAATTAGTAAAACTGATAATTAATCTCTAACTTGTATTGTTTAAGAACTTCTTGCGAAATCAAATAAATATGCAAAATAATATGCATAATAATTGTAAAAACTACATTTATAGTGCGTTTGTTGCCTTCTTTTAAATCAATTGGGCTGTCTTCAATATCCTAAAATTACCATAACTAACAGATAGCTTCTACCTCGTTGTATAGAGTTTGTAATCTTATTCATGCAAAATAAAGCAGATAAACCATATGTTTTGTATAAAATTCTTCAAGAGTATATTTGATATGTATTACCCTTCGTATGCTGATGTTTTAATCTAGTTTATGCCCTGTATAAATTTTATGAACTTATTCCCGCTAAGTCAAACCAATAAATGAAATATTATACATAAAATTATGTAATATACATTTACAGTGTAGTGAATTTACGGAGTAATAATATTGATAACAACGTGATTATCTAAAATTAACTAAAAGTTTACATAAAATTAATTAAATTCTTGTTCAACTACAAATTTTGTATATGTACAGCATTTATGTCACAAACTATCCAAATTAAAGAATCAAGCGATAGCCCTTTGCTTCCCTGTTCTAACTACATTTCAATCTAAAATATATATAACCTAATAAAGGGATAACTTAACACCACCAAACTCTCTCCATGGACCACATTGCTCTATTTTTGTAACTTTTTCTATCAAATATGCCCCCAGTTTTTTTTTCCTACAGAACAATATCAACATACTCCTATAGTATTAAATCCACAGATAACAAGTCCAAAGGGGCATACTCGACAAGAAAAAAAAGGTTGTTGTGGTGCCTGAAGAAAGTTTGAAGAGTTATGAAGTGCCCAACATTGAGGTATTATGGGATGTCTTTTGTGAAAAACAGAAAATATTTGTTCTCCTTTTATCCAATTATGTTTCTTTTATCACTGTTGAATCTGGCCTAATGGATCAGGTTTTGCATTATGAGGGAGATTTTGCGGCCAGGGAATGAGACTACGTGGGGGGAAGCAGCAATTGCACTGAACAGCACATTGGGTTGGGTGGTCTGCGTGTTTCGGGTCAGAGTTGCCCTGACCCATTGAGGCGGCTTCATGGAGTGGGCCCCAGCATTCGACCCGATTGAATTCTGGTAGGTTGGAATGGAAGTAAACCCATACCATTGCCTCTTCTAGTTCTGGGTAAGTGTTAAATAGATCCTCATCTCCATGAACAAATGCCTTTAGTACCTACAAAAAAACATTTCATTTTAACAATTCTTACGACTTATCATCTCCAACCATTATCATTTTTTTTTTCATTTTATGCTTTCAACTTTTCTACTTGATACCACATATTTTAGTGGCCAATATAAAAAACATAATTTCGCCCTTTTAAATTATCAAGAAAATGATAAATGTACCTACCACAGGGAGTTCCTTGCAGAAAATGTAGTATCTTAGATTAGCAATAAGATCAAGTAAAAAGTGACCGCCGCTGATATGGCAGTGAACATGCAGAGACATCTTGCCTTTTACCATTTTCCATTCCGCAACGACCTCATCTCTCTGAAGCTTATTATACCATCCCTGTAACTAAACACCGGAAAAGCAGGGTAAAAATCTTATCGACTACATAACAGCTGAAAATTTTAAACTCAATCAAGGGTTACCAATTTACCATACAAAATATTTCGGTACAGTCTGGTGCCTGTGCAGTACCAGTTCTTGTATGATCAGTTTCATATCATATCTAGTTTGATCGCACATTAATGGGTTGAATAAGGGTTAAATATGGATTAGTTTTGTCATGATTAAAGATTTCAGGAAATTGTACCAATACTGGCCAAACTTTTTCTCGGTTTGAATGGTACCTGAGCTCTGTTGATAGTGTGAGAGATGGCAAGGGTAATTTTGGAAGTGATGTCACTGTGTGTGAGAGTATAAGCTCTTGGTAATTTTCCCGGGTGCTTCTCTCCATCTACTCCAAGAAACAATACTTTTAATTTTGATGCCTCAAATATCGCTGGCCCAAATAACCTAGCCACCTATTTCATATTATAGCAATAAGAAAGTTTTAGTTGGAATGCACCAACAAATTAAAAGGACCGACTGTGAGATTAAAAAGAAAAGTTCACCAAATTAAGCTACAAGCCTACAAACAGTACAACTAGAAGGTATAACTACTTGACTTTTTGTAACTATTAAAAAAAGAGTATTTTTTATTATAAGAAAATGTAATTTTTCCCTATCCGGTCATTAAAAACTGTTAAGAGTACCCTTTTCTGAGTACAAGAGAAAACTAATATATCACTCAAAATTAAATTTTAACTTTCG
This sequence comes from Schoenoplectus tabernaemontani, assembly GCA_037127355.1. NCBI lineage: Eukaryota > Viridiplantae > Streptophyta > Magnoliopsida > Poales > Cyperaceae > Schoenoplectus > Schoenoplectus tabernaemontani. The sequence continues at coordinate 10,093,366 of CM073747.1, forward strand.
AATACACCAGTGTTGCGTCTGTCTGAAGATAAGAATGAAAGAAGAAAAAAAGAGGTACCATAAAAATTTACTTCTATAACTCAGTGGCATGTTTTGATGTATTCAGCAAAAAGAACGATAAAAAAATAATTCCATAACTCAGTGGCATATTTGGTGCTTGTCAGCAAAAAAAGAAAACAAAATAGATCATTAATTGACCCTTGCAAATCTAGATTCACTAGTGCTGGAACGGCTTCTCTACTTAATCTATTTTTATGCTCATTTATTGACTTTTGATCCAGCCATTCACTTTATTGGTATAGAATCAGTTGTATTTAGGGAATGACAAATTGAATTTTCCAACAGTATTTACACAATTTGAAAACCGTAACCTCTTATTGTAGTAGAATAACCACCAATCGGGTTAAATTCACAGTAAATCAAGCTAAATATTTAGAAGCAATCAGAGGAAGTGAAACTTACTGGAGTGAAGGAGCGCTTCCCACCTCTCCTAAATTTCCCAAAAGGGCAAACAGGCCTCTTTTCTGATATAGCGAAGAACAGGTCTGATGCTTCAATTGAGTAGGAGGTAAAGAGATGCTAGCCATAGCGCTCTCTTAGACTTTCCAAAAGGGGCAAAATAGAGTCACAGGCTCCAACTGAGATTAAATCGAGCAATTAGTTGGGAGTTTTCAACTAAGCATGTGTCAGGTCAACAGCTGCCTTGTTACTGTTAGAGATGCGAGATGGTGTAATACGGCAGTGTTGCTTTTTTCTAATTCTTTTGTTTATTTAAGTTGGTTTTCTCTTAGATTCTGGAGGTTGTAACGAGAGATGCGTAGCTGTAGCTGTGGGAAGAAATAGTGGAGAGAAGTCTGGTGTTCAAAGTGGCACGTTTCAGTTTTCACCTCACTATCAAGTAGTTATGCCGTATGCATGGAAGGAATACTTCTACTGAATTCAAGGGGATCTTCTGCGGACTGATTTTGTGCTGGCCATAATGATACATCTGGAATTCAAAATATATTTACTTCGTCATGAGTTTCTGATATAGTTTAATGCAAATATCATTTGGAAATAGTTTTACTTTGTTAATGCATATGAACATACCCACAATTATGAGGTTCTACTGTCTAGGAAAGAAAAAATTATGGATGTAATTTAATTAGAATTAGGGGATAATTTGCAAATAATTCATGAAATTGGAAAAAAAATCGAGAAATTAGAAAATTCGTTTAATTTATTGTTCATTCACAAAGATGCAAAAGATGAATAATTTGTATACAATCATCGGATTGTTATTATATTTTTATAGTGAGAAAGAATGTACAATAAAAATTATTTTGATAGAAATGTTTAGCAACAACATTTTACATTTTTTTTCCAAAGACATATTTTCATAGTGGAATTGCACTCAAATTTGTTTGAATTTTGCTATGCATAACAGAGGCAATAACTGATTTAATGTGGACCAGTTAATGCCTTAACGGAAAGAAGTTCGTTACTCGGTCACTGGATATTTTCTATTAGATACTTTGAATGTATGTTTTGAACAAGAAAATTACTTCAATTTCAACATTGACTACAGAGGATCAGCATCCAATAGGCAACTGAGAGAGGAGGCGTGTGGGAACAAGTATGATTACTTTCTTGTCACAAATACTTTTTTCCATGTCACTTGCAAGCAACGGATTCCTCTTCAACCACTCCTCTGAAATCAGGATACAAACAAAATAGGGGCTATTTTTTTGTGAACAAACGGTAAGCAACAACAAACGGAAATTGGAACAAAAACAAAGTATCTGTCACTCGGTGGTTGGCTCTTTGCATGGAGTTACGATTGGTGGAGCAGCACCACGCGGACACGTAAACAATATGTATTGCATGTAAGGCATGCGTACACGGTACACCTCCACGAAGATTCGAGCCTCTCTCATTGTGGTCACTAGCAATCACCGACAGTATATTTTTGTTGGTTTTCAGAAATTTTATGTTTTATATAACAGGGATTTAGTTTCTGGGTCGTTTCAAACATTTCATTGTTTCGTTGGGTCGGTCTTTTGGGCTTTTCATTGTTTCGAACAATTCATTTATTTTTTGGGTTTCACCGTTTCGGACTTTTGGACCTTAATTTCATCTATTCAAATCACGGTGATTGCTACGCTGTTCCAAGCTAGAGGATTTGGGCTCCATTTTGGAATCGGTCACTTTCATTTTATTTTAAAATATATCACTTTTATATTCTATAACATCCACTAATATATTTGTGATAACCCAACATTTTTTCACTATGGATAATCTCAGAAGTTAACTGAGACATTTCAAAGATTAGTTGTCATACCTTTAATTTATGTGTTGTTTAATGTTTTGGTATTCTTTTATCTTATTTACTGAGCTAAATTAGGAGGGTAGTAATTATATCTGAGTAAAATCATAAAATTCAGAAAAAAAAAGTGAGACACGAAAAGGAAATGGAAATTGAAAAAAAAGAAAAGAAAAAACGAACACAGAAAGAGAAAAAAAGAGAGTTTTGAAAACGGGTGGTACATCAGTCGGCTAGTAAGAAATACTAGGACTGTTCTACTCAAAGGTTGAGAATTCAATATCCGCCCACGACTTTACAGCCTCTGCAAAGATTTCAAAAAGAGAGAGATGTCGTATGTGCCGTTTGTGTGCCGGTCACTCTGCTTTAGGTTTTAGAAAGGCGTCTGTGAGGATTTCAATAATGTTTGTAGGATGAAGTGATGTAATTTTCCCCTTTACTACTTTAATACACGCCTTCACAGCCCCTGTCAAGCTGTAGAAAGAGAGAGAGAGAGAGAGGTTGGTGGGCCTCTGTGAATTTGGAAAGAAGGCGAAGTTGTTAGAGTCAAGGTAGGGAGCTTGAATGCCGACCTACTTTGATTGCTGCTGATCTCTCTTGGCTGCCATACGAAGGCTAGAGCATTTCTTCTCTTAGTTCTTCCGAGATCGAATCTATCAAGTTGTTGTCATCATATTTATCCTCTTAACCGGACTTCTCTATGATTTTAATTTGTTATGTTGTTTGTTACATGGCTGGTTCTTTGATTTGATTAGAATGAACTGGATAATTTAGTTAATTAAAGATTTCAAGCTATAATGTCAATGTAAGTTGGTCAGCGAAAGATTTATTTTCTGAAAAGCGAAAATAAGTTTTGATGTGACAATATTTTTGAGTGAAAATAGCATTATTGCAAAAAAAATAGTATGTGTTGTTTTTTGTCACATACTATACACAATATGTGTCGATTGGTGCTGCGAATTCATCATATCTCCATTTTTAAAGCGTAAACTGCTTAATGTGATCTTATATAGAATTTTTATTATAGATCTGATTATATATATATTTTTATTTTTAATTTCTTTTATACATAATATTCAAATCAAGTAATATCCTTGTGGGATGTGGGTAAGAATAAAAAAATGATGAAATGTAGAGTTTAGACACATAATATATTTTGAAAGACATTAAAAAAATATTTTATAAACTCAAAATATTAAACAAAATTATATCCTCACACTTCTCAACTCTCACTATTCTTTTCTCTCTCCAGCTACACTGAACTTTTCTCTCTTTTTATAGGACAAAGAAGACCTTATATATGAGTATTAATATAGACACCCCTTAGCAATAACCGACAATCGTTGCTATGGAATATTTATATTAACACTCATATTGAGTTATAACTTTAATTAAACCATCTATTTAATTTTGCAAACCAAAACATATACCTTAAACATAAAAAACGTAGACAACTTCAAAATATGAGTTATGAGGGTTAAGTTATTTGTTATTTTATTCAATGAACAAAAATTCTAGTAAATGATCTTTAGATTTATGAGCACTTGAGAAGTGAAAACTCCAATCCAACATAGCTCTTTTAAGAGCTTAAAATAATCTCTTACTTGTTAACACGTCGTGGAATGGACTCGTTCTGAATTATGATCAACTTTATGGTAAAATCAAATTATCACAAGCACAAGGAATCCACAGCTCCAACTTGAACCAATTTGCTGGTTGATTTACATTATCCTTAAAATCTTATCACCATATCTCACGGTGAAAAATTGCAGAAGAATCAATTTGTTGCTTAATCTATACTATTATATAAAGCATCTAAAAATTGGAATATCCATTTTTTGTCATGGTATTTTTTTTATTATACCCATTTTATCCCTCAATTAGACGAATGATATTTATTTTTTGTTGATCGAACGTATGTGATCGCGTTCATTGATCCCCTCTTTCTCTCCATCTCTTTCCCATATATACTATTATTTTCATAATATTATTTTGTTATTTAACAACATTGTACATATTTAGTAAGAAATTAATGGTGATAATATATGTTAGAATAATTTACTTTTCTTGCCATAAAAATCATGAATCATTAACTCATATTGTGCAAAAATCTCATCCAAAATTAAATATAGTCTTTATTATAGGTTTTCTCTATAATTTGGTGAATTTATAATTTAATATTAGATAAATGTGAATTTTTTTTATCTTATAATGTTTTAATATTTAAATAAAAAAGTCTCCTACAACGCGCGGCTATATAACTATTGCGAAGAAATTATTTCCACTTAACATGTAGAACATCGCATTTCAAAAGGCAAATCCCTGAAGTACAAGGATCTTCGGTGTACTGGATAATAAAAGGTCTTAGGCTAGCAACATTATTTTTCATTCTGAACTTTAGTTTTAGCATGAAACTAAGGGCAACTTTTTAGTTAGAAAATCAACCCACTAACCAAGAAAACGCGAAACCTAAAGCATATATATGTGTCATAGTGTCAGTGTAAATGCTGGCAGATCAGTAGACATCATTTGGTAATGGTTTCCGATGTAAGGATACAATTAATCATACAACGTACATTAATTGTTTCTACTTGTGCAATGGAAACAATTGTAGCTCTTAAATAAAATTCATTTTAGAGTTAAAGTTGTGCCCTTCTTAACTAGTCTTCTGGAATCATCGAAAAATAAAAGAAAAATGGTACATACGATAGGAAATCGGTGTGCAACACTTCACAATAATATTTTAGAAACTACAATTAAGTTTCGGTTGTTTTGCAGCTTTTGGCTAATTACACGTAAAAGAAAGCTCAAATTAAGTCAAATCTTAACTAGGCACTTCGGTTCACTGAGCAATGGCTTTAGTGGCGAAGTCAGAAATATTTCATATGAGGTTCACTAAATTTTTAAAATTTCTAAAAAAAGTATTATATTCAATTTTTTCATAAACCATCACATGTCCATGCACCAATTCTCTTACACATCATCGATTTATAAACAAAAAGCCATATAAACTAATTTAAACAAACAACAAATGAAAAATTAAAGTTTAAACATCATAAATTTAATTATGATTAAGATATAATAAAAATACTTTCCGCATCACAACAAATATGTCCTCATTGGGAAGATAAATCTACTTAATTCATAAAATGCAGTGAGAATAATTTATATATTTGAATCAAATATTTTTTAATTGTAGATTATTAGTTAATACTGTTCATAAAAAAGAAAAAAAACTTAAGAGGTCTAAATTAGAAATTGTGAATTATAATAAAAGTCTAAATGGATAACTTTATGGGCTTAACAATAAAAATCACTAAATAATACTAAATAGACTAGTTCAAACTATTAACTTTTTGACAACTCTCGATTTATTCTGTTATAACAATTATGATAACCGTTGTAACAATTAGAGTAAAAAATCTCAATTTTTATTACTTTAATTTCAAGATTACTATCATTATCTTTATTAATTTAATATTTCTAACTAATTTTTTTGAAGGTTTTTACAATTAATTTTCTACACAATGATTATTCTTCTTTTTTGACTTCATATTCTGCATTTCTAATTCTCAAAAGAGATTCTTAAATTTAATTATAATTATTTTGCAAATTAATATTTTGAAGCTTTAAAAAAAGAATAAAATAAATACTTCAAGTAATTTGAAAATGCTTCAATAATCCTTTTAATTAGGCATGTCCTTAAGGGTCGGGCCTACGAGAGGGTCAGGTAAGGACTGAGTTTGATAAGGGATTTTAAAGGATTGAGTTTAAAGGGCTTGATTTTTAAAATGTGAGTCCGACTTTTACCAAGCCCTTCGGGCTCTAACGGCAGGGTAAAGGCCAGATAAAGGTCAGCAGGTAAGAGCTTGATATATATATATTATAATGTTAAATTATATTTTTTTAGTTTTGGTATTTTATTTTATTTTTTATTTTTTCAGATTTTTAAGTGTAATTAATGCACAATATAAAATATTAAAGAAATGGCTTGGAAAGGGCCGGCTAAAGGCTGAAAATGACAGGGTTTAATAAGGATCGGATTAGAAAGATCTGTTTTTTTAGAGATTGAGTCCGATTTTACTATTAAAAAAAACCGGATTGGATTTATGAGGATCAAATAAAAATCAAAATTTTTAAAAGTCCGGCCGGACCAAATTTAAAGACAAAGGTCTTATGAACTATCTCTACTTTTAATCCGCCATTAAATGTTAAAAATTAGTAACTTCAGGCCCAAAATACTTAGCCATCAGAGCCTTCATTAGACGGAGAAAATCGTTATAGGTGCGACCTCTCCCTCCACTCTCATCCTCCTCTCACCTCGTCATGGCCTCATTCAACGATGAAACCAAAATTTCAATTTGAGAGGCAAATGTTATATTGAACATTAAATAAGAGTGGGGATCCACATTGACAATGAGTTATTTTAACAAACTTGATAATAGATCTCTAAATAAATATAAAAAAATCTTAAATTTTTTTTATAGATGTGTTATTCTACATTTAGATTGATGGTCATTCAAATTTTATGTAATTTCATTATCGTTTGATAGTCCATCAAAGACCATCAAATTTTCATATAATTTACAACGGTTTCAATTTAACGGTTTTTGATGGACTATCAAATGATAATGAAATTATATAAAATTTGAATGACCATCAATCGAATGGTAGAAAAACACATTTATAATTTTTTTTTCCAATTTAAGATTTTTTTGTATTTATTTAAGGTATATTGTCAAGATTATCAAAATAATTCATTGTCAACCTATTCTTTCTCATTAAATAAAACTATTAAAAAGAGCGAATAGATAAAGTCTTTCAAAATACACTGTCATTTTCAATCACTCAATATAAATTTTGATTTTATAGAGAACCCATGCTGGTCCATCCTTGATTCCGCCCCTTGCCTCACTACCTTCTCTTCCACCATTCTTCTACTCATTTTCTCTCTTCTCACTCTATTTTAATTCTTTTCTTCAGTTATTTAGTTTTTGAGTCATTTTATCTTCAGTTTTAGTCGTTATAAACCGAGAAGACAATAAATATATACATACAAATCAGAAACAAATGAAAAAGAATTACTTCAAATTAATATATGAAAACAGTAAAATCGGAAGCAAAAAGAAATTCTTAGTTCAATTTTAATGGTCACAAGCATACAATTATATCGAAATAAATTCTTCATAATTTATGCTTCGGATTTTGAAATATTATACCAAAAAAAAGTTATGTCGCTAGAAAGCTCGACGCATCATCAAAATGAAAAAGAAAATACGGTAAGGATTAAGGATGACAAACAATTGTTATTCTTCAAAAAGAAAAAGAAAAAGAAAGCTCGTTTGTCATGTTGTTTAAATTCTGTTCCATTTTTTAATCAACTGTTCTCAACTCCTCATGATAAGAGCAATATAAAGCACCTCTTTTACAAAAAGTACGGTCCAGTTCCTCTACAAATTTCCTAATGTTTAAATTCGCAATTGTCAGAGTATGGTTCAGGTCAATGTGCTAGGTCACTTAACGTTTGCCCGGTCTTAACTAGAAGTCTGAAACTGATCTTAATTTTAGTTCATATACATAAAATTTCAAGTATGCAGTCTCCAAACAAACAGCAAAGTAATGCAATCCCAAACAAAACCGAATAAAAAACAATACTCTTAAGCCTATACAAAGCAGCATTAACATCCACCCTCAACACGAGAAAATATACAGGCAATCTACTCAAAGCTCATATCATACCACACTCTCCTATGTGACACACAAGCAATCAAATGCTACTATATTCTACGCTTGGCCTATAAATTAACGGCAGTCTCTCCTCTGTCAGGGTTAGTGCATAAAAACATATCTAATAAAAATTTCCTAAAATTTTTGCTTGATAACACTTTTTTGAAATTTTTGCTAGATAACACTATTTTGAAAATTTTGCTTGATAACACTATTATACAGCAAGGTTTGGTCCAGCAACTTGTACCAGTTGATCCTGACGCACAAATTGACCCTTTACTCTTGGACGCTTCTCTGCTAGAAGTTTTCGGCTCTGGTACCGCACCTGATGAATAAGTTCTCTACTATAAGATACTGACATAAATAGAAAATAAATGTGCAATCTACCTGCTTATGCCAATATGAACATGCCAGCAAGTCAGTACTGCAACACGCTATTCCCGATTTGGTATTGGACCAGTCAGATACATCATTAACACAATTGCTAAATATTTAAAAGCAGGATAACCCAAAGGAGGTATCCACTTTGCTGGTTACTATTAGCCAGGTCAAGCCCAGTGTCAGTATGCATTTATCAGTCAATTAAACGCCAAACAAGACCCGACTTCAGTGTGCCATTGTTTGTATGATACTAATAATTCATTCACTATGAAATGGGTATAACAGCAGGCATCAACACATATGTATTGATACTGAGTAGAATAAAATGTACCTTTTTCTCAAAGCATCTTTCCTTCCTCTTCAACCGAAACTTGTTCAGCGCTATGTCTCTCTGAGTCAGGCACCGAAACCCTTCAGTATTACCGATACATGGATTAACCAAACTTGGTATGGTAGGTCCCATTGTTGACACTGAAAGACTGCAGCTCCTGCTATCAGGAACCCCTTTACTCATTTCCTTATTATTTTCCTCCACCAGTGGGTCCCCTGATGCAGGGGCAGTGTTCATTTCTACTACTTCCTCAATTTCTGTAACATGATTGTTCTCCGGAGCTTGCATGGGTATAGATCTACTATATAGCTGATCGAGTGGGAAGCCACTAGCTGAGAATGGAACAGGTACAGACTTGATGGGAGAGGAAGGAAGTTTAAGCATGTCCTGAGCTGAACTAGCTGGTGATTTGTTCTTCACAGAAGTAAGGTTCAGATTCACATTTGATACTGGGGTGATGCATTCAGTAAGTTCAGCTGTGGCAACTGGAGTTACTTTCAATCTGCTGCTATACCTGCAAAACGAAGATACAGTTTAGCCTGACATCAGCTGGTACTGTTGTGGTATTTAATCACAAAAAGAATATAAGACAAGGCCTCATTAGAGAATTGATGTTTTATAGAGACTGAATTGTAGATTTTTAGGCTTTATTGTGTACTTACAACCATGAAAAAACTGTGAAAAAGAAGGAGACTAACAGTGAGAAAGGAGAGGAGTTGGAATGATTGAGCTTTTTGTTCCTCTCTTCAATCTCCTTCTGTTCATACAGTGGGGCCTGGTACTCGAATCTTCTCAGAGACAGCTCCAGATGATGTTCGTTCTGATGAGTATCTATTTCTGGGCCAATATGCTTTCTCTGGTCAACCGTGTGAATAGAAATCTGGGCTGACATGTTTATAGATAAATCCAAGTTCCTAGTTTGCATATGCTTGCTTTCGGCTTCCACATCTGACCTCGTACAAGAACTCTATTAAGAAAAATTAGTTAGTGACTGCTTAAGGATTGACAAGAGTTGTAAGCAGATTAACATTGCGGGAACTGACTAATGAGGACTTAGTAATACATCATATCATGCTAAATTGAAAAGGTATACAAAATTAAATAAGAGAATGAAGTTTGCATATAGGAGGTTTGGTCCGGTCAAAGAGGCTTTCTCTACTCCAAATGTGAGTGGCATAGTTATGAATATTGCAATACTATGACTAATATAGTACTAACTTGAGCATCACTGCGCTGTTCACTGAGCTCGTTACTTTTTTCCAAGATTGCTGCATTTCCATTTCCACCTGACATTTTATCTATATTCATCCCATCTTCCATTTCCATGTTCATGAGGTTCACGTCTTGGCTGCCTTGCAAGACACTATTTCCCCCATTTGCCTGCTAAGGCAGAAAAAAGATCGTGTCAGAATTGAATTGATAAAAACCAATTAAAACATAAAGGTTAGGGCACATCTGTAAATAGACGTACAATTTGCCTTCTCCAGACATGTTGCCACAAGTTACTCAGCTCATTTTTTCGAATTGGCTTAACTAAAAAGTCAGCAGCACCTTTCAGCATGCATTTGAAAACCATACTCATTGAATCATGAGATGACATCACTGCATCAGATTAAAACAAACTTAAAATGAGTATTTCAGTCTTATCAAAAGCTTCTCATAAATAACCTTAAAAGGCTAAAAACATCATCTGTTCCTTTTAGAAAGTGGCATGAAAATATCTTGAATGGCCCATATCATTCTAACCTTTTTGTTTTAACACAAAGGTGGCTAAACTATCACACTTTACTTGTTTATGAGTAAAAGATCAAAATAAAGGAGAAGGCAGAGATCGTACTTATAACTGGGATGCTTTTGCAAATGTCATGCTCCATAATCATGGTAAGAAGCCCAAAGCCTGACAAAAAAGGCAGCTCGACTTCAGTTAAAACAAGATCGATGTTGTTTGATTTCTCCTTTAGAGTGTCCCATGCCTTCATCCCGTCTGCCACAGCATCAACTAGTCCCAAGGAAAAGAAGCAAAAAAAGAAGAAGATTAGAAAGTTAATGACAGTTAGCAGTGATAACACTTCTCTAATGTTTAAACTCTGTACTATAAACAACTGTGAGTTGGGTTTTATTTATTTATTCTTTTAAAGAAGAGTGCTAGAATAAGCACAAATTAAACCATAAAAGTAAAATATTCTTGTGTCAGGGTTCTCCCATGTGTCAGGTAAATTGTTTGTTTGGCAGGCACAGGTTTAGGTCATTGCATTTGGTTGAGTTAAAACTTTTTTCTCATCTAAAATCTGTGCATTGACAATAATTGGCTTCGATTGAGTTGTCTTCTGGTCTTATGTAGATATCAGGTCCGGTTCAGTTAATTTTCAGAATATTTTAGCTTACCTTATGCAGGTTCAGGTTTGAATTTGATAGGGTTTCAGTCAGGGATCAGTTCATTTATGCTGGGTAAGTCAAATTTCAGTAATTTTAATTTTCAAAGAACAAATCCTGGTTGGTAATAGATTAAATTCAAATGTGACTCTGGTTGGGTTTCATTTCTGGCTACTTGTTTGGGACGAAAGGAATGGGAAGGAATAAGAATCAGAGCAAAGCGATCTCAATGAAACCAACACAAACTTCAATCCCATCAAAATTTCATTCCAACATTTCTACTAGAGTAGCGAGCAACTAAAATGATAAAACAAAAGCTCTGTTTCGGCAATGAGAAAAGCAATTGCATCCGGAACAACATCCACACTTCTATCCAGTTCTCCGATTACACCGTGGCAGCAGTTCATGAAAGGAAAAATAAAAAATAAAAAAACTAGAATACGGGATACGAAACAGAAGCAAGCTCACCTCTGTAACTGCACTTCCTGAGAAGTGCGGCGATGATCTGTCGAGTCGAGTCATCTCCTTCCACAAGCAAAACCCTAACTGGTATGTGGGGCAAGTAACGGTGCCAGTTCACGTCTTCTTCTTCTCTCTTTTCCTCCATTAAGACCACTTCCGCTTCCTCACCTTTCACCATTCCCCCTTCAATTTCTCAATCTCTAATCTCCTCTATCTCGATCTCCGTCGCTGAGGTGAAATATCCTTCTCTCTCTCTCTCTCCCCCCTTTCTCTATCTATATCTAAGGTAGATATTTTCAGATATTTTGATGCTTCGTAGAGATCTTCTCTCTGCTTGTGCACCCACGGGCCACGGCTTTGTTGTTTATTCTGCTCTCCGCTCCCCCCTTCCCTACCACTCGTCTCAGTTTATTTTTCTTCCTTGAACACTCGCATTGGACCTTCAAAATTGTGTAAATTTGTTATACAGCCTTTTTAAGATATTTAGGAGATCTATCTTCGAAGACGGTGAAAAATGCCTTTCACACAAAAAGGCGTACCTTTGATATATTATATTATATGAAATACATGAAGTTGTGATATAAATATTATAACAATATTAGTTATATATTTCTTATGTTGTTGTCACTGAAATGATTGATCAATAGAGAAAACCAAAATAAAAAAAAAAAGAAAGGTAAAAGAAGTTTTATATAGTCACATATGGTTATGATTACTATCTACAAAAACTTTTCAACCTTAATCGCCTTGATATAATTAATTTTCCCTATTTCATTTGTGTTTTCTATGTAGCTTGTGAAAATTTGGACAAACAAAGAAGAATTTTAAACAATCTAACCTATGTAGCACGGACACGGATACGGATGTCTGACATGATATGTTACGACACTGTACAACATGATATTTTAAAAAAATTGTAGACACGACACAGATCTAGACATAGTAAATTAATGAAGTTTCAATTTATAAAATAGTATTGACATTTAAAAATATTTATTCATGCCAATTACACAACTTATTTACTTCAGTTGATTAGTACTTGACTTTTTTTATTTTGTTGTCCCAACTCCCAAATCGAATAAGGGGCATGCAAACTTTTTTCCTTTATGTACTTGGTCACGGGCTTATAGTTAATTGTAGGTCAGAGATTCAATTTAAAACATAGAAGTTTGCATCTTAGGACAACAACTAATGCTATTAGGCTAATAGCATGTCTAATTTTCTCATGAGCAATTCTTTGCTAAGTAGTACACTCATATGAAAAGCAACACCTACCTTCATACTCTCTGCAAACTAATACAGGCATGTCTAATGTGTGTCTGAATGAGACACGAAGTGTCCATGAAAATATTTGATCGTGTCAACTATGTGTCATAACGTATCGTGCAAGTGTAAAGTGTTGGACACATATACGTCCATATTCTACAAGTGTCTGTGCTATATAGCAATCAACAAATCAATATGTATAGCTACTAATAAAATTTATATTAAAGTTCACTTTTGACGGTAAATAATTTTTTTTCTTAGATAGTGAAAAATAAATAAATACCTGAGTATGATAATCATATATATATATATATATATATATATGTTTTGAAAGACAACGACGTACTTTGGAATTAAAAGTTGTATATATTTTATATTCTCAATAAAGTTGAGTACAAATTTGGAGTAAAGTATGGTTATTAAAATATAAAATTTCATGAGGTCCTCGGACAAAAATTCACCTATTTTAATAAGCTTTTGTCAAAACTCGAGGCCAGAAATATCTTCTCCCACATCCGGCTGGCGTGCCCGCCACCTCAGCAGACCTCGAGCTCCTTGAGCAATTGGTTAGATTGACCCACCTCTGACGTGGATATTTCCAGGCCATCTTTTCCCGAACAAATTTTCAAGTGGACCTGTTCTGGTGATCTACTACTGACGCCAGTAGTTCGGCCTCTAGCCCGAAACACAGGTCTTGTTCTGTGCCTTCGGCTCACATAAATATGTACAACGAGTTCATTCAGAAACGTAATTCTGGTTGGGATATTTGAGAACTTTTTTGTTATTTTTCTTTCGAAAAAATCTTCCGGCTGTTCTTTCCTTGCGGACAGATTGCGAATCCGAATCCGATTCAGTTCCGATATTTTCCTCGCCGCAAGCTGCTATAGCGCACCAACTAATGTACCAAAACTCAGCCTTATGACGTTCTTTTTGTTTTGGATTACTGTCCTTTTGTCCTTTTTTTTTTAAAAAACAAAAAGAAGTAGATATCGTTCATTATATATGTATGATGTTAAGAAAAAAGGTACAAATCTAATAAATCTAATAAATCATCGAATAAATTTCATTCATTAATTTTTTTTTTGATGTACTTTACAAATTTGTTGCGCTTGTCATTAAAAAAATGTGATTGATGTGTAATACAAATAGTTTTTTTGGTTAATTTCAGTACAATATAAATGCAAAATCAGTTTTTTTAGGGAAATAGCAGTTTAATTACAAACTCAACTGTTATTTTGTCCTTTAAAAATGAAATAACTATATGTATTTGTTACATGGATTATCATTGTTAATCAAGCTTTTAAAAAATATTTCACAGCTTTTAATGATAAGACGATAATTTGAGTTAAAATAATTTAAATGGGGTTATTTAACGATTTTTAACGGTTTAAATAAAGTTTTTTTACTTAACATTAAAGAATTTGATCAAGTTAAAACATAGTTTAAATGATTAAAACAAAGTTTTTAAAAGCATGTTGTTAACTGAAAATTTTCTTGACCAAAGCGCTCACACTGTATTTTGCATCTTATTAGCATCATTTCAACATTAAAACTAATTTATAGATTTTTATCTTAGTTGTGTACAGTGTAGACTATCCCAAACATTATCATTTTAAATTATAACTTATTAGCTCTCACTCTCTCATGAATAACCACTTCATGTAGTTCTTTTCTGGCTCTTTTTACCTTGGACCATGTATCTTTTGTAATTCATAGTTGTTACGCTAAATATCTTTTTTGATTTGTCGATTTGCAAAATAATCTTGAATTTTACAATTTACTTTGTTTAAATTTTGTATAGGAATTAACATATAAATGGATTAGTGCACAAGAACCAAGACTAATGATGAGACATAAAAGCTAAATCAAGACTACATTAGACTTAAATTTAGTTAGACTTAAACTGAGTTGAATTTGTTAAGATAAATTGAGCTTAAACAATAGAGAAAAATACTATTGTCCAGTGAATCGTTATAACGATTCAATAATCGTTATAACGATTCAATAATCGTTATAACGATTCATCTCAATAATAAAAAATATTCTAAGACAGAAAATATGTATAGAAATCAGAGTGTATCGTTATGTAACGATTATGTAATCATTACAACGATTCATGAAACATATAATGATTTGATGAATCGTTATAACGTTTCAACTCAATTGATCCAATGACTATTCTTTCTAAACCGTTATAACAATTCTTAAACCGTTATAACGGTTTAGGCCGAAAAATAATTTTTTCAGCTGTTTCAGAAAATTTATTTTAAAAGTATCATCTCTCTCACTAAAAAAGAATGAATAAGAAGATCCATCTAGCAAAATCATTACTTCAGAGAGCTTACTAGCCATATACAAAGAGAGAGAGAGAGAGAGAACTCAAGATATTGATACACTCAATTAGCCAAATATTTGTTCAAGCTCAATCTAACTTCTCTCTATTCTCCCAACTTGATCATTCATGATCTTCTTGAAAATATTTTTCTTGAGCTTTTGTGCTCAACCATTTTGAGCTGTAGTGCTCACTTTTTGAGTGTGTTGTCACTCGTGTTACCGATAGGCTTGACAGCCCATTTTTATGTAAGGGACCAAGTTCTACAAGTGTAAACACTCTTTTTTAATATATCGGCTCAACCTCAATTATTGGAGGTTGAGGGTCCCGGAGACATAGGCATTGTTAAAGCCGAACTCTGTTACATCTTGTGTTCTTGATTGATCTTTTCTTTTCTTTTCTCACATTTCTTTGATTACTATATTCTTGTGAGAATTGAATTGATTTAAATTGTATTCCGCTGCCATTACACATGAACATTAAGCCCCAAATCGGTTTATACATTTCTACCTTAGGTTTTTTACATTCTTGCATTATTTTGACCTTTTAATACCACCATCCTAGGGCTATCAATAGTTATATTCCATCAACTAATGCGATTTGACATGATATAATTTTTTGACACTATTTAATTGCGCCGCTTTAAAGTTTTAAATTTATAATCTCAAAATTAATATAAAATTGTTCTCTGTTGCTAAAAAATAAAAAGAATAAAAACCATATAGTGAAAAATATTTTTTCTACTTCAAGATAAATTACACAAACAATAGCATTGACAAAATTTAAGTCATCAATAATGAGTCTTGTAAAAAAAGAACTGGCATTATATTGTCCTCCAATATAATTATAACATAACATTCCTAAGCACTTAAGAAATCCGATATATTATCAAAATTTTCTGCAAATCTTAACCACATATAAAATAAATTATATTCTTAAAAATTTACATGTATGTTATATAATTCTAATTCTACAAGAATTTCAAACAAAACTAGGACTTTTCATGGAAAAATAAGGTAAAACAAATTGATAAACTATCTCCTGCGTGAAACACTTTGACACAACTCTTTCTTGAAACATTCCTTGATATAAAAAAAAAGAGAGATAAAGAGGCCATATTATATTACTTATATTAATCAA
Source organism: Schoenoplectus tabernaemontani (assembly GCA_037127355.1). Lineage (NCBI taxonomy): Eukaryota > Viridiplantae > Streptophyta > Magnoliopsida > Poales > Cyperaceae > Schoenoplectus > Schoenoplectus tabernaemontani. Next base: position 10,109,680 of record CM073747.1, read on the forward strand.
GAATCTAAGAGAACCCAAGGGGTGAAAAATGAAAAAAATTTGTTCCCAATGAAAAGAGATTGGGAGTAAATAATTTTAGAAAAATGAATGTCCAATAATATTGAAAGATAAAATATGAAATAGTATCGAAATACAATTTTATTTGTTAGATCAACTTGGAATGTCGAAAAAAATCAGCATATATTGGTTATAAAATATATAGTGGAGGGTGTCCTTTTTAAGTCCTAGATGAATTCATTATTTTAATTAAAACTTTCAATTGAATTATCCATGTCTTATGAAAATGGTGATTTTTGAGTTATTTTGGAGGGCCCGGTTGGAGATAGGTAGTATTTTCAAATTAAGAGGTGCCAAGTGCTACGGTGACATCAAAGAGCGATAAATCTATCATTCTAATGCTCCCTTCTGGCTGATGGAAAGGAGGTGAGAGTATTCTTTAGAATACCCTATGAAGTAATTTTTGAATTCATTATATTCATCGGATTATATTACGTAATCTTTATTTTAAATTTACGAAATCTGTTCAAATTCGAGCACTTTATTCTATAAATTAATTCAGCGATATGAATTCATGGAAAGGAGGGGTGTGGGCAGTAACTCCACCTGTGTGGATTAATTTTTGCACAGTCTGTCTCAAGTCAGAATAAAGGAGAAATGTTGTGGTGGGTGTGGTGAGCCCTACACTAAAACAACTGATTTTTATGAAAATAAAGCCCAATCAATTTTCGTTGAGGCGTCACCCTCTTAGCGATGCGTCATATTAGAACCCGAATATGGCGATAAGAGAACAAGGGCCAGGTCGTCACCGCCTTAGTGATGCGCCATATTGGAACCCGGATATGGTGACAAGTGAGCGAGAGCCGGATCGTCATCACCTTAGTGACGCGCTGCATCAACGCCCGGATGTAGTGTCAAATGAACAAGGGTCTTCGCACTTGACTCGACGAGTGCGAGGGGAAAGGAAGCTAGTCGGGAAAAGTAGGATTCGTTAAGGTAGTTGAAATGTTGGGTCCTTAATAGATAAGCTAAGAGAGTTAGTTGATACTGTGATTAGAAGACATGTTAATATCTTATCTGTTCATGAGACTAAATGGACGAGTCAGAAGGCTAAGGAGGTGGAGAATACAGGCTTCAAATTGTGGTACACACGAAAAGAATGAAATAGAAATGATGTAGGCATCTTAATTGATAAGAGCCTCAAGAATGAAGTTGACGCACTTATGAGACAAAGAGACAGGATCATCATGATCAAATTGATTTTTGGAGGTTTGGTCTTGAACGTCATCAGTGCGTATGCCCCACAAGTATGTTTGAGCGATGATGTGAATAGACGATTCTGGGAAGACTTAGAAGACATGGTTAGAGGAGTGCCTAACAGTGAAAAACTCTTAATTTGAGGAGATCTTAATGGTCATGTTGGCACAGTTAGAGGGGGGGTTTGAGAGGGTACATGGGGGTTTTGGATATGACGAACAGAATCAAGAGGGAGAAAACATTTTGAACTTCGCTATAGCTTACGACCTCATGGTAGCGAACACCTTCTTTAGAAAGAAAAAATCGCATTTAATTACTTTCAGCAGTGGCCAACACTCGAGCGAGATCGATTTTGTCCTAACTAGAAGGGAGAAGAGACCAAACTGCATGGATTGTGAGGTTATACCTGGCGAGTGTGTTGTCACACAAGATAAACTTTTGGTGACTGATTTTTATTTTCAGGCATGCGTTCAGTGAGATAGAGACATAAAAATAACGATAACGAGGTGGTAGAAGCTCAAAGGGGACGTTTCTCAGGTGTTTAAGAGTAGAGTTATTGTAGAAGGATTGTGGAACGAAGGCGAGGATGCGGATAATATGTGGAAGGAGATGACGACTCACATTCGGAAGATGAATATAAAAGTGTTTGGAGTAACTAGAGAAAATAAACGTGAAATTAAAGATCCTTTGTTGTGGAATGATGATGTACAAAAGACTATCAATAAGAAGAAAGAATATTACAAACGTTTACATCACAACATGAGTGATGGAAACATACAGAAATACAAAGAAACTAGAAGAAACGCAAAGAAAGCTGTGAGCGAAGTAAGGGGTCAGACATACACGGAGCTGTATCGGAAATTAGATATGAAAGATGGCGAAAATGATGTCTACAAGATGGATAAACTTCGAGAAAGGAAGACAAGAGACTTCAACCAAGTTAAATGTATTAAGGATGAGGCTGATAAACTTTTGGTGAAAGATGAGGATATTAAGAACAACTGGAGAGAATACTTCGACAAACTATTCAACGACGAGAGTGAGAAAATCGCGATCGAGTTGGACAACTCAATTGACACCAACAGGCGATTTGTTTGGAGAATTCAAGAGTTTGAAGTGAAAGAAGCTTTAAAAAAGATGAAAACAGGTAAGACGTTAGGATCATATGACATCCCGATTGAGGTATAAAGATGTCTTGGAGATATAGCAATAGTGTGGCTCACTAAACTATTTAATACCATTTTTCGGTCCAATAAGATGCCTGATGAGTAGAGAAGAAGTATATTAGTACCAATCTTCAAGAATAAAGAGAATATTCAAAGTTGTACTAATTACAAAGGAATTAAGCTCATGAGTCATACCATGAAGCTTTGGGAGAGAGTGATCGAGCACCGTTTAAGAAAACTGACAACTATCTCTAAAAATCAGTTTGGTTTTATGCCTAGGAGGTCCACTATGAAGGCGATTTTCTTGATAAGACAACTTATGGAGAAACATCGGGAACAGAAGAAGGACCTACATATGATATTTATTGATTTAGAGAAAGCGTATGATAAAATTTCGAGAAATATCATGTGGTGGGCACTCAAAAGAAAACTAGTCCCAACAAAGTACGTTACCCTTATTAAGGATATGTACACAAATGTTGTGACTTGTGTCAGAGCATATGACGGCGAGTCTGATATATTTTCTATTAAGATATGATTACATCAAGAGTCAATATTGAGTCCATATATTTTCACCTTAGTGATGAACGAGATCACAAAGGACATACAAGGAGATATTCTTTGGTGTATGCTCTTTGCTGATGATGTGGTGCTGATTGACGAGAGCAGAATTAGAGTCAATCAGAAACTAGAGTTGTTGAGACAAACTTTAGAATCGAAAGATTTTAGACTTAGTAGGACAAAAACTGAATATATAAGGTGTCAGTTCAGCGGGGAAAACTCAGATGACGGAGATGTTAGTTTGGATGGACGAGTAGTACCCATGAATGACACATTTTGGTATTTGGGATCGATGTTGCAGAGTGAAGGAGAGATCGATGAAGATGTTAGTCATATAATAAGAGCTGGATAGGTAAAATGGAGACAAGTATCTGGTGTTCTTTGTGACAAGAAGGTCCCAAATAAACTAAAAGGCAAGTTTTACAGAACGACGATTAGACCTGTCATGATGTATGGCGTAAAATGTTAGGCTACAAAAGGACAACACGTCCAGAAGATGAGTGTAGCTGAAATGTGGATGTTGCGTTGGATATGTGGCCACACAAGGAAAGATCGAATCATAAATTATGATATTAGGGACAAACTTGGGTTGCACCAATTCAAGAGAAGCTAATCCAACATCGTTTGCGATGGTTTTGACTAGCTTTTCCTAGGGCGTTATCTGAACCATGATTTAGGAGTTAGAGTATAATAGTAGAGCTATAGACTTTATATTTTTAGATTTTTAGGATTTTAGGATTTAGAATTTAGAAATAGATTTTAGAAATAAGATTTTATGATTTAAAATTTAGAATTAGATTTTAAAATAGAATTTTAGAATTTAGAAATAGATTTTAAAACAAAGGTTTATTGTACTATTATTATTATTGTTATTATTGTTATTACTATTAGTATATTATCATCTTAATTTATATATTATTATTATTTTATTTATTTATTTTCTTTTTTATTTATCATATTTATTATTATCACTGATATATGAGATCTTTAATTTTATATTTTTCGATTGGTTTTTATTTCTAATTTATCCTAATTTATTTAGATTTGTTGTTGTCGTTGTTGTCGTTGAGGGGTGTGGGCAGCGAAACCACAATAAACGGGTTGAAAGCACTGAAATGGACCGCACAACCGACAACTCTCATGGACGCTTTGTTCTAAGCCCCAATAATTCCAAACCATTGGTTCACTTATTTTATTTTATTTTTTTATTGACGACGACGAGCCATTGGTTCGCTTTACGAAACGGTTAATTTTGCAAAAAGACAGAGAACTACGTGTCATGATTATCATCACTATAACAGTACTAATAATTATTGGGTTTTAACAGTAAACTGTCAACGCATGGTCCCGAGAATAATTTAATTTAATCAAAAGGAATAATTATGGTTATAATTTCGGTAGTTAATTGAAATTTTGTTGGTCTCGCAATATTTATGTGTCTGATAGCGGAAAATTTAGCAAAATATATTTTTCCATGAAAATTTGGAATTTTTTTTTTGCTTACAAGTTCTAAAATAGAGATCACATTTTTATTATTTTTTGATCCGAATGAATCCAGCTCGTTTAAAATTGAATCATATTTATTGATTTGATTCGAATAAAATAATCAAATATTTATTAATTATTTAAAAACATTTAATTAACTTAATGATAATTAATATAGTTAATTTTAATTACTATGTATTTAAACTTTAATTAGTATTAGATTATAAAATAAATAAAAAAATAATTAAATGGATAGGATCAACCATACCGACTGACACAAGATGGACCAAAAAATCTTGAATACCAAATTTATTTCTCCAAGTCATTTTGGATTAGATCAGGTAAAGATTTATTGTGGATCGAATAAAATTAATTCTTATTCTCCTTTTTGTCCCTCATTGCACATATTTTATATTTTAAAATTTTCATAATTTATAAAAATATATTCTGAAATTTTGAACTTTTAAATTTCAAATCGGACAATTGAACTACCGAGTTAGTAGGAAGTTTCCAGTCCGAAGAGTTGGAAGCATGGCCTGTTTTGCTATGATAACTGACCATAAAGTAATGATCGCTTAGCTTGTTACCGGATATAATATTAGCCTTTTGTATCAAATAATCATATCGTTCCTTTTTGCATTTCAAATTCTAAAATTTCCGGTGATTGCTTTTTCATTTATTTTTTATTTTCAAAAAATCGAAGTTACCGTTCCACCATGCGGCACAGAGTAAAGTTTTTTAGATTCTTATAATTTCTAACAAACATTTTCGTTTAGAAAATTTAACATTAAAAATCAGTATTTTGCAACTTTCATTATATTGAAAATGAAATAGATAATTCCGAATATTTAAAATTTGGAGACTGTAACCCTCCATAGCGCATCTTTATCTCAAAAACATACTCCTCTTTACATTTTCATAAATCAAATATTATAAAATAATTATTTTTATTGTATGCCTATAAAATCTAAGACTAAAAATTTTCGAACATATAACTAAAAAAAATTCAAATTCTAGTAACTAAATCTTATCTAAATTTCATTTTTTTTTTCAATTTTCTAAATAATTAAAATCACGATTATGCTTGAAGTTTTCCAGATGGTGTCCATATGGCATTGTAATTTTGTCGAAATACTAAATTAAATAAACACAATTCAAAATAGTAACTTATATTTTAAATTATTAAATATGAGATAATAAAATAAATTAAAATTTTATGGTGAGAATTGTAAGCAAGAGAAAGATCAGCACAGGACACAATATACTGTATTGGATACGTTTATTGATATTCAGTCTTTATAATTTTTTTAATGATCAAAATGCTCCTAATTGAATGATATGTAAAGTAGAAAAACGTTAGGCATCACCTTTCCTGTTATCAATGCTAAGCTTCCCTTACTGCTTTACTTGACTGATTCGAGCAGGGGCGGAGACAAGGGAGGACCAGAGGGTGCCCGCCTCCCCCTAACCGCACAATAATTATATGTCGTGATTAAATTATATTATATATTTTTATTTTGTGAAATGTATTGACCCCCTAACTAATTAATTATAATTACGTAACATAATTTACGTCTGAATTCGAGGTTAGTTAAGATTACTCAAGGCTACTTAAGACTACTGCTTTCCTACCTAAAAAAAGAAACCTAACCGGCGTAGAGCGTTTAACTTAGGGGTGTCAATTATTACTTTGACCTGACGGATTAACTCAACCCGACTCGTCCCGATATGACTCGAAAATAAATAGGTTGGATGTGGGTTTAATATTTTTTATCCAAATCGGGTCAGATGTTATTTTTTAAAGTAATTTTATGATTTAGTACTAATTAAAACTTAAATATACACTACTTAAGATTAATTATAAATTAATCAATAATTAATTGCTTAAAATTATAAAAATAATTAATAAATAATTAATTATTTTACACAAGTTGGGTTGGGCCGACCCGTGACGTGATCGGGTCGGGTATGGATCAAGATTTTTTGATCCGAATTTAAATGAGTTAGATTCGGATCGGATTAGAAAAATAATAAAATAATATGACCCGATCTGACCCATTGACACCCCTAGTTCAGCCCATATTTTGAATTGGTACAATGGCTAAGCATCGCTCGTTAAGGTTTCGGGATGGCTTCTGCTTTGAAGCACCCATGAAAGAAGCCTTGGTAGAGAATTAAGTACTAGTAGGGGTGACAAGTATTGATATGATCCGATGAGTTAATTTAATTTGATTCAAATCTAATTCGATCCAATATGATCCCGAAAATAAATGAGTCGAATATGAGTTTAATTTTTTTTACCTAAATCGGGTCGGGTTCAGATCAATCAGACCTGATCCGATTAATTTTTCTTTTTGAAGTAATTTTTTGATTTAGTACTAATTAAAACTTAAATATACATTAATTATATTCTAAAATTAATTAATATTTAATAACTTAAAATAATATAAAAATAAATAATAATTATTTAATTATTTTAGACGGGTTTGATCGGGTCGGGTCGATCCGTAATCCGGTCGAGTTAAGTATGGGTCAAGATTTTTTGACCTAAATGTAAACAAATTAGGATTAAATCGATAAAAAAATAATGATGATCCGACCCGAGCTTAACACGACGAACCCATTAACACCCCTGCTTACTAGGTATGAAGAAAGCTTTTAAGAAGAATATAGTCCTTTATAAATTTAAGAAGATTGAAAATAGCAACAAAAAAAACTCCAAGAAATGTATACGCCCAGATTCGGTAGATTGGAAAAAGTCAACCCTCAATTCTTATTTAGAATTTTATTTTTATTACAACAAAAACTCAACCCTCAATTCTTATTAAGAATTTCATTTTTATTATATTGTAAGTGAAAAAATATTTCTATTTTTATTTTCATTATTTTATTTTATTTTTTATTTTTTTGTACATGACATCAAATTTATCTCAAGTTCTGAAGCGGTTATTCTTTACTCTGAAACTATATCGATTTTATAATTTTGACACAACACATTCAAAATTTATATTATTTTCATAAATTTATGATATCATATTTATTTAGTCTAAAAATAAATTAAAATGAATATTAAAAATAAAAAATACTTCGCTGCAATGCACATGCAAACCGCTAATGAAATAAGTGAAAAATCAGTATTCCACGGGGTAAAATAGAATAATATATATCAGCAAAAAAAAAAATGATAGAAAGACTGATCTAGCCTCTTTTCGTAGTGTGAAGGAACTAAATTTATTTCTTTACGTAATTTAAATACTTAAGATGGGCATACAATTACTAAACTGTTCTTTGAAAATGTTTGAGGGCTAACAATTTATTTATTTATTGTATCTTTTAAATAAGAAAAAAAGAAGCATATTGCAAAAGTCGTTCGATAAAGACAAATTGATGAGAAACCAACAATGAGATGAATGAGAACGTAGGTGATCGATGTGATATTGTGAAACAGGGCGGAGTTATAGTAGGGCAAATTTCGTTTGTATTTGGATGGATTAAATATTAATTTGTTGAGTAAAATATAATAGATGAAATCAATTCTTCAATAACACAAATATAATGTAATTATGTCTGAATTTAAATATTTTTTGGATCTGTCACTGTTGTTACGTGATTAGGAGTGTTAAAATTTGATTCAATTGAAATCCAATTAATCTAATTTGAAGTGATTCGAAAATAAATGAGTTAATATGAATAATTTTTTTTTTGTTCCGTCACAAATTAAAACATATACGGATCGACCTGAAAATAAAATAGTCAGGACTGTGCATATGACATAAAGCAACCCAAAATGTCTACTTATTTCAATGTTTCTTTGGTTGATTTTTATTATAAATACTGTTTTTTTTCTTTTATTTTGTTTGGTTCAATAGGTCTAATCTGTTTAATTATGTTTTTTAAATTTATTTTATGATTTAAGGTTAATTAAAGCTTAAATATACAATAATTACGATTAATTATATAGTAATTAATATTAAATTAATTTAAATATATAAAAATATATATTAAATTATTTTATTCTTCTAGATCAATGACCCGCTCGGGTCGAGTCGAGTCTAGTCAAAGATATATTGGCCTGATTTTAAACCGATCAATTCGAGTTGAATAAAAAATAATAAAAATAATGATGATATGATCCGATCCGACTCATTGACACCATAGACGTGACCAAAAACTTCGGAAGAAAATTAAACTCTTTCCATTATATGCTATGAATTATATTCTATAAATAAATTGATTTTAATCTGCGCGGAACTTAGAAATTTATTTTGTTGTAACTAATTTAGTAACTCAATTTTAATTGTCACATCTTGAAAATTAACAACTGCGTTAGAGAAATTTAATTTAGCATTAGAAGGGCCCCTCCTTTTGGAGAAGCTTTCCGGCGCGGTCCTCCAGTATCACTATTTATTTTTGATTTTAGTATTGAAATTTTTTCTTACAATTATTATTTGACATGAATAATAATTATCCGTTTGGCATAAAAACCATTATATCACATGATTTTAGCATTGAAAAAAGTTAATTATAATTAGTAAATTTTTTGATGTGATTTAACTAAGAGTTTAGAAACGATTTGAGCGTTGTTGGAGATGCTCTAAGTTGCCTAAGTTGTTGTAGATTTGCACGCTATTTGATTCCTTCCACGAGTTATTTCACGAGCTCCAACTCCAAGCTAGCTCGTGTTTTCAATGAAATTGAGTTTGATCTGATTTTGTTGCTCGCATCTGCCTTATGATATCAAGTCCGCTCATCTTGTTTAGCACGTGAGTCGAGTTCGGACTGATATCAACTCGCTCATCTTGTTTAGCACGTGTTTTCAATGAAATTGAGTTTGATTTGAGAAAAACCTCACCGCACTGACCACTGTGAGTCTGTGATGGCCTATAGGCTTTAATTTATTATGACTGTCAGCAATGAGCAGAATTAGAAATATGCAGTTGAAAGAGGCATCAAATCGATTTTATTGCGTGCTTACATGAATAATTTTCGAAAGAACTTTCATGAATAATTAACAGTTCATTCCCGTAAAATCAACAATTGATCCTGACATGCCAAAAAAATAATAAGATCTTTATCCTATACGATTTAGGACTTAATATAACATGAATTAGTGCTTGGAGTATACGAAAACTAAATGTTTGGAGTCCCTCTCCATTGGCCACCCTTAGTAATGCGGAACATATATGTTAATTTTGATTAGGAAAATTATTGTAATCCTATGTAATTATCCTCATTCTCCGTCTCCAAGCAAAATCATTCTTTTTTTGTATAGGCTGACCGTCGTGTGATTTCCTTTTTTGACATATTTGATTAGATCATCAACAATTCAAAATATTTTGAAATTGTCTAAATTATTTTGCACCTCTTTCTTCCGTCAACAACGCCTTTTAATTTTTTTTCTTCACTTTTCTTTCTAAACAACGCTCCTCTCTCTCATGCCTTTATCGACAATTCATTTTTTTCTCCACAGTGATTCACAACCGATCTTCTCTCAATAAGATTGTTGTCATGATTCTCACAACCGTTCTTCTCTAAGATTGTTGTCATGATTCTCACAACCGTTCTTCTGCTGTCCTGATTCTCTCAATCGTTCTTCTCTTGACGAGTCTACTGTCGCGATTCTCGCGATCGGTCTTCTCTCGACGAGGTTGCTGCCATGAATCTTGCAGCTGATCTTCTCACGATGAGGTTGTTGTCATGATCCTCGCTCTGTCTTCTCTCGACGAGACTATTGTCGTGATTTTTGCCATCGGTCTTCTCTCGACGAGATTGCTGTCATGATTCCTATGACCAACCTTTTCTCGACATCAAATTATTCAGTTACTATTAAATAACTTGAATTATTAGTATAAACAATGTTATTGTTAAAAATATAAGGTTGTGACGTGCTTGTAAAACTAAACTAGCAGATACATACAATAATACAACTTTGCTACTAAAATAAATTATTATTATGTTATATGTAAATAGTTTGGAAGATTGGTACAAAAAGTTTCAAAGGTCGCGGATGTGACGACTTATATTAATAACTGAAGTATAATGTAAGCATTTTTACAGTAATTTGTTTGTGATATTAATATAAATAATTATTTAGCTACATGTTAATAGCATGCATAATTAATATAAATAGTATCAGAGTCAAAAACTTCACCGACATCGACTTATAGAAAAATTAGATATGTTGTTTACTAAATCATTACAATAATTTGACTGTGTTATTGATATAAATATCACTACTACAAATTGTATTAGAGACAAAATCTACTATGTTTTCATGTAAATTGCTCGAATTATTCGTATAACTAGTTTTATAGTAAAAATTATGTATAATATAATAAAAAACTACACTACTAGACATATAAATAACCATTCAGTTATATATACATAACCCGAACGGTTGATATTAATAATATTACAATGGGGGATCAAATGCATTACCAAGGCACAATGTTGCTGTCAATTTTGTGCAAACGGTTATATACTTTGATAATAATTATAAATAAATAGTTTGAAGAATATAAATAAATCACCTATTTGATATAAGAGAAGGGATCCAAATTATTATTATTTTGGTGCCCATGGTGCTTATTTATTTATTTATTTATGTACAAATTTAAAAATATGAACAGTTAGATGTATTCTATATCATCTCAATTATATGTATATAAAAAATCATAAAATTTTAACTTCATTTGAATAGCCATCAAGTAACATATCTAAATTGTAAAATTTGATCTGTTGATTTTATTAATGCTTGATGCCTATATAAATAATATCAAAATGATATAATTTTTTGTATACATATATAAGATGATATTTATAAAATATTCCTTCAATTAATTTTGTTATTGAAGAATTTAAATAATAATTATTTAATAATTAATTTTAATGACACCAATGTGGTACCAAAATGATAGTAATTAAATCCTTTCTCAAAGAGTGGGAGCAGTTAAAATGGTGTTTCAGCGACTACTGTATTGACTTTGGCGGTAGCGATCATGAGATATTTTATGGGAACAACACATTGGATTATCGATCTCCTTTTAATTAATTAATTATTATAATGAATTATATGTTACAATATATTGTAGAGAATAAAATATTTATTACTGGACCAAAACTTTATTTATTGAAATAAAGAAAATTCTGTCACAGTAACTTAGCTATTCGAATACTAAAAGGATTAGGAAAATAGACTATAACTAGTAACGAGACTTTATAAATAATATGTGATCTAATTAGTTGTATATCACTTTAAAATTTTAAATTCTAAAATATTATTCTAAAATTTGAATTTAGATGAATGTCACTCCAAACTTAATTTTAATTTTATCATTTTAACTATAATAATTTTCATAATGCTAAAAATACCCTTAATAATACTCATCTCATTCTTTAAATGATCACCTCTCCCTACTCCTTTTAGATCAAAGATCATTCCGCCATGAATGTCCCCATTAATTTATTCAAAACCTCTCCCCATTTCTCAATTGACGCATATAGTCGCACACCTTTCGATCTCTCTTGTTCATCTTTCCCTATGGCAATTACATTTTTCTCCTCCGCCATCTCAATTGAAGTTCGCCACAATCGAATCCATTCGCTATCCCTTTCTTAGTCAGCTTTTCTTCTTGCCATGACCACGACCACAGTCCTCTCCAATTCAACCTCCAAACGAAAGCCACATGACATGGTGGTGCGCATGGAAGATAGGCCCAGGACCTTCCCAGGTGGGGTCACAAGTGGCAGTGAAAGCAGATGCAAGAGAAGAAATCGAAGCAATTGTTCAAGGCTCGACTCGTCAGAGATCGCCAGATTTATGAGATGCGAAAGTCTAACGAGAGCCAAATTGAAAGTGGCCTTGACTTAATTGGAGAGTTCCAAATGTTCATGTGTTGGGTTGAATTTGGATTGCAATTTGCTCTTGTTTTGAATCAGCCTGACCGGACTGATGAGTTAGAGAGGATCCAATTAGCTGGTGGGGTTGATCTACTGGGACAGCCCAAGAGTTCTAGGCATTCTTGCAATGTTCAGAATTATTGGTAAAATTTTGTTAGTTTGTATGCAGACAATTTCCCTTATACAAACCTTCTTTTTAATAACCTTTAATGGATAGCAGGGGACAATCAATTGAAGCCATTCATGACGGCAGAATCAGAGGTGAATGTGACTGAGAGAAGGAGATGAAGTATAGAGATACTTCCATCATTATAAAAATTATTATAGTCGGAGTGATAAAATTAAAACCTAATTAAATTTGAAGTGATATTTTTTCAAATAAAAGTTTTGAAGTGATATTTTTTAAAATTCAGAATTTTAAAGTGATATATAACTAATTATTTCTTTTTTTTTCTCATCATCTTCATTATTATCATTGATGTTTGAGATTTTTAATCTTATGTTTTCCGATTGTGTTTCATTTCTAGCCTACCCCAATTTATTTGGGATTAAGAGCATTGTTGTTGTTGTTGTTGTTTTTGTATATAACTAATTATTTCATAATATTTTTTTTTTGTTAATTATATTATTATAATTGGTTTATCATGGAACTCTTCGAGTTCATGTCCTCTAAATTACTTTACATCGTAGAGTTTGTTCGTTAATCTAAATCATTGAATTTATGTAACAATCAGATGGATCATGATGATGACAGTTAATTTACTGAGAAGGTCTTTTTTTGAGATATTGGCAGTGGCGGCCAATTAGCACACAAAAACTACTACAACAGAAAGTACAATAAAAAATACAATAGCATCGATCCATCCTTCCACCCTTATAAATAGATTCATATAATTGCTCAAAGCAGGTAGTAGAAACATAGCAGCGAAATGCAAAGTCCCCTGTATAAAAAATTAAAAACAAAATAGCTAGTAATATAACTCATCCTTTAATAGCCTGGGTGTGGGTATCGCAACCAAAGGTACAGCCTTCTTCATCACAATCCCAAACTTCTCTGATAAATCGAGTTCCTTGCCTTCCGGAAGCTTCCAATCAAATGAGTGCACCATTGTGGCTAGCAAATAACCTATCATTCTCTCAGCCATGGCAATACCAGCACATATTCTCCTACCTGACCCAAATGGAAGATAGTCAAAATCTTTCCCACTAAAATCCCTCTCAAGGCCTTCTTGCAAATATCTTTCTGGTCTGAACTCTATTGGATCTGTCCATTGTGATGGATCCCTTTGAATCGCCCATACATTCACAAAAACTCTGGTACCTTCTGGTATGAGGTAGCCATCAATGGTACACGGGGAGCTGGGGCGGTGTGGAATGAGGAGGGGGACTACCGGATGGAGGCGGAGTGTTTCTTTTATTACAAGTGAGAGGAAGGGGAGTTGCGGTAAGTGGGATTCATCCACCAAGTTATCTTTTCCCACCACTTGGTCGAGTTCTTCATGTAGTTTTTGGAGTATATCAGGCTTGTTCAGAATCTCTGCCATGGCCCACTCGACAGTTGCTGATGTGGTGTCTGTTCCTGCCACAATGATGTCCTGTTGCAATAGTTTTCTTGTTTAATTGTTGATAATAATGTTGTATGTAGATGACAATTTTGCAATTTGTCCCATTGTAGAATTTTCTTAGTATCCCTTAAAGAACCAATAAAATTCTTTTGACCTTAAACTTACCTTGTGATTCTGGATTAACACCCTTAGATTTTTAATCTGAACTTTCTAAAAGGTAGACATTAGGTTAACTTCCTTCTGACTACTAAAAAGAAATGAATAGAAAAACTCCCTATAGTTAATTATGCCCATTGGCCCATCAGCAAGGACTTCAGAGATAAAAATCAGGTTTGCGCTCATCTGCTCACCAAAAATAAATTAAAAGAAAATTATAAAACTTCAATGTTATATACCATGAGCAAGCCCTTTACATGATTCATAGTGAAGGGGGTCTTGCTATCCCCCCCTTCTCTCTCCAACCACAGTAGGAACGTCAAGAAATCCTTTGTTCTCTCCCCTTGATCACCATATTTGTTCTCTATCATTCTGTCAAAAATCTTGTCAAATCTTTCCCTCAAGACTTCCATTTTGTTTTGAATCCCTTGCAAATCAAATCTAGCCAAGGCTGGGAAAAAGTCCGACACATTGGGTCGACCCAACAAGTCGGTTATGTCAGCCACCAGCTCTTTGAAATCCTTGCCGACCGATTCTCTCTCCTCATCCCCTTCGAGGGTCCCACCCCACAATGTGTTTGTTACTACGTTCATCACAGTTAGAAACATTTCTGTACCAATATCAACTGGGCTGCCAGACCTTGCATGGATGTGACGCATGCTGAACCATATCTCCTGCTGGCGGAGGGCTAAGACTGCATCAAGACTGGAGGGAGACAGCATCTGTGATCCCCATTGTGCAATTAGTTATTCCGATACACAGTGAATGATGTACAATAAAGTAGATTTTTTAGTGAACCCTCACACACCCACCCATCACAACAAAATAAAAAAGAGCACTTATAGAGTTTTCCCGACTTTGCCCTCCACTCCCCCACTCTTCAACGGTGCCACTAGAGATAGTTTATAAAAGTTCGATTCTTAAATCCGACCTAATTAGTTTTAACAAAAATATGAATTTTATCCTACTCTTATAAATCCAGTCTTGCTTTTTTATTTGGTAAGGATTAGACTCTTCAAAAATAAAATTCAATTTAATTTTTTTTTAATACGACTCTTATCAAATCCATCCTTTACAATCATTACCTAACTTTTCTAAACTCATGTCCTTAATATTTTGTATTGTATATTAATTATATTTAAAAAAAAAAAAATAAAAAAACTAAAAAAATATCAAAATAAAAAATATAATTTAATATTATTATACAAATATAAATTAACATTAAAAAATATAAAATCAATAATATATATATATATATATATATCAGATCTTTACTCACTGATTCTTATCCGGTACTTACCCAGCTCTTAGAGTCCGAAGGACTTAATAATAATCAAATTTCTCAAAAACTGAGTTATTCCTTCAAAATCAAACCCTTTAAATTTGATCATTTAAATTTTTTTATCAAACTTAACTTTCTCGTAAACCCATAGATTCCGCTTTTGAGAAATCTAACCCGACCTTTATTTCTAGGTTTCATCTTCACACGATATTGACTTTTAAAGGGTTCATTTTTCAAGATAGTGGGTTAAGTAATGGGCGCAAAATCAGGAGTGGAAAATATTTTCCCAATAAAAAAAATGTAAAATCCTTTTTCTTGCCCTATTCGATCCGGTTTAGTTTGGTTCACTTATGGTCAAATGGATGAATTGAGTCATGCATAATCGAGATTGGGATGCATAGTTCCTGTTTATTTTAATAAATCTTGGCATCGCTATATACTTGTGTACTGCACAACATCAGGTGCTTTGTTCATAATTTTTGGTTGTAATACATTTTTTACAAATTAAGTCTCATCCAAAGTCCAAAATTGCCAAGTTAATGATACCTCATGCACACAGATACGACGCAACATGCGCCAGGTAGGTCCGTAAGGTTTCCAGGCTATATCGTTGCCACCATAGGTAAGTACAAGAGCAGCTGCAGGGACGTCATGATTTGCGAATGTTTTATCATGTTCTCTCAAGATGGCATGTGCTAGGGATGAAGAGGAAACGACAACAACCAGCTTGGAGCCAAGTCGTAGGGAGAATATATATCGGGCCATACTTTTTGGACAGATCGACAAAATATGTGTGGAGTGATGGATCGAGGAACGGGAGACTTCCAACAAGAGGGAGCCCCGTCGGGCCTGGTGGCAGCGGAGGTGCTCTCTTTTTGCAAAGTAGGCGTAGGGCTGTGTAGATGATGAAAATTGTGAGGAGTGTAGATAGGAAAGTGGTGGGTTCCATTATTGGAAGAGGGAGGTCAGAGAGTCAAGAGGTGAGGTGTGAAATCTGTAGGAGACGATCAGATGTGATCTGCCGTCATCAATTGCTATGGTAGTCAAGTGGTGATACTTGTTAATCAACAGTATGGACATTTATCTTCACAAAAGGAGAAACAAAAATAGAGCACTGAATTATCTTATATTTGTCATTTAGTAATGATATTTCTCAAATTCGTTTTCACTTGGTTTAGATAAAAGAAAAAATATACGGTGCCTCTTGCCCATCTATTTTTCGATATTTTTTAAAAAGAGACTCCTTAAAAATTTAAAGTGATATAACAAGAGAGAGCAATATTTGATTATTTTGAATTGAATGATTATAATGACTAAGGCTCTATTTATAAACTAATTGTTTAACTAATTAATTTTAAATACTAAACATCTCACATACTACACCTCATATAATATCTCCTATACAATTTTATTCATTTCAATCTATACAATTCTATTCTTATACTCTAACATCCCCTCAAACTTATCGTGCGGTACGCATGATGGGTTTGCACATCTCACGAGTTTTAACATCTCAGTTTTGTGAATTTAATCTTCAATTAAATTACGGATCTTCTTAAAGAAAGATAGAAGGAAGAAAATTGAGTTCTTGTGGCTCAAGAAATTATTAAGTGTTTTATGCTCATTTGAGATATTTTTAAACAATAATTTAAAAATCTTTTATCATCTTGAATTAATATGTTTAGATTCTTTAATCTTTTTTGAGGTTCTTTTGACATTTTAAAATAATATATTAAGACTCTTTAATCTTCATCTTAAATGCTTTTTTAACATCTCCAAATAGAGACTCTCTAATTTTTTTTTCTTCGAACAAAAATTTGAAGGCTTTTTGACCTCTTCAACAACAACTCATTTTAGTTCTCTCCCGTCGCAGCAGACTGTCCTCTTCATCTGGCATGTTAGCTTTCAGCCATGGTTTTTCCTCTTGCAACAACTCGCATCTAGCTTATGAAACGTTAAGTTAGGACTTCACATAGTTCAGCTCTCTTCTAAGTAAGGCCAAGGTGACCTTGTTTTTGCAGACAGAAGTGCTTGTTCTTTCTCGAGGCCAGTAAGCTTGACCAGATGATCACAAATTGGCACATCCTTCTCTTATTTGACAAATCATCAGGAGGCATGTTTCACTGCAATGAATCTTCTATGAGCCTCTTCCTTTGAATAGGTTTTGTATCCATCTCGTGGGCATGTCTTCTACTGATACGCACTGCCGATCCTCTTAACACTCTCTTCGATTTGCACTCATCTTCACATGGGCACCGAGACATGGTGCTGGTGTTGGCTAAGACGACCCCGAGACCGGGACTATACAATCTTGATTTCTTGAATCAATTTCTTGTGTGAGGCGATGAAGCAGAGGATAGATCGGAGAGGAGAGTAGATCAGGCGACACATAAGAAAAAAAGGAGAAAATAGATTTGAGAATAAAAAATGCAGAATAGATGTATATTTCTGTAATAGAATGAGAATAAAAGTCTTATTTACTAGGAATAGGTGGGAATGGCTGAGATAAACTGTATAAGTTCTGAAATAGATGTGAGTCTAATTTTAACATTAATTTGACTTTGATATCATAATATAATGAGAGAGAGCAATCTTTGATTATGTTGAATTAAATAATTATAATGACTAAAATTTTATTTATAAACTAATTATCTAACTAACTAATTCTAAATACTAAACATCTCTCACACTATAACTCACACAATATTTTTTATACAATTTTACTCATCTCAATCTATACAATTCTATTTCTATTCATGAATCTGTCTGTCAATTCAAGCAGGTTTTCTTTTTGCTCGGTGATTTATGATTGGTTCAGCCAATGGCGTACTGAAATTGTCATCTTTGGTCGATTGTAAGGAGAGCCTAGTTCGCTTTTCAAAAAAAAAAAAAAAAAAAAGGAGAGCCTAGTTCTGATATCTGAAGTTGCGTTTGTGTTTTTTTATTGTTATTAAGGTCGGTTAAGTACTTTTTTTTTATGAACAAGCTGGTAGACAACACACTCAACATCTTTGAGGCTCGAACCCCAGACCTCCCCTAGGAGGCAATGCCATTGTCAGTTAATTCAAGCAGCGGTGGCTTAAGGTCGGTTAAGTAGCTTGCTTTTGGGGAGGAGGCCTCATTTTTTATCACTCTATCACATGAATAAAATGTGCGCTGCAGGTGGCGCCGCGTTGCAAAAAATCACCATCCTGTTTTTGGGGACCAGATAAATGATCAGTCATCAGGTAATTTGAATTCAGATCCACTAACTTCACGCACGAACAATCTGTGGATTTCACTGCAATGGCAAAGAAAATATCAAGTAATTTGAATGGGGAGCCACAGCATGAGACTGTATATTGATGGTAGTATGATTTTTTTTCTTGCCGTCATAATTGAAGCAGACAATCAAATGACTCAAATCTCATATATTTTCGGACAAATCAAACCGAATAAAGTTTAAAACGTTCAAGTTTAAACATCCTAAATTATGAACTCCGTGAGTTTCATAATTTAAAATATCAATAAGATAATTAAGTGGATCAAATTCACCATATTCTGATAATTAAATTTATAAGGTATACGAACACCCAAATTCATCAGTCTTGTATTATGGTTTAAGCTACCATACAGGTTCATTAAAACACCAAAATCAGGGATAATTATTGTTGATTAGTTCTCGTTACTCAAAGTGACCTATTTAATTGATTTTATTTATATTCTAATTATTCTCTTCTTAGAATCGAATGTTCTTAGAGTTCATAACCCAGAATAATTAACTGGAACAATAAAGTTCTCATAATCACTAAAAAACTTTTGAATATATAATCCTAAACATAAATATATAAATATACATCTGAGTGTGATACCGTGTCCTTCTTCCACAGTTCTCACTTAATTTTTTTTTCTTGAGTCAGAAAAGGCGCGAAAAAGAGTCACTCTTCTGCTTCAGATGTGGTCCTGGACACGATTCCCGATTGAGAGACCAAGATAAATAATTATCATTTATCTCAATTGAGATTTTTTATTATTTTTATATTTTATTGATGGTACAGGTGTATAACTGAGGAGCCTCCATTAGAAGGTCCTAATCCTCATTGCGGCTTTCATTCGGTGTCAAATGGGCAATAAAATATTTATTCAAGTACACCCTACGGTAAGAAGGAACCAAGCATTTTCGAGACCATTTTGAGAATTTACGTGATCAAAGCGTCAATTAGACGTCATACACTATTTATCACGATGATATGCCTTAGTGTACCACTTGTACTATAATTTATAAGTTTCTAAGAGTAAAGATATCGTGAGCTTAAACTCATGGACTTAACTCAAAAATTACATCAAATCATCTCCAAATTTTAATTTATTATACTCATTAAATTTTTTATATGAAAATCTTATGGGATACAAAAATTTGGAGTGTTTTGAGCTTTTTAAATTATGATTTTTGATTTTTGAAAATGAGCTCTAAAAATAATAATAATATATTTAATCTTTCAACATCATTTTTAAAAATTAAAAACTATGACTTAAAAATCTCAAAACGCTCCAAATTTTTGCATCCCACAAGATTTTCATATAAAAAATTTAATGAGCATGATAAACTAAAATTTTGAGATGATTTGATATACTTTTTGAGTTAAGCTCACGAAAGACTCCGTGAGCTTAAGCTCACGAAAGACCTCCGTGAGCTTAACCTCATGGTATTTTTACTCAGTTTCTAAAATCAATTAAATTTTATTTATTTCAATTGGTACATTAATTTTATTTGCTAATTTTGACGTACCATAGGTGAAAGTGTCATGTGTGGATGATTTACTTCTGGATGGTTAAGAACCACTATCCAGATAGAGTCATGCAGTAGTTCAACATGTACCAGCAGATCCCTCCGTCGGCACCGATCGATTACTAGCAAGTGCTCACGTATCACAAGAACAAGCACATATTGGGGGGATGGTGAAGGCCAAAATGTGGTTTGAGCATAATGTTATTGGTGGCCACAGGACGAGCCTGAGTTGCCTATCACAGAGGCGCGACCGTACGACTATGCACAACATTATGTTTAATGGAATGG
This sequence comes from Schoenoplectus tabernaemontani, assembly GCA_037127355.1. Lineage (NCBI taxonomy): Eukaryota > Viridiplantae > Streptophyta > Magnoliopsida > Poales > Cyperaceae > Schoenoplectus > Schoenoplectus tabernaemontani. The sequence goes on from CM073747.1 coordinate 10,130,104, forward strand.
TATTACAAGAGAGGGATGACTATAATCTAGTACGAAAATGAACACCGAGAGCAATTGAGTCAGCCTGTACCGCATCCCGAGAAGTCTGTGGATGAATTGACATACGTACCACACTCACATCAGAATACCCGAGCGGTTAGCATTTAACCAAAATATTTTTTCTTACTTAAGCTCTTTACATAACTTATGATATAAAATTAAAAAATATATATGTAGATGTTTCGTTTAGTTAGGAATACAACCACCGCTATTAGTTGGCTTATAATGCCCGAACATACATGGTTCTGCAAACATGAATTGAGGCAAATTAAGAATTTAACGGCCGATTTAGAGCATCATCATATTTTCACAGCGATGCTTACATCTGCAGGTCAATTTAAAATTTATCCTTTTAACTTGTAGTTATTTTTTATTGAATTGATTTTAGTTAATTTAATTTATATAAATATGTATAATTTAATTGCACAGGTCTTCTCACGGATCCTGAGGAGGTCAGACTAAAACTACTAGAGAAGGCAGTGTGCGACTCTGAACTGAGGCTGCACGGAGGCCGCACAAAAGGTCCGAAAAATAACTCCTTTGTGTTAGGCCGCATGCCACCCTGCTCTTGGGCCACACAAAGGTCCAGATGACCTAAAATGTTTGTATTATCACCGTATTTCATCTGTTCTTGCTTCAAATCACGTCTTATTCATTCCATTTATTTTCTCCTGCATTAAACATTGAATTTTGGATAGTAAATTGATCTTTAATCCTAAATTAATAGAATCAAAATATTTTGATCAAAAATTTTAAATTTATTTCTATAAATTTGTCAAATAATTATATATCAATTTGTTATTGATAAGATGAACTCAGACTTCATTTGTTTATCCAAACAATACGACCATATGAGCGAACTATATAGTTATGAAATTACTCGACTTTATGAAGTTGGTTATCAATTATATCATTTTTCTACTTGGCTACGTAACAACTTAGATATGAACTTATAATGAAAATAAAATGAACAACAACTTGAAATATGTGACAAACACCGTGAAAATGCAATTAAACATTTCTAATTAAGTATCGGCTTTGAATTTAACTAATAACATTATGTGTTAGCACTCTTTTTGTAAATTATCCAATAACAATGAGAAGTTCCCACGGATAGAGATGAGTGAGGGGAAAAACAATAGAGGGATAAAGACGTAAATTCAATATTTTTAATATCTTATTATAACTACGGCTGTCTCTCTTCAAATTGTTCAAATTAACTTAAACCGTTCAGTTTTTCTTACGTAATCTCCGTATGGAAAATTTTCTGCAGAGAATATATCTAACAAGTCGATTCTCACTCCGCAGTCGGGAGCACATCCTATGAAGTATATTTTTCTGTGGAGGTTTTTTAAAAGTTAATCTGAACGGCTATAGAGAAGTTCAAATATGAAAAATTTATTATTATTAAATAATTAAATTTATATTACAATAATTCTGTTGAGGAGATTTTTTTGCTCTAGACGATGTCATTTATTGCGCAATCACCACTCACTATAGCTGCTGCTCTTCCAAAATTGAAATCGGCGTGGCAGCGGGCGTGCAACCAGAAACCCCGATAAAATCTTGTCAAAAATACCTTCGATGAACCTCTTCCACAATTCCTAATTCTCTCTCACGCCTGATCCCATATGGTTCGGCCTAGCTAAATCTCACCACCCACGTGAATTTTCTTGGATCGCTTCTCCAATGGCTCTCTCTCCCTTAGAGCTGTTAATGCCTAAGGTAAGGTACGAATGGAGATATTTTCATATTCATATTTATTAAAATTTATTTTATTCATATTATATTTATATTTATTAAAAAAAAAAATCCGTAACCTATCTTTATCCGTTAAAAATTTCAGAAAACAGTAGATAACGAGTGAAAATAAAAATAATTTAATAAAAATATTATATATTTTAGACAAATAAATAGCATCAAATAAAGGGTGAAGATCACTTGACAACGAGTTATTTGACAATCTTGATAATGAACTCTTAAATAAATAGACAAAATATCTTAAAAATGAAAAAAAAAATCATAGATGTGTTCTTCTATCTCTAGATTGGTGGTCGTTCAAATTTCATACAATTTCATTATCATTTAATACTCCATCAAAGACCGTTAAATTAGAACCGCTATAAATTATATAAAATTTTAATAATTTTTGATAAAGTATTAAATAATAATAAAATTACATGAATTTTGAATGACTGCCAAGTTCGCAGGAGCAGAAAAGAGCTAAGCATCACAAGCTTAAAGGTCTCTCTGTCACAAAACTCCAGCAATGGAAGCTTTCCACTAGCCGCCTTGAAACAAATATGCCCATGAACACTTACTGTAAAGTGCAACATATCCCGTGTCATCTTCGGCAGATGAGTAGGCATTCAATTGCTGATTCGTTTTTGAAAATCTCAGAAGAGAAAATAATCCTAGAATTAGTGAAAGAACCTAGCGCAAAAAAAACGTTACGATCTATAGATAGAAAAATATATTTATAATTTTTTTTTTCTATTTTTAAGATTTTTTAATCTATTTATTTAAGAGTTCATTTTCAAAATTATCAAAATAACTCATTGTCAAGTGGCCCCACTCTTAAATAAATATACTAATAAAGTGTATTATATAATTTTTTTATGTCAATTATCATAAATATATACCTATTATTATATATATATTTATTAAAAATATTAAATATTTATATTTATATATATTTAACTAGAGTGAGGCTATGGTGCTTCGCGAAGCACAAAACTTTTTATGTTTCACGTCCGTATCTCAAATTTGAGAGTTCAAATGACCGATCCAAACCATTGAACATGATCTTCATATTAAAATATCTCTGGCGATCAAATTTTATATTTTTTTGAAATTTTTTGTTATTTTTTAAATCGGTACAAAATTTACTGATCTAACGATTTCTACACCTCCAAAACTAGCGATTTTGTACCCATCTAAAAAATAGCAAAAAATTAAAAAAATATATAAATTTTGATTTCCAAATATAATTCAATATGAATATCATGTTCAATGATTTGGATCGCCCGTTTAAACTTTCAAATTTGAGATACGGACACAAAGCACAGAAGGCTTTGTGCTTCGCGAAGCACCACAGTCTCACTCATTTAACTATATATATTTATATAATTTATCCAATGGATAACGGATAACGAAAATCTCTTATCTATATTCATACTTGATAAATTAATGAAATTTTTTTTATTCATACCTCTATCCGATAATTTAATGAAAATAAAATTTTATTCATATTTGTTTTATCAGATATAATATGGATCGGTATACATCCAAAAGATGCCATTGACAGCCCACTCTCGGACTTTTTACTTAAAGAGCCTAATAATCAATGTTATCTACAAAAGCGGCCTTAGAGCAAAGTTATTTTCACAAACGGCCTAAATAAGGGCGTGAGTTAAACTCACGCCCTTAAACCTTCATTTTGCCTGCCCGAACACCGCCCAAAGACACAAAGGGCGTGAGTTGAACTCACGCCCTTTAGACATTGATGTGCTCTGGTTGTTACCTTTCAAAAACACCGAAAGTGAAAAAAATGATATAAATGCGATATGTAGACTTAAAGAGCGTGAGTTCAACTCACGTCCTTTGGGCCATTTTGTTCTCTTTTGTTTGGGCAGCGGGCGGGCAGAGAAAATAGCATTTTAAGGGCGTGAGTTGAACTCACGTCCTTTGTTAGACCGTTTGTCAAAATAAATTTGCTTTTAAACCGTTTCTCTAATTAAAATCTGTTTTTGGACCGTTTTAAGTAAAAAATCCCCACTCTCTCTCTCTGGCCTCCGCTCCCATTGCTCCTCTCCAGTGCTTGCTCGTCCAGTTCATTTTTAGAGGACTCGACCTGTGCGTCTTTCGCAAGTAGTTGTGCGAGCGAAGGGAGGCAATGGAGAGGCCGCGGTGGTGTGGTTCGAGAACGATCTTAGAACCAACGATCATCCCGGGCTAATTGAGGCAGTAGAGAAGCGCGAGACTGTGATTCCTCTTTATGTGTTTGATCCCTGCATTTTGTCAATTTCTTCCTCTTTTGTCTATTGAAATTTCTACAAATAATAATAAGTTTATTATATCGTGAATTTTCTGTTTGTTAGCCTCAATTAACATCACAAGCAACATCATGAATCTTTTTATAAACAAAATGGGCAAAACAACTCTTTAAAGCAGTAGGAATTAGCTATAAGCATTTTTACAAGCCTGTGAAATACTAAAATACAGAAGTTTGCATTCTGAGTTTGGAATTGAAATCAAATAACAGAATAAAATTTTCTCTTTGCAGATTATTCCATTATATTGCCAAGATATCTCAACTCAAGTCCCATTTGTAGATTTACTTAACTTCCTGAGCAAAAAAAACTTTCTTTTTAAAGAAATGAGGGACAAGCGACTCTGTGAGTCTAATACATAGTATGATACTGTATATTTGCAATTTTGCATTCCAAAACCATGTAAGATATTAAAATTAAGAAAGCTTGACTTTTGAGTTTGGAGTTGAAACTAAGAAATAGATAATTCTTGCTGTTTCAGGCTATTCAGGGAGGATGCTAGAACTACTTCTTTTTGCCTTACAGGATTTAAAATCAGCTCTAGTATCTCAAGGACTCAGATTTGGTTCTTCGTTTGGGAAGTGCTGAACATGTGCTTTCCAAACTTGTCAATGAGGTCACTAGTTCAAGGTTTGTTGTTATTATTTTGGTTTCAGTCATACATATGAAGCAAAAAATTTGGTCCTCTATACTGTTGTGAGTTTTATTTATACTTGTCCTTTTCCCTTGTATATAACCACAGGTTAGAGCTAGCCATGTCTTTACAGAAGAGGAGGTCGAATATAGCATGCACAAAGTGATAAGTACTGCTGAATTTTCTTTTGGTACTTTCAACTTTCCATGGGGTAACCCTGAGATAGTTTTTTTGGAAATCTTCATTGCACAAATATAAGGTACTTCTGTTGATAACAGAAAATGCAACAATCTAAGGAGTGCCTACGGGCGTTTCCTCAAAAAAAAAAGAGGCTATTTTATACTGTTAAGTGTTAATAAAATTTGGATTTTCTATCGTTAAAGTAGCTTAACAATTAAAAATTGTACATCTGATAGAACCTGGTCGAGGTACCGACGTCTTATAAAATTTTCTCAGGATAAAATTGTCAAAGGTCAGTCCACTACCTACCCCAACATTGCCTTCTCTTAATACACAATTACAGAGAGGTAAAACTTAATGTTCAATATGATTTCTAATCCCCACTTTACATTTTATTCTTATGTTGATGTGCTGTGGATGCAACATTTTATTTGTTTTGTCAACTCTTCAGGCAGTATGCCAACACTTGATGATGTAAAACAATTTCTTCGTCAGGACCAAAATCTGACTCCAGCTGGATTTCTACTAAGAATGTTAGAGCTAAAAATGTGCTTTGGAGGACCAAAATCTGACTCATGCAAAAATGAAGACAATACCTAAAGCTATAAGAAATAAAACAAATGCCAATTCCTTCTTTGCATCTGAAAAAGCCAGTGATGTCAGAGGTGGGGCTGACATGATATTACTTGCTCTGGCTGCTTACCTGAGGTATCTGGAAGGCACAAGAAGGGACGATTTTCAAGAGTAGGTTAATTAACCTTTTCTTTATCATAAAGAATGATTTGCTTAAGAAAATATTTAGATGAATGTTGCTGGCAAATTCACTGTACCTTTTACTATTATAGTTTTTTTTTTTAATTTGAAAATTTTCTACCATGAAGAGTGAACACAACCAAAATCCTGCATCCGCCCTGATGGTAAGCAATCATTTTCTCTTGTACTACAGAATGAATTCCTTGACCATACTATTCTTGAAAGCATATTCAACTTTAATTTATCAATTCCCTTTAATTTCCTAATTGATCCATATGGAGGAAGAGTTCTAGTTATACAGGTGAGCATCTAATCCTGCTATTTCTTATTCACTGTGTCTTATCAGTAATTCTGTTACATCTTTACAGCTGGTCTTTTTATGTGCAAATTGAATTCAGGGAAACAAAGACCCACTTGTATAGTCTGGAGTATTTTTATCATTGCTAAGAGAGCACTGCAGACATGATCTAATAAAAGAACTTGATGCAAGTGACATTTTCTTTCATTATAACCTTTTTTTGGTATTGTATCAGTCCTGTTGAGTATATGCACACAATGGTCTCTTCCAACTTTAGCTTTTATATTATCTAATTGTTATGGTTTATATTTGTGTTTCCTTCCAAGTTCTGACTAGAAATTAAGGATATTTACTGATCCATTTGTGTTGGCAAATGGGGAAAGTGCATTCTGGCTTCTTTTTTCTCCACGGTAATTATGTTAGTTTTTTTTTTCTATTTATTCCTTCTTTTATATCAGGCCATTGTGCTCATGATGAGCTCCCAGAAGAAGTGAACTCAATATTGAGTGACTGGGTAGAGGAGGAATCGAATGTTAGCCTCACTGTGAATGCTGCTTGGAATATTGGAAATTATCAACATAAGAATCCTTTTTTGTTTCTTTGATATCCTCTTTAAGTTTTGACTACTGCATTCCCAGTGTAGACAGCAATATTTTGCGGACATGGTAATTATGATTAAGTTTTGCAATGTTTATTGAAGTAGTTCTTTGCTAGAGCCAATTTTTAATTTGTAATATCTTCCATTTATTTACTTTCTAGTATGTACTAGTGCTGGTAGTTGTCAGTTTCGACTATTTATGCCTACTTCAAAGGCCAAATTGATTTCGGCTCCTCAAACCATACATCAAGGAGGGCAATATAAATGGTTGATTTCAAGGTATACTGCACTGACAGCTACGCTGAAAAAGAATCGCCGTATTGGAAGTTAACATTAGATGGGCGTTTTCCAAATTGGTGGTGACCAAACCGTTAACTCGTCGGCGATTCAATAAATTGGAATTGTTAGATGATAATAATTAGTTCGTGGGTACTTGTAAGTTAGATATTTTATTGGATCTTTCGGCGATAAAAATATAGGAGTAAAATTTACTTCGTATTAGAAAGTTCATATTCAGTTTGTTTAATATATGAGTAAAGAGCTTGATTCAGAGATACAGGTGTTTTAAGATTTGACAGTAGTCAAGATTTCGAAAGAAAATGTTAAAGAAGAAAGAAGATATTTGAAAAAAGATTACCAAAAATATTTGACAGCAAGTAAGATTCAATATAAATGGAACCTTCAAATTTTATACCAGATCCTTTCTTTCCCTAAGACCTAACTATGCAACAATGCAATCTGATTTCTCAAATTTTATTGAGAGTCAATTCACAACTCTATTCTCCACTTGGCTCTTGTGTATTTAATCATTTATTAATGAAGCTAGTAATCTTGGCAATGTGCAAAAACATATATTATGGGTGAGAAAGCTAGCTGGTACAAAGCATATTTGATGGGTGGATCGATTTTCAGTTCCTCGTCAAGCTCAAAGAAATGCTGCTTCCATTGGAAAACAAGAAGGGGACAACAAAAGTAACCACAAACTAGAGCAATCAAGGTATTAGAAATTTAGGAGGTACCAAAATTGAAGAAGTTGTTCAAACACAATTAGAGGAGACAATGTCTTGAGAGCAAATATTTTTCTGCTAGCATCAATATCCTTTCTTGAAGATAAGCTATCTATGACTAATTTTTCTGCTAGCATCAATATCCTTTCTGCCAAAGTGCAAAATAAGGAATCACTAAAATAAACTTCAAAATAAGGAATTGCTACATCTAGCTAACCTCTAGAAATTCATTTCGAGTGAGAGACATTTCTCGAAGGAAAGCAACATTATCTTTCTCAGGCGACTGCCAGATTCATTCCAGCTGTCTGGCTTGAGCCGCCAACTTGGGAAGATAAAAGTTGTGTTAATTACATACTTTGGAGGTCGCTTGGAGTCATATTGATTGATCTCAGTATCAATTAAATCAATGGCTTATTTTATAAAAAGAAATCTAGAGAACAGGTGAGATGAACTGAATTAGAGTGTGGCCAAAAAGAAAGCAATTTCTTAGTACCTCGATGAACTGTTTGTATATAGCAAAGTATAAAAACTGCACATCAGGATCAGATTCATCACACTGAAGTTCCCTTGCTATTATCTCTTTTACTAATAATGTTGTGGAAACAAATTGCAGATTGATGTAAATGAAATTAGTCTTATGTCAAACTATACAATTTAATAAAGGGTGCCGAGTTTCATCAGCAACATTAGAGCACACAAGCTTCCACAATGAAATATTCAGGGGTAGTAATAACTAACAAATCAATAACAGTAAATTTGAGCACATTAAATAACTCTCTAGCTATTGCGGTTAAATTTGAGGCGGTCAGTATTTGGTTGTGATTTCAGATCTCTTCTTCATATTTTTCTCTCTTATTTTCTCTCATCCCTCTTTTTTTATTTCAAGAATGGAAGAAGCACTAGGACTATTATTATAGAATAAAAGAAGGGATCGAGGGTTTATAGAGCATTAGATTGAGATGAAGGGACGATGAGAGTGAGGACAATAATTATTCATGGAGGCATAAAAGATGAGATATTATTGGTGGATTATTTTCAATTAGTGACAAAATTCAAAATAATCCTTTAGCAATGATTTTAAATAGAAATGATTATAGGTGTCCTTTAACAATTATTAAAATCAACCTTTTAACAACGGTTCCCAGAAGAAATTATTGTTAAAAGTGTTATCATATTTTTAACGCCTTTGATCTTCACTTTAACAACGTCTTTTTATTAAAACTGTTACATAATAGTTCTTTAATATTTCAAAAATTTTAACAAACCTTTAGTAAACGAGTGTTAGTTAGCTCTTTTCTTTTCTGTAAACAGTTAAAAAATATTTATTGGCACCCCTAATAGCTAGGTTAATTTAGTACTGACGATAGAAATAAAGTAGCATTCACAGAAGTAAAATGTTCAATTTTGTAAACCTCAAACCTCGACATGCTGCACGTAAAATTTTTGATGTCATGTTGCGAGTTCTAAAAATATCTCTTTCATAATAAAATTACCTAGCTTGTAAACTTTTAGAACAGATAATAAGATATGTTTATTTTCTGTTCGCTTACTCTCGAGTTAATAAGAAGAATAATCCCTTCATCAATTGATGTACCTCGCCTAGCTAATCTATTATCGCAACGTCAGACATGCCATCATGGGCCCATGGCATCATCAGATCGGCATGCAATGTAATTGTAAAGCGTAGAAGAAAAAGTAGAAACATAGATTGAGTTTTAGGTTGATTGGGCCTCATTATTGGACTCGATCAGACTTGTAAACAAACCGACCAGATAAATATGCATCGTCACTGGCTCACTGCCAGCTCTTTGCGCGTCTATTCTGGTCTCTTCTCAGCTAGTAGCGTGATTTTCATGGTGTCAATCTGACATCCAAAGTTCTAGGCTTCTAGCATTCAAGCGGTCTCGTCCTTAAAGTTCAAAAGGAAGAAAAGAGAAGATATCTCTATCTTTGTCCATCTCTGTCTCTTTGCACCATCTAATCAAATTTCTAATCTGAACGGTCCAACCTACATCAGCAGTTGGAATGTGCTATTGCCTCTCAGTCAGTCCATGGCTCCTCTCCGATTCAAACTAAACTGGAGATGCCCCTTCCTCCAGATTGCCTCTTACTCCGCTTTCTGCCTTGTTTTGGGCAAGCAAACCAACTTTTGGGAAATCTACATCAGTAAAGAGCTTATTTTGTTTCAATCAAGGGTTGGAAAGAGATAAACCAACCGACCCACATCTTATATATCTTTCTATTGCTTTCTCCTGTGAGATTTGTCGCATAGCTCACCAAACATGAAAGCTACAAGCTGAAATAGGGAGGAGATGCTACACTTGATGCAAGGTGATATCTTTTTTTTTTCTTTATTTCTTTTGATCACATTTGTGTTCAATATGTTAACTCCTTCCTAATTTGAAAAGACAAAGGACACCCTGCCTGGATGAATCTACATAGCGCAAGCGTACGAGATATTAATATCATTCGTATCTGAATCATAATACACTAATTAATTATAGTATAACGCTGACGGCTGATCTCATAAGTTGACAAAAAAAAGAAAAATGACGCATATAACGAGAAAAACGAAGTATAACGTATCCAAAATACGTACTACACTCGACAGTAGATTTATCTGAGTGTTATATGTAGGCTTTTTTTATTTAAGCAGGCAAATTGCCTGCTTAGGAAATTTTATTAACCAAAAAAGATGAGTACAGAGGAAAGAATAGAATGTACATAAGAGAGAAGTTATAGTTGCATGGGTATATGAAGTCACAATTTTGGATTTAAAAATTTGAAAACTGAAGTTCCAACTGCGGCTTAAATTGTTCAATAGAATTTGTATATTGAAATTGAGTAGGATTCAAATACCTTCACTTTTTGAGTTTTTAATACCTCAAAATATAAAATTAAAATATCAAGATAAAATGTAAAAAGAATACACCCCAAAGTTTAACCTTTGTATTCGAGTATTTTAATAAAATAATGTATCTTTGTATTAGAATTTATATAGTAGCAGTGACAAATTTCTGATTTAGAGTGGCATTTATCAAAGGCTTGTTTTTGGAGTGATATTTTTCTAATTCCACGGTTTTATAGTGACAATTAACCAATTTTTCATAATTAAAATTTTTATCTTGAATAATCACTAAAATACTAAAACTATTTTTTTATATTTCTTTATATAATGATGAGTCTAACCTACCTAACTAATTTTCAATGACTATGAAGAATCTTTCATCTGAATTTTGAACACGTGACTTTAGAAATCACATTTCTATGAAATCATATTGCTATATAGAGGGTTCTTAATTTTTTATATTAATGCACTATTTTGTACATATGCCGATCAAAGTTTTGGCACGATAATTTGTAATATTTAATTATTTTTAATATATATATATATATATAGAGAGAGAGAGAGAGAGAAGGGAAAATGATTCAAACGCAACAAGTTTTTTATATCATAAGATATCACAATTTTACTTTTCTATTTATATTTTAAAATCTGACATCTAAATTTTACATCTAAGTTGTTAATTTTTATTTATATTCATTGAGATTTATGTTTGTAAAAATTCATATTTTTTTAAGTTCATCTAGTATTAGATCACGTAGCCAAAAATGAATGTATTAAAATTAATTAATTATAATTTACTACATCATTTATTTTCTTACCAATTGAACTAGTACAGTATGAACTTGAAAAAAAAATGAAAATTTATAAGCATGGATCTCTCATAAATATTAACAAGATAAGTGATTCGGATTTAAAATATAAGTGTCAAATTTTAAAATATAAAGAAAAATGAGTTTGTGAATTTTATGGTAAAAAAATATATTAAATGTATTCTTCGTTTATTATAATATAATATGTATCCTCATATTGATAGCTAGTATATGTCGATTAATGCGTAATAATTCTTGCCCCGTAGAGTCGAGTCGACTACGCTGCACGTATCAACATATGTATGTATATGAATTAATTTCGAAGTTTGTAAGTCCATACGTTACTTTCTTGGACCCTAATTAGGTCTAGTGTTAGGCCCTAATACGTCAACTAGAAATCCTATGAATGCCGCGAAATACACCTTCATTTTCTAATCTTTGTGGGCCTGCGGCACTAGCTATTATTATTATTATTATTATTATTATTTGTACTCTGTTCAATGAATGATTAAGAGTACTTAAGACAAGACATAAAATCAGGTCGATTATGGATATCTTCCAAATTAAAAAAAAAAGAGAGAAAAGTTGACTGTTTCTTTTGTACAATATATTTGAAGCTTGAAAAATAATTCTTTATATTTCCACTTTTAATATACGTATAAAGAGCCTCTCATGGTTGTAATTTCGGAAAATGTTTATATTATTTTTTTTAAAAGAGTTATAATTAATCTAAAATATATTATTTTTGTTATTTTTAGGAATTTGAAACCGCGCCTCTGTAGAGAAATAAAGTTTATTATCATCTGTATCAGGTCGAGCATACGACTGATTAATAAATCACAAAAAGAAGTACAATATTAATTAGTTACCTGACAACTTATTAGAGAAAATATAAATAATGATAGTGGTTTTTCAATATTCTTTTAGAGATAGAAAGAAAAGTTTTGTGGGTTTTAGAAGCCTTCATTTAAAACCATCAAGGAGTCATTTTCGTGCGCTTTATTTTTCTTTGACGCTATTAATTGCTGTTACGCTTGCGCGTGTAGCACACTCTTGGTTCGAGCAACACGGACATAAAATTTCTACCAAAAAATCACCTTTTAGTTAGATTGTTACTGGAGTAAAAAAATTGTCAAATATTATTATAATGTCGATTTGAATTTATTAATTTAACAATGTTTAAATTTTGAATTTTTATAATATTTTTGTAGGTAGGATTTTTTAATCGAATGCAACATTATGTAAAAAAAAATTGAGAACACTAAACAAACATTTCCGTGATATCGTAGTTTATTTCACATGTCATAAAAAATGAAAAAATTAAGTCGAGTTCTGACAGACTTCTGAGTGATGAAATAGCCGGAAATTATAAAGTTCTAACACGTACGAGAACTGTTTTATTTTTTTAGTAATTAAAGGTCAAGCCCTCATTTTCATTATTAATTCATTGATAAATTAGTTACATGAAAAAAATCAGTGAAATATGAGTACAAAACACAAATAAAGTAAAAGTACCAAGAAAAAGCCTCTGCTACTACTATCTGATAAATTGCACTGCCTTTGCATTACTACACCTGTGTTGTTATTGAGCAAAGCAAAGGGGCGAGATGGCATAATAAAAATTGGGTGCCGACTTCTGCCCATATAGTTATTATTGATGAGTTAGATTTTGATAAAGAAATAAATTATATTTTATAAAATTATTATATTGGTGAAATTTGGACAGTAAAAATTTGTTGTTGGTGGTTCGGCTAGTGAATATTATTGATGATAAAAATTTATATCATTAATTTTCTGATAAAACTTTGCACAGACAGTTATTTATTAAAATATTAAACATAATTTGATCAATTTATATTTCCACCTGCAACACATCAATAACTCTGAAATAGAAATGGGGGCACTGTATACTTATTCATAAAAAAAAGTCACCCTTTTATCCCAGAACATCGAGAACATATTTTGACTAAAATGTCTATCAACCATGATGCTTTTTAATATACTTGTATAATTTTTTTTTTCTGAGTAGTAGCTAGGCAAATTTTTTTTAGAAAAAGCGAGAAAAAATGAATAATATGACTATTGAAAATGGTTATGAATTTTCAGGAAGTACTAGCTTCCTCGGAAATTCTCACATGCTTCTTTTTGAAAAGATAATAATATTCTTCATTATTTATAACCATCAGCTCTTGAGCTAATTATAACCATGTTACGTATTGTCATGTAGAGTTTAGTTAAAAGATGTCAATTATTGTTTGACCCTGGAGATTAATTGTGGTAATTAAGCAACATATGGGGCACGCTTTCATCAGCTATTGAATTCCTTGTAGAGTGAAGGCGCCTCCAAAAACCCTAGTTACTTCCAAAAAGAAAAACGTCTTGGTGGGGAGAATCATTCACATCTTCTCCGCCATATTTCTTTTTTTATTCTATATTTTCTTTCTACTTATTATCTTTCAAATTTTGTTTTTTCGTTCAATTTTTCGTCCATTTTCCGTCCATTTTCCGTCATTGCTTTTTTGTTCTAACAAAAAAATTATTTGTCTTTCGTCATTTGAGTGTTCTGCAATGAGTTACTAAAGAAAACAAATTTAATTTTGATTTCGGCAAATTCAAATGATGATTAAAGAGTTGAAGACCTACGAGAAGTATTCAACAAGAAATATTTGTTTCTGATAACTGAAAGAAATTTTTGTTGTGTTTCTTCAAAATTTATCTCTATGTATACCGGAGACAAAATCTAAATCATTGAGATAAAAAAAACTCCTTTGAAAGTTCATTTAATATATTAATTATTTTAGTTTATGGTGGAAATTATTTGACAATGGGTTATTTTGATAATTTTGACAATAAATTTTTAAATAAATACTAAAAAATCTTAAAAATAGAAGAAAAAAACCCTTATGAATATATTCTACTTATAGATAGATGGTGATTCAAATTTCATGCAATTTCATTATCGTTTGATACTCCTTGAAGGACCATTAAAATTTTATATAATTTACAACGGTTATAATTTGATGGTCTTTAATGGAGTATCAAATGATAATGAAATTGTATGAAATGTGAATCACCATCAATTTATAAATAGAAAAATATATTCATATGATTTTTCTATTTTTAATTTTTTTTCATATTTATTTAAAAATTCATTATTAAAATTATCAAAATAATATAATGATCCCTTCCCTTTAGTTAATCGTAGAGTTTGTTTTCTTATTTTCATATGGATGTAATCATCATGTATACGTTAAAAAAATAGAATTCCTTGTGGGCCTTGAAAGAGGGAAAATGTAAGCAGAATGTTGTTGTCAACAAGTCAACACATGTTGACATACCTACTATATATATTACCTTAAATCAATGCTTAAGACTTATTTCATCTAGTACCTAAATAGTCAAGATAACAATCATATTATAGTCTGCCAATAATTAGTCTCGTTCTTTGCGTTTCTCACTTATTTACTTGCTCTCTCTAGATGTATAGTTAGCTAGCCAAGTCCACATATCATTTGTCTGAAGTTCTGCATAAAATAATCTAAAATGTGTATAATAACTCAATATGACATCAAATTCTTAAATCTGACAGACTTAATGGTTACTTCCATCAGATTTGTCAAAGTTTGTAAACATTTTATCAATCAATTAATTAAACTGCATGGTTATATATAAACGGTCGAGAAGAATGGATTAGAGTTTTTAATTAATTAATACCCAAATTGCAAATAATAAAATTTAGATTTTGCAACTTTTTTATTTGCCATGATTTATCACTTTGACTAAGTCAAAGTTTATACAAATCAACATAAGATCCAATTGGATATTAATTTATACTCGAGAAAGTGGGGTAAATTTCCAATCACCTCAGAGATGCCACGTCACAAGTATCTAAATCATTTTTTTTTCTTTTTAGTTCTTTTCATTAAATGATTATTGACTTTTGTTATATGCATTCAGTATTAATTGTAGTTTTTGTCTTTTGAGCTCTCCTTTTTAATTACAGATAAGAAGATAAAAAAAGTTATTATTTCTACGCACAACCATCTTTTTGTCGGTTCAATACTAAAATTCAATCAACATAATTTTTTAATATTTCTTTCCCTAGTAATTGTGGCATCCTCTCCAAGGATAGGATACAGGTGGAGGTATTTTCATATTCATATCTATTATAATTTTCTTTACCATACCCTATCCATACCCGTTTAAATTTTCTTTACTCATACCCTACCCTTACCCATTAAAAATTTCGGATAACGAATGGGTAATGGTAGATAACGGGTAAAAATAAAAATAATTCAATGAAAAAATTGTATGATTTAGATAAATAAAGAGCATTAAATAAATATACTAATAAAGTGCAATAATAACTAACATTTTAGATATTACATAATTCATATAATTTTTCATGTCAATTGTTATAAAAAATATATACTAATTACTATATATATATTTATATAATTTAACTATATATTTATTAAAAATATAAAATAATTATACTTATATATATATAGATAACTATATATATATTTATATAATTTACCCAATGGATAATGTAACGAAAACCCCTTACCCATATCCATACCCGATAAGTTAACAAATTTTTTTTTACCATACCCATACCCGATAACCTAACGAAAATAAAACCTTACCCATATCCGTTTTATCGGGTAAGATATGAGTCGGGTAAATGGCCAAAAGGGTGTCATTGACAGCCCTACTCCCTAACGTATTCTTAACATTTTTTGAATAAAATATTTAAAAGTTTTAATATTATAATCTTAAGCAAGTTTTTTTCTTTTGAGTATATTAAATTAATCTATATTTTACTAGGAGTCTTTAATTGGCTCTTACTTATGTCTGTGAAACTTCATGTTCGTATAACAATAATTGCGTATTATTTTCTTTTTAACTACAATCGGAGATATTTGCAAAATAAAAACAATTATTTTATAATTTAATATTATATAATGAATATTTATATTTTTTTTAGTGTTGATATTCCAATTTTTCAACTTTTTACTGATACTTTCTTATATAGTTTCTGAATAATTGTTAATATTTTAGGGGTAAAGTCCGAATTACAGTTCTAGTTAATCAAAAATTTAACCCATTCTCCTCAACCATTCATACATATATAATTGATAATTGTTTTAATTTAATTATAGCTAATGAGCCCACGTAAAAAGATATAGTCATTGATAAATTCCTCGACATTGATTTTACTATTCATACTAAATGAGTTATTAAGCATATCAATGATTTTATTGTACAGTTTATTTTATGTAATAACTTTATTATTCAATTTAATTGGGATATTATTCAAATTATCGGTATTCAAGTTGAATAACGTAAATATCATGTAAATAAGTTGCATAATAAAATCATTAGCACATAAATAATAACATGAATATTAAAACCAATATAGAGAGAGATGTCTTATTGTGCTTTGCAAAGCAAAAAAAAAATATTATTATTTTGACATGAGATTTCATATCCTGACAGCTTAAATGATCAATCTATGTTTCTTAATAATTTTTTTATGTTAAAATCTTATGAGATATTAAATTTCATGATTTTTTGACCTTTCTAGATATTTTTCATGTTTAAAATAGCCATGAAATAAACTATTTTCTTATGTTAAACGAGAATATTTTTAAAAATAATTTAAAAAATAGCTAAAAACTATAAAAAATATATATAAAATTTAATATTCCATAAGATTTATAAACCACTCTCCTAAATTAATTGATTAAATATTTCTCATGAATGATCGATGCCTTTTTTACTATAGATTATGAGAGATATATGTAGTTTCGAGAAGAAAATATCACACAGTTCATTTACTAAAAAAATCATTCTTTAAAGTTTATAAGAAAATTTTCCACATATTTTTTGTCAAAAATAAATAGGGAACTACCTAGCTCCGATTTTTTTTTATTAGTGACAAAAAAAATTACAGATGTAAGAGCGAATCGTTGGATTTGACAAAAATAATAAACATAGATATCGGATTTCACTTCGCGGACGGATACAAAATTTTCGTCCCACAAATTTCAAAAGAATTCAATGGTCAGTACTGCGTTGCATAGTGCTGCGCAACATAGGATAAAGATTCTTCGTTGGTGAGGTAGGGGCGCGTTGAATTTTAGTCGCCAATGCTTGATGTGACATTTTTTTGACACAAATGAAATTATTGATGCTTTAGGACTACAGACAAATTAGAATCCTATTTCAAATAAATATATATTTTTTTAATTCTTCATCAATTTCATATTTACCTACCAACTCTTTAATATATCATATTTACCCATTAACTCTTTAGATCTATTTATATTTACTCATATACTCTTTAATATATATATATATAATATCCGTAAACAATTTAAATTATTTCATATTTATCCAACAATTTGACAGCAAAGGGCTGCACTACCTTTAAAATTTATAATTCCTTATGGTACTTTAGTTCGAACGCAAGCGTACGACCTAAGTTACGTATAGTAAGGATGTCAAATCCGCATGGACAGAGATAATTACCGGACTTACCCTACTCGGATCTCTAGATGTGCAAAATAAGTAAAAAATGAGGTTTGTTCAAATGATGGTTTTAACTACTTATAATTGAAAACAAAAAACAATAAATATTTTTGTGAGTTTTGAGTTAAATAAAATAAAAATTTCTAGGGGCATAGATCAATTTCAACTCGGATTTGGAGCATACGACCTGTATGCTATCGTATATGGCCTGTATGGACACAGATAAGTTACAGACTGCTTTTAAGAGGTGATTTCTTCGCTGGTTGCGCGAATCCTAACTGATTAGTACATAAACAACAAATTTCAACTCTCGTATGTTAGTTTTTTGTGTAGTTGGTGGTCAGACAGGGTTTCTAAATTCACATAAACCTCATGTTGGCTTAGATATCTTAGATTGAGCGTCAGTTTTCTACATGCACGCTCGATTTCTCAATTCGAGCGGGGTTCAACCTTTCGGACACAACCCGATCTACCCTGTCGGATCTCAAATCTACCTATTATACTTAGAAAAACCCTTAAAAACTATTTAAATCTTAGACGATCAAACATAAAGCCTGATCTCGGCTCGGGACCTATCATAACAGTTCATCAAACAATCAAACAAGCATAACAATAATACACAACACATCAAACACAACGATAGAGTTGGAAACCTCAAATAAAAAGTCATAATCTGAGTTTTATAATTCTAACCCCTAAGAATTAGAGTACTTAGCCGCTCATAGCGGTATATAAAAAAAATAGTAAAGATACATAAAGCAAGAATAAAAAATATTATAGCAAAAGTTATCAAAAACAATAGAGATATAACAGAAAGAGATGATTTAAACTCTTGATGCTACTTTGTGTCAGTCTCTTGCTCAGTTCATGTCTCCTCTCGAGTGTTCTGGGCCTTCGATCTCTCGAATCACCTCATAAATGACAGTCGGTTGGTTAGAGTTTGTGGATGTGGAGTGGAAGAGGGAGGAAGATGAAGGATGGTGACCAAGAGAGAGAAATCCTAAGCTGTTGGCGTAGTATATTAGAACTATCAATCTTATATGACCCACATGCAACACCAAATGGTGACCAAGAGAGAGAAATCTAGGCACTAAGTGTATTTTACAATCTTATATGACCCACATGCAACACCAAATGGTTGTATTTTACAATTTGTTTATAAAATTAGTTCTTTAATAGTTTATTTATCATTTTTATAGTTCTTAATAATTTATTAGCTATTTCATTATATTTATTTATTTATTTAATGATTTAATTTATTTTTAATTTATTGTTTAATTTTCATAATATTATTATTCCATCTAACACTCCCGATCGAACGAATGGAGATGAGATCAGAAAATAAAATCAAAAGCCAAGCACCTAATTTTTAAATTGTCATAACTTTTGATATAAAACTCCAATCAAGACGTGTTATCGATGATACGAAAAAAATTTAGGCAAAAAAACTTGGTCCGAGGCCTCAAAATGCATTTGAAGTTTTATGAATCTATTATTTCGTTATTTTTTTAGATTTGTAAGTAAAAATTATATGTACTATAACTCATTATGTTCATCATTTATAGTTATTATTGAATATATAATAAACATTTATATTTATTTCAATTGATTATTTTTTATTAAGTGTATATTAATTATTTAACATAATGTTATTCTATCTATATTTTTTAAAAATATTGAATAAAATATTAAATATAATAAAATAACTAAATAAATAGTTAAAATTAAAAAAAATAATTTATTAAATAAATAATTAATCAAAATTAAAAATTAAAAAAAAAAATAAGACCAAATTTTAAATTCGGTCCCAACTATTGAGACCGAATTTAAAATTCAGTCTAGATTACTACTGTAAATTTTTAAAACACTCATATTATTTCCATTCTTTTTTTTATTATAAAAAAAATTAGAGGAGACATAAAAGCGCATGAAAAAAAAAAGTCTGTGACTTGTGGGGTCGGGACGGAAATGGGGTCTCCTATCCCGGATAGGTTTGTGAAAGTGGATCGGGGACGGATATGGAAAACAGACTTTGTTATTTCTACTAAATCCAAAATTGGGTTATATTTGTGAATTCGTTTTTTTCTTTTATTATTAATAAAAAAATCGGTAGCTAGCTAGCCACCCGTTTCTTAATGAAACAAATATCCATCGGTACCACAATCCGATGCGAGTAGAGATATAGAAACTACCGTTTCTCCTAGAGTTTTTCCATCACAAGCCTACAACACTTGTTCCCAATATTATAGGAGTATCAGTGCATCAACGTCTGAATTCAACGACATCTATCACATGCCCTAAAACATATGAAATACAGAGTAGTCAAAACTGAATCCAGAAAACTAAGAATTTCCTTTTCATATTATCAAGGTTTTCTACTTCGAAATGCACATTAAATTTAGCCCCACGTGTGAGAGCATCAAATCCAGTTTACATTGTTAAAAAAAGATCCCAACGAATTCATATCAGTTGCTATATTTGAACTATATCATATTTTTTATGGTGGATAGGACTCATCGAACTATTAATAAAAAATATATACACTGTACTCAAAAACTCAAATTTGGGGATGTTTAAATTAAATTGGACGGCTTAAATTTTATCACATTAAAGATATAAAAAAAAAATCTATGACACCGAATGCGGAGCCATCACCTTCTACCCAGCAAATTGCTGGAACAGAGCAACACCAGACTAGAGTCAATATATCGTGCATGCATCAAATGAACGAAAACAATAATTATTCTTTCTTTATAACGAAAAATAAAACATACTCATCACACATATTTCCCATTACTCCCAAGCACTATGTGAATTGGTTGCTTACTTGTAACTTACGGATCTTTATCTATGATACAACTATTGATCTACATGATCGCACAACTTTGAAAATCATTGTCATATCTACAATTGGGGGGGTGTTTGACAGAACATACACATACCTAATGTTTTATCTAATATTTCAATCCACGGATCACTAAGCTCTCTCATTTATATCTTTAGCTTCATCTCCAAAAGACTTCTTCCTCATCCAATTGATATAATCATTCGAAGATTTAAATTTCAACCTCCATCCTTTCTGAAATTAAACCTCGTATTTCTTTCAGCATGACAATTAATCAATCTTCACTAGACCTCTCCAAAAAGGAACCATCCCACAGAGGATCCTCTATGGCAATGCCTTGGTAGTCAATCAACCATTCGCTACTGAAATCATCGCCATTGATTGAAAAATTTAGCCATGAATTGTCAATCTCTGGTAAATCATTTTCCAGTAACCAGTCGATTAGCTCGTCTCGACCACTACTTGCATTCGTGCTCGACTCAGGTGGGCTTGAATTGGCTTGCCCTTCCGGCTCAAGGTTTGACTCGACAGTTACAGTTGATGGAGAAGTTGCACTGACGACATCAGGGCTCGCAACTTTATGACTGAGAGGTTTGTGTGTGACTGGATCAATGCCCATTTTGATCAATTTCTTCTTGATGTGAGTGTTCCAATGGTTCTTTATCTCGTTGTCTGTCCGTCCGGGCAATTTAGATGCAATCTTAGACCATCTGTGCATATACATGAAAATAAAAAATTTAAGGTGGGTTCAATGTTGATAATTAATGCTTATAGATAATTTGAAATTAAGGACTTTAGTTGTATAACCTGAAGCTTTTGTTTGTGAACTTTGGGTCCCCTTTAAATATTTTATTTATGTGATGCTTGATTAATTTACTGGGGCACTGTTGCACATCTTGTCCGGGATCCTCAAGTCTATGTCATCCATGTCATGCTAAAGTTGTAATTAGAGCGTTCTTTAGCATTTTTTAAATTTATATTGAAAAGCCTAGTTTATTATTACAAATTTGTGGATCTATGAGCAATTAATTATCAAAAAAAAAGTAGAAACTATGATATGCCTCAATGATGTCTAAATTTGAGGTTTTAATAATTTTCCTTTGAAATATAATTTCTTGCCATTAATTTTTGTATTACAACTCCTGAGTTTGTATCATAAATATAATAATTCTTATTTTATTGAAGTTCTTTTTGTCTTCAAACGTATTTTATTTTATATTTTTAAGTTGTATTCCTTTTATTTATTCATTCTTTTGTTCGATATTTCCCAATAATTTTGGCATATAATATTTTCAAATATTTTCGCTGAAATCAAACTTACGTCCTCGTTAAGATATAATTAAGATCTTATATGATCCGTACCAGGTTACGTGTTGTAGTATACAACAATATATATTTTTATTTCGATGCTATTTAATATTGTGTTTTTTTAACTTGTCTTTCCATTTCACTTACGATGAACATAAGCCTCCGTATAGGTGAGATGAGGAGACAAGTCAACATTTGTTATTTCCTTTTTACTTTTACGGGTCATTCAAAATAATTATTTAATTTAAAAAAAAACATAAATCACAATATCCGTATATCCAAACCATGCCTAAATTAAGTTTCAACAAAACAGCTGTCAGTCGCCCGCAATCATTTACTGAAGAGTGAAGATTCAAGTTCAATTTGTGAGTCAACATATGAGTCATAGCTTTTACAATTTTCTAAACAGAAAGTTGTATGGTACTGACAACAGCACGGCATTAATTTCCTGAACTATAATTTACGAATATTATTAATTTTCCATCAGCCCAATTCACTCCAACTTTGTTAAGTTTGACCACAATTGAACTACTTTGACATATTTATCCGAGCCGTAGGTCATTATCATAGGTAGGAATTTCCATACGCCACAATTCTTCCAATGCCATAATAAGCAGAGTCGCAACATTAATTCTCCAAAAGAAAATTATAATCAAACGGCTCATTTGATAAATTATAGCATAGTGCGAAAAGTAAAATAGTAGATGAATAGTGATACTTGGATATGATTTAAAATTAGTATTATTTATGTACTACTTATAGGATAGAATTTTTCTCAGACAAATATTAGTCGTAATATATAGTGAAATGGTAAATAAGATGATACACGTAATTTTTTTATTAGCGTTTCTCATCGTTTCAACCGGAACATTTGTGTTATTTCACTATTCACTTCGTTCCAATTTTGACAAAACAAACCCATAACGACATTACTCAACAGAAATATTAATGACTACAAGTCCAATAGATGCAAGTCGTTGCAATGCATTGCATGCACCTGCATCGATATATCAGACATGAATTCACAAACCGAAAAAATAAAAACAGGAAGAAGATCAAACCGGTTGCCGAGTTTGGCATGGAGGTCGATAACCAACTTCTCCTCGGCCTCACTGAGGAGACCTCGTTTCAGGTCGGGACGTAAATAATTCGTCCACCTGAGCCTACAACTCTTTCCGCACCTCAGCAGCCCCGCGAGCTTCGGCACTGCCCGCCAGCAGCAGTGGCCTCCATTTATCAGTATGAAATTTATCAGCTTATTGTCCTCCTCGGCCGTCCACGGTCCCCTCTTCACGCCTAACTTGTCACAACATGGCTTTCTGCCCATTTCTCTATTTAAGTGATATATGCTATTATCTTTCTTTACTGTATGGATCTCTGTCTAGGTTGTATGTTTCTTCTTACCTTGCACTGATAGCTTAGGGATGCTATCTCACCAACCTCCTACTTTTAAAGGGCCGGATGTGTAGTAACTCTGCACTCCTCAGTGAAAGGGAAATTTCAACTGCTGGGGCATTACCGCTTCTTGTTTATCTTTTTTTTAGGTGATTGTGATAGTATCTATATATTAAGTGCCGTTTAAAATTATTAACTTATTCTTAGTCTTTTCTTTCTAGCTTTCTCTATGATTTCTCAAAACTGGTTGCAAGTTGGACTCTTACTCAACCATTCCATCATACATTTCGTCACTTGCAAACTATCCGGAGGTCTAGGTTTCGAGGAATCTCTCCATTTCTTCAAAACGGACATGTCCTTCCCTTGCGAAAATGTTCTCACATTTGAGTATTGTTAATTAATTAGAGCCGAATTCAGCAAGTTAATCACGGAGCTCAAACAAATACAACACTCGATTCAAATGATAATAATTCAGTCTTGGTTTCAAAATATATGTTAAGCTAAGCTGATAAATTGTTGTAAATTGTAATCATAAGACACGTTCTGATAACGTCCTGGATAAACTTTTATTTTCTCATAATTAATAGACTTATATATCAGAGAATGTTTTAATTAGATAAAAAGTACTCCGTGTGTTATAAGGCACTGAGTTATGTGCGCTCTACTAGAAGATTTTCACGATTATTTTAACACATCCAAACTTAATTTAACTCATCGGTCTCATGTGCGCTTTTCAATCTCTCCTTTTTTTTTTAAAAAAAAATGTCTTGTTATTTAGCTCCTTGATCAAACACATGGATGCGTTTAGTCAATATATATGATATTTGTTTTACATGTTGCACTGTACCAAATATTGAAACTTTACCGAACTTGTAATATTATATAATTTTATATCAGCCAATTAATCATCCAAAACTTAATATGTGATAATTAATCTATCTAGATTAATTTGATCAAACACACAATATCGATCAATTTGAGTATGCAGACGTTTACTCAATATCGAATTCACTTGAAATTTGATTATAGCAAGGGTTGTAATTTAATGGATCCCAATCTGCTGTCATTGGCTGCCATACTTTGTACAACATTGGATTTAATTTGGATGGTCCAGATTTATAAAAGATGATCGTTTTTTTTTTGTATGGCAGCTGATGTAAATCCGTAATTTAATTTGTTGTTGATCAGTTTGCGTGCAAAAAGGGGAGAAACCAAACAAAAAAAAAAAAATCTAAATCTGTGTCGAATTCAAGGTAAACCACTATATTTCTCGTTGTATTCATGAGACCCAGATAAATCAGTATTGCACGACGTAGTTTTCAGTCAAATTTGGTGAAAATGTTAATGGGATTTTCATTGTGGAGCACAGGACTGATGTCGTTTACGGGCAATGAAACCCCGGTAAAGTGTACCGATTAGGGGCAGTGATTTCAAACTGTCACCTGATTGGTTTCTTTCTATTTCATTTATTATTTTCGAAGAGATTTGATATTAATTTCGTTTCACTTGAATAACAGAAATTGTTTAAATTTATTTTCTTACAGCCCGTGAGGAAAAAAAAACAGATTTTATTATAATTTCAAAGAATTAGAAATTTGTACTAAATTTATTTTATGTTTTAGTGTTGAAATATTTTAAAAATATTTGTTGCAGATGATGTTGCAAATGAGCGCAACATGTTGAGGGCCTTTTGTATGACTAACTATATACCCGCGCGTTGCAACAGAATTTTTTATTTAAATATTAAAATATTATAAGATAAAAAAATTCACATGTATCTAATATTAAATTATAAATTCACTAAATTATAGAGAAAACCTATAATAAAGACTATATTTAATCTTAGATGAGATTTTTGCACAATATGAGTTAATGATTCATGATTTTTATGGCAAGAAAAGTAAATTATTCTAACATATATTATCACCATTAATTTCTTACCAAATATACATAAGGTTGCTAAATAAAAAAAATAAAAAATTATGGAAATAATAGTATATAAGGGGAAAAAATGGAGAGAAAGAGGGGATCAATGGACGCGATCACATACGTTCGATCAACCAACAATAAATATTATCCGTCTAATTGAGAGATAAAATGAGTATAATAAAAAAATTATCATGACAAAAAATGAATCCTCCAATTCTTAAACGCTTTATATAATAGTATAGATTTGTAGCATCTATTTGATATCCAAATACGGTAAAAAGGGTAAACAAAAGATTTGCTGTCTCCTACTTTATCCACAATGAGAGAATGCAAAATGGGCCTAAATTGAATCATTAAACTGCATTATTTTGGGCCGGGCACTGGTTCCGCCTTGGAATGTAAACACTGCCCTTTAATTGTAGATTTATGGTATAAACACTTTACACGCTATATATAAACAAAATTATCAATTTATATACTAACAATTTCTTGAGAATTATTTTTTTATCTAATGATAATGATAGTGCTCTTTTATGATAAATACTAAGTATGAAAACTTGTTGAGGAATTATTTAATTACGAAGTTCGATTGATGACATGACTCATCCTTATCTAGAAGATAAATTTAACATTATATAGAAGTATCATTAGAGTAAGGTACATTATTTTTTATACAAAAACTAAGTATTGGTTTTGTCTAGAAGACGATTTTTAATGCCATAAGTTTTTTGTATCATAAGTGCTATACACTCATCTTTTCACTTATATCGCAAATATAAATTATTGATCTTTTAGATGTATGTATATTAAATTTCATGATTTTTAAAGTTAATTCCGTACTAAATCAAGTGGTCTTAAATGAATAAATCTTGATAAATATAATTGATTAATTTTAATACATTCATTTTTTAGCTCACTTGATCTACTATTCCATAAATCATAAAATAATTATTAGTATATATTATATCTCTAATAAATATGAATAAGATCAACTATTTTAATTTAAAATTAAAATATTAAATTTTGAAATATAAATAAAAAGGTGAGTTAACGACATTTTATTGGTACAAAATATTGTAACATTGAAATCCTCCTTCAAACTATTATATAAAATGAATGCGTTGTATTAATTCCTCCAATTAACGCTTGAATACTGTGCAAATACCTAATATATTATTGAAACTCGCATGCAATTTCCCCCCTTTTTGGTAAGCTCGGCAGCCACTTGACTTACGAACTTAATAATGGACTGCTTTAATTATGGATCGAGAACCAAATCCAACCTTTCCCATTTTACGCTTGGTTCAGAGGAAGCACCTTTTTCATCTTACGCTCACTACCACAAAAAAATATTTTAGAACCGGTTATATAAAGGATTTAGCACCGGTTATACAACCGGTTCTAAAACTATGCGGTGCTAAATGTTTTAAAAACCGGCGCTAAGAGGAGGTGCTAAATGGGGTATTTAAAGCCGATTATTTCAAATAACCGATTCTAAATTCTAACATTTAGAACCGGTTATTTCAAAATAACCGGTTCTAAACTTTAGAATCTTTATTTCAAATAACCGGTTCTAAACTCTAACCTTTAGAACCGGTTATTTCAAATAACCGGTTCTAAACTCCTTCGGGATTTGCCGAAGGGTCCTTAGTTTTTTAATATTTTGTGTACTAAAAAATAGTGTTTTTTCTTAATATTCTCTAGTTCCAATTTCTTTAAATTTTAATTAAATAATTTAATTTTATCATTAACTAATAAAGTATATTTCATTAACAAAATAATTATATATAATTTATATATTAAAGAAAATTTGAGAAATTTTCTATCTTTACAATTTCTAAAGAAAAAATAAAAAAACTAAACTAAAAACTTCAAATAAACATCAAATCCATTTTTGAACTTCAAGACGAGCTTCAAATCTGTCTTTCTCTTTCCCTTTCTTTTTTCTTTCTTCAAGACGACCTTTGCTCTATCTCTTTCTTTCTCTTTCTCTGTCTCTCAATATCTCTTTTATATATGAAATAGGAGGATGAAGAGTGATAATCCGTGGGATATAGATTTTTGAATTTTGGTTTTTAGATCGTCGGATAAGCATAAACCAACGGTTAGATTGAAAAACATAGCAATCCGTGGGAGCAAAAAACTGAAATTCTATTGGTTGATGCAAAGAATTTCTTTAGAGCCGGTTTTTATTAAAAAATGGTTCTAATTCATATTAATTAGAACCGGTTTTTATTAAAAAACGGTTCTAATTCATGAAATTGAATTAGAACCGGTTTTTATAAAAAGAGGTTCTAATCTTAAAAACTACCCAGGACTATATGAAAAGGGAGTAAGTTCATGTCTGTGTGTACGAAAAAAGCGTAGAAAAGCGTAGGAGGAGGACTCTTACGGTGCCAACTTCCACAAATATGTTATCATCTTATATATATCGGATTTGAATAAATATTCATCCAAATATGAGAGACATTAGATTTAGTGTTCGCATATTTTAATAGGTTAAGTATTACGAGACAAGTTTATTATTGAAAGTGCTCGGGCAGGCCACCAGAGAATAAAGAAGCAATTCTATTGGACAGGAACAGATAGAATAATTGGACACAGATAGATGTAATGAATTAGAAACCGGTTTTAATTCAATTTTATGAATTAGAACCGGTTTTAATTAATATGAATTAGATTTTAGTTTAGAACCGGTTTTATTAATAACCGGATTGAATTTTCTTAGAATTTAGAACCTGTTTTTGCTAAAACCGGTTTTAAAATAAAAATTTTAGAACCGGTTATTTATAACCGATTTTAATCGATTCAATTGGAACCGGTTTTCATATAACCGGTTATAATAAAAAAAATTGTAACCGGTTATTTTACAAAACCGGTTTTAATAATTTTAATAAAATTTACAAACATGCCACTCTAATCTTTTAGCATTTTTTTAAAAAATAACATCACCTATAAGATTTTTTAAGAGCAATAATTTTAATATTAAGAGTATAATTTTTAATATTATAATTATTGCTCGTGTCATCCGGTTTGGACAACAGATATCAATTCTGCTGCTCTCCAAATCGAAGCAGGATCCTATCTTTCAGGATAGAATGATGTTCTTTCTTTCATATTATATATTTTTTTTGGAGAATTCACCTTTGATTTCTGAATTCTTACAAAATTATTAAGTAATTTTTTTTTTTATTTGCATCCGTGAGTTTTTCTGAAGGAAAAATGAGAATTAGCCCATCGGTGTTTGAGGTAATTTTCAACTTTGCACCGATGTCGAGTGTCAATTGAATGAGCGGTCGAGAAATGAGGCAAGCGCTGATTGAGCTTAACACTTTCATTTTAACCCAACTCTTTTAGTAATTACAGTGTATAGACGGATTTAATAGAAATAAAAATATTATGCAAGTTTCTAAAAAGCTAAAAAAGAGAAGTATGTAAGTTGATTGACCTTTAACTAAGTTTATATTCTTTAATTAAGAGGTGATAATTTAAAATTTGATGTACATTCTATACAACGAATTTTACTCTATAAAAGATGAATTAGAAACATAAGAAAAAGGGGGAAATAAAAGTTTTCGATCAAATATAAATAAAAAAGTGGTTTGTATGATAAAAAAAATTACCCAAATATAAATAAAAATTGGTCCGCATGGTAAAAAAAATTATGATATTGAATTCTTCTGTTAATTAGACTATTTTATAAAATATGACCAACACTTGAAGACGTGCAAAGACGTAATTATACGAGGGAAACTCGCATGCAATTTCCTTACGGACTCGGACATAGTAATGGACTGCTTTGTCGGTGGGGTCGCTAGTAGGACCCGAGTCCAGGTCTTCTCTTTCACACCTTAGACTCAGACCATGACCATTGACTGATGACTCCAACTCTCAATCCGAGATGCTCAGACATCAATCCAGATTTCATAACCTTCTTTTGTTTTTTCTTTTTCCCCGAAATTGCCCTTCGGCGTGACTTCATCAATATTTAACAATAGTTACAGTACAATGTAGCAGCAGAGTTACATGATGCGAAACAGGGGATGTGTGAATAAGTGAATACAGAATTGCAGAGAGCATAATCATTTCATAAGTGGCATCAACAATTTCTCTTTTAATAAATATAGTCAGCCTCGAACCAACCATTCATCCCCTAATCAGACCGACCGACCGCCACTGCCACAGCATTGCAAATCCATGGAGATCAAACTTTCCAACAAAGGCCTCTACTTCGTCCTCTTGATCACCATTGCCATGGCGACGAGAGGAGAGGGGTTGAGGTTTGGCAAAAAGAGTGGCCAGTTCAAAATTCTCCAGGTGGCCGATATGCACTATGCCAACGGCCAATCGACCGGCTGCCTCAATGTTTCCCTCAGCCAGGAAGCCACCTGCTCTGACCTCAACACCACCAATTTTCTCTATCGCGTTCTTCGCGCTGAGAACCCCGACCTTGTTGTTTTCACAGGTCAGTCCTCCTCATGTCTCTGCTAATTTTTGCTCTATGAATAGTATTTGTGGTTATGTACACTTCTAAATTGAACAGATTAAATAAAATAATAAATTTATATTTCATCAATTTATCAGTAGTCAAATACCTTTATGTATTGTATCTCTATATAACATTTATCTTTTTTAGTTGAACATTGTTAATTATTCTAATATATAATATAATAGAAGTAATGTGAATTTTGTTGTAAAAATTTATAATCCCGTTTAACCAATACAGCCCACAAAACCCACATATTACAAAAACCGCAAAATCCACATATTCAAAAAATATAATAGATGATTTTGAATTTTGATGGATTTATGGGTATGTATGCTTGAAAACTATTCAATTCGATATAATAGAATTGGATTTTTTTAAAATCATTAACTCATCCATTATTGTAGAAATTTTCATCACTATAACTTCAACTATCTATAATAGTTATAACTAAGGCTGTCAAACGTAGAGAACCATCACGAAAGTATAAGCTTTTGCGGATCGTTTCATTACTTTAACGCAATACAATTAAATTCTGTTAACCATTTCATAAACGAAATAAGAAATTATTTCGTTAACCGTTTCATTTATCATAAAATAAAACGATATGAAACACAAAATTTTATGTATTTACACTAAAATACACTAAACGAAACAAAAAATATTGTTTCGTTCCTAGCACGAAAGAAAAAGAATTGTTTCATTAATCATTTCATTTAATAAACGAAAAAAAAAATCATTTTGTTTACCACAAAACGAAATAAAACATGACGAAACGGTGTTCCATTGACGGCCTAGTTGTAACGACTGAATACTTCTTTCAAATTTGTACTTTCGGCACGACAAATTGTTAAAAAAAAGGTTGTTTCCAAAGAGTTGTACACCAACTTGAGTGCAAATGATAATTCTTATCTGCTTGACATTGTACCAATGTTTTCAAATAATTAATATTTATTTTTGTCTGTATTAATTTGCCGACTAAAAACTATTATTCATAATATTTTACGTACTTTTTTATTTATTTGCACAAATACTAATATTTCAACATATTATTAGCATTATAAAATAACAGACATTCCCAATTATATCCGAGTCGCTAATTTTAGACCTTGCCAAACAATTGTTGAATTATATCCACTTTGCTGCCTGGAACCTCCACTAAGATGCAATATGTTCCGTTCCATCTCGCAGAAAAAGATGTATCACAAGCAATCAAAGGGCAGCTTCACAAACTTTTACTGTTTAGAACTTGCATAGCTTATTCTACTGTGCATATAGCAAACATAGAACACTCCACTTCAGAGAAATCTAACATAATCCAGGATGCAAGGAATTATGATCTAACAAAACTGGGGTCAGTACATATAGAAGTTCTTCATTAACATCCTGTATTTGATCTTTTCTTCATCCATCCAACCAGGAGACAATATCTATGGAAAGGACACAACTGACCCGGTTAACTCAATGAACATGGCATTTGCCCCTGCTGTGGCTCTTAAGCTACCGTGGGCAGCTGTGCTAGGCAACCACGACCAGCAATCATCTCTCTCCCGTGAAGGTCTGATGCGCCACATCATCACCATGCCGCATACACTCTCTCGTGTCAATCCTGATGGTTTTGAAATTGACGGATATGGTAACTACAACATTAAGATAGGTGGTCCTGAGGGTTCACCACTTGTCAACAAGTCAGTGCTCAACCTTTACTTTTTGGACAGCGGTGATTATTCAACCGTACCATCAATCCCAGGGTACGGTTGGATCAAGCCGTCTCAGCAAGTCTGGTTCCAGAAGACTTCATCGCAGCTTCAGGTACAGCTAAAGCACAGTATTTTACATTTTTCATTTTGTTGAGAATTTTTTTATTAGTCCCTCATGCAACATGAAATGATATTAATAAATCAACGGCTGCAGAAAGAGTACACAAACGCTCCTGATGCACAGAATGAGACCGCACCTGGACTTGTGTACTTCCACATCCCACTCCCAGAGTATAGTAATTTTGATTCCTCTAACTTTACTGGGGTAAGACAAGAAGGCATTAGCTCTGCATCCATCAACTCTGGCTTCTTCACCACCATGGTCGAGGCCGGAGATGTCAAGGCCGTCTTCACAGGCGAGCATTTACACTTTCCTTAAGTAGATTTTTTTGGCATTTTCAACTTATTTTCAGTTTTCACTTTCCATGTTTCATGCCAATTTAGGTAGATCATAGATGGTTATATATATTGACAAGAAATTTATTGACTACTCTCATAACCAATTAAATGCTTATGAAAATTACAAAAATCACATGTATTTTATCTATAGTTTAGAGTTCTATATCATAAATTAGAGCAATTTGAAAATAAATAAATTGGCTATTCATTTAGCCATGTGAACACAGATAATTTATTTTATGGACACTTGATAAGTGACCAATAATTTCTAAATTGAAACGAGTTTGTTACACAACCTATCTAAACTATAGATAACGTATGTGCAATTTTGATTTTTTTTAATTTTGATAACCTCAAATAGTAATTCATTTTTTATGGACACTTGATCATTGATCAATAATTTCTATATTGCACTAAGTTCGATATACATTACTAAACCATAGATGACATATGTACAATTCTGCTTTTTCGATTGTCATAGTTGTCAAATTAATATATATTGTCGTCGACACTAAATCCCCTCCCACGTGTGGGGACGTCTTACATGTTTGGGAAATGTTGATGGTGCAACCACAAAAAAATAGAGCCTTTAATCTTGATTAAATTAAAATAGATAAAAAAATGAAATTCAATCTGAAATCACAGAGATACAAGCTTTTAAAAGATGTTTCACGGCTTTTAACGATAAGACAATAATTTTGAGTTAAAACGGTTTAAACGGGATAACGGTTTTTGATAGGGCTAGGTTTCCCTGATATCCAATCAATTATGTCCCGTGCATATACTCGTAGTTGTAACCCCGAAAGTGTTACTTACTAATACATTTTGGCCTACCGGGCAAATGATAGGACTGTGTTCTCGGGTCCCATTTAGCAGCCAGCCTGGGTGCAACCTATAAAATCCATAAAGGACCCTAAGGATGTCTCCCTCGCTCAGGACATATCTCGACTAAACAGGTCTTGAAATAGGTATATATAAGTTCGAGACCACTGAATAACCGTATGTTGCTATGAATAGCAGTTATAACTGGTCATAACCTCGATAACCGTCTATTACTATGAATAGCGGTTATCACTAATCACGACCTAAAATAATATAACTAAATAAGATAAGTCCACTGACTTACCATTATATGCAAATGCTACTTTTAGTAGTCTCCATTAAGTTCGTGTGGGGAACCGACCATAATCCCTATGTCGTCCTACTCTTATATAAGGTTTCATCTAGGACAATGATAGGGATCTAGTTTTTACACACGCACAAGAACTTATAGATCAAAGTAGCTCTCGTGCCCCCTTTGTACACACTTGCATTTACATATCATCCAGTTCTACGTTGACATGACCTGTCAATCTAAGTCAGGACGTATCAGTTTTGATGGTTTAAATAAAATTTATTTACTTAACATTAAAAATTTTGATGAAATTAAAACGGAGCTTAAAAGATTAAAACAAAGGTTTTTAAAAGCTTGCAGAGAGCAGATTTCAAACCATATAAATTTTATAAGCTTAAGCTTCAAGTGCAATAATTAGTTCAATTAATGGGTAAACATCGCACAAATTTAACATAAGGCAAATTGGCTGGACCTAACTGATTAAACCTATCCACAGGTCATGACCACTTAAACGATTTCTGTGGAAAGCTAACTGGAATACAGCTATGTTATGCTGGAGGTTTCGGTTACCATGCCTATGGGAAGGCTGGTTGGCCAAGAAGGACAAGGGTAGTTTCGATATCTTTAGAGAAGACGGTTGACGGACAATGGGGAGGTGTGAAATCCATCAAGACTTGGAAGCGTCTAGATGATGAGTCTCTCTCCACAATAGATTCCCAAGTCCTCTGGAGCAAGGGACCGACTAGTAAGCTTTTCAAATGCACATATAGAGTGTATATATATTAATGCAAATGAGAACTTTGATGTTTCAGAAATTAAAATTGAGATGCTTCTGACAAATATTGAATAATTGTTGGCAGGTAGACATTAAGAGTCACCATCACTAGCAAGGAAAAGAAGGGCATGAAACGACCTACAATAATAGACAACATTTTTCTGTTGCAAATGTTTAGATGAGCAGAGTTAACACTAGCAGTCAAAAGGACAACAAAGAAAAGATTTACTGTTCTGGCATGAAATCATTTTCAATTTTCACAAACCATACATAATAAAAATAAAAATAAAGTAGAAGCATTATTACTTATGATTGAGTGTTTGATTTTCCATCTCTGTCAATAAGTCAACAATATTTATTCTATCAAAGTAAATGTTTGCTCACTTATACATCTTTTACGACCAAAAAAAGGACAAAAGATACATAATCTTGTACGACTAAAAGTAGCACATCCACTTCTTGCCAAAAGCATTTTCTACATGTAAATCTTATATCTATCTTTTACTTCATCTTTTGATGATCTTCTACCTACCTACCTATCTACACATGCTCAATATCAACAACAATTATCATTCCTATATTTGGCCTCTCTTAAATTAGTTTTGGTCATAGGATTAGCGAATGTGCATTCTCTTTAGAGAGAACATGCTCTCATCATACTGCTTCCACCAATTGGCTTCACATCAAAAAAACGGAACTTTCAAAAAGCTATATCGATGTCATCACTGTCTATACTGGATGGATCGGCAAGCAGATCCTTAACTAAATTGAAAATTGTATAAACATCAAGAGAAGGCGCAAATCATACAAAAAAACAAAACTATATCGATGTCATCACGGACATTTTACACCGGCATTTTTGTAACCTCATGGGCACACACCATGATCAACAACAAGTCAACACGGAATTAACATCAATTTTCACACCACATCAGCAAATAATGCAAAATATCCAGGGACTTTTCACTACGCAAGAAATATTAGATGTAATAGAAAAGTGGCATGCAAATAAGGCGCCAGGTCCGGATGGATACACAGGAGAATTTTTATCAGAATTCAAAGAAATATTACTCCCAGATATATTGGTCGCATTCAACCATGTTCTAAGCACGCCGGGACAAACACTAAAACCTTTAAATGACTCATATATTGTGCTGATACCCATGAAAAATGGAGCTACGGAGGTTGGGGACTTCATGCCGATCAGTTTGATAAATTCAATGCAAAAGTGTTTCTCCAAAATTCTAACCAACAGGCTGCAAATGGTGATAGACCAATTGGTATCAACAGAGCAGACGGGGTTCCTAAGAAACAGGCATATAAATAAAGGGTTCCTATACGCGCAAGAACTGATCACCCAAGCCACAAAACAGAAATCACAAATTGGTCTATTTAAGACAGACATATTCAAGGCCTTTGATACCTTGTCATGGGACTTTCTTATTGACGTACTCAAAGCAAAATGTTTCTCTCAAAATTGGGTGCAATGGATTAAATCGGCGGTGTTGAAAGGTACATCGTAGGTATTGTTAAACTCTGTGGTAGGGAAAAACATACAACTAAAGAGAGGGGTGAGACAAGGGGACCCGTTGTCACCTTGCTTATTCATATTGGCAGCAGACTTTCTGCCGGTGTGGTTTGAAGCACTATCGAGACAAAACTTAATTATAAAACCATTCCCCCAGTGCAGACAGTGCCTCTTATATGCCGATGATACGCTCTTCATTATACAACCAGAAGAACAACAAGTTAGAATACTCAAAGCGCTATTGAACATTTATAGAAAATTTTCAGGACTCAAAGTAAACCTACAAAAATCAGAGATGCTAGTCACATTAGTAGATCAACAATTTGTGCAGATGCTAGCAGATATCATGGAGTGTGTGCCCTCCAATTTTCCAATCACATATCTAGGAATGCCTTTGTCGGATAGAAGGCTCACAAAAGAGCATTACAAAGCATTGATAATGGCAATACAAAGCAAGCTACATGGTTGGAAAGCATCACTGTTATCGAGTGGAGGGAGGCTGACACTTTTAAATTCCACACTGAGCACGATCCCTATCTTCTTCATGTCCACCTTTATGCTTCTCATATGGGTTATCAACGAAATCGACAAAATAAGGAGGAGGTTCCTTTGGCATGGCCATAAAGAACAAATTCAACGTAGATACATGAGCCCAATCTCTTGGGATATAGTGACTCGACCGAAATATATGGAGGGTTAGGAGTTCTAGATCTCAAAATAATGAATCAAGCATTAATGGCCAAGAAAATTTGGCACTTCTTGGTAGGGAGGACTTTGCAAGAAATTGAGAATTCTAATGAACATAGAAGACCTTGGTTGAATATTCATGCCACTCCGTTTTGGAACAGCTTAAAACAAATGGAGCCTCTCTTCAGCATCTCCTTGAATTACACCATCCGAAATGGAAAGATTGTCAGATTATGACATGATGCTTGGCACGGACCCCCCCCTCCCGCAGAGAAACACTAAGCATATTGTACACCTTTGTGTACAACCAGCACATGACAGTTAAACAAGCAAAAGACATCACAGACTGGGATACCCAGTTTCGACAACCCCTCACACAGCAGGCACAACAACAAAAAGAAGAATTACTACAACAACTACAACAGGTTCAAATACATCCTCAATAAAGAGATCACATAACATGGAAATGGCAACAGCATGAAATTTTCACTGTCAAGACATGTTATCGGGCAATTAAAGAGGGGCCTCACATAACCAGTCCACTCCAGGTAATATGGAACATAAAAATGCCAAGGAGAATTGAAGTCTTTGCATGACTTTTATTGCAAAACGAAATATTTACTATAGATAATCTCATCAAAAGGGGGTGGTTGCTACCCAATATGTGCTATCTCTGCCGAAGACAACAGGAGATGGCACAATATTTATTTACAAACTGTGAATACACCCAACGGGTCAGAAACATAACAATTAGTGATTTTAGTGCTAGCATCAGCATATCACAGACACTCATCGATGGAAACTACGAAGAGGTTTTGCTACAAGGGTATGATAAAAAATGTAAGAGGCTACAAATGACAATATGTTTTGTGATATGGAAGGAAAGGTGCAGCAGAATTTTCAGAGAGAAATAATGTACAGAACATCAGCTTAGTATGGAGATTAAATAACAATACAGAAAGTGGTTATGCATAGTATAACAAAGACAGAGAAAATCTGAAAATAATTTTGAAACAAAAAAAGCATCAGGGATAAGATATATCAAAAGCATAAGGGATAAGAGGAATCCATAATTTTGCTAAGAACTAGGACTTCAACAAATCAAGGTGGTGAGAGTGGAGATATTAAAAGGCACTCCCTGATGCATAAAAGAAGCCCGTCGAGTTTTTTTTTTAGAATTTTATTATAATTTGTACGAAATAACACCGTTGGTGTTATATTTATATTTATATAAAAAGAAATTTGAGGACTTTGATCCTCATCTTTTTCATCAAAAATATCATTGTCTATTGCACCGTATGCAATAAGAATATGAACTCATATATATGAGGATGTCTTTATCTTTGGAGTTGCAAACAAAGGTGCACTTGTATAGATAATAAATAACGAATTAGGGGAGTATATTTGAGGATAATTCTCTATGAAAACTAAGGTGCACTTTTATAGATGGTAAATAACGAGGTAGAGCAGTATATATATGAGGATAATTCTCTTTGGAGATGAAAAACTAATGTGCACTTTTACAGACGATAAAATAACGTCCTATGTAGTGTTCACCATGTGTTTTTTTAATATACATTATCGACAAATATACATAAACATTAATATATAGTAAATTTATATTAATATATATTAAATTAATCATAATAATAATTTAAAAAATAAATATTTTTTTACAGATCGTTTCATTAATAAATATTAATATATCACAAATTCATATTGGTATATATTAAGTCAAGAGATCATAATAATAATATTATTGAAGAAATAAATATTATTTACAAAATCATGTGACTAATCACATGATATGTTTTTCAATTTCTGATTAGCTACTTTTTTAATACATATACGAGTTAATTTCGTACCCATCCAAAATTTAAAATAGTCAATTTCCCAATCAAAACAATAAAAATAACTTATTTCCCTCATAAAAACTCAAAAGTTCGTTCTCTAATCCCTTTCTCTTCATTTGAATCTTTTATTAAAAAAAAATATGTTGACTAAATTATCATTTTTTTCTAAGCTCAAATCCCTGACAAATTCAGAGCTAGCTAAGATAGCTTCACAATTGAGAAATATTACGTATAACAAAGAGGAAGAAATGTTTCGAATATTTTGTTTTCTTGTTCATTGATCTATCATCATATC
Organism: Schoenoplectus tabernaemontani; assembly: GCA_037127355.1. Classification (NCBI taxonomy): domain Eukaryota; kingdom Viridiplantae; phylum Streptophyta; class Magnoliopsida; order Poales; family Cyperaceae; genus Schoenoplectus; species Schoenoplectus tabernaemontani. The sequence continues at coordinate 10,168,233 of CM073747.1, forward strand.
CAATCAAACTGATATATATATTTTATAAATCCTATAGTTCCAACTGATTATGATTTATGAATGCCATACTTAACAAGTGATTATGTAAATCGGTGTAATACAATATTCGGATGGCCGTAGTTGCCAATATATTATATATAATTTTTTTTTTATTGCTGCATTGAGTTTGGTCAACACACAACATTCATGGAATAGCTATTTTCTTAATAACACAGCTTTCCTTCATATTGTATTGTTAATTAAATTTCAGAACTAATGTGTTTGCACAAAATATTTGAGTTTAGAGAGAAGGATGATTTAGTCAATATCTTTTTTTAAAGGTTCAAATGAAGAAAAAGGGATTAGAGAAATTACTTTTGAATTTTTGATGAATGATGAAGAAATGAGCTATTTTTTGTGATTTTGATGGGGAAATTGACTATTTTGGAAGTTTGAGTGGGTGTCGAATTTTTAGAGCTAATATCAATCATCGGATTGAACTATTTTTCAAATAATATTATTATATATGTGTGTGTGTTTGTAATGAATTTATAATTCCCTCTCAATTCTGATTGTTATACGAAATACTATATAATAAAGAAATACAATTGCTCTAATTTATTTTATTTTTTTTAAATGTCTGTCAATTCTAAATATCAATTTTCGTTAAATTCTGAATATAACTTTCCTCTCATTTCTAAACTTATTTTACATTAATTTTATATCTACGATTGAATTTTACATTAATTATTAAATTATCTTTATTTTTATTTATTTTATTTTCTCATGAAAATCTGATTTTTTTTTTTTAAAAATCATCACCGAGCATAACAACGGGCAACATACTGATTATTTAAAATTAACATATTAAATTTTAGTTCAACAAATCTCTTCCATAATATAACATATAAACTCTAAAAGGCTGCCGAGTAATCAGGGTGGATAATGAACATTAGAGATGGACTAAACATTCGCTAGGTACTGATAACCACTGCTGCTTCTCGTTTTCTTTGATCTTATAATTCATCACAATGTTCGACAGTACTCACATGCTCGCAAGCACAGTCATTACATTAACCATGTTATACAACACCTCCGAGAAGAAGGATATAAAAACCAAAGCTTCTAGGAAATACATAGATCTCTAAAATATACACATCAATACACATCACAATCTTATTAGTTCTTGATGAAACTGATAAGAGTGATTCTAGCACAACATGAGCCCTCAACCAAACCCCCAAATCAGATGCTTTAACTATAGATCATTGTTTCATTATTATGGTTCATCCAGGGTTTGCTTTTATATGGCATGTAGTTCCCGAGGTTCGTGTTGACCCGCAGTATAAAACCCCGATCATTTTTCATGTATGATGAAAATTAAGACAGACCTAAAATTTTATAATTCATGGCATTACAATTTGGAGTGTTTGCGTAGGGGGCATCCACCTTCGAATGCATGTTCAAGGACATCTTCAATGCGCTTCACAAGCAATATCTACAAATGAATATATATTTTTTAGAAACAAGATTATAGGTTATTCCAACATTTTGTAGTAACATAACATAGCAATAATTTTATCGATTTGATATTTTGTATAGTCCAAGTTAGAACGACCAAGGCACCAATACCAGGGAAGCAATATTACTCTTGAGTTTATCCTCTATTGGCCACACTGGTGATTAATCGACTAGATATGTTTTTCAGCGACCAGAACACCCCCTTCCCATCAGCACAGAGATATGTTTTTCAGCGACCTCAACGCAGAACAGCAGTTTAAATTTATTAGAGGTTGAGGAACTAGGTACCCAGCAGGATGTGAAAACCCCCACCCCACCAAAAATGAAAAGAAAACAAAACAAAAATATCAAATAAACTATAGCATGGCTGATCATAAACCACCGGCATTCACCATGTTTGAAAGTATAGAAATAAGAAGCCTTATCTTCCTTATCTTCTTTTGTGTATAGTATTTACAACAAAAAGACTCTTTTGGTAAATAGTAGTTACCTCCAAGTCAGAAAGAATGGCAGGGGGGACTTCAACAAGGTCCTTCAAATTTCTCTCTGGCAGAATTACTCTTTTGATACCATACCGGTGAGCTGCAAGAACCTGTAACAACAAGTCAACATCACATATTTGTCCAGACATTTTTAGCTCTCAGATTATTATCTAGTAAAATTATAGAATGCATAAAGCTACTTTGATCAATGGTTAGGTGCCTCATGATAGTATGATACTCCCGCACTATGTGCCCAGTCAACATTAGGTTCATTCCAACCCTAACCAAGCTAGAAATTGGGTTCTATACATCTCAGATCATCCTTATCAAGAAACACTTTTCCACCAATATACATGCAAAATATACCTTATCTTTAACACCGCCTACTGGTAGCACAAGGCCCCTTAGTGTCATCTCTCCAGTCATAGCAGTATCAGCCCGAACATTCCTCTGGCTGAAAAGTGATACCAGAGATGTGACCAATGTAACCCCAGCTGATGGTCCATCCTTCGGCACTGCCCCAGCAGGGAAGTGTATGTGAATATCCCTGTTCTCCAACAGGTTTTTGTCTGAAGCAGATGATATATCTAGCTCCGATGCCCTAGCTCTAACCTGACAAAACATATAAAAAATCAACAAATTAATAAATAGTGGACATGTTTTTTATTGTTGGGGTTCTGCAACTGAGATTAACTGAAAATATGTTTTATGCTGCCCTTTTACTCTTTTCTTCTTGAAACTAATATAATATATATATATAACCCAGGGATATTGTAAGATGAATTCAACAGACTGATGGAATGTTTATGTCCTTTCAAAAAAAAAAGGAAGGAGAATGGAGGAACATACCCAAGTAAGAGCGATCTGAGCAGATTCCTTGATGACATCACCAAGTTGCCCAGTCAGATGTAACTCGCCTTTGCCAACCATTGTCGTGGCTTCCACAAATTGAACCTCCCCTCCAAAGGAGGTCCACACAAGCCCTACTGATACACCAGGAGTTGCCACACGATCAGCCGTTTCTTTGTCATCATACCTAGGAGGCTGTATAGTTTATAATTAGAAGCCTGATAGGTTCAAATTATTTCAGTTTTGGAAACAACAAATGTAGGCAAGTATTTCCAGAAGTAAACCTCCCTTGTTATATATCTGCAAAATGGGAAGCATCTCACCCACCAGTCACCACTATGATTATTACCCTTTTTGTCCAATATAATAAATTATTACCAAAATTACCCTCTCTTTTCCTTGTTTCATATCAAGGAAAATCACTTTTTTTAGTTAACAATATGGAAAGTAAAATCGACAGCAAAGGAACCTGAAATTTCATATTTTCAGAAACTAGGAAGTCCACAGATAATGCCTGGGAGACTTGTTGCAAACTAAGTCTCCTCTACTGTTCTTCCAGACAAGTGTTATATTGTGTAAACGAGGACACAGGCAAAGAATATTGACAAAAATAGTGTGACTGTGTGAGACAAGTTAGGAACTTTTGAAGATCTCAGAATCTATGTTGAACAAATTGAAGATAATTTCTAACATACACCCAATTCTTATGGGACATACATTTCAAAAAATTTACTTAAAATTAAAAAAAAAAAAAATGTAGATGCTTTCTAAATTTTCTAGATAAGGCTTGTATCAAAACTGATTTGAAATTTGATTTGTCATTATCATAAAGTCATCAAAATTCCATCATTACAAATTTAAAATTGTTTGATTAAGGGTAAACAATCTTCAAATAAACCCAAATTTGGAACATCCTATCTAAATAATTGAGGACACATCACAAGTTCTATTTTCCTCAAGTCATAATATTTTTGAAATGTATGTATCATAAGAGTAGGATGTAACATAAACCTGGATGTACGCTAAAAGTTCATATATACATAAAGATCTTCAAATTTTTAGTAAACAGAAAAAATTTACCCCAAGAACTTTCTCCAGCATGGTCTCATCTACCACAATAGGCGAGCTACTATCAAAACTGGAGATCTCCTGTCCACTCACATCCATGGGAATAACTTCCATCTCGACTTCCCCAGTGCTGGGACTGGACCCACTGCCAGCTCCAGCAAGACGGGTATCAAGAAGGGCAGTTGTGGAGGCAGCCATTGGCTGTATTCCTTTGCTGAGATGAATAGCTGTGCTGAACCTTTCTTGCTCAGCCACTCTAACAGCTGCAGCCCGTGCCAGGGCAGCCAGATTCCTCTCTAGGTTGCGCACCCCAGCCTCGCGTGTATATCTTTGGATTATAAGCTTCACCATTCCCTGATAAAATGCAAAGGAACTATCTTGTCATTGCAAATTACATGGAACAGCTACTGCATTTTTAAAATAAAGTACAAATTCTCTTTACTTGCTACTTGCAACCAATACCAAAAACATCTGAGGCTATGTGCTTGTCACTGAAAATCTAACAACATTTAGGGAAATGAAGAAAAATATAACCCCCCCCCCTCCCCCAACACAAAACCAACCCTCTGGAACATCTTGACACTAATTCAACCAGATTTTTTTGCAATGAGTTTGTTAAATATCTCAAGTTGGCATTTAACTGACCTGACTAGATGAAGTATTATACAGATAGGAAAGATAGAGGTTCAGAATTCAGAGAATTATACTTATGCTGTGTCCAAAAGAGCATTTCTACAGTTGGATGCTACATGCATATATCTCAAAAAAAAAGTTGCATTGCAAAGTGACAAAAAACAATGCAAATTATTACAGTGCACCTTATTATCAGGTCCTATCCACCAGAAGAAAAACAATTGAGGCTTTTTAAATTCCACCTACCTCTGGAATTTGTAGAAACTCAGAAGTTAACCCATGCTGATCCAAGACCCTGGGTATAAGATGTTTCATCGCTATATTGAGTTTTTCTTCAGGTGTATAGCCAGGAAGCTCGATCACCTCCATCCGATCCAGCAGTGCTGGCGGGATTGGCTGTATCTTATTGGCAGTTGCCACAAAAATAATCTTTGAAAGGTCAAAGGGCACATTCAGATAGCTAGCCAATCAGTTAAGGAAACCAAAAGTAATATGGAAATGATGGATCACAAATCTTGATAAACAATTCAAATAGTGGAAAGATATATAGACAACTGTTCCTGATAAATTGTAGAACTATCAATCAACATAAAGTTCTGATAACATATCTCATTTTCTGATGTGAAATTCTTACTTCAAAATATGCATCCCTGGATGGCAATATGCCCATAACAGATGAAAAAAGGTTCCACTTTGACAAAACAGGTAAAATATAATAAATGTAGTAAAGCGATAACAGAATCAGTTTGGTAGGTTTCCTATGAAAGAACAAGGATACTGGTCATTAAATGATTTGTTCTGTTCGGGGTCGAGAACTTCAAGGAGTGCAGATGCAGGATCTCCACGAACATCCGAACCTGTCTTGTCTATCTCATCCAGAAGCATCACTGGATTGCTAACACCAACTCTCTGCATTTTTTTTAAAAAACAGCATGGAGAATTAAAAGAATTATTTCCTTCAGAAAGATCTGCGGAAAACAGGAAATTGGAAATTGTAATATAGAAAACCTTAAGTCCATCAATGAGGCGGCCAGGCATGCTACCAATATAGGTCCTGCGGTGACCCCGAATGTCAGCCTCATCCTTGACGCCACCAAGTGATATTCTTATAAATTTTCTGTTCAAAGCACTTGCTATTGATGATGCTAGAGATGTCTTGCCAACCCCTGGTGGCCCCACAAAGCATAGAACTGGACCCCTTGCATCAGGTTTAAGCTGCAAGAACAATATAACAATAATATCAAATGATCACTTTCTGAGAAAAATATTTATTTAAGAAAACTGAACCACAATTTTCACCATATTCACATTTTTGGGAACGACCATCAAATTTAACTTATTTGAAAAGAAAAATAATATATGTCATATGATTTGACAAGTTTTCTTTTCCTAATAAAACCAAAATCGAATTCAAGTGAAGGAGAGAGATTCAGATATAAGGTTCAAAGTTTATCAGCAATTTGGTTGAGTTGATCGCTGGGAACTTTAGCCATGTTTTAACTCGGTTTCATGTTCTAATATCATGCTTGGGTTCAAATATGAGAAATGCTCAGAAAATTTTATAAAGTAAAGGAACACTGCAAATAATCTTCAAAAAGAAGTACACTGGAAACAATTTTCAAAAGAAAGAATGATGATAACAGAGAGAGAGATACTAACTTTACGAACAGCAAGATACTCAATGATACGTTGTTTAACTTTAATTAAACCATAATGATCATGATCGAGGCTCTCCTTGGCAGCTCTGAGGTCAAGTTCCCTCTCGTCACTGACCTTTTGCCAAGGTAGGTCTGCCAGCAGCTCCAGGTACACACGCGAGCTACTATACCCTGGCTGTTGGGGTTGCATTTTCCTCAGCCGCCTGTCCAGATGGTAAGCAAGATATAATATATTTTGAGAAAGAAAAAAAGAAATGGATTGTTCAATCAGCCAAATGAACCTTTTGTTTGCATGTTTACTGGCTTTTAATATGTTTTTATTTACTGTCAAATCTACTGAGTGCAACATGAGGATGGACAAAAATTGTCATAAAAATGACCCAAAATGTGTTCATTTTTATGCGACAATGAAATATAATTTATTTTAAATACAATACAGCATATTGAATAGTTACTTCATTTAAACTGTTATATCATAAAATGTCCATTAACTTATAGATTCAAAGTTTTCCATATATATTAAACCACTTTATCCAGGATCGCAACTAAAAACTTCCAAGCATGAGATCAACATATGCAATTTGAAAAGAAAATAATTGTGAGCTTATCAACAATTCCATGATATTCAGGTCACAAGTGGAAAATTTTGAGCATACTTTACAGTATTCAAATATAATACATTTAAGAATTCTCAACAGACTTGTATATTCAGATCTACTATAACCCTGTAGTCCTGTACATTCAACTCTTTTATGTTTTTTAATAAAATCTATCAAATTAGGCTAAGCCTACTTTCTTCAAAAAAATTAATTCTCAACAGAACTCAAGAATGTCATCTAAAAAATCCAACATTCCATGCATTTTATTTTTGGTCCGACCATGTATTTAATGAAGGTCATTCAACTAAGAAACTACCACCAGGTGAAATAATTTTAGATCATTAAAACAAAATAAATGTATTTTGACATAATGATGTACCTAAGTTCTCTTTGAGCATGTTTCCATATATTGGGAGGCATCCCAGAACTTTGCATTTTTCTTTCCAAAGCTGCTACATCATCCTCATCATCATCATTATCCCCTAGCTCTTCCTTTATAGCCCTCATCTATTTCACATGCAAATGCAAAGCAGATATATATCAGCAAATATCAATATACTTATGGGATTAGGTTACATGAACAAAATAATTAGGTTACAAGTTACAACTGACACAAACTGATTATCAATTAAGTATTCATGATAAAGGACAACTACAATTTTTAGCTGCTTATTTTGAAGATTTTTGCATCACTTTGCTCTATAAATTCAAATCCAAGAAAAAATGTGCATGACGCTCAGTTAAGCACCCAGAAGCAGAAAATAATGATAAATATTGAGGATCTGTAGAATTTAAATTTTTAGGAAAGCTAAATAACTCAGACCACCTCCTTTTTAGAAAAGAAGGAAGGCAAACTGTACCTGTTGACGGAGAAGAAATTCCTTTTGTGACTTGGAAAGCTGTCCTTCAACCTTTTGTGTGATCTTCTCAGCAACCAATATAGACTGATGACGAGAAGGAAAAAATATATATATCGATTCCATGATTATGCAATAGTTTAACATCAAACTGAGTCACTCTAGAGGTCAGCTCCAACTTGACCTTATTGGACAAAATGCCGGTACCAACCCCAACATGCACTGACTCTTGTAGGTCAATTCCAGAAAGATACTGATCGGGAACCATTGACGCACTTTACCTGTAAGTGTCGGTCAACAAGCTCAGTAGCCTTTGAGAGCCGCACTTTCAAGTCAACCGAATCAAGCATGGAAAGCTGCTCCTCAAAACTTATTTCGAAACTCGCTACAAAGATATCTGCAAGTCGGTGCACAGGCACAGTTTCAAGAAGCACCTTCGTTCTACCAACAGTCTTCTGCTTCTGTAATGATAAAAAAGAAATTCTCAAAATAAAAGAAAAATAAATATAAAGATCGCAAAAGTAACAGAAAGTAAAAATGATGGAAACAATGTAAACAAATAGGATATTAACCTGTTCAAGAACAGAAATGAGTTCCATGGCTGTTGCCTTGAATTGGCGTGACAATGCGATGATGTCAGGATCTTGCTCTGCCAGCTCCAACTCTATGAATCCCGACCAAAATGGAGAAAATGAACCACACGAATTAGATTATAGAACTTAACGTGCTTGATATGTAAGAAGATTTTTAACTAACTTACCAGCCTTGGTCATGTCAAGGCGTGAGATGCGTGCCACATGGTAAGTGCCTCTTGCACTGAGCTCTTGAACACTAAACCTACACAAGCCTTCAAGCACCACTATGTAGGTGACTCTACCACTTGGTTTCTCCACCCCTCTTGAAAGATGCAAGGCTCTAGCTGCAACTCCCCTTGTCACAACAATTTCACATTAAGCTCGGTTAAAAACGTGAAGTAATGAAAAATTGTAATTCACGAAACCAATGTTTTCTGGTTCTTGCAAAAGGACGCAGTATTTACCAGGAATGGAGCTTTTAGAAAATTAGTAACAGATGGGCCAGGAATTGATTAAGACAGAAACATTCCAAGTTTCTGGACCAGATGAGGGATGATAGGTTGTCATTCATTTTATCAAAATGTCAGGGCTAAAAGGATGAATTTATTGAACAAAATTTGGGTATTATTTTTCTTTTCCAAATGTTGAATCAGTGCTTATGGTACACGGACAGTACAAGTTTATACGGCGATACAGAAATAGAGGGGTTCTCTACAGAAAAAAAAAATCAAATTATTTATTAAAAATGTACCTATTGTGCCAGTGAATTGGCTCATGCTGGCTCTTGGAATCCTGCTTTTTCTGCTCAGCTGAAGAATTTTCTGGCGACTTAGTAGTCCCATAGCCTGAATCAGCTCCAACACCTAAGTTTAAAAATATATAATAAAAATTTTAATTCATGTTAAAAATGTTGAAATTGCTCTTAATAAAAAGATAATGGAACTGCAAATTAACCTTGAGATAATAATGTGCCAACAGCCGCCGCCTCTGAATCTCTGACAGGAAGCACGCCAATTAAACCTTTATCCTCTCTTTGCCACAGCTCTTGTTCTACAAGCTTCACACTGCTCCATGAAAAATATAAAATTATGGAATTTCTACAGGAAAAAAAAAACAAAGATCTATTTGGTAGCTGACAATATGCAATACCATGCTGCTCAGCTATGTAAAATTTTCAGATTGACCAGCATGTCAAACAACTCATTTACATGCAATCATGTTACTAAAGGGCCCCAGTAAGTTGAAATGTTCTATTTTTCTCCAGCCAAAAACAATTTGATCAAGTTTTTTCAAAGGAAAAGGTTTCTAGAACAATTTATAGCGGATCAAAAAAACAACTTAATATATAATGTAATCAACAGCTGATTATTACAGCATATATACAAGTCAACTCACTGGTGCGTTGACCACAAGCACTTCACCTCAACTACCCTATACATTAAGGTAGACAACAAAAGAAAACTAAACAGCACAAATACTGATAACCCATGTTTATCATGGTGGTTCAAAATCCATTACAAAATAAACAATGGACTCCTTGGCATTTAATCTCAGTGGACAATTAGTTTTTTACGCTGTTAGTTGCAACTTTCAAATTAGAGAAGGGATTAATTGACAAGTATTGTTAGCAAGTTCACTTTAAAGAGGAGGTAAAAATTGTGAACTAATTAAGAAGGTTGTTTTAAAAGCATGGTGGCGTTTGGTAGTGCCAAAGCAAATTAGCTTCAATTACCCAAAAGTGAATTTCTCACCGAGACATCAAATTGGACAATTGAAGCTCAAATTGTCCAAATTTAATCACTAGTTTCGTGTTTGTAACATCGAATTAGCTCCACGAAATAGGAAGCAATTCCATAGAACTCAAAAAACGCCCAACAAATCAGAACAAACAATTGCCCGACAAAGGTGAAGTTCGAGCACTACATCATCAAAATCGGCAAACCTGACTGGCAGACTGCAAAACCAAAACTCCTAAATGTGAAACCCAAACAAAAACTGTTCACACCTGCTAGGTGAGGTGCAGCGGATCCGTACGATTGCGCCGGGCAGGAGAACTTTATTCCTGAAAGGTAGAATGGCTAATCTACTAGGTAGCTCCACTGGCTCAGCCATCATCTTTAATTTCTACAATTTAGGGGTTTTTCTTTTGCCAATTTTCTATGGGAATTTCAGGGAGGGAAGCAGGGGAGAAACAGAATGAGAGAAGATGGGAGAGCACGAAGAGGGGGTTTTGAAGAGGCAAAATGCTTAGCACCTGGAAGGTCCAACTCTTCTCAGAGGTTGGGTTGGGTTTGCTTGCACAAGGAATGGTGGGCCCACAGCAGAGAGTAGTAGGGGGCTCTGGGAAAAAAAATCTTTTTTTGTGCACTTATGACCTTGGAACATATTTAATTCTCTTTTTGTGGAACTCCGTGCTGATTGTCCCTTACGGCCTTACCTCCTTACGAGTTACGAAAATTCAATCCTTTTGATATTTTTCTAAAGAAATCCTTTTAGTATTTACTTGCGACTTTTTCATCATTTTGTTCATAATTGTGGGTTTTGTTTAAAAGACGCATCGTGGTTTCTTGCGATTTTTTATCTGCCTAAGAATTTTGGAAGGGTCCACTTCCAATAACTGTACACGTCATGACCCAGCAAGGCTACAAGCCAACAACCAATGAAAGTCAATCACCAAATGATCAGATATTCGGATTAATATTTATCCTATATTTATCACCAGTTTTTTTAGTTTAAATATTACTACTATTCTCGATCTTTCTATTCTTATCATTAGTTACTTTCACAGATCATTCCTATAACTTCACCTCAAATTTATACTTCATTCATCAATTTTAATGACAAAAGTATTTATATATTAATAGTACATATAAAAAATTGTACAGATTGGATGCAGATTGTGATTGTACGTAACTTTTCGATAGTACTGCATATAGTTTGTTTCATAAATATTTATATTTACTATTCGAAATATAAACAGGGAGCTTCTATGCATATGTGCAAAATGATATAGATTTTTATTTTTCACAATACATAAGTTATTATTCGTGTTAATAATCTTATCATGCAACTTATTTTATACAGTATTATTATTATTTAAGTTAAAATAAATTATTATTCACATTAGTTGTATCTAAGTTTTATAAAAGAATTATGGTACAAAATGAGAGATGCACGCACGTGCTTCTGCGCATGCACGCGCATATATATATATATATATGGTGAGATCTCTTAAAAACTATTTATTTTGATAATTTTGACAATAAATCTCAAGTAAATTCATAAAAAGTTTTAAAATAAAAAAATTATATGCATTTTCTTAAACTTATAGATCAATTGTGTTTCAAATTTCATGTGATTTAGTATAATTTGATATTTCATCAAGTATCATTAAATTCAATATTCAATCAATCTAAATGTCCAAGAATATATTATAAATATTTTTCAAAATAACCGTCATCAATAAATGCTGTAAATAAATGTCAATCCAATTAAAATATTCACATTATAATTTTATATTTAAAATTGTGTGTCAACTATGATATATATATATATATATATATATATATATATATATATATATATTGTATTATAAATAGCATATATTGCCTCACCCATGAGTAAATATTCTATAGCAGCATCATTAGATCATAAATCTCTCTTCATATATCCGGATAATAGATAGGAACATCAACTGAAATATTCTAGAGCATAAAAATTACAAAGATTCCAATCCATTTTCTCTCTTATGTATAACTATTTCACTATTATTTGGAAACTTTCAAATTCTTGAGTTCACTTTATAGTGAATTTGTTTATTATTTCGGTCTTTTTTTAGTGACTGAAACACACCTAATCGAATGATGTAATCAATATTTTAAAGCTAAGGTTCAGATTTTTGACCAATATAATTTTCTCTCCGTTTCATTTTTCTACTTTTTTACCATGCATTAATGAAAAATCTAAAAAAAATTAATTATCAACTATTTTTATTTTAAAAAAAACTATCTATTATATAATTTATTTAAAATTTAAAATTATTATATTTTATAAATAGTACTTTATTAAATAAATAACTAATTTTATTTATAAATTTAAGAGTTTTTATAATTAATTTTATACATAAGTTAAAAGAGTTTCGCACAACATATGAATTTTTTTCTAGTATAGCCAAATAATACATTATACATATAAAAACTAAGGGTTCATTTGGCAAATTAAGGAATAACTTTGGAAGAGTGGTAATTTTGGAAGAGTGATAGAATAGTGTATTTTTGGAAGAGCGGTAGAAGAGTGGTATTCTTGACTATTCGGAAGAGCGAAAATATTGTTTGGCAGTTGTTAATCAAAATAGTTAAAATATATATAATTATGATACTAACAATGATGATGATGATGATGATGATAATAATAATAATAATAATAATAATAATATAATAATAACAATAAAATAATTATCATAATTCATAATGATAATCATAATAAATATATAATATTCATAGTTATAATCATAATAATATAATAGAAATATAAACATAATCATAATATAATAATAAAAAATTATAATCATAATCACAATAATATAATAATAAATAATCATAATTCTAATAATATAATCATAATATAATAATATAATACAATATATTCTAATAATAATAAAATAATAATCATAATCATGATAATAATAATCATAATCGTAATCATAATAATAATAATATAATAATAATAATAAGTAATAATAATATAGTCATAATCATAATAATATAATAATAATAATATAATCATAATATAATATAATAATAATAATAAAATAATCATAATAATATAATAATAATATAATCATATTTATAATCATAATATAATAATATAATACTAAAATCATAATTATTATAATATAATAATAAATAAATAAATAATAAAATTAGTCATATAATAATAATATTAATAGTGATGTTAATATAATAATGATAATTATTATAATATTATAAATAATAATAATAATAAATAATCATCATAATATTAATATAATAATAAATCATAATCATAATATAATATAAATATAATCATAATTATAATCATAATATAATAATATAATATAATATAATCAAACAATAATCATTATTCCGACGAGAGCTAATCCGGTATACCACCTATAATTTGGTATACCGGATTAGCACTCTTCCGCACTCTTCTATTTAGTCTAAAATTCGTTTTGACAAATTAATTCATCGAAATAAATATTCTATTCCTACTTTTGCTATTCCTTTAAGTGCCAAACAAACTCTAAGGGTATGTTTGGATGGCACAAGAACAACGGAATAGCTGTTGTTCTCGGAATAGAAATAGTAAAGGTGCAACCAAACGCAAATTCATTGTTTCGGAACAGTGAGAATAGCTGTTATTCTGCTATTCCGAGGGAGAGATGAAATAGTTGTTGTTCTTCTCAACTCTTCCGTTACTATTCCAAACAAATAATACAAACAACATTTCTACCATCCGGAATAGCATCACCTTTTTACTATTCTCGCGCTAACCAAAAAATCACTATTTTTTCACTATCCTCACTTACTATTCTCAATTTCTCTATTCTTACGCTATTCTTTGCACGATCCAAATATACAAAAATAGCTAACACAAATTTAAATATTTTCAGCATTTTTTTTCACATATATGAATAGCTAATAGCTAATGAAAATTTGATAAATAAAAAAATTATGCATCCTATTGTAAAAACATAATCAAACAATTTATGGAAACTCAAAAATTAACCAACACAATTTTTACCATGTGAATATTTTTTCACGTAATACACTCCCTATTAGCGCATTTGGCAATTAGTCTCTCCTAAAAACAATCAATCACGATTAAACAAAAGAACATTACTTTTCTATTTAAAAATGTATCAAACTAAAAAAAAACGTTATCAACGAACTAAAAAATTAAGCCACCCACAAAATTAATCTACCCATAATTCTATTTTTAATATAAGACCGTTAAAAATCTAAATGATAAATATATTTTAGTTCAATTATAGGTCCATCGTATTTACTTCATTTGCTTCTCAATTTGTCTTTTGATGATTTTTCCTCTATTTTGACCGGTGGCGAATGGTGATTTATTTTCTTCAATTTGTCTTTTGATGATTTTTCATCTGTGTGTTTTTCTAAGATGTCTAGTATTAAATTCACACACACCACATAGAAAGAAATAAATAAAGTAAAGTAGAGATAAGAGAAATAACACAAAATGTAATGGAGTTTCATTATAACGAGTCTATATCTCCGGGACTCACAATCACTAACAATCGATTGTACCTATCACTATAATAAAGTCTTACAACTGTGAACCATTGTCCCTTACATCAAGTAATCGGACAACGATCGGCCATCTGAAAATAACAAAAAGATACAACGATATCACTAATAAGAATAATCAAGAACTAACTTCACTAATATTCTAAATGAGGTACTCAAAGTAGTATTGAGATTTAGACAATTAAATAATGGAGGTTTGCACTTAGGCAACTTGACGAGTTGGGTTTAGCTATTAAATTTCGTGAGGATCTGAGAAGAGAGAAGGTATATATATAGAGAATATCAAAACCGATAAGAAATCAGCAGTATCCGTTGCAATAGTTAGGTCATGGTAACCCTAGCGAGTTAATTATTGCAACAGATATAAGATCCGTTACAACGGATGTGAGAGAAGTTTGTTCTGGAGTTTTTTTATCAAGTTTTGTACACAAATAATTTATTCTGGTTATAACGGATATCTTGATCCATTATAACAGTTAGAGGCTAAAAATTTATCTCGATGTAATCCATTACAACGGACGTGAGATCCATTGCAACGCTAGGGTGTGACAAGGTTCTGGAGCAATTTAGACAAATTTGTACATGACTGATTTAATCCGTTATAATGGCTAGGATGGTCCATTGCAACTGTTAGGGTATAAAGCCTTTATTTGATCAGTTTGATCTCAAGACTACTTTGATTACCTTTACATATCAAAAATCTAATCTAACAAAACTATATTTTGAGATTTTCATAAATATATTCTTTTGTTTAAGCTTGGTTCCTACATTTCATAAACTCTTAAGAAATTATTAAATATTTATGTCATTATTTTATAAATTGACAAATATAATTTTATATAATTTTAATAATTATTTACAATAATGTCCTGATTCCGCCCCTGATTACAATGATTAGCCATAACCAATGCCGCCAAAATACTATTTTGTTTTTCTTTTAAAACTAAAAGAAAACCCCCAGTTGTATGGAACTCTCTTCCTTTTAAAAATATTGGTATATTGCGCCAACTTTATTATAACTCAAGTATGTATTTACTTAGATATAATTTATCTAAGTTAAATATAAAAACTCTTAAATTTTTAAATAAAATATATTCATCATTTAGTGAAAATAATTTACTAGCAATTTCATTTCATGAGTAAAGCTGTTCAATGTGTAATTTTTTTATAACAAAAGTAAAAAAAATTATGGCTAATTTATTCTATGAACAAGTTTTTTTTTTTTTTCTTTTGTTAATACGTGAAAAAAATACGAATTAATTAGGAAAAAAATAGAAACACAACTGTTCATCTCCCTCATCGATTTTATTTATTTTTTAATCTGCATGGCTTATATGAAAAAGGTCTTTTAGGCATTTAATCTCCCTCATCGATTTTATTCATTCCTCGCGTGCTTTATAATATATAATATAATAATATAAGTAAAGCTTCAATTCAATCCGGCAAAGACTCGCATTTCATATATATAATCAATTTAAGCTGTACTGTTTCGGTTTAAAATTCTTTAAAGTGTTGAGATTTGAAGTTTCAGAATCTGAGTTTGTCACTGCTGTCTAATGCAGTTGACAGTGATATAGTCCTCCTTGAAGATCTCAAGTTTAAATCCTCTGTGAGAGAGTGTGGAATGTGTAGGTTGAGTTGTGTGTGAGTATAACTCAATAGTTTTTTCAAAAAAAAAAGTTTATCGTAATCTGTGCGTACATATACCACCAAGGCGCCAACTGCATAGGTAATTTCATTTCATAGATCGCTTCATTTCTGAGCCACACCACACTTATTTGGAGAAAATTATACACAGACTTGCAGTGCGTACATATACCAAAGTCCAAACGTACTAATTGATAATTGGAATGATATTATTATTCTCCCTTAATAATTATTGTCAAGATTCGCGTGCTTATTAATTCGCACCCAGAAGACCTCTGACCTCTCCTAGATGTTCACACCGTGTATACTAGGGGTGTTAATGAATTGGATTGGGTAATTATTATTTTATTATTTTTTTAATCCGATTCAATCTGATTTATTTAAATTGGATTATCATTTTTTTTGACCCGATCTGAATCACAATTAATATATTTATAAGTTTTAATTAGCATTAAATCATAAAATAAATTAAAAATATATAATTAAACGGATCTGACACTACAACAAAAATAATTTTAGATAACACCCAATTAACAATGATTATATATCAAATATTAAGAACTTCTTTAACTATTATTTTTAGTAAATAATATTATTAACATAAAGTCCTAGAACATGAAAAGTAGAAGAACCATTTAGCAATGATTTCTTTATTAAATACATCATTTTACAATGATTTTGGGCATTTGCTCCCATCAATGACATTTGCTTTCATAGATTGTTAGTTGTTAGTTTTTCCATCTAACCATTCAACACAATCCAACTATCAAAAAATTAAAATTTGACGATCACCATCTCATTTGTCATCTTTTTCATATATAAAAAAGAGCTGAGAGAGAAAGAGAAAGATGAAAGAAAGAAGAAAAAAAAATAGACCATCTCAACTTCAAACCATAATAACTTTTGATAAAAAAAATTCTGATTGAGGCGTTATATGCGGTCATAGAAAACTTACAACAAAATCTATGGGATAAGGGTAAACTACTTATGTTGTTACGGTGATTTTCAGGGCCAAAAAACTTCGTCTTAACTCTCAAAATTACATTTGAAGTCTTTAGATCTGTTTTTTTTTTCTATTTTTTTCTTAGAAATTGTATAGATTTTCATATTATTGCAAAGGATGTATTGTTGAGTAAATATTTTTTATTAGATGAATAATTATATTTTCTTCATATTAATTACTAAATAAATGAATAATATATCATATTATTGTTCTTAAATTGTTCTTAATTATAATTACTCTATTTGTCTTCTTTTTATATTATCTTCTACTCTTTGTTCTTAGATAAAGAATGTTACAATTTGAACAAAACCAATTTAAGACCTTTTAGCAACGGTTTTGTACAAAACGGCTGTTAAAAAAAGTATTTAATAAAAAAATCCCGGATGCAACGGATTTCAAAATAATTATTTAGAGATTTTTCTACATTCCTTTAATAATGCCTCAAAAATCATTATTAAACTTCATTCAACGATCATTGTCAAATATCATTTTTATTGGTGTGTGATCGAGTTGACAAATAGGTCCCTAATGTATATATCCCCGCATGAATTGATAGTAAGACCGTGTTCTACTGTTATTGTCGTTTCCTCTTTTACGGTTATTGTGATTCAATAATTTCTGTATACATACCACAACCTATAATTATTGATCTTAATTTATGATAAATATTTTTTATACATAAAATAGCTGAAAATTTTTAATTCAGGCCCTTTTGTCACAAGGATGAAAATCAACACATGTTATTCGTCTCTGCTAATTCTATCCAATAATATATTACATTCCGTTGCTGGCAAATAATGAATTTTGAATTACGTACTGAACTACTGATATATGTTAATTATGATATTCACAGGCTACATACATGAAAATAATATAAACATAAATTGATATTTTCAAAATAGACGAAGACACGAAGTCAATGTTCTTATTAGCTTTAAAATATATTAACAAAGGAATTAAATTTCTTTGTAGAACATACACGATACGTCTGACAATGATATATATGCTTTTCAAGGCAAGAATATTGTTCTCGCTCTTTAAAATATATTTTTTTAAATGACAGCGATATGATTTTCTGTAAGGTAGAATTGACACATCAAAGAGGGGAAATATTAATTGTTCTCTTGAATAGTACTATCTCTTCACAATATATTTTACAAAAAATGACCTTTTTAAAAGTTCCAAAGGGTGAAAATAATTTATTCGTTCTTTTCAGGCTATTAATATCATATAAAAACAAGTTTAGATCTGTGCTCATCACCAGTGGAGATTTTAATGAGTCAATCTCAATCATTTAACAAAATGAGATTTTAAAATAGTCATCGTTTGAGTGTTGGGCCTATTTTCATATATCCAGCAAAATTCATGAGCATGAATTTTCGACGCTTTGAAACTAATTAATTATATGCCAATATATATATACATTTAAAGTTTATAAAGAATTTACCGCTCGGCTCAAGCCTCAAGCCCATATATTTCTATTGGAGTAAGGATAGAAAAAACAATCAGCTATCTGGCCTACATCACGTATCCCCGAGGGACACCCGCGTCCTGTGCGGGAGAGGATGACTCAGGGTATGACTTGATAGCGCCTGGTCCCAAAAACCTGTGCAGTCACGTCTCGTGTCATAAGAGGAACCTCGTGCGATTAAATAATAAGGTATGGTCCACAGAGGGAAATAGTATGATGACTCTAGATTTATGCATCAACTGAGTTTAAAACTAAATCTTATTTTTTTTGGTTATTTGGTTATTTATTTATTTTTTATATTTTATTTATATATAATTTATAAATCAGTGCATGCCTTCTTCGTCAAGTTATTTCTTAAAAATCATCATTGTTAGCTTTGTAATAGCTTCCAATCGAAAGTGTTCTTGACAAATCCAGTTTAAATATATTTTTAGCATTTTTTCTCATCTCTATTGTAATTTTTTTGTTATTTGTGATATTATTTTTTGTTGTAAAATTAAAATACATTAATAGTAGGTTTATCTTTTATTTTCTAGAGAAAATCAACTTTAGTTAAACATGGAGATGATGCTAAATTAAAAAAAAACAAGACGTTTAGTTAGACAAAGAAGTGACAGTTGGACAAGGACAAATTTGCTAGTATTAATTTTATAATAAAAAATATTAGCACAAATAGAAAAAAAAAATTATAATACAAATGAGAAGAGAGTGCTAAGTACATATTTAATCTGAATATGTCGAAAGACACTTTCAGTTGGAAATTCTTACAAAACTAACAATGATAATTTTGAAAAAATTACTTGAGGAAGAAGAAAATGCGGGTATTGAATTTGAGTTATATATAAAGAAGCTATTAAAAATAATAAATAAATAAAAAAAAGAATCTGAGACCGAGAACTCGGTCTAGAATGGTTGAAACTGAATTTAAAGCTCTGTCTAAACTAGAGGTGCAAAAAATCGGGGCATTAATATCATTTTTCTCTTTTTTATTTTAATTACTAAAAAAATCTGCATGGTCCGCATAAATGATGTCAAGTGGATGACGCAACAAATCTTGTATTACATTTGCCTCAGCCGAACTGTAGAGATTGTGACACCTGGCAAAAAGGACGGTACAGATATAATAAGCATTAATTATTGAATGATTGAATTCCTCATCCATTTGTAAAGTCAGGAGTAAGGACTCCGTCTCTATGCTTCTATTTTTTTTAGGTAAAATAAAAGTATCTCCAATTTAAGTTTCTATTGAGTTTTTATTTTTATTTATTACTATCTATTTTTTATTTTAGTGTTGGAGAGACAATTTTTAATTTAAAAATTTTAATCACAGTTTTTAATTTAGCAACTCAATTCTAATTGCCACGTCAGATTAGCAACTCGCTTAATTTAGCATTGGAGATCATTTTCGCTAAATCTATTTATTTTCTTTTCTATTTCACTAAATGACTTGGCATAAATAAAATCTAGAGATGATTTCTACATTAAAGAGTGTTAACCGTAATTAGTAATTTCTCTAATTAAATCTGACATGATAACAATAAAAATTTTAGAACCGATTACTGCATTGAAGATGCTCTAACTCACGAGTTTATCTTACCTTACCCTTTTTTAATCTATCGATGAGTAAGAATTATCAGGATAACTTTTAGAGAGACAAATTTGAATAGACTAATGATCCCACAACATTCAAAATTTGAGCTTGACGGGTTGGCCTCGCTATGATAAATACCCATTTATTTTTTTTTCTTTTTATGAAGGCCTTGTTCGGCATATAATTTTTTTTAAGATGCCAAATTTCTCTTTAGTGGATCCAATCTCCTTAACAAACTTAAGCATATTATTTAGGGATGATAATGGTCCGAGTAGGGCCGAGTTCGTGTCAAACTCGGGGTTCGGTCTGTCCTTCAAAACTATTGGTCCGGCCTACCTGACTCTTACTTCTGGGCCTAAAATTGATGGCCCGACCCACCCATAGTGTTTCATGGATCTACCCATCCATACCCGCCCCAACCCGAGTTATTGCATAATCAATTAATTTTTTCTTTAATTAAATATTTCTCTTTTCTTAATTATATTATACCTTTAGAAAATGATTATTATATTTAATTAAGTTTGTAGTTTGTACATCTTCAATGAAAATATAGAATATTAGTACGATAATTAAATATCTAATATATGATATATCGATATTTTCTTAGAACGAGTGTATATATAAATGATAATAACTAGCTCTATTATATAATTTAAGAGATAATATTATGTTGAGATTTATAAATAAACAAAATAAATTATTGATTCAATAATGTAATAATATACACATAACACATATCAATATATTATTAAATTTTATCGAAACTATGGATCGGGCTGGCGGACCTCACTTTAAACTCGTACCTGCCCCGGCCCGTACTTTGGTCCAGATCCAGACAGGTCTGACAGGCCTCGGGCTTTATTGCCATCACTAATATTACCTAAATTGGTGATAATTTCTCAAAAAAAAATTAAATGTAAAAGGTACTATTTTTTTCAATTTAACCTAAGCAAACGTATAATTTGAACTATTTTTTTCTGATTCAAAAAAAAAATCTTACTATTTTTACATGTACTTTGAAAATCAAGTCCGAGCATCACCCATAATTTGCCTGTACACAGATCCTCCCATGGTCCCCTCTGCAGCGTACTGGGATTTATCCCAACAGTTAATTTTATTATCTAAAACTTTGCTTTAAATTGCAAATTACTAAACTATTTATATTTCATAAGTTTTAAATTTACAAAAAACAAAAACATCTAAAATAAATTATGCAATTAACTAAATATTCAAAATTCATAATACATTTGCTATGTCATTTCTATTTTTGTGTTTTATTTTTATCATTACATGAGAGAAATGGTTATGCTAAATAATTGAAATTCATAACAAATCTATATTTTTATTCTTGTAACTTTTTAATTTTCACAATCAATTGAATTATTTTAGATATATTTTGATTTTTTGAAAATTAAAAATACATGAAACATAAATGTTTTAATTATTATGATATAGGAGTATAAGAGTATTTTGATCATTATTGCATAGTTTCGGAGAGAGGACACTGGACATATTTATCAAAATTAAAAGTTCATTGCCAATTTGTCACTAATTCAAAATTTGGGAAGGTATAAAATCATTAGCCCATTATAATTTTTTGAAAGAAAATAACAAAACATATCTACCCACTGCCATTAGTTTTGATTTCAACGGTCAACCTATTATTATTGAATAATGAACACACTTTTCAGCGTGAGCCTAATTGCCAGGTGTTACAACAACTGGATCCCGCTAATTAGTCTTATTTATATTAGCCATTTATTTAAGCCGGCGGCGGTAAGAAAATAATATAATTCGGCCATCCGCTGAAAAGAAGTACTTCATTCATACTAGTATTTTGTCAGTGCGTTGCTACACTAATATCTTCCAGAAATATAAAAATTTATATTTTTATTTGAAAAATAAGGAAATAAAAATAAAAATAATTTAATAATTAATATAATTTCAATCATGAATACATAATTAATATAAAATAAATATAAATTAAAAAAAATTAACATTCAATGTTTAAAAAAAGTTAAAATTCATAATTAATGGCAATCTAAGAAAAAAAAATAGAGCAATTGTACTCCTAAATTATATAGCATTTCGTGTAACAAACAAAATTAAAAGAAAATTCTAACTTCAACACAAATGGTCATAGATATAGTAATATTATTTGATGAATAACTCAATATGGTGAGTGATATTAGCTCTAAAAAATCAACAAAAAATTTGGACCGTTACAAAATCAGGACATATATGTGCTTAATAAGGAGTAGAAATAGTTAAGCCGGGCTAACAAATTCATGGATGCAAGAAGAGAATTTTAGTTAAGTCTGGGCTAACGAATTAGAATTGAAATGCAAAGAAATTAATCACTATGGATCAGTTCTTCGTTATCAAAGTGCAAATAATCGATCTAACCGTACAAAAAAAAATTTGTATGAATATTTAGACGTAGACCAAATTTTATATTAACTTTTTTTAATTTTTTAAAATAGTTAGAAAACCACTTCTTTTGAATGACAACTGATTTTCTAACTATCTTAAAAATAAGTAAAAAATTTAAAAAAATATATAAAATTTTATCTACATCTAGATATTCATAAGAAAATTATTTTGTATGATTAAATTCACCATTTTAATTTAAAAACCGAAGAACTAATCTATAATACGGAGATAATTTATAGCATCATAATGACATAACCCAACTTTCTCGCGGGTAATGTCAAGAAGTCCATTTTTTAAACAGAGGGTTGACATGATGTGACTGTTACTAGTACTATTCATTTACCGCAGAAGGGGCAGTCCAAAATTAATATATTGCAGATATGCAAGAAATTCTTTTATCGTGATCCTTTGTTTGAGATAGATCTTCTTGAGCTACAACAAATTATCCATCTAAATCGAATATAAGAAATAAAAATCGAGATTAGGGAGTTTTTTTATTGTACAATTAAAGTTTGACAGAACATGGATTATATCTCCATATCTCAAAAGAAATAGTGATGGAGTACAATCAACGCGGACGTGGTACTGAAAGTTGGACAAAACTAATATTTTCCAAATTTCGTGTTTTTTTTTCGAGTAAAATTTGGATAAGCCTCATCCATTTCTCCTATTGTTATGTTTTATTGACACGACAATTTTAAATTAAACTAGTATAGAACCTGTGTTACGTACCCTCTTAATTTTAAAAATATTTATATCTAGCAATAATTTTATTATAATTAATGTCTGAATTAATTATAAAGTTTGTTAAATTTTTAAATAAATTTAATCTATTTATTCAATAAGAGATGATGTACAAAATATAATAACTTTTTTCTGAGTAAGTTCGTACAATATGTAGTTTTCTTTTTGTTACAATAAAACTTAATAATAGCTGATATTTAATTATTTGATATACAACTTTCTTTTACACAATAATTATACTTAGTATTAATTTTATTATAATAATATATTTTTATTAGATATTATTTATATATAAATCAATTACAAAGGCTCTTACATTTTTAAATAAATTTAATTTATTAATTAATAAATAATAATGCATAAAATATAATAAATTTTCTTTTTTGAGTATGGTTGTACAATGCTATTTTTTTATAATAAAAATTAATGATAGTTGATGTTTAATTTATTTGATATATATATTTTTTAAATCTCCTATAAATGCATTAGTAAACAATAGTAAATAAAATAGAGAGGAAAAATGAGTTTGACTGAAATCTGAACCTCTGCTTTTATAAAATCAATCAATCTCAATCATAAATTGAACGTATTTCAATCATTACACATTATCTGAAACATTAATGGACGTCTCCAATACATATGTTCTTTATAATTTCAAAAAAGTTAGGTTTTTTGAGTAAAATTTGGATAAGCATCATACATTTCTCTTGTTGTTATGTTTTAATGATAGGACAATTTTAAACTAAACTAGCATATAACCCATTGTGCGTACTCTATTAATTAAAAAAAATATTTATATCTAACATTAATTTTACTATAATGTAAATGAATTAAACACATAGACTCTTAAAATTTTAAATAAATTTAATTTATTATTTAATAAAAAATGATATATAAAATATAAAAAAATTCTGAAGAAGGTCATATAATGTGTAGCTTTTTTGCTACAATAAAACTTAATAATAGTTGATATTTAATTATTTGATATATATTTTTAAATAATTATATTTAATGTTAATTTTATTATAAAAATAATATATTTTATTAGATATAACTTATATATAAATTAATTATAATGGCTCTTATATTTTTAAATAAAATTAATTTATTATTTAATAAAAGATAATGCACAAAATATAATAAAATTTTCTTTCTAAATAAGATTGTACAATGCCTAATTTTTATTTTTACAATAAAGCTTAATAATAGTTTGTGTTTAATTTATTTGGTATACAATTTTTTTTAGTTCTCCTGGTAAAAAATATTTAAATAAAATGGAGAGGGAAAATAAGTTTAACTGAAATCTGAACTATTGCTTTTATAAAATCAATTAATCTCAATCATAGACCAAATAAGGGTATTTTGATCATTACATATTATTTGATAACATTAATGAACGTCTCAAAAAAATGCACTCTTTATAGAGTTAGGCTATGATGCTACGCGTAGTTAATGATCAAATTTGCTACGGACTAAAAAATATAAGTAAATCACTTTCGAATCTTGATATATGGGTCTTAATAAAATTCTTTATATCAAAATATAGCACGATATAAAATATTTTTATTTTTTGAATTTTATAAGTATTAGTTTTTGATTATTAAAAAACGACCTAAAAAATATGAATTTATTTTATTATTATTATTGAATCATTTTAAAAAATTCAAAATTAATACTTAGAAAATTCAAAAAATAAAAAAAAATTATATCTCATCACATTTTTATATAAAAAATTTATTGAAATTCATAAATTAAGATTTAAAAATGATTTACCTATATTATTGGAGTCCGTAACAAATTTGATCAAAACTACACGTAACACCATATCTTAACTCCTCTTTATAATACAATATAGATAGTGTATATAAATAACAAGTTTACAGATGTAGGCTAAAAATCTATGGATAAGGCCTCTACGACCAAAACTGAATCTGTTAGAAGGAAATTTTTTCCAAAATCGTAGCGAACATTTTTATATTACTTTACATCGTCAACGATGACGTCACTGGCATGCCATATACATGGTACGTACACGATGAAATCAGTGGTAGGTTCATTATCACAATACCACGACATAACATCAAATTAACTAATTAGTATTACGCGATCAAATATTTAGTTTTGACATGTTTTGCACATTATTTAAAAATCTTCTTTCGATCTCACTAAGTTTTAGGAACAAAACGCTCAACATCTTCGTCAAATTTATTCATACCAAACAAAACATCAAAGCCCATGGTCCATTGGTCCCCATCAAGGGGCATGACAGTACAATAATAACAGAAGAGATGCAGAAATGGTCCTTACAAGGGATTTATTATCAACAGATCAATTTAGGCTCCTTTAGCTTGGACCATCATAGCTCTGTCTTCCTGTCTCAGCCTTGCACCTTCATGTTTCAGGTAATCCATAAGCTTATCCTGAAAAACACAAGGCAGGAAATAAAATATGTAATAATGTATTTATTTTTCAGATATGATTTGAAGGTGCAAGAACCACAACTGGAAGAAAATTCCTAAAGTAGCAACATTTATATTGAACCACAACTGGACACCTCCAGCTTTGGAATAACTTGAGTTCATAAACAACAGCAGATGACAAGCTCTACCAGAATTCTGATTCAATGACCTCGCTATTGATGAGCTGGAATATTCATCCTTAGCCACAATTAACTCTTGTTTAACCTTGGTTCGTTTAGGGTTTTCTCAGATTGTAGCTCTATATAAGCACTTCTAATCAGATTGTAAAGCAACACAGAAATGAAATAACCTCTTATTCAATCAATACACTGTTTTAATTTAATATATAAAACACCAACTTTTTGCTTGCCATTAAATCAGAAATAATGAGTCCTTCAAGCCAGGACCCCCAACAGGCCAACTCCTCGCTCAACAGAAAAAAAATATATATAAAGAAACAAGGTCCCTAGACTGTAGTTCCTACCATCTCCATATTTTACAAAAAAAAAAAACTACCATAAATTGCTTCAGTCCTTGGTTATTATTCTATGACAAGGATACTTCACAGGTCACTTTTCAGTTATCAAAAGAAAACTTCATAATGACAAAAAGGAATGGTAGATGAATGAAAGATAATGTTACATATAACTATTACAAACTAAAATTTCCAAGAAAAAAAATAAGGATAAAGAAAAGTGAAACCTACATATCTCACACAAATGGTCCTTAAAATTATTACCCTTTCCCTATTATGACACTTAAAAGTTTCAAAGTCACTCTAAATTCCTAAGGTTGTTAATTTGTAACAACTTGGTCCTACCACTAAAATTTGTCCCAAAAGTAAACAAAGATGACCTACATAATATGAAACTTAGTCTGGTACTTTTCCATTTATCATCTCACATTAGATTGACATGAGTTTACTTGGTTCTTCTCAATTAATTAGATGTAAACCTCAGCTTGTACTAGAAACATACCAAAGTGAGCAATAAATGGGCCTTTAAATTGTCCAGTTGCAGTGTAAATTCATTTGAAAATTTGACCAAATATCAAAATGAAATTTAAAATCATGCTACCTTGGTCCAGCATCTCATTCAGTGCAATATCTAACTGCAACTGAAGGATCCAAAATAAAGATTTGCTTGCAAAAAGAAGATTTTCACTTAAAAGGCTAAGGGTCTGTTTGATTCATAAGAAATAAAAAAAAAAAAAAAACTTTCTGAAGTACCTTTCTGGTATTAATGTTTCTTCTGAGATCCACTTTTTGTTTAGTCATTCGATGTTAAGGACCAAAAAACCTAGGAAACTGTTTTATACAACTCCCCATACTTCGAGACAAAAGGGTTCTTGTTGTCTGGTGAAGAATTTAGAGAAAACAAGAAGAAAGAAAAGAGAGGGACAGGCAGCCGACAGGATTTATATTTACTGGAAAATTTAACAATCAAACGGGCATAAGAAACTAATAGATATTTCCTTCTTTTCCTTCAATTTCCAGCGTATCAAAAGGGGTCCTAATCCTACTTTCCGCTCAGAAACTACAAACCAAAAGCCCATGATTTATCCCCCGTTCTAACACAATTGTTAATCCCTAACAGAAACTATTAGCATAACAAAAAAGGCCAGTTTATTTCAAGTTGAAAAAACTGGACAGCAAATAATGACATACAACAGCAATGTTACTGTACAAAAGGTACATGTTTCGGGGGGAAAATGGTAATTCTTACAGGATTGAATTGGTATAGTACGGTAGAGGTGATTTATTGTTCTATGTTCTTTTGAAAACTATGCTAGAGATATCTGATATGACATGAAGCTAAGACAAAAACTAGTCATTATTGTCTTTCTTTTGATTCACGATAATATACTAGCCAAAAACACGATGTGAAAATGAAGTTCATCAATCTGGAATAAACCTATTGAAGTTGGGGAGAATATAGGTAGTATGGTGAAATCTAATTAATGTGAAAATTGGTGCTAAAAATAATGTATTAGTTGCAACCCCCTAAATAATCAAGGTTTAATGAGAAGTTAGATAACCATTACTGTTTCCATGAGAAATAATTAGCAGCTCGATGATCAAATAAATGCTCTCCACAGGCAGATGCATTTGTTAGATGATTAGAGCTCTGCAATGTGAAATTAATTGCCTCGAATGCTGATCATATTCTAACAACAGACTAGAAAATAAACGAGCTCCAAAATCCCGTCTCAGTCTACTCTCATTTCTCCTCTACTTAACCTAACCTCTCTAAATCTCCTACCTTTCCCTCATTATCTGATTCTCTAACGGTCCACTCCGAAAGCTAATAACGAAATCGGATCAGCCATAATCCTAACCTAAATCAATTCGCGATATCTTTTTCGCAACAACGAGAAATAGAGAGTTCAAACTTCAAACCTTAGCACCGGTGACGAATATTCCAGCAAGTCCGACGGTGGCGACGCCGCTCCATATGATGACCGTCGATGACAACAGAGACCAGTTGCGATAGATCATCTTCGCCTCTTGCTTCTCTTCTCCGACGAGCAATTCAACTGGGAGAATTCGGAATAGACGAATAGGAAGGCCGATGTGGTGGTGAGCTGAGTGGGGCGGAGCTGCGAGGAATTAAGAAACTTAGATTCGGATTCCCAGTGAATATATTGTTATATTATCGGGTCAAATATTACTGACAAAGAGTTATAAGTCATTAGTAGGATAGTAACAAATTTTACGATTTATTCGTGAATAATTTATGAATAATCCGTTTTTCATTCATAATCGGATGTTTTAGGAATAAATCGTCATTTTAATATACAGTATATATTTTTGATAAAAAAAATTATTGACGAATTATTCGACAAAATATACATTATATATTATTTTATATGAAATTTTATAGTTTTTAATATATTTTAATATTTTATCATTATAATATATATTTTATTTATATTATATAAAACAAACTATTTCTAAATTATATCAGTATTATATCCGAACGTTAAATTTTTGATCTCGTCAAACATTAGTTAAATCACGAACTTGTAGTGGAAATATCAGTGAGTACTTAATGATTTTGACCCACCACGCCAAAAAACATACCAGAGTCGCCACGTAAGTTTCTCTCAAACCTTTTGTAGAGGGTATCAGATGAGCTGGGGCTCTACCTTGGATCCGGCCCATGGTTTTATCTTGGGACGAGAAATCATACGGGTCTTCATTTTATGCCAATAGAAAATAAAGAAGTGCTCAGATAATCCTGCGAGGTACATTTTTGCACTTGAAAGCCAGAACTTTTTAGTATGATGAATAACAGTCTATAATTTATTCTCTTCCAATATGACAACGGGATTGAACTTCTCAAATCTGTCCGAACGACATATACCGTATTTCTAAATTTGCGACATGATTTAGTATAAATGTAAAATGTTTCGTTAACGCTGAAAATTAAATGACCCAGCTAGACTTTTAGATGGTACATGCGTAATGCTTCTGTCATCTTGTGTCTGTGAACAAAGACCTTGGATTAAGAGTTTAATAATAATTTTGCGCGTATAAAAATATAATAACATTGAGGGGCCAACAAGTAACAGCTCACCCACCCGAAAGAGATGTTTTAGAAATTAAGGACTTCAGAGTTCAGACCTGGTCCGGGTATTTCCAGAATCCAGAGGGAGCATTAAATAAGAGATGAGAAAGCGGAAACTTGGTCAAAGTCCTCGATTTAATTAATTTTCAGGTCTCTGTTTTGATCAACTGTCCGTTGCTTCTTTTTCATTAATCACATTTGTTTGAATAGTACATGTCAAAGTTTGAGCGGTATGATTCTTATAACTTTACCCAGCCATAATCAACTAACCAAGGTCTTCAATTAGAAAGTTTTGAACAAAAGATCATGACTGTCACCAGGATTTGTCAGTTAGGACAAAAAAGGAGGCTGAAATGTTGGAAAACTATGCTTTGCTTAGATGAAATTTGGCGTCTGATAAACCTTTTCTATAATACTTTTGTTGAGCATGAGACTCAAGAACTATTAGTTAAGACTGTAATTCTGCTATGACATTTTTAGAGTTAATATGAAATGCATGCTAGATGTAATAAGTAGAACCAGTATGTAGCTTAAGTAACTAAATCCCTTGGTCCAGGATGTGGTACCAATAAACTTGTTTCAATAGAAACATGTGTGATGTGGCATATGCCACTTTGGTCAAAAAAAAAGAAGAAGATCATGACCATCTCAAATAGCCTCTCTTTCACTGAATAGCAAATTGAACTTTTCACATCTAACAAACCAAGGCCTGCATATCAATTAAACTCATATAATACAATTATAAAAAAATAATAATAATCCTTCTCGTGTCAAAATCACCTCCTAGTCCTAGACGTTGAAGGCATGGCATTTGCACCACCTCCCCTTCTTGTCTCCAACTTGTCTCTAGATGGACGATCCACAATCGGGTCCATCTCTGCTGCCCTTCTCAACCTCTCAACAACCTCACTCATCTTAGGCCGCTCCTTGGGATTCTTTGCCAAGCAACTCTCTGCCAGCTTGGCAATCTCCACTGCAGCCTTTAGCGAGTACAGATTTCGGAGTTTAGGATCAATGATCATGCGGAAGGATCTCTTGTCAGGTGGGTACTGTTGGACCCATTCCAGAAGTTTCTGCTCGCTGGAAGGTCGATTTCGATCAAGAGACCGTCGCCCAGTAAGGATTTCATAGAGAACTACACCAAAGCTCCACACATCGCTCTTGGTTGTCAGATGACCAGTTTCAATGTAGTCAGGAGCTGCATAACCATATGTACCTACAGCCTGGTTTTTGATGAGAAAATAAATGGTTAATTATGAATGATTATGTGTGGTACATATGTACCAAAAAATGTGCTTGTCAAGGTCATGGACATACAAACAGAATTTTGAAATACAAAATATAAATTTCTCATTGTAAGAAAGATCATATGTACTGCAGTAGACACATGAGTGTTTGATCCAGTTGGTCCCTCTCTCGCGAGTCCGAAGTCTGATAACTTTGGTCTAAATTCTCTGTCTAATAGAACATTAGATGCCTTAAAATCCCGATATATGACCTGCATATCAGAGAGTGCGTTTAAGACTAAGAAATCATACAATTCTAGATAGAGATAGATTACTTACATAAGCCTATTGAATGCAGAGCTGCCTATGGTAACATTTTTCAGCACAGTCTAGTACTGGTTGAAGATCAACCATTGGTCTCATTACAATATGGCTTTTACCTTTTGTCTTATTGTGCCCATTTATGAAAACTGAGGTTAGATTGGATAAAAATTAAGGTAACTTAGGCTTGATATATGTATAATTATACAATCTCTGGTTAAGCAAGACAAACTTGGCCTGAATGGAGGTTTATTTGCATCATAGCTTTCCAAATTATCTACAATTAGTGAGATAAGAAATGAGCATAGTTAAGTTTTAAACATGGTTTATAAGTCAATTGCATAATAAAGTGCCAAACAAGGCTCGAAAATTAAAGATTTGGTTGTCAAAATGCAATAAACAAAGATGGTACTACAAGCAGACAAACCTGAACTTCCAGTCCTTCATGCAAATAAGCCAATCCTTCAGCGGCACCTAAAATAATTTGAAGCCTTCGATTCCAAGAAAGAGGAGTTTGTGTCCGACTGAACAAATGGTCCTCTAAACTTCTATTAGGCATGTATTCATACACCAACAGTCTCTGATTGCCTCTCTCGTCATCATCAGCACAATAACCAATAAGCTTAACAAGATTGGGATGCTCAAGCACACCAAGAAATTGAACCTCTGCTAGCCATTGTTTATGCCCCTACAAAAACATCAGAGGAAATGGACTGTCAATGCTAAATCAGTGGCGATAGTTCAGTATCTGAAGTTTAAGGATTGTAGGGCATTTTTCCATTATTGGTTTGTTTTAACGCTGGTTATAGTTTATTGCAATTCATTATATACATTTTGAATTTCAAAACATTATTGGGTGTCAAATGCAAATTCCATTGATATGGATTGTAATTTGCAAAATACAATTCAAGCACAGATATGCTAAATCAACTAACAACTGTCCTCTTAATTTGTTTGTGAATAAGCATTAGTAATGCACTTACCTTCACTATTTTCATCTTTTGGGGGACTAAAGCAGTTAGCTACCTTATATAATTGGATAGAAAGCTAGCAGTATATACGCTACCGGTATTGAATTCATATGCTATTAATGCTTACCTACCATACCAATGACAAGTACAGAAGCATTATTCCATAGTTTGGTGGATTAATTTAAGTTGCCCATGTTCAATGTACAACTTTTAAAAGTTTTAGGAAATATTACGCAATGATTTGTAAGATAATCATTCTTCCTAGTTATGCTAGAAAACAATATTAAGTTACTGATATCATAATTATTATCATCTTTGCTATGCAACCTAATTATTCTCCCCTTCCAGATTTGTCATTATAGTAATTGCATTATGCAATTCATGATAGTGACTTCATTTACAACCAACAAATTTAAAATCCTGATTAAACTTGGAGTGGGGAAAAAGTACCTGCAATCCTCTTTGATTTAACTGCTTCACTGCAACAACGATTCTATCCCCTTTTCCATCAACGGGCTTGATATACCCCTTATAGACACTCCCAAAGCCACCTTCTCCAATTTTAAGTGCTCTACTAAAATCATTTGTGGCACCTTTCAATCCATCAAGCTCAAAAACTCTAAGAGTGTGGGCCCGCTCCTCAAACATGGCCGGTATACTTTTCTGCGATGAAGTGGAGCCCGATGATTTGCTAACGGGTCTGAGACCCGGACCGGAATCGTCAGACCGGCTTGTGCTAGCATGTGAGACCTGATTTGATGTGGTGGTTGAAACTGGCGTTTGCTTCTTGCCTGATTTTGCTTTGGACTTCGTTTTGAAGAAATCGAAGCAACTCATATTTTTGGAAATTGAGGAGATAATAAAGGAATTTGGGTTATGGTGAATGAAATTTTGGCAGAAGTTGACGAATTGATATGTTTTTGAAGAAATAAAAAGACAAAAAAAAAGATCGCAACTTGCAAACTCAGATCATGCAACAAAATAACAATGGGAAAAGTTTGGTATGAGAAACAACAGAGGATAGTGCCTTTCAAATATAAAAAGGAAAAAACAACATAGGATATTAGGATTACAAAGGACCCGAAAAAGAAAACAGTGTGAGAAACCAAGACCACAAGACAAGGGGGAAGCAGGAGAGAGAAGACAAAAGAGAGACGATAAGCTAGCTACAAAAACGTGTTACGTGTACACAAATAAAAAATGAAATAGGAGCTAATTGAACATAAAAAGAGAGGAGATTTTAAGAGGAACTTAGAAGAGAGTAATGACAAATGAGTCATTAATGACAAAGCCAATTTGGTTGGGGCGCCAGGAAAAAAAATCATAGACCTTGACCAGGAAGAAAATGTGGACCCAGTACAAAAAATAATTTATAGCCTGGTGGAAAGAGAAATCAGAGGAGAACTCTGTTTACTGTTTGAACAAAGTCAAGCGTGCTATGATGACTGATGTGAGAGAGAATCTCATGCAAGTGATAGGTTGGCATGCTTGGTTTTGTGGAACCATATCTTTTGTAGAGCTGTAAAAAATAGAGTGATTAATTTATTTAATCTGAACTGTTTAAAATGTTCAGTATGAATTTTAATGTTGCTATAATCGCAGAAAAACTGTCCAACCACTCTAGAGAATGTGAACTCTGGTTTTGTTCGGCCATCACACACGAATTTTCTATGACCATTCGTCAGGTCTGGTTTGTATAAAACTGTTCCTTTTCCATGGTCTGGTTAGAAAAAGAAAGATCCTTCTTATACGTTACAGTACTTAATTATACGGTTATACCCGGTTCCAAAAAAAAAATTCAAGACCTCTCCAGTTTCTTAGTACTGGAGGGGATTCGACGTTTCTCTTTGCAAATGGAGGGCTTTGAATATTACTTTATTTTCATCAAGAGCCACACTCTAATCTTATTTTCACGGAGGACCATGAAAATGACACAACCTGGGATCACGCACTTCAAAGTGTATTTTTCATGCCCGACAGCTGACCGTGTCCAACCAACATTGAAGGGCGCAAGCCCAGCTCACACTCTTCAGTTCAAACTTGAAGGGCGCAAGCCCGGCTCACGCCCTTCAATTGAGCAGATAGACCTTTTCACGAGTTTTCTGAATTGTATTTAAACGTCCCGATTAGAGTTTTCTATTAAAATTTATAACCGTTTAAAGATCAAATTTTTAACTCATCAGCACAAATTTAGAAATTTTTCAGCCCACTACTCATTATATATAACAAATAAATAAATTTATATTTATATTTTTAATTAAAAATTTAAATATAGTTTTAGTCATTTATATATATAAATAGTTAAAATTAATTAAAATTATATTTAGAGGAATCTCTAAATCTGTACTGATGAGCTGAAAATTTGATCTTTAAACGGTTATAACTTTTGATAGAAAACTCTGATCGGGGCATTTAAATATAATCCGAAAATCTCACGAAAAGGTCTATCTGCTAGCTCAAATGAAGGGCGTGAGCCAGACTTGCACCCTTCAAGTTTGAACTAAAGGGCGTGAGCTGAGCTTGCACCCTTCAATGTTGGTTGAATGCGATCAACTATCGGGCTTGAAAAATAACAAACATTATGAAATCAGAAACTATTTTATTAATTTTATCTATTTACGTAATAATGCCTTTCTTATAAATATAAATAGAGCATATTCACAAAAATAAAAATGAAATAAAAATATTACATGTATATGAATATTAATTCATGAGGGTTTATGACATTTGAATAGTTGTTAACATTATGTAAATTAAAAGTTCATGAAACATAATTATTTTAAATATTATGCGTTTATATATAGAAGGGATTTTCAATCCTTTTATAATTTAAAATGAAATATTAGATAATAGTTATATGTTGGAGTAGGGGTATCAATGGGTCGGGTTGGGATGAGTCATATTATTTTATTATTTTTTTTTATCTGATCTGAACCCGACCCATTTAAATTCGGGTCAATTTTTTTTAATCCATACTCAATCCGATCGGGTCACGGATCAATCCGATCCGACCTGTTTCGGGTCAAAAAAATTAAATTCATACCCGATCCATTAATTTTCGGGTCATGTCGGGTTAATTCTATGTTGGAGGGTCATTTGTCATGATTTGAATAATTCGGGAGTATTTGTCACAAACCAAAAATTCAGAGTGCACTTGTGACATTATACCTAATGAATTTTCTAATTGTTCTCTAACTTTATAATAGTGCTCTAGTTTCTATTTGATGCGATTTTACTTTTCAGATTAGTAATGTTTCAAATGGTACGAACTAAATTGTATTTTCACTACATATTAAATTAGCCTTTTTCATATTATTCGCATATACTATTCCAAATATTATTATTCTTACACTGCATTATTTCTTTCACGATCAAACAGCTAACAATTTTGTGGTGGATTTATTTATTGACAAATGCAAATTCATTTTTTTTTTTACTTTGGACTTACCTAGTCTCAACCAGAACAAAGAGAGAATAAAATAAAAAAGAGATCGCTAAGATTGAGTTACTTTTATGTCAGTCCAATCGTTCTTTGACAAGTATAAAATGGTGGATAAAAAAAAATCTGCTCCGATTCATAAAGGAAAAAACTCTTGTGGTATTTCATATGGTCCCAAAAAAATACTTTTTCCGTCTGAGTTGAACCGTAAAGATAATATAGTGCAAATATAAAAGAGCTAGATTGCATATTGTTAATTTATTTTCATTTTGGAACTCTTCCACCTTCATAATTTTATTCAATTAAATATAATTAAATATCCGTAACAATTTTTCTATTCCTTTTGGTTTAGAATAAATTCTGACAAATCCTTTTGGTTTAGGAAAATTAGTTTTTTTTTAAAAAAAAATTGACGTCCTTTTGAAGGCTTATAGTAAGTATTTCACATTTTACAACGAAAAATAAGAACTTATACTAATTATATCACTGCATGGAGCAACTTCAGAGAAATTCTTCTCATTTTCCTTTTATTCGGGATGTATATACACTTTTTATTTTACATATTAGGATTGTGTCTTTTAGTCTGGTCCTTGTCAAAAGGGAATTCCAAGTAGTCTGCCAATAGTGGGCAGATGCATCAATCAGCAATTCGGCACAATGGCAGATATATCATAGAAATTGTTTTATGAACCAAACATATTGCTCAATCATTCCGTTGAAATAAATATTACCCAAACTTTTCTGATATCGTGCATGTGCACTTTCACCGCCATCTCAAGTCCACTATGGCGATTGGCGGCACATAAAGTCATAAAGACATCCTTCTAAATAAACATAAAGTCATAAAGACACAACTGAACTCTTCATTGATCTCACCAAAATTAAGGACGCGATTGAAAGATACATTCTTAGATTATAAACTTCTGTCCAAAATTTTGATATATAAAGAGTGTCTCCCAAATAACGGAAATTCTGATCTGGTCTACTGTCTTTTTGGGGCCAGGCCAGCTGACACAAATTAGATCAAAACTAAGACAATTTTGTATTTTTTCAGCATTACACCAACAGTAAAAAGTGTTCGAATTATTTAAATTACTCATTAAATAATTTTAATAATTTTATGAACATATATATGATATAATTATATATTAAAATTACGAGCTGTCAATTGATCAAAATCCGAATTAAAGTGATTAAATTTAGAAGTTAGAATAAATAAATATGATTACTTTTATGTTTATGATTGGAATATTTTTTTTTTGAAGTAGCAGGCGAAAAGTCTACTAATTTTATATTAAATAAAAATAAGAAAAGATTACAGATGTAGAGGGGAGGGGGGTTTGTTAGAGCTCGGGGGAGCAAGCTCTAAGCTACCTTCCTATTACACAATGTACTCTATTCTATGCGAGGCCTACCACATTTATCAGATAATATATGTATCATGAGAATCAGATCTTTAATGTGTAAAAAGCGCATATTATATTTTTTTTATGATTTAGTGATGATCTAAATATTATAAAATTACAATTTGATATTATAAAACTATTTATCCTCGGATAATGCAACTAAACACACGTACGATTGTCAAGATATAAAAATGGTTGTATATTTTATTTCATACAAAAATATGATAAATTGGACATCTCCATTTCATTATAAATGGAGAGGAATTATATTTTGGACTGATCATTTATAAATCCACTTGCGACTTGTACTGCTGTTTTGAAAATTTTCGTTGGCCATTATAAATAAATACTGACCTATTATAATATACTTGCCAACAGATTCAAAAGTGCACCTAGCTATTCATACATATCAAGTTGAAGTCAGCAAACTAATTAGGCAGAAGGCTATCGGTCATAACCAGATAGAAATTAATAAACCGACTTATTCATGTCGGTAAAAAGTTGGCTATAAATAGCCATGCATAGTCATGGTTATATTCATCCCAAAATAAAATACAGATCAATCAGTCAGATATGTTTATAAAGTACCTCAGTATTTCAGTTTTTGAAATAAAATATAAAACTATTCGGATGTTCAGTTTTATGTCTGTTTTTCTCCATCTCTTCATCGGATCTTGAGAAAGATCACTTTATAGATTAAGAAACTCGGAGATCAGCAAAATTGTGTATCTCTGAAAGATCAAAATTATGAAATTAGATATTTTTAAATTTAAATTAGACGATTTATTAGAGTGATTTTGAAAATTGAGAACTTGATTCAAGGATAATTTGAATAGTAGGTTCTATTAAAAAGCACAGACACAGTGTTCTAGGTAAAGAATTGGAAACATTGCTGTGAACCTGTGAAGAGCATAGTACAAATCTACAGAAGAAGATGAGGGCAAGTTTCACCATATAAATCCTATTGCTTCACCTCTAGCATGAGAACACGGATGGAAAATTTATCCTATCATTGCTTTCCCACTCTAGAATTGAAACTCGAAATACCAAACTGTGAAAACGTTTCATAGCTGAGAATCCAAATGAACAAATGACAGTTAAGATGTTTGCCAACAACGAAAAAGTCATTTTTTATATTTGTTTTTCTAACTTATAAGTTAATTCAACAAAATGTTTAGAACAATAAAATCCCCCCAAATAACTTTAGAAGAAAATGAATTTGAGCTGTGTTGGAAAAGAATATACAAAATCCTTTAGTAACCTGAATTAACAAATAAAAATTTCCCCAATTTCAAAATAAAAAAATCTTGTAGTGCAATCATACAATAGCACTCAAGAAATGCTGTACAACTGAAGCTGAAATAAAGAAAATGGAAACAAAATTTAAAAAATAAAGGCTATTTCGGAGTATTGGGACCTGAATCAGGACCATGACCAATGCCGGCTCGTTTTTTCAGTTTAGCTCTGGTCAAACGAATCGCATCCTCCATAACCAACTCTTGTTCTGTCTTTTCTGTCCCATCTCCCTTCCTCATCGCTGCTGTTGATTCAGTTTCAGTTGGTTTTGGTTTATCAGATCTGGAAACATCCTGTTCACACCTATCAGCAGGATTTGAGGCATCTGCGCATCGAGCCTGTAGTCCGGTAGAAGCCGTAGCTGGTCGCTTTTCTTCTGCATTATACTGTATACCACAAATCCAGTGAACTCCAGAAATAGATATTTAAGTTTTTTTTATGCTCTATGCCAGGATCATATCTAAAAGGAAAGTACACAACAGGTGTATTCATATCTCCTGCTACAGCAGGAATTTTCACAATCAGTTACCATATGCATCCCAAAAACCAATAAAGGAATAAGATAAAAGGCCACATGTTTCTACTAAAATGGCCCAAAGGTATCCTTAAAAGCCCACTCAGTCTCCATGAGGCCTGTAAGAGAAACTGTTTTTTTTTTCCAGAGTTTCTGGTAGCCAGTGGCGGCACCAAGATAGGTGCCAACCGGCGCCCGGGTACCCTTTTAGTTCGCTGAAAATTAAAGTTCATTTAGTAAAAAATAAAGTTTTTTTTTGACCCAGACATTTCATTTCCTGGTTTCGCCCCTGCTGGTAGCAACCCAAATCACATATGAATCGGCAATAATCTATTGTTCTAACTTCAAGGGCTATTTAAGGAGCCTGGTAAAAGCATGTATAAAATTATATCACAAGAAATATGGTATACTGTTGAAAAATGAGGAATACCAAACTAAAGTAATCCATGAGTTTAGTAAGAAAGTGTACATATCAGGCACTTAGAAGGAGTTGTTTAAGGTTTTAATACCATTAATAAAAAAAAGGGTACCTTGACAGGTGAGGTTTTGGAGGTGAGAGTTTGAGTGGAGATATATCTGATTACATCAAAAATCAGTGTCTGAGAACCAACTAAGGCCTTTGAACAATACAATGCTGCGATGTCAGTAGCTCTTGTTCTCAACTCGACCAAGTTTCGATCAATCTCTCTCTCATGCTTTGCCACAAATGGCTTTAAGAATGTGTCGTACACATATGGTGTGCCCTATAAAACATATGAAAGGTGAAAACAAGACTATATCGTTCTATAACCTCACCTGTAGCATTACCACTGAACCAACCAGGCTGGCAAAGGAAGGGTGCCTTTATAGTAAGATATACTGTCAGACTTGTAAGCGGTGCCTTAGTTAATACCTACGAACCTGCAAATACAAGCTGGCCTATCTGGTGCCACTTAGGACATATTGCATCTATGAATTACCATACAGTAATTCATATTGCACCCTTTGTAATTTATGTGTGGATGTGTGTGTCAGGCTATAAACAATAAGTATGCATTAGACTGTCTGGTAAAGATCTTTACTGTTGGTAATTAAGCCAGCACGAGTAAATAGTCCTCATTTATGTCTATGTGGAACCATGTTGACCAAGCCGAGATCATGTGAATGAGTTGATACCAATGATAACTTGGTAATATGAGCCACAATTGCTATCTTTGAGTTGCAACTTGCAACATCTTCTGGAAGTGGTAATTCCAACCCAATTGATATAGTTATAATGAGGAAGAGATTGTACATTTATTCTAGGATACCAGAGGTACACAACGAATGCTAGCTTTGCCTCCCCATACATTGGCAACCTGAAAAAGATGGAACCAGAATTAGAAAGAAAAAGAGGATGAATAAGTAAATATTAAGGACATTCAGGAAACATCATTAAACTTACCATGAAATGGTGTAATCTGAAAACCTTTCGATAACAGTCAAGACGGCAACTAATATCCTGCCAATGAACATTCATTAAAAAAAAAATACATATCAAGAGCAAGCGACTGTGCAATATTCATCATGACATATGAAGATAACTGGTATCATTTTTCTCAAAATTGCAAATTAAACCCTCTATAACAACACAAATATGTTCAATTTGCAAGTCTCATCCTTTACTAATGGAGGTGAGAAAGAGATAATTTGAAACCCAAATCTGATCCTCATTGGACTCTAGTTTTTTTTTTTATTATTGGTTAGGGAAGGAGTGGTGGGAATTTCTCATAATTATCCGCCTTTTTTCACTGAACAAGATCAACTAACCAGTATTTTGACCAAAATCGCAATTTCTCAATATCTGGCCTGTTCAATTCCACCGTCTTGTAGCAATCGTAAGCAGGATAAGCGTAACCAAGAGCCAAACTAAACAGAAAGAAAAACAACAATTAGAGATCAAATTATGATCCAACAGATGATCATTTACAAATCACGTTTCTTACATTAGAGCTCTTGTAAGGAAAGAACCAATCATCTTTTCTCACTTATCCCTCTTACCCGAAACAAATTGCTCTTCTGCAATAAATCAATAAAGCATATTCTTTCTTAGAACTTGAAGAAATATACAACTAAAGAAATGTTAGCCAACCAATGCTCAATGCACTTAAACGTCATGGAAAGAAAATTTAGACGAAAAATGAACAAAGCCCGAATCATACTGTTTGCTGATATGGAGAATCTGCAAAATTGCACGAAATTGGGGATTTTTTAAATAAAAGGGAAACTGAGCGGGACTATAGCCCGCTCCACCTTCCAGCAAAAGTGTAGATCAAAGAAGAACGATAAAACTGAGAAATTTATAGAAAAGAGGTGCCAACGTGGATGCCATCATTAATCTTCTACGCGAAAAAGAGGGAGAAGCACTTGAATCGGTGTGTTTATGGATGGATATTTTTAGAACGAGAGGTATGAGAGGAGAGATTTTGAAATCGCTTGAATTGGCGCGTGCGCACGACCTGTTATAGGATGGAATCCGTATCTGCTGCAGTAACTGTTCAATGACGCTCGGCTGTCATAGAATCGGAAGGCCCAATTCATCTTAAACGGTCATGATTTAGTTTGTAGGAGGGATTTTATAAATTTTCATTTCATTTGTGGATCCCATCAACCAGACACAATAATAACAAACTGCCATAGCAAACTATGGTAGCGGATGTGAATTCGAATTTGAGCATCTTGGAGATTTTAATGACTTGGTAAATTTATCAGTTGTTATTTTAGTTTATTTCTAAATTAAGAAGAGTAATTAAAATAGAAACTCATTTTTAAATATTATGTCATATTAGTAATTTTATTGAGAACATTAATTTAGTGATGAAGAAAAAAATATTATTTTAGCGATTGATAATCAATCAGTCCCACTTTTAAAATTTTAGTGTTGGAACGGAATTATAATTTTTAATTAGCTTATTTAATGATGCGGTAATTATTAATAAATTAGAAATTATTTTGATTAATAATATATATTATCTTGGTTTTTATGTCAATAGTTAATATAAAAAAATTCTAAAATTTTCAGAAAAAATAGTTATTATAAAAAATTAATATGTTTTTCTTTTTTTTTCTAAAAAATAAGGTGCCTTGAAATAAATAATTATTAAAAATAATAGTTGATACTTTTGATATTCGTGGTTGATGTTGAGTTCAGGTTTGGACGATCAGATCGAGACAGTTTGATCTTCTAAAAGAAATTAAGTCAGATTCGAATCGAATCAAATTATGTGTTGAACAAAGTATCAAGTTAGGTCTGGTCATACCGAGTCGGTTCAATTTATATTATTGTATTTTTTTCATATTTTAGATTGATTTCGATTGAATTTTAAATTATTTGATCTCGAATCGGGTCAAATCGGTTTGGATCGAATTCAAATCGGATCACGTCAGATTGACTTTTTTTTTAAAAAAAATGGATGTTCAAATTTAAACAAGTTGATCGAATTTCTCAGATCGAATCAAATTTCAAAGTGGGACAAAACAGTGCGAAAGAGGGTGAATATGACAATGCTCTGGATTCGAGTTTTTTTAGACAATAGAGGCCTTAGTGTTGGATCTTTACTGTTATGGCTATGATCCTCTAGTGAACCCTAAACATAAATTAAGTTACCTTGATCCATCTTCGTCGTCCTCTTCCGAGAGACACAACCCCGTTGATCACCGGACTCCTTTAGCCTTCCAAATGATCTTCCTCTAATCCGATGGAGTGATTGAGAGGACCGGCGTCGACGCTTTCTTCTTCTTCCGGAACAGTGTTAAGAGAGAGAGATCGGATCTGTTGGAAATGAAAGGGTGCCGTAGAAAGTGGGGAAATGAGAGTGTCCAAAACTAATCGTATCCTCGCATATATATGGACGTCCATATAACAGTGCGATTATACCTTAACGGTCCATATCGGATCCGATTCTCTCTTAACGGGTTCGTTTGCTTAATCGAAAGTCGTCTATGGTTGTGTTCTCCAGGGACCAATAGCATAATTGTATTATTATCAGACTTTATATAATTCAGACCATCACTAAATCATAAAGTCATTAATACGCATTCTACACATTAAAGGGCCCACTTCTCATGACATATAATAAACCCAATACATAATTTGATCAATTCATTATGGGTATAATTTGACAGTCCATTATATAATATATTTATTACATATAAGCTCATACATATTGTAATTAATAATAATTAATTCCAACACTTAGATCATCTCCAATGCAGCAAACTGGTTCTAAATCTTTTATTACTGTCATATCATATTTAATTAGAGAAATTGCTAATTAAAATTAACACTCTCCAATGTAGAAACCATCTCTAGATTTTATTTAGTCATTTAATGAAAATATAAAAAAAAATTAGTAAAAATAATCTCCAATGCTAAATTAAATGAGTTGCTAATATGATGTGGCAATTAGAAATGAGTTACTAAATTAGAAACTATGATTAAAATTTTTAAATTAAAAATTATTTCTCCAATACTAAAATTAAAAATTAACAATAACACATAAAAATAGAAACTCAATAGAAATTTTCATTGAAAATGCTCTTATATTCTTACATACCCCTTGATTGGAATGAATTCTCATCTCTCAAAATGAGAAATGAAATAAAAAATTCCCTATTTTCGTGATCAGAAGTGTTTGAAAATCGTGGTTGGAAATCGCATTTGGAAATCATATTTGAAAATCGCGTGACAAACGATGATTTTGTTCGGACGAGAATTGATGAAGCGAAAATGTCGAGTTTGTCGTCTGTCGTTTTTCTCCTCGGCTAATGCATGTTCTCGCCAAATTTTGAGTTTTACTCAGGTAAAAAAATTTCCAACCATATATTCAACAGTTTTTTGTGATAATGACGATGATCATGTCCTTTTTTCTTCACTTGTTTGCTCAATCTTACTCTCACATCAAAACCCTAACTCAATAATATTTAGTGAATAAATAAAAACTTACGGATAGTTTTCAATTTGATGAAATTAAATTCTCGCTGAAGAATATATTGTTCAGATCACAAAATTTCAATTCAATTCATATATTTTCTTATCTTTTCTATTGAATTAAACTGAAATTCTTTTTCGTTCTATTTTGATCAGAGTGTAGGCTTCAATCCACATATTTCGAGCAAACACGCCACTATCAGTGTCGTCTTTGTGTAAACGGGCCACTGCCAGTGACGCGTTCGCCTAAAAACGAGTTTTATAAATACACGCACAGATAAATACCCTCGCGGTTGGTATTTGTAGGAGACAAACGCGTCATTGGCAGTGGCGCGTTTGTTCCGTGCCACTGCCAGTGGCGCGCTGCCATTCGTAGATTTAAAATTTTGTTTTTATCACTCTTATTATTAATAATATGATTTTTATAATTATTATATTTAAAAAAATCTGTATTTTATGGGACCTGTTTGTGTTTGGTGACTGGTGGTTGGGTTACTTCAATGCAAGCGGATGCAAAAGTTCTGGATCAGTTGATTTCTTCTGAATTTTAAAAAATAATATTTTTAGACTAAGGTATTATTAATTTGCCCCCTGAATAACAAAAAAATTATGCAAAAAAATTAAAATATAAAGTCTCGTAGAGGAAAATTTTCTTC
Source organism: Schoenoplectus tabernaemontani (assembly GCA_037127355.1). Lineage (NCBI taxonomy): Eukaryota > Viridiplantae > Streptophyta > Magnoliopsida > Poales > Cyperaceae > Schoenoplectus > Schoenoplectus tabernaemontani. Next base: position 10,212,462 of record CM073747.1, read on the forward strand.
ATCGCTATAATTATTTATTATTTTGACTTCTATTTTTTTGTTATTTTTAATATATAAAGAATATTATTTTAATAATTTTATTTAATATTTGATTAGTTAATTAATTTGAATCCGATAAATTATTGAATCTAATTACTGACCTGACCAAAATCTTACATCTCCCCTACTTCAATGAGTTGAAGCTTTCTTTTTGCGGTGGAAAAATGATGATTAATCTGTTATTATTCCAATTTTTTCAGCCTCAAGAATCTAACTATTGATTGTCAAAGTTTAACTACTCGCAATAATTATTTGCTGGTGTTCAAGAATTATTAGAAATTGCTAAATTATCTGTTTTCAGTAATTTATAACTACTTTTCCGTTTAATGAAGATGTAGAAATTATTTTTATTTTTGTTAGAATAAATTATCATAATTTATAACATATAAAGCTAATTACATATAAGTCGCATATTACAAAATACAAATGGCATCAAAATGGAAAAAGAAAATACATATTAAAATATGCAGCTGCTTAAAAAGAGTGTCTGTGCGATAACAAGAAGAGAGAATCTAAATCTAGCTAATTAATCATAGTTTCACTTTCACTGACCAGTAAAAATCAATCGGAATGGAACAAAAAAATTACATGCATATCCAAGAATAATAACATCATACTCCAACTAACAATAATTTAATCATCAATTCTTGAGCTTCATCGTTACGACAAAACTAAACTACAACAAATCCAAATCACATGTTCTCACTGAGCACGATTTTATAAAAAGGCGGTATCCAGCCCTCAAATGCTCCTCAAACACGCATATACATGACTGAATTGCACATCAAATCCAGGGCTATGAAGGCAAGTTCAAGTGATAGTACTGTACAAGACCATGGACCCTATGAGAGAGAAAGAGAAACAGATGAGGTAGTGACGAGCCCAGAGAGCAGTCCGACCAAGACAGCACTGTTATACGTGCTCGGCTCATTTTGTATGGTGTTGTTTCTTGAGTCAATGAAAGATTCATTTTTAAATGGGCCACCAACCAAAGCTCCAGTTGCAACATTAGGATTTGGGTTAGTGGATGTAAGCCACTGGAAACCTTTGCAACCAGTATTGGCATCAACTGGAATTGATGCTCCACGGTGGTGCACCTGTTGTGGGTATTTGTCACCGTACCCAACCAGGTAACTCATCTTCATTGGGTTGTCGCCTAAGAGGTAATCGGCCTGGTACAAATTTAACATAAGATAAATACATTAAGAGGAAAAAAAAAATAAGATTCTCAATATAGATAAGAGAGATTTAGTCGTGTTCAAATCCTGGCTACACAAAGCACAACAAAATTATTTGCCTTGGACAGTTTTGGCTGCCTGTTACAAGTTTTAATCCTAATTCAAGCATTTGAACAAAATATGATATTCTGGCCAGCTCAGAATTCTGATATCAGAGTGAGGCAATGATGATATAACATTTCTTTTCAAAAGAAAAAAAAATGACCATTATACCACTCCCTTTCACCATCCTGGCAAAGAACAATAACAATAGTAAAACAAGGCATCAACAGCACTATTTACCTTTTTTATCCATCACCTTGTTGGTTATTTTTCTCAACAAGTTATCTGAAGATAAAGAAAAAAGGAAAAAGGAAAATTACTTGGGAAGATGCAAATTTGCGAAGATCAGTTGGAGAAAATGATTGACCACTGCAGCTCACTTCTGGTGTACGTGTAGTCAGCATATAGTCACTGTAAACAACTGCTAAGAAAGCGGCTGCTACAGGGTGCTGCAGAGCATCCCACTCATCTATCCACACTAAACCACCTAAAGAAATCAATGATATAAAATAATCAGTCAAAGGCTGGGTAAACCAAATGATAGGAAAGGCAAATTAGTTTCACTGTCCAAGAAAGAATAAAAAGCACATCTAGGGACTGCGATATGTCTTTTTGTAAACATGATTTAAACTCTTTATTATTAAACAGATTACATCTATTGTCATCCAATGTACAGTCGACCTTTATTAGACCAGGATATCTATTTTTACTTTCAAAGCTGGCTGATTTTTGCATTGTGGTTTCTTCTGGCATCATATGACTGGGGTTTCAGTAAGTAGGTAAAATTATATATTTATAGAACAATTTGACTGGCTTTAGCTTATTCCTCAACAGTACAGTCAGCATACTTTCCATACTGGCACATCTGTGATGTAATTTAATTTCTAGCTTCCAATCTTGTATTGTAAGTTGGGTACTTTTGATGTATTTTATGAACTATGGTACATAATAGAAAGCCATAACCATAGTTTACTTCAGTGATTACAGTCCTTTTTTTGAGAAAATACCCCAGCAATTACTCTTATATGAGTAATAAAACGCTAGGAATTAAGAAACTTTGGTGGAACTAACCACTTGTTCGGCTAGTAGTGGCAGTTGGTGAATCTGGTAAAAGACCACAAACAACAGCCTCGGCTGTTTTCCTGTACATACTGAGGCCATTGTTCTCTGCATTCGAAGCTTCTTTTGAGCCAAAGAACTTCACTCTCGATAAAAGGACCTGTAAGAATACAAACAGAAAGGGTTAGCACTTGGCACAAACGACTTTAGATATTGTCAGATCTTTTATTAAAAAAAAAACTAAATATAAGAGGAGAAACAGATTTCAAAAGTTCAATCTGAATATGTAAATTAGCAATAACTTATCAGTGTGTGACAATAGCCCCAAAGGGTTTAAATTATATCCTAATTTGTTTATGAACCTAAGAATAAATCAAATAGTGGGTATTACCAATGTAATGTACAGCCAGCTATCAATTATACAGTAAAGAGGATATCTAATTATGATACCAACTTGCCTGTGTACCAGCCCGTTTATCATCCCAGCTAAACCATGTTGGCCGGCCCCAGTCAGCATAAGACTCCCCATTCTTCACTGTTACATAGCTCAAGTACTGGCGATCTCCAGTTGCATGGTACAACCAGCTCGCAGCCCACAACAACTCATCATGATACCCTGTTGAATTGTAAAATGTCTGGATCTTGGGGTAGCTGACAGTATATGACCCCTGATAAGTATCTGCAAAAGTGAACAGCTTCTGTGCATGCTGGATGAGTGTACCAGAGTAGTCCTTATCTCTGGATTTGAAAACTAGTGAGGCAGCTGCCATGGCTGCAGCTGCCTCAGCAGCCACCTCACTTCCAGGGTTGTTTTTGTCAATCTTTGTTAGCGGCCTTTTCTCGGTCATGTCTTCAGGTCTTTCCCAGCACTTGTGATCTATGTCAGGGTCACCAACCTGGAAAAAGAAGGGGAAGAAGACAACTGTCATGCCCAAAGAAGTACTTGAATTATAAGGAATTGTGAAGTTGTTATGTGTGGTGTACAAACCATTGGCATTACATAGGTGCTTCATCGGAAAATATAAAAAATTGTTTTGGATACAACAAAAGAACCCATGAAACATATTTCCAAATTAACATTGAATTACTAAACTCAAGAAAGATTGTGCTTTCAATGATTGTCCATCTATACTCAAATCTTTTTTTCTTATTATTCATGAACAAGTTCTGATTTAGATTACTGTGATTCAAAGAACCAATACTGTTCAAGAAAAATAGAACTAATAATCCTTTCCAAATCTAGATTGCTTGTAAATTGTCATACACTTTTTATGCTTAAAACTGCTTTTCTTTCTGATCTAAATTATACCTGAATGTAAAGCACATTATCAGAAGGATGAGCATTGATGAGAAAATCAGTTATCCACTTAAGTGCATCTAGAGCTGGGTCAAGCTGCTTTGCAGCTGCCATCTGGTCCCCATACTCCAAAATTGACCAGCCTAGTACAGTAGCAGTGAATGCCATAGGAAAGCCAAATTTCATGTGGTCCCCAGCATCATACATTCCTTTTGACAGATCCAAACCCGCTTCCTTCCCATCATTCATGGCTGAATCATCTCTCCAGGAGATCTTGTTGTTTACTAATTTACCAGCTGTACTTAGTATTTAAAAATGTAGTTAGTAACAGCACAGATATGATTATAGAATAGCGTTCTTTTAAAAGATATTCACAATTAAAGTGTTTTTTCTTCCTTTCAGGTTCTACATGAGATCAAAACAGAGTTCCTTTCATTATAGACAAAAAAAAATTGGCATATATTACAAATAGAAAGATGTATTACTTATACGGTGGTGATCCATTAACAATCAAATATGCATGCAATGAAATATTTGTTCACCAATACAAGGGATGCCTTAGTAAATAACAAAATGATAAGTAAAATAAACAATCATTTACAAACACAGGGGAAGCCATAGAATCATTGACATGTGGGAACAACTTTCCTGTAACTCTGGCATCATTTTTTGGAATGTGACATCCAGGGGCGGATCCACCGTGTATGGGGGGGACAGCTGCCCCCTGGATTTTGAAAAATAGTGTTTTTCGGTAATTTGCCCTCCTAAATTGTTTGATTAATTTTATTAAGAAAAAAATATTTAATATTGTGCATAATGAAATAATTATACAAAGATATCAAAATAAAAAAATCCGTAGACAAAAACAGTGCTTTTCGGTAATTTGCCCCTCTAAAATTTTTTATGCCCCTCTAAATTATTTGATTAATTTTATTAAGAAAAAAATATTTAATATCGTGCATAATGAAATAATTATACAAAGATATCAAAATATAAAAATTCATAGACAAAACTTTTTTCATCAACTTGATTATCTATTAGTTTGAGATTTATTTTGTTGTTATTTTTAATATATAAAATATTATTATTTTAATAATTTTTTTCTTAGATAAATAATATATATTAAATTATTATTTTTTATTTAGTACCCGATTAGTTAATGAATTTAAACCCAAGTTATTATAATCCGATAATTGCCCCTTATCAAAATAAGGCATCCGCCCCTGGTGACATCGATTTACCGGATCTACCAGATCTAAAAACATCAACATGTGCTTCCCCAAAATAATCAACAGTAATCAGGGATTGCATTCTCAGATAAATAAAACAACGAACAAGTAAACGAAACTATAACTAAATTCGATTGGAGATCTAAGCTGGTAACATCACAAAATATAAGGTAATCAATCACCTTTCTGCACTTGGAAGAACTGGAGAGCAGTGCCAAGAGCACTAGCGTACTTCTGATTTATCGCGCCTGGTGGGCCCGGGACAGGGAGAGGCTCCGACTTGTGGGACCGCTTTTTCATGATAGCCACCACGCCGGCGGTGACCACCAGCGCTGCCACCACCAGCACTATCAACCAACCGCAACATCCCTTCGTGTACTTGGATGCCCCCATTTCGCAATTACCTCAAAGCATTCAACCAACGATGGCCGGATCAATTGATGATATGTAATTTTGTTAGATCTTTTGGGAATGTAGGAAATGCGGTTAAGGGTGGGGATCTCCAACCGACGGTGGTAGGTGTAATCGTGTAAGGCGTGTGAGTGAAGATTTGGGGAAGAGAGAGGAGCGACGGAGGGAAATGATTTGTCCGAGCGCCTTTTCTGAGCTGGTGTTCCGTTGCTCTCGCTGCTCACTTAGGGGTGTGTGTCGGTTGATGCCAAATTACGGTAATAGCCTCATCAATGGCCGTGATTGATTAGGTCAAGGATCATTTATATTTATCTAGAAGGGTAGTAGAGTGTGTAGCGGGTTTATAAAAGCATTTTATTTTGTATACTATTCTTTTAATAGAACGACTGTATAAACTACTCTTTTTGCAGATTGAAAAAACACAATGATCGGACGCGTACAAAGTAGAGATGAAAGAGGAAACATTCAGAATGAAAAAAATGTTGCCGTCACCATGTAGAAGACTTTGTGGCGGGTCCAACTTCAACTTCAGAGCATAGTAATAAGTGATAGCCTTGGAATTCAGGGCTAATTTTAAAGTTGCTACTAAATACAACATGAAATAATTTATTTTTTGATTTATATTAAAATAAAATTTGTAAATAATTAGGTAATTATTTGTAAAAAATCGCAAACAATGTGTTGAAAACTAAAACATTAGAATGCCAGAAAATAGAAGGACCTATTTTAGGTTTGAATTAATTAATTAATTTATAATATCAACAATCATAAATTTTTATTTTTATTTGAAGTCCAACATAACATTTAGAAAATATACTATATTTATATCGTGCATATGAAAATAATACGGCATAAGTTTTGATGTTTAACATGATACTTGCAATATATATAGAGAGAGTAAAAATACCGTGAGTTTAAGCTCACGGAGGCCTTCCGTGAGCTTAACTAAAAAAATATATTAAATCATCTCTAAATTTTAATTTATCATTCTCATTAAATTCTTTATATGAAAATCTCATGGGATGCAAAAATTTGGAGCGTTTTGAGCTTTTTAAGTCGTGGTTTTTAATTTTTGAAAATCAGTTCTAAAAATATTTAATATTTGAACATCATTTTAAAAAATTAAAAACGGTGGGTTAAAAAACTCAAAACACTCCAAATTTTTGCATCCCACAAGGTTTTCATATAAAGAATTTAATGAGCATGATAAATTAAAATTTGGAGATGATTTGATTTATTTTTTGAGTTAACCTCACGGAAGACCTCCATGAGCTTAACCTCACGGTATCTTTACTATATATATATATATATATATATGGATTGGCTACAGTGATTCCATAAGCATTTCGAGCCGAAATGCTTACGGCTTGAATTTTAAAATTCCGTGCTCCAAATTTTAATTTAAATATCTCGAAAGATTCTTCATATCATAATCTTATAGATTATCAATTTTCATCAAATTTGAATTTAGTTTACTATACTTAATAATTTTTAAAAGATTGCTCTAAAAATAATTAAAAATATCCATTTTTATAGGCCAAATGTTACTATCTTTTAAAAATCATTAAGCATAGTAAACGAACTCCAAACATGATGAAAATTGATAATCTATAAGATTTTGATATGAAGAATTTTTTGAGCTATTTAAATTAAAATTTTGGATATGAAATTTTAAAATTCGAGCCATAAATACTTGGCCGAAATGCTTATGGAATCACCGTAGCCAAACTCTCTCTCTCTCTCTCTCTATATATATATATACACACACACACACACTTAGTAATCTTCTCTGAAATATTAAATAATATTCAAATTGTATAAAATTTGATACACGATAATTTGTAAGTCTAATAACATGTCTATATATTTTTTTCATTTTAAAAAAAAATCGAGTTCATCAAATTAGTTTATTAACATAATCAATTATAAGGCGATACTAGAAAATGGGGAATAGTTCTTATTTACCTTATTTCTTTTTTTTTTTGGATAATATGGCTTGAAATGATTAAATGAACACAATAACTTTTATCCATGGTCAGCCTATCGACCCGAAAATGCTTGTCTACTCTAATTTATCCACCTTTTGTTTTCTTTTGGGGGAAAAATGAACTTCGGTCTATCCTTATAATACTGTCACACACTAGACAAGCGTGTGCACTTAGCTTATGCTATAATCTTATCCGCCCACCATTCCTTTCTCAAAAGAAAAAAAAAACAAAAAAAACAAAAAGACATGCGAGGATCTTAGGAGCTCTTTACATACGGATTGGGATTTGGGCCCCCAACCCAAACAGATTGGGAGTACTAAGATTTCTGGTGTCCATTTGACATCTTAGTTTTTAGTGTTGTTAGGGTTTTCGGCTGGAGGCGGGCCCAACCCAAACAGATTGGGAGTATTAAGATTTCTGGTGTCCATTTGACATCTTAGTTTTTAGTGTTGTTAGGGTTTTCGGCTGTCGCACCCCGCCTCCAGCCTCCAAGAGAAGAGAAGAGAAGAGAAGAGAAGAAGTCTAAGAGAAAGGCGCGCAGATCTGTTCTAGAGATTTCCATGGCACCCAAGGCAGCCAACACGGGCCTGTTGGTGGGGATCAACAAGGGGCATGTGGTGACCAAGCGGGAGCTGCCTGCGCGCCCCTCGGGCAGGAAGGGGCAGACGAGCAAGAGGGTGCACTTCGTGAAGGGCCTGATCCGCGAGGTGGCAGGGTTCGCCCCCTACGAGAAGCGCATCACCGAGCTGCTCAAGGTCGGCAAGGACAAGCGCGCGCTCAAGGTCGCCAAAGGAAGCTCGGCACCCACAAGCGCGCCAAGAAGAAGCGAGAGGAGATGGCCGGTGTTCTGCGCAAGATGAGGTCCGCCGGCCACGGCCATGGCCCCGCAGATAAGAAGAAATCATAGAAATTTTCTCTCTTTATTAGCAACACCCTATTACTTGCATTTTGGGTCTGTAGCCTGTGTCCCATTCTGCTGTTAGTCTCTATTATCTTTTTGAATCAGTGCTTGTTGCTTTTTGAGTATTATGAATCAAGTTTTATCTCTATTATCTTTTTGAATCAGTGTTTGTTGCTTTTTGAGTATTATGAATCAAGTTTTATCTCTATTATCTTTTTGAATCAGTGTTTGTTGGTTTTTGGGTATTATGAATCAAGTTTTATCTCTATTATCTTTTTGAATCAGTGTTTGTTGCTTTTTGAGTATTATGAATCAAGTTTTATATAGGACAATTGACTGTTTCTTCAAAAAAACCTCTTAGTTTCCGGGCCTATTGTGAGTCTCGCAATTCATCAACGTAAAGAACGCAAGGCCTTAACGACAGCACAAAGGCATCAGGTGAGATGCACCAAGAATTCAAGCCTTTAGTTTTCGTCTAGGGGAGCACATATACAGATACCATACCGACTTTATTAAAACAACAACAACAAAGTCTTTAATCCTAAATAAATTGGAGTAGGCTAAGAATAAAACCCAATCTAAAAACATAAATTATTATTCACAATAATTTTTTTTGATCAACTTGTTTTTTATAATATTTTATTATTCAATTTAAATATATTATTATTCATAATCGTGTTATTTCAATTGAATAATAAAAGTACTATACAAAATAAGTTGCACAATTAAGTTATTATTGTGAATAATAACAATTTTAACTTAAATAATAAAATTGATATCTATGGTATGGTATCTCCCAAATATTTTCCTGTGTTTTATGACTTGTAACTGGTGCGCATTTGATTGCTGGGGAAGTATAAAAAAATAAAAAGAAGTATCAAAATTGAGCAATGGATTGTTAAACTTAAACCGCATTTGGTTTATACCATCAGACATAGAAGCAAACTGACCTGCTTTAGCTACTGCTGTATATTTAAAACTAATTCACTGAAGCTATGATTTCAAATCGTAATTTTATATCTTCATACAAAAGTTTCTGCATTTTCCCCGAGATTACCGGAAACAACATCCAAAGAACACTAATCTTGAAATTTTTACTTTCAGATAAGTTTATTTCACAACTCACTTCCTCAGAATTTTCTATTCCAAGCTAAACAGTTATGAATCAAAGAAGCCTAATATTTCTCCATTAGTCTACTACTAAGCTATGAACAAGTCATTGCGGTAGAATATTTACACCCAATTTTCATTTAAAAGCCTGCGACTCATACTGCAGTAAAGACTGTCAAGCTGGGAACACGAGCCTAGGTGCCAGCAGTTGCAGTGGTATAGTGCACGAGCTGCATAAGCAAACCAATGTATGGCAATTATGTCTCAAAAATAATCGTCCAACTGCCGATGCACAATGCTGATGCTGAATAAATAACATCATGCTAACGGAAATTAAGGATCTATTTTTCTCATTTACCACGACAACCACCCAACCTGCAACTAAGAGCAAATCCTAAACAAAGAAAACAACAATAAGACTGATGGAGACAACATCAGCAAAATGTAGAAAAAGCCGAAGAATTTAGTAAATGACTTGATGCTCAAAAATATTGTCATGTTTGATGCATCAAGAAGGAAACTAGATAACTGAACACATCAAATGACTAAGCTAGCTACCTCCATCTCCCTCCACTTTCTTCTCATTACAATATATATGCACCTTGAGCTAAAAAAAACAGGTTAGAACTAATAAAGTACATTAATATGAGGCTAAAAAGCATATGAAAAGATAAAAGAAAAATACACTGGAGAAAAGACAACTGCACAAAATCCCCCTTTAAAGCCAACATATAAACCACTTGAATATAACTGGGAAATGATTAAAAACAACAAGAACATGTTTATGAAAGTTACATCAGTTAATAATTAACAAAAGAGAAGGAAATAAAAATAATCTGTTAGCGACCGCAGGACATGCAGTAATTCTTCAGGTTAAAGAAAAATGTACAAAAGGAAAAGAATACAGCTGTACAAAATCCATCTTGATTTAAAAAAGTATATTACTTAAATATAGACATAAAACATTGAAATAGTGAAAAGCCTGTTAAAAGGTACATCAGTTATTAACAAATTATGAAAGGCATTCTGCCTGGTTCATGACTGCAGGAAAGGCAGAAATTATTCCACTGCTGGAGACGAGCTAACCTGCAAATCAAGTTTTAGCATAAGTCTATATATGGAGAAACCTTACATTCAACACAAACATTGCACTAAGAAAACACAAAATTGGGATCGCCGAGGACAAATGTGATATTTAGCAAACCAAGCTAAAGAAGCACCAAATTTGAATAGAAAAAGGTTCAAGTGAAATCGCTGAGGACAAATGTGATATTTAGCAAACCAAGCTAAAGAAGCACCAAATTTGAATAGAAAAAGGTTCAAGTGAAATCATAGAATTCTTCTAGTCCATTAAGACTTGATACATATAAAGTACCACAACCTTGAAAATTCTCCCAAAATATCTGAAGAAACTTACCAGGTTTGACGGTAATCACATGGATTCCATCTGCAGACCGCAAAATCCTAACCTCAGACCTCTCCAACTGCTAACCTCGTCTCTGCTCTCAACACAAAAATGCTATTCACCGCACCTGTCGAGCAGGACTTGCTGACAACCTAACTATTTGCGGAACAACTATAGATTTACAGCATAAAAGTGCAACCAACAGTTCGAAGACAAAGATGCCCGTACTCATCCACACAAAAATTGTCCATCTCCAACTCCAAATTATTTTCTTGAGAAAAGGCAAATCAGATTCCAGCTTGAGAGAAGCTGAATAAATTTCCGGTATACCTGCGCTGGGCTTAAACTCAGCTCTTTGTTCCAGAATCAATCTTATGCAAGCAGTTGGGTCAGCCCCCTCTTTTAGACCCTTCATTTTAATTTTAATGATTTGGGCTTCTGACAAATAACCAGTTATGAGGGGCCAGGTTTTGATAAAGGTCTCCAACAAGTGCATGTGAGAGCTCTTGAATCTCAACATACACGTTTGGCTTCTAGTATATAATACTCCGCCATCAGAAGACACAAACTCCGCTCTGACCTAACAAAAAATTAAATTAGTCTATACATTAACAAATAAATAGACAAAATGATATGAAAATTTCACCTATAGAAAGCGTTATTCATAAATCTATAATTTGAACACAGAAATAATGGCAGGTGTTATAGGCAAGTGGTTCAAGTTGACCAAATAAAAAAAGAAATTGCTGCTGACAAAAGGACTGCAAGATATTAATCACAGTTCCAACTCATTGAAATTTAAATGGAAAAAAACTAAAAAAAGAACTATAATTTTCTATATAAGCACTACTCTATAGCTTCTTAATGACAATTTGAGTGCATTCAAGAACAATAGAAACAGTAAACATATATTATCAGCAATATTTCCAACTTGTAACAAGTTATGGCATCCTGAATATATCCAACTTGTAACAAGTTATGGCATCCTGAATATATATATCCAACATATATTATCAGCAATATTTCCAACTTGTAACAAGTTATGGCATCCTGCGGTAAAAAAATGTATATGCTATATATGACCCAACAACAGATTGCAGCCTACACAAGTAGGTTTTGTGCCTTAAGACAACCATTTTTCAGATGGTACCAGCTAAAACATCCTTAAGAAACATCGTTTGAAAGGGCTCAACGGCTTTCATATTGTCTGTCTGTGTCTTATCAAAAGTAAAAAATATGGGGCAAATCAATGTACATAAAGATTAATCGAAAACAAAATATACCTGGAAAACCCCAAGTCTTCTGTTATAATCAGATTCAGGTAAGTTCAACAAAACTGTCAACTCCAACTTATGATTTGCAGGGATAACTCTTGTACTGCTCCACTTCTTGTTAAAATTTGGTGCACCAGTACATGAACCAATCGGTACAAGAGCCACTGGGCTAGGTTTAGTGTAGTCAAAGTTCAACTCCTCTTTTATTCGAACCGGCTTCTCCGCTATTTTCCCCACGACCAAGCCACCTCCCAGAAATGAACCTAGAAACATCCCCATGAGCACCATACACACATAAAGGGCCCAAAAGGAACCCCAAAAGATCCTGAAGGCCAACTTCCCAGCCCTTTTCATTCCCAATTTGTCTCCAACATTTTTCAAAATTAATGAAACCTTGCCAAATATATAATTCCTAAGGCGCTTTATAAATCCAAAAGGGTCAGTGATAAGTGTAACTGAAAAGTGCAACAGCCATAAAGGGAATGATATGAAGCTGACTATGATAGAAAATTGGAAAAATATAGCTTTGATTATAAATGTGACAAGAAATTCCAGAAGGCTCGGCGCATGTGGCAGTGGAGGAGGCGAGTTGACCACGGCCGTCAATCCGACCAGAGGATCAGGTTCAATTGTGATTGCGGAATCTGATGCAGTTTCTAGAAGAACCGGCGGAGGATCGATAGTAGCCGTTGGAGAGGTGCTGTGTTTGTCGAAGATGGGTTTGTCAATGGGTTCGATGTCTTCTAGAAAGTCCAGTGCGTCAAAGAAGGAATCAAAATCGGAATCGGAGTCGGAGTCACAGTCGGAATTGGAGGCGGAGGATTTGGGCTCCATTGGAGGAGAGGAGAGGACGGAGGTAGGAAGGAAATGGCGAATGCGTGAGGAGAGAGAGACGCACACGCACCGTCAGCGCGGTTCGTTATTTGTTCATTGATCTTTCTAATTTCCATACCGCATGCGGGATTGACTGGGGAAGCAAACGAGTGAAAGCGACACCGTGGGCTTTTCTAGTCAAATATGGGCTGATGCTGGACCACAGGACTAGTAGCTCTAATTTGCCACGATTATTTTATCTAATAAGAAGTTTGGATAAGATTTCAGAGCATCTCCAATGTCTTCCAATTGACTGTCTAAATTATATATGATCATTATAATTTCAATTTTAATATTATCTAGAAGTTTTAAACTAAACAATAAAGTCTGTCTAACATACCTTGTAGGATTAAGTCATTGCTCGATCTGTGGTGGAAAAAGAAATTTGTAAATTTAGCTGAAACAATGTTTGACGTGAGTGTGGTGTTAAGATTTTGATTTTTAGGAAGATTTGATTAACAACTTACTTGTTTCTGGAGGTGGCAGAATCCGATCTGATCCAAAAAATCTGTCCGATCAGATTTAATTTTTCTAATCCGACTCAAATCCGTTCCGAAATTAAATAACTTGCAATCTAATCAAAATCAATAAAAAAATCTGAAATATATAGAGAGAGTAAAGATACCGTGAGTTTACGCTCACAGAGGCTTTCCGTGAGCTTAACTCAAAAAATACATCAAATCATCTCAAAATTTTAATTTATCATCCTCATTAAATTTTTTATATGAAAATCTTGTGGGATGCAAAAATTTTAAGTGTTTTGAGCTTTTTAACTCACCGTTTTTATTTTTTAAAAATGATGTTCAAATATTAAATATTTTATTATTATTTTTAGAACTGATTTTCAAAAATTAAAAACCATGACTTAAAAAACTCAATACACTCTAAATTTTTCCATCCCATAAGATTTTCATATAAAGAATTAAATGAGGATGATAAATTAAAATTTCAAGATGATTTGATATACTTTTTGAGTAGGCTCACGGTATTTTTATTATATATATATATATATATAGTCCAACTCGATTTCTTTTAGAAAATCAAACTGACTCGGCCCCCGACCCGACCCGACCCGACTCGACTCACTCATCTAATTGTCATCTCTTCTTGTTTCCAAATAAAATTAGAAATTTTGCCCGCGTTATAGATGCTCTAGAAGCATCTTCAATGTTTATCTAATTTATTGTCTAATTCCTACACATTTCTGATTTCAAACTTTTATTGTCTAGAGATTGTCTACTCAGCATATTGTCTGATGGTACAAATCATGTAATCGCTTTAGAAAACCTCTTTAAGTTGATAAGCGTGTATAAACTCATCATACGACGTATTTGACGCATTTCCGAGCTAGGCACTCCCAAACTCGAGAATAAGTCAAATATAACCGTTATCAACTTTAGTTACTGAATAACGCTCTACTGTTATGCCTAACACATGCCTTAGTCTGACAAATAGAAGTTCATTAATCTGCATTGATGGCCCGTAATTATGGCATGTTCCCTATATAATATAAGGCATTCATCAGACACGTAAGGGGCCATTTTTTTTTCTCTGACACAGTACATACAGTATAGAATTAAGCACTAACACACTCTATCATCCACATATACAACGTATCAATTATATTTCGTGTTTCTAAATCGGTGAAATTTATTGTACAATTACAAGATCTAATAATATGAAATAGATCACTAAATTATTTTATTCAGGGATGAAGTTCAAATTTTAATATAAGAAACCGAGATATAAGTTTACGTTGCTAGAGAATTAAATTGATGAACTAAAGAATGAGTCGATACACTATATAAAATAAAAATATATGATAAATTTTTAACCATGATGTGTAACTTATAGAAGATTGGAGAACCCCCTCCCCCCAAAAAAAAACCCATTAAATCCGCCCCTGTTTTTATAAGTGAAAAAAAAAAACAGGGAGAGATTTGAGTCCCGTCAACGTACAGGCGCCTCAAGGAGAAAGATTAACATTATATTCTTTATGAATGTTCAACTGACCCATATTTTCTTTTTTAAAATAACACTAATTTTTATTTATTTTCCAATACAATTATAAATAAAATGAATTTCGGCGCCATAATTTTAGTAAGATATTACTATGACTTTCATACTTTCAAAAATAGAAAGTTCACACTAGACTTATGACAATACTAATTCGTACATTGATTTCCTCCTGATCTCAAGCGAGATCAAGATCACGTTAAAAACCTTTAACAAAAAGATCAAGTAAATTTTGTATTTTACTTCCGAAATCTTGTATCATTATGTTTCACTTTCTTGAGCCGTAACATTTAGACAGTCATATTAAATTTTCGCGTGGTATGGTACCATATAAAGTGCGCGAAATCACTGTGGTCGTTCAATACCATTATATATTTTCTTTTTCACCTTAAAAATTTAGGTAAAATGAGACGCGCACAATGAGTGACGGGCAGAATTTTAGTAGGTTCGCTAATCGGATTAGAATAATTTATAGAGTTTAAATGTATTAATTAATTAGACACTAAATAAAAAAAATAAATAATCCAATGTACATTTTTATCTAATAAAATCATCAAAATAATATTTTTATTAAAAATAAAATTTAAATAAATAATCAAGTTTTCTCTTTTAAAATTTTGACATAATTTTTTCATTATTCATAATATTAAATAAAATTTCTCAATAAAATAATTAAACAGTTCAGAAAAATCAAATTAGCAAAAAATTATATACTATTTTTCAAAATTCACCGAGTCAATTGACCCGTAGACTCTACTGCATCCGCATTTGCGCCCAACTGCCCAAGACATCTCACAAGTTTCATTTTAAACCTCCACTAAAATCTGAAGAAATTTTGCAGTATTCATACGGCTAAATCTACACGCTAAGCGCAGAAGACATATCGGTCTCCTCCCTAGAGTCACTAACAACGTCCACTTGCGAGCATTAATTCAGTAGTCAATGGCAATGGACCTATCGGTTTAGCGACCACGGAATCCAACACTTGAATCCGGGTCTCAGATGAGCGGTCCACCAAATCCAGTCTTCCCGTTATCGCATTCAAACCTGTTACTCCAGCATACCGCCGCACTGAATCAAGAATTCCTAACGAGAATCGTGTAACGGGTCATTTGTGCAGTTCCAGGGAGCATTTTTTTTTTTTTTTATTTTGTGATGAGGATGGAAAACATAAACGTGATGTCCCGTTTTAAGTGTATTTTATCATAGAAAATAAGTGGCTGAATCCGCTCATTTATATTTGATGAATTATCTTTTTGTTCTCATAATTTATGAAAGCCACTTTTAAATAATCATTCTCCACTAATTTTATAATAATTGCATTATTCACTTGTATATGGAGGATTTTTTTCTTTTATACGTCTTCTGCACTCAATTATTAGTGGTAAACTAGTAATTAATAAATAAGTAATGCTTAAATTAACAATAATCAACAAGTTTTAACTCATTACACATCTACTCAAGTTTATAAAGATGAAAGTACAATATGTTTGAAATTCTTTTCTTATTGTTCTTAATATTTATATTGTAAAGATTTTAAATACATAATATAAGTGAGTTGTTAAACTATAAGTGAGTTGTTAAACTTATCTTTGACTCTCCGACTTCATTAAGGGTCCGTTTGGCAAATCAAGGAATAGCTTTGGAAGAGTGGTAATTTTGGAAGAGTGATAGAATAGTATTTTTTTTTGGAAGAGTGGTAGAAGAGTGGTATTCTTGACTATTCGGAAGAGCGAAAATATCGTTTGGCAATTGTTACTCAGAATAGTTAAAATATGAATAATTATGATACTAATAATGATGATGATAATAATAATAATTGTAAAATAATAATCATAATAGTAAGATATTAATAATAATAAAGTAATAAAAATAATCATAATAAATAATAATATTATAATAGTAACATAATAATAAAAATTATAATTACAATCATAATTATAATAATATAATAATAATAAGTAATCATCATTTTAATGATATAATCATAATATAATAATCATAATCATAATCATGATAATAATAATTATAGTCATAATCATAATAATATAACCATAATCATAATCATAATAATATAATAATAAAAATATAATCATAATCATAAAAATAATTATAAATCATTATAATTATAATAATATAATCATAAATTAATCATAAATATAATCAACATATAATAATATAATACAACATAATAAAATAATAATAAAGTAATAAAAATAATCATAATAAATAATAATATTATAATAGTAATATAATAAAAATATAAACATAATCATAATATAGTAATATAATAATAAAAAAATATAATTACAATCATAATTATAATATAATAATAATAATAATAATAATAATAAGTAATCATAATTTTAATAATATAATCATAATATAATAATCATAATCATAATCATGATAATAATAATTATAGTCATAATCATAATAATATAACCATAATCATAATCATAATAATATAATAATAAACATATAATCATAATCATAAAAATAATTATAAATAATTATAATTATAATAATATAATAATAAATTAATCATAAATATAATCAACATATAATAATATAATACAACATAATAAAATAATAAAAATAATCATAATAAATAATAATATTATAATAGTAATATAATAAAAATATAAACATAATCATAATATAGTAATATAATAATAAAAAATTATAATTACAATCATAATTATAATAATATAATAATAATAATAATAAGTAATCATAATTTTAATAATATAATCATAATATAATAATCATAATCATAATCATGATAATAATAATTATAGTCATAATCATAATAATATAACCATAATCATAATCATAATAATATAATAATAAAAATATAATCATAATCATAAAAATAATTATAAATAATTATAATTATAATAATATAATAATAAATTAATCATCACTATAATCAACATATAATAATATAATACATAATAAAATAATAATAAGTAATAATAATCATAATCATAATCATCATAATATAATAATATAATAATAAATAATCTTGATCATAATAATATAATAATCAAATAATTATATTTATATTCATAATATAATAATATAATATTAAAATTATATTTAAAATAATAATAAATAATATAATAAAGTTAATGGTAACGATAATATAATAACAATAATGATAATAATAATTTAATAATAATAACATAATGATAATAATAATAATAAAAAATAATCATAATATTAATATAATAATAAATTATAATCATAAATATAATATAATAATATAATAATACTAAATCTTAATCATAATCATAATATAATAATATAATACATCATAATCAAATAATAATCGTTATTCCGACGAGAGCTAATCCGGTATTCCACCTATAAAGTTTCTCAGCAGAAAGAAAAAAGATATGAGTTGTCCATATCTATTTGATGTTGACATCCGTATCCGCCCTCTGCGTACAGGGGATTTGATATTTGCTACCACAATAACCCGGTACATTCTGTAGTACACACAAATATACTCACGGAACCCCCGAAACAGATCTTGCATTTTTTTTTCTCATTCATTGCCTACCAAATACAATTACCACGAACCGCTTTCGCCTGACCTGAGCCCGACCCCGACCCCTCACGCTTGCATCATAAGTGCTCTCTTTTATCTCTAACCTTTGCCAAATCCAAGCAAATCCCAATAGAGAGAAATTCAGTCTTTCTGCATATTCTGTTCTTCTAAATTTATTCCCCCAAAGCGCGATCTACTTGTCAATCAACCTATAGCGATCGACCCGATCAGCTAGTAAGGGAAGCGATGCGAGGCGGGATGGCGTCGAAACGGCCGATGAACGCCGCGATCTCATGGGTGAAGCGACAGCCGCCGAAGGTGAAGGCGTTCATGGCCGTGGTAGCGGGCATGGCGACGCTCGTTTTTATTCGATTTATCGTACACGACCACGATAATTTGTTCGTGGCAGCCGAGGCCGCGCATGCGATCGGTATCTTGGTTCTTATCTACAAGCTCACTAAGGAGAAGACTTGCGCTGGTTCGGTCTACAATCTTTATCTTTCTTGAATTATTTATTTCTTGGTTTGATTTACAATTCTTACCAGGCACTCTATCGTTGTAGAAGTATTCATTCCCTAGTTAATTTTGTTTGCACGGTCTACAATTTCTGTAGGATGTAGTTAAAATTTGACTGAATTAGGGGATTTTTCTGTTAACTTTTTGGTTTGAAGTTTTTACTAACTTCCTTCAGGTTTTCACTTGGTAGATTTGGTGTCACGACAGTCATCATGCATCAAAATCTTGTTCGCTGTCTTAGACAGCAAATATAATTAGGGTTTTGGGGGACCAAGTATTAATTAATGCACCAGTTCAAGAGAATTTTGTTAAATTGGATATTTTATCCAATGTTTGTTGTGTGCATTCTTGGACAGCATTTACTTACCTACTGTGCTTCCTTAGCTGACCTGAGATGGTTTCCTATAACTTTAACTGCTCTGTGCTGTTTTTTCTTTCTTCTTGTTTTCATTTTTTTCTCTGAAGACAATAAATATGGAGATGGTTGAGATAGAATTCAAACTACCAGATTGGATGTTTATTTATGTAATTCAAAATTAGTTAAGGCTGTTTGATTAGATATAAAAGTTTGGAGTGATTTCAGCCGAGACATGAAATTAGGAGCTTTTTTAAGTTATTGACATTATGTTGGATATGCTCGACCATTCTGAAAGTGCAGACTTAAATTTGTGTATGTCAGTATTATATTTCTGTGCTCTTTAGTAACCATCTAATATTGACTGATATGGTCCATTACCTTTTGTTGCTTTTTTAGGATTATCTCTAAAGTCGCAGGATCTGACAGCTCTATTTCTAGCGGTTAGGCTTTACTGTAGTGTTGTCATGGAGTTTGATATTCACACACTACTTGATACTTGCACGCTTGTGACTACTCTTTGGGTCATTTACATGATTCGGTTTAAGTTGAAGTCAAGCTACATGGAGGATAAAGATAACTTCTCCATTCACTATGTGGTAAAAATTTCTCTTCTTTGAAACTGAGATTTATGTTGTGCGGTTTTGATCTAGTAACTGCAGTGATTAACTTTTCCTTTTTTGGCTTAATTTTTAGATAATACCATGTGCAGTGCTAGCCCTACTTATCCATCCATCTACATCGCATGTTCTTGTAAACAGAATCTGCTGGGCATTCTGTGTTTATCTAGAAGCTGTCTCTGTGTTACCTCAACTTCGTCTCATGCAGAACACAAAGGTACATACTGATGTCCAGGTTCACACTTTGTATCTTGCCACTAGAACTGGAGTTTTCAATTTTACTTGATCAGTACTTATAATGTATGTACCTTATGTTTTTTGTATCTTGTATGTCAAGATCGTGGAGCCTTTCACAGCACACTATGTGTTTGCATTGGGTGTTGCTAGGTTTTTGAGCTGTGCACATTGGGTCCTTCAGGTAATCTTTTCTTCCATTTTAATTTTCAGAAAATATCTTCATTTCATACAAAACTTGTACCTGGTACTGGGGATTTTGTTAATGTTCTGTTGTTTATCATGCTAGCAGAGTTTTTCTGATTCTAGTCGCAATTTTAAAAGGTTTGGATCCATTGACATTGCACTTGATTTTGACGGCCTTGACAAGTAAATAGAGCTCAATTTTCCATCCTGACTGTGTGATGTGTATGATAATACACGAATCATGCATATGTATTATAAGATTTCAAAACTACAATGGTTTAATTTAAATGATGTTTGATGTATTATTTGATGTTACTCAAAATTTTGTAAATATCATTGCTAAGCAATCTATAGTTTATACTCTATACCTTTGACAATCACTCTAGCTTTTTCTTTATGAGTGTCTGGACTGGTTGGACTTGATTAACGGAACATTGCCAGTGTTGCCAAGTTTTTTTCTTTTTCTTTTTGTTACTGTTTAAGGGAACACTTTGGGAATTTGATCCTGATTCATTCCAGAGCACTGAAATTCCTACAAATTTTCCAGAAATTTTGAAATACAAATTTAATGATTTATTAACCATGAGTTAGGTTTTGGACACACGAGGGAGACTTTTGACAGCTTTGGGGTATGGGCTCTGGCCGCCTTTTGTTCTTCTCTCGGAGGTTGTTCAGACTTTTATCCTTGCTGATTTCTGCTATTATTATGTCAAGAGGTAAAAGGTTGATAGTTTAACTTCCTATTATGACTAGTATATCATAGATACAAAAATATTAACTTTTTGGTATGATTTCAGTGTTGTTGGCGGTCAACTGGTGCTGCGGCTTCCATCTGGAGTTGTGTGAGGAAGGATAATTTAGGGAAAGTTGATTTAAAATTTTTCATGTAGCTTAAAAACAACTCTTGACTGTATGCTGATAATCCTTTTTTGTCTCAACTGCCAGGATGGAGTATTTTTGTTTTCGTTGTACTCAGATTGTAAGTTGACTTATAAATTATGCTCAAAGGTTAAAATGCTCGATGGATTAGGTTATGAATCTCAGTATTTGATTCGGGTATTAGAAAAGAGGGCCCCAAATGTTCTCTTGAGAAGTTAAAGCTTAATTATCTTTCTAGTTAGGACCCAGAATTGATCTTAAGTCTGGGTTTGACACCCTCACTGATGCCTTCACTGTAGGGGTGTCAATTATCGACTTGAACCGACGGGTTAATCCGACATGATCCGAAGATAAATGGGTTGGATATAGGTTTAATTTTTTTGATCCGAATCATATCGGGTCGGGTTCGGATCAACCCGATCTGATTCAATTAATTATGATTTTTAATTTTATGATTTAGTACTAATTAAAGCTTAAATCTACACTAATTATATACTAATTAAGATTAATTATAAATTAATTAATATTTAATTGTTTAAAATTATATAAAAATAATTAATAAATATTTAATTATTTTATACGGGTTGGGTCGGGTTGATCCATGACCCGATCGGGTCGGGTATGGATTAAGATTTTTTATCCGAATTTAATCGGATCGGATTCGGATCGGGACAAAAATAATAATAAAATAATCTAATCCGATTAAACCCATTGACACCCCTATTTCACCGTAATCATCTTAACAAATATCATATTAAGTCATGATAATTTAAAATAATTTAAAATAATAGACCAATTGAAAAGGTGTGATGTTGTGTCGAATTAGATATCCTAGTAGGTATCCTTCATTTCATTTCTATTGTGGGAATATCAAATGTGGGATACTTTTCATGATATCCCACTACGCCAACATGCTACTTGTTCTAAAGTTTACAATCGCGACCTCAAGTACTAGCTTTCTATTTATTGTTATGAACCTCTATCAAGCACACTTGCAATGTGGGCCTACAACAGATTATTGAAAATGACCTTGCTCTAAGTACCGGACAAGCCTAGAAACCATTGCATCACGCAGCATACTTCAATATTATCTGAAATCAGTCGAGTTTGCTGATCACTAATCCATACCCTAACTGAGGAAGTCACACTATCAGATCAGAATGACCATACCTATGCAGCTATGCCTGATGCAGTCAGGGGCGAATCTAAAGAGAGCCGAGGGGATAGTGTCCCCTTCCCCTAAATTTTGAAAAATAGTACTTTTAGATAATATTTTCGGTAATTTGTTTCTTCATGAATTTTTTTTGTCCCCTCTGAATTATTTATTTATTTTTATTGAGAAAAAAATATTTAATACTATGCAAAATGAAATAATTATGTAAGATTTCAAAATATGATGTTCCGTAGAAAAAAATTTCTTCATCAACTTACTTATTTATTATTTTGAGTTTCATTTTGTTGTTATTTTTAATATGTAAAAGGATATTATTTTGTTAGTTTTTTATTGGGTAAGAATATACAACAACAACAAAGTCTTTAATTCCAAATAAATTGAGGTAGGTCAGAAATGAAACCCAATCTGAAAGCATAAGATCAAAGATCTCAAATATAAATGATAATAATGATGTTGATGAAAATAATAATAAATAAATAAAATAAAAATAAATAAAAATGATAAGGATAAGGATGATGATAATATGATAATAATAATGATAATGATGTTAATAATATGCTAATAATAATAATAATATAGTATAATAAATTTATATTATAAAATATATTTTTAAATTCTTAATTCTAAACTCTAAAATTATAAAATCTAAGAACTAAAAAATTAAAAACCTGAAGTTTATAATTTTACTATCCGACTCTAAGAATACATATTAAATTATTATTTTTTAGTACCTTATTAGTTAATGAATTTGAATCTTGATAAACTATTACAATCTGATAATTGTCCCTCCTGATCAAAATCTTGCATCCGTCCCTGAATGAAGTGACCCTAAATGAATACAATCATGAATAAAAAAACCATGTTCAGCTCCTATGCCATGTTTCAAAGTATTTCAATCAGAAATAAGTGAATCACTCTGCTTTGAAACAGAAAGAATTACTTTGTCTATCAGAATTTAGCCGATGCAAAGTATATATCTAATATTACTAGCAGGTTCAGGTCGTTGAACAATAACAAGACAAGTAGTTATTCTGGATCGGTAGTTAGTTTGAGTCCCCTGCCTGCTTTGTTTATGCAATCTAGTCAAGATTCGAGTAGAATAGTTGACAAAAGAAAGATTGGGCAGCCGTCGTTCTCGCCTTGAATATTGAATAGTGTTTTTCTTTGAGCTCCAGTAAAATTAGATCAATCCATCGTTTGACTTTGATTATACCGGGAATATGGATTGAACTTTGAAGACCAGTTAGAGGAGCTTTGAGTTCTCCCTCGTGTTGCCGGGCGTGTATTCTCTGGGTTTTATATTTTGCCACTAGATACCGGTTCTAATAAACACAATTTTTGATATATGAAAATTTATTATTATTAAATCAGAATTAATAGTTGATCGGATGGTTCAGAGCAGAAAAACATAAGTGCATAACAAAACAAAAACTGCTCCGTAGAGGATGTGATCTTTACGCCGTCGGTATGTTGAGGGCCACTATGGGCTCTTGGGCTGTGCTTGAATTGAACCGGACTGCAAAAGAGGCCAGGTTTGAAAAATTATTTTAGTTTACCATTTTTCCAATGCAAGACTAATACTCTTCATATGGCATTTTGGAATAGCAAAAAGTAGCAATAACATTATTATTTCGATGAATTAATTTGTTAAATGAATTTTACACTAAGTAGAATAATGCGAAATAGTGTTAATTTGATATAATAACCTATAGGTGGTATATCATATTAGCTCTCGTCGGAATAACGATTATTATTTGATTATGTTATATTATATTATTATATTATGATTATAATTATGATTAATATTATTTTTATATTATGATTATAATTAAGATTATATTATTTAATATTATTTATAATTATTATTATTTATTATTATATTATATATTACTATTATAATTATGATTATGATTATAATTTATTATTATATTATGATTATGATTTATATTATATTATATTATTATGATTATGATTAAGATTATGATTATTATTTTTTTATTATTTATTTATATTGTATTATAATTTTGATTATATTATTATATAATTATTTATTATTATATTATGATTATATATTATTATTATATTATTATGATTACGACCATAGTAACAAGATTCACGAGTTATTCATGAATAATTCATTTTTCACCCATAGCTGGATGTTTCACGAATAATTCGTCGATTAAATATAATGTACGCTTTTTTGTCAAAAAAAATATTTTATTCGCGAATTATTCAGAAAAAATATATTATATATTATTTTATATAGAATTTTATAGTTTTTAATATATTTTTAATATTTTATCATTATAATATATATTTTATTTATATTATATGAAATGAACTATTTTCAAATTATATCCGCATTATACCCGAACGTCAAACTTTTAACCTCGCCAAACATTTCCCGAATCGAGAACTTATTACTATGATTATGACTCGATTATTATTATCATGATTATGATTATGATTATAATTTTGATTATGATTATTATTTATTTATGTTATTTATATTATATTATTATTATATTATTATTATTATTATTATTATGACTATGATTATATTTTTATTATTATATATTATATTACGTTTATTGGTCATATTATTATGATTATGATTATGACTATGATTATTATTATTTATTATTATCATGATTATGATTATTATTTTATTATTATTTCATTATGGTCTATTATATTATTATATTATGATTATAATTATGATTAGATTTTTATTATTATATTATTATATTATGATTATGATTATATTCTTATTATATTATTATGATTATAACTATGATTATGATTATTTATTATTTTATTATTATGATATCATGATTATATTATTATTATTATTTTACTACTACTACTATTATCATTATCATCATCATTGTTAGTATCATAATTATCTCTATTTTAACTATTTTGATTAATAATTATTAAATAATATTTTCACTCTTCCGAATAGTCAAAAATATCATTCTTCTACCACTCTTTTTAATATAACACTATTTTATCACTCTTCTAAAATTATCACTCTTCCAAAACTATTTCTTAATTTGCCAAATGAATCTTATGCTTCGTATCACTCGAATGTACTATAATAAATTATAAAAATGTTGTAGTCTATCTAGATAGTCTATTAAATTATTTTCAGAAATTTAATATGGATTCCTTTTTCTTCTACTTTGGTAGGTGTATCCTTGTATTATGACCCTACATGCAAGTTATCGCAAGGATATTGTCCCAATATGTTTTAACAGCGATTAGGGAAAGTGATTCAGTAAAAAGAAAATTAAAATAAACTTAAGTGGATTTAAATTTTTCATAGAAATATATTTCCATCAGTTGAAAAAAAAAGTTATAAAAAAATGCAAATATCCAAGGGCGGATGCAGTAGAAGTCGGGGTGGGTCAACTGACCCCTCTGGATCTTTAAAAGTAGTGCTTTTAGGTTAATAATTTATTATTCTAACCCTCTCTGAATTTTATTTTTGATCCTTGAAATGTTTAATTTTTTTATTGAGAAAAAAAATTTAATATTATGGATAATGAACTAATTATGCAAATGTTCTAAAATTTTAAGTCCCGTACAGAAAAGTTTTCATAATTGACATGATTGTATATTATTTTGAGTTTTATTTTTATTATTTTTAATATATAAAAGATATTATTTTGATAATTTTTATTAGGTAAGGATATATATTGAATTATTAATTTTTTTATTTAGTACCCGATTAGTTAATGAATTTTAATTTGTTAAGTTATTACAATCCGATAATTAACCCCCCTATCAAAATCCTGCATCCACCCCTATAAATAACTCTTTGAGGAAAAATTTTCTTTCTGATTTTCTGTTTTGGAAAGACTTGAGCTGTTATAGACTTGCTAGTCATTTGTGTGAAGGTCTCAAATAAATTAAAATGTGAGTTCTATATGATGATAATCGGTGCATGTGATGATATATGATATAAAATATTGGACTATTAAAGAACAATACATTCAGAAGATAAATATAGTCAAAATAAGGATGTTGTATTGGATTTGTAGTCATATAATAAGAGATCAAATCAGAAATGATAATATATAAGATAAATTTGGGGTAGTTCCAATTCAACATAATTAGTCTACATTATTTTTGATAGTTTAGTCATATCCAACGAAAGCCACTTGAAGCACTGATCTATAGTTGTATTCTAAATAGTCCTAAAAGCATTAGAAGAGATAGAGGTCGAACATGAATGATATTGAAGGAAGCGATAAAAAAATATTTGAAGAAATAAAATATATATCTAAAGAACTTATTTTCGATAGGAGTGCTGAAAATGATAACTCATGTACTAGAGTATGATTTAGGAGTTATATTTTAGGGTTTATGATTTTTAAAATTTAAAATTTTAGGATTTAAGATTATAGGATTTAGATTTTATAGTTTAGGATTTAGGAGTTTACTTTTATTATTATTATTATTATTATTATTATTATTATTATTATTATTATTATTATTATTATTCTTATTTTTATTATTATTATTGTGATGTGAATGTATGTTATTGTCATCTACTTTATTGTTGGTGGGTATATGAGATTTTAGGGTTTATGATTTTTAAAAGTTTAAAATTTTAGGATTTAAGATTATAGGATTTAGATTTTATAGTTTAGGATTTAGGAGTTTACTTTTTATTATTATTATTATTATTATTATTATTATTATTATTATTATTATTATTATTATTATTATTATTATTATTATTATTATTATTATTATTATTATTATTATTATTTTGATGTGAATGTATGTTATTATTTTCTACTTTATTGTTGCGTCGTGTGGGTATATGTAAGTAAATATAGTTCAAATATAGTTACAAATAAATTCACTAATATGTATGTTGGTAATATGTATGTTGGTGTACTTATGTCAATTATTATCTATACTTACGCTGCTACTAAAAATTCATTCACACACCGATGTAATAAATTCTACTAATGTATATATGAACATGAGATAATATGTGTAATAAATATTTTTTTTTTAGAAAAAATAAAGGTACATCTCGTGACTTGAATATAGAACTAGTACTACGGCATCCAGTACATCTCGTGAGTTGAATTAGGAAATAATTATACAGTATCAAAAGTAAAGATATATATCGTGACTTGTTCAAAAACCATCATTCACAAATAAGTTACGGGTATCTAACTAGATCCAAACAGTCTACATATTATTATTTTTGCTAAACATGGTATTCATATCGTGAAGTTACATGTTAACTGTAGTTTCATAAAAATTTTAAAAAAATAGTCACCTTCACATAAGCTGTATGAACATATGTAAAGAATATATAAACATCTCTCAATAACAGCATGTACACTTTTAATTACAGGAATAAGCATCTAGAACCAACTAAAATTTATTCTTGAACATGATGATCACTCACCTAATCACCCTAATCACTAATTAAGCATATACAAATTATTTAAATTATATCTTATAATTAAGCATGTGTTAAAATATCTTAATTTTTTAATACACGCGGTAGTTATAAAAACTCATGATAATAGATATGAATACTCATGATAACAGATATGAATACTTATAATATAATAAGTATGAACACCTCACCCTACATCCTACACGTCCAACATTCATTCAAAAAATATAAAATACTAATATGAATGTTTATACTTAAAATAGACTGTGATCATATCAAATTAATGAAGTATTCATAACTTAATTATGGGGTGTTATATCTATTTGTGTAATATAAAAACTTATCAAAAATAAAAATATTATTGAAAATAAAAAGTTAGAAGAAAAAATATTTGAGAGACGATTTAGTAATAGAAATATTAATGAAAATAAAAGTTTTAAAAAGAAAATAATTGAGAGAAAAAGAAAATAATTGAGAGATAAATTTAAGAGAATTTTGTTGGGATAGAAAGATTTCCTCTATCGTGAATCGACCCGAATTGAAATAAAAAATATTGTGATTTAAAATTTGGACTGACGTACTTTTTGGATATGGACACAGATGTGTAGATGTAGTAGTAGTAATTCTATAATCAACTTGATAGCATTTCTTCCACATTGCTTACAGTTTTGGAGTTAAGACTCATGCATTGATTTTTTTAGTATGAAAAATATATGCAAGATTAGATGAGTATATATGGGGAATATTATTAGTTTAGGTTATCTTAAAATTTCTTTTCCTATTCGGTTTGTCAATTTTAATTTTATAGAAAGGGAGTTGATATATATATTATCATCGATACATGTTTAATTATACACATTATATGAGTTATTATATATGTTGTTGACTTTACAATCAGGGCGGATCCACTTCTAGATTTCGGGGGGCAGCTGCCCCCTTGAAAAATAGTATTTTTCGATAATGATTTCGATAATTTGCCCTCTCTTGAAATTTTTTTTGACCCTCTAAATTATCTGATTAATTTTATTGAGAAAAAAATATTTAATATCGTGCATAATGAAATAATTATATAAAAATATCAAAATATAAAGTTCCGTAGATAGAAACTTTCTTCATCAACTTGATTATCTGTTATTTTGAGCTTTATTTTGTTGTTATTTTTAATATATAAAATGTTATTATTTTAATAAATTTTTTATTAGGTAAAAATATATATTAAATATTAATTTTTTATTTAGTACCCGATTAGTTAATGAATTTGAACTCGATAAGCTATTACAATCCAATAATTGCCCCCCCCCCTCGACTAAAATTCTGCATCCGCCCCTATTTACAATGCTGTGTATTTTGTACAAGATACTATAATTATACATATTAAATGAGTTATTATGCATAATAATTGTATTTGATTTGAATGATGGAAGTGGTGTAGGAAATGAGCGGCATAGTACAACAACAACAAAGTCTTTAATCTCAAATAAATTGGGATAGACTAGAAATGAAACCCAATCGGAAAGCATAAGATCAAAGATCTAAAATATTAGTGATAATAATGAATATGATGAAAGAAAAAGAAAATAAATAAAATAATAATAATAATAATAATAAATAAATAAAGATGATAATATGCTAATAGTATAATTATTCATATAATGTGCATAATTATAAATTCATAGTGTCTGATTTTTCATACTGGAAACCTTCATAATTAATTTGTTTTGAGAAGAAAAAAAATCAATGCATGAGTCTTAACTCCAAAACTGTATCATGTTGAAAGCTAGCGTTACTTGACGCATGATTTAGTTGATAATAAGAAGGATATATACTGATATAGAGTCCTGATTTATGCCTTTTTCACTTCATTTCATTATCATTCTGCATAAATTCCATGCGATTAAATTTTTTTGAGAGACATCTTTTTATTAGTGTTTAACTGTTTATCGAAACATAAGAAAGCATTGATCATTTTGTATTTTATTAATTTTGCGGATTCTATTAATTTTACAAATATTTTATTAATTTTGAGGATTCTATCAATTGTGCGGATTCTATTAATTTTATAAATATTTATATCTAGCACTAATTTTATTATAAATAAATGATATATTTTACTTAAATATAATTTATGTCTAAATCAATTGTAAAGAGTTTTTAATTTTAAAATAAAAGATGATGTGCAAAATATAATATTTTTTTAGTATGTTATATAATGTGTAGTTTTTTTTTTTTTTAATAAAACTTAATATTAATTGCTATCTAATTTATTTGAGATACCATTTTTTTAGACCCCTATAAATGTATAATAACATACAAATGGAGAGAAAAAATAAATTTGACTTAAATATGAATCGTCATTTTTATAAAATTAATTAATTTTAATCATAAATTGAAATATAAATATTTCTGTCATTATATATTATCTGATATCATTAATTTACAAATTCAATTCATATAAATATCGATAGATATAGATATAGATAAAAAAACTATTCAAACAATTGCTATTATAAGTAATTTCTATGGTAGTTTGTTCCGAGAAAAAGAAAACTCGGTCTAACTAAAAAAAAAGAAAATAGAAAATAGAAAACCAAAAAAAGAAAACAAAAGGCAGGTCGGTCGTGCCAGCTTATAAATAGCCCACCTAGCGGCGTAGCCCTCCTCTCTCCGATTCCTGAAGAACCCGCTCCAAGAATCTCTGTTTTGTACTCATTCGTTCTCTCGTCGTACTCGCAACTCGCAACTCGCAAGCGCAAATGTCGGACCCAGACTCAGACCAATACTGCCGCGACTGCAAGCGTGAAACAGTGTTGGTGTTCGACCACTCGGCCGGAGACACCATCTGCTCCGAGTGCGGTCTCGTCTTAGAGGCGCACTCCATCGACGAAACCTCCGAGTGGCGTACCTTCGCCAACGAGTCGAACGACAACGACCCGGTTCGTGTCGGCGGGCCCATCAATCCGCTCCTGTCAGGATGGTGGTCTCTCCACCGTCATCATCAAGGCTGGAGGGGGCCGCTCCGATCAACTTTACTCTCACTTGGGAAGATTGCAAAATCAGGTGGCTGCTAATCAATCGTTAATTCAAGCCTTTGCAAAGATTAGTAATATGGCTGATAGGTAAAAAATTGTGTGATGCATGTTTTGTTTTTTCCTTTTTCTATCCTCAGTTTTGATTGTTTTTGCAATAGGACTTCTGTGGAAGTTGCACAGATCTTGAGTTTTGTAGACTGTTTGCTTTTCTGTTCTCAACTTGTGGCACGGCTAACTTAGGATTATGAGAGTTAATTTTGGTAATTTTTTTGGTGTTCAGATTTCACCAATTGGAACATATTGGTTCATCTATTTGTTAATGTTTAAAATATCCTTTGGTAAACTAAACATAATGACTCATGAGATGATTGATCGGCCTCCCTTTTTATTACAAGCAATAAGTTCAATCACAAAACTTGAGGAAATTCTTCATCTCAGCATTTGCTACTACTTAATTTCTTTCTTTTTTTGGGTAACTGGACCTGATTAAGTCACATAAAACATTCACGGCAGTTATGCAAATTATATATTTTCGTTACTCTACTAATTATAGAATTGCCCCTTTTACTCTGGCAGGTTGGGGCTGGTAAACACTATCAAGGTACAAAATTTACAAATGTGCTTTTAGATGAAAATTGGCATGCTTCACATGCAGTGCAAATCCTTGCATTTTGGCTCTGCATAGAACTGATTATTTTTCTTCCTATATGAAGGATCGGGCAAATGGGATATACAAAAGGCTGGATGAGAAAACGATCAAAAATAGGAGTCAAGATCCAATTCTCGCTGCTTGCCTCTATATAGCTTGTAAACAAGAAAATATTCCCCGCAGTTTAAAAGGTATGTTTGCGCTTAATATCTTTCCTCTTGTGTCTTGCAAGAGTAAGGCTGTAGCTAAGGTCACTGGTGCTGGTTCAATGCCAACACTAGTTGTCCTTAACCCAGATTTATCCGCTGGCATATGTAGAATAGAAAGAATATGAAATTTGAAATATATATATAGAGTCCGACTATGGTGCTTTGCAAAGCACAGAGGCATTGTGTGTTTTGCGCTCTATTTTTAATTTCAAGTCAGAAATAATCGATCTGAACCGTTCAATCTAATCTTCATATTAAAATCTATTAATAAATCAAATTTTATATTTTTTAGAATTTTTTTGCTATTTTTGTTGATGAGGAGAAAATGACTTGATCTTATTCATCCAAAAATTTATTTTCCCCCTATCCAAAAAATATAAAATTTGGTTTACTAATATATTTTGATATTGAGATTAGATTGAGCGGTTTGGATCGATTATTTTTGACTTAAAATTAAAAATAGAAATTTGAAAAATACCATAGCTAATTCTATATATATAAAAACTGAGAAGAGATCTTTACAGAGGCACTCGGATATGCTGATTGGGAGGGTAATTTTACCACTTGGCCTTGGCAACCAATCATCAGAAAACAACTGGAACTTTGCAAATTTTGCTTAATAATCTTTTGTATTTATTTTTGGAAATAGAAATGTCCACAGCTTCAGTTGGGATGAAAATGAAGGATGTTGGCAGAGCAAATGCATTTATAGAAAAACAATTGGGAGTACACAGGGGCACAACAATGGAGTCAATGGGCTCTATTCATCATGCGGTCAATTTTGTTGTATGCATTCCTTCATTTAATCCCATCTTAACAGAAATGATTCATTTCAGCTTATTGAATTTCCTTCAAATATGTTAA
This sequence comes from Schoenoplectus tabernaemontani, assembly GCA_037127355.1. NCBI lineage: Eukaryota > Viridiplantae > Streptophyta > Magnoliopsida > Poales > Cyperaceae > Schoenoplectus > Schoenoplectus tabernaemontani. The sequence goes on from CM073747.1 coordinate 10,245,046, forward strand.
CACAAAATTAATCCAATTCCAGTGATTTTGTGCTCTAATATATAGCTTCAAACAAGGAGATCTCCAAAATATTTGATTGTGATAGCTTATGAGATCTAGCCACGTATTTCATTTGATTACTTCCTACTTCCTACACATTTTGTTCATTCATGAATTCATCCAAATCCAATCATTTTGTGTGGTGTAATACCTGAAAGCAAATATCCTTTACTAAACAGAATGATGGCATTTCCTAAGAAGTCTTGTTGATATAGCTTAAAATCACGCACAATAAACCCGTTTATTGTGTATTTTGATATCCGGTTGTTAAATTTGTAGAAACGTTTCTGTTCGACGCTGGGCTTAAATCCTAGCACAGTGAAGACAATTCAACAGGTTGTAGAAAAGTGTGATGAGATTGATTTAAGGTATGAGCTTTATTTAAGCATTTACTTCATGTTCTACTGTCATTTGCATGATAATGCCATTATTTTGTAAAATGCTTAGAACATGAAAAATATTATCGGGATGATTCTACTTTCTTTTTTAAAATCCACTTCAGGAGCTCTCCCATATCAGTTGTGGCTGCTGCCATTTACATGATAACACAACGATCTGACAACAAGAAGCCTATAAGAGGTTCTATTCTTTTAACCTTTTCTTTTTCTGAAACTACATTTAACTTCTACTCAACTCCTTTGCAATTTCTTTTTCTCATGATTTCTTCTTTCAGATATATCAGTAGCTACTGGCGTGGGAGAAAACACTATCAGATCTGTTACCAAGGTGATTGAAGCTAAGCTTCAGACAAAGTCATTTGTTAATCAGAGGCACCCTCAGCAACAGATGGCGCTAAAATAATACTAGTTGCATTTCTATTCTCCTGCACTGTAGAGTCCATTTATCATTCTTTATTAGAATGAAAGATGAGGATCTAAGTGTCTTCCTCGCTTTGTTTTCCTCCTTTGTAAGTACATGAAAGTTCTAGAATTTTTAAAATTTATATATAGGTTTAGGGCTTTTGGCTAGCGTTCTTTCATCTCTTGCTTAGTAGAGGAGGAAGTTTTTTGTAATGTATTAGAGATATAGTGTAGTGTATTCTTTCGGTGGTGTATTTGGAGTTCAAATCTGCTATTATTTTTGTCCAATAATAAGATTGTATTTTTAAATCTAAAAAAATATAAAACAAATCATAAAAATACAAAAAAAAATATGGATATGTTTTTTTACATGTAGATTGATAACCCGTCAAATTTTATGTAATTTTGTTAATGTTTGATAGTCCATCAAAGACCGTTAAATTGGAACCGTTACTGACATTAATAAAAGATCATTAAATTTGATATTTTTTTATAATCTATTAAACATTAATAAAATTGCATGAAACTTGTCGGGCTATCAATTTATAAGTAAAACAGCATATGTATAAAAAAATTTCTATTTTAAAAATTTTTATTTTTTAAATTTAAAAGTAAGTTACTATCATTGGAAAAGAATAATAGCAAATTTGGACTGGATGTATTTGAGAGTAACTTAATATTTCATTGGTTTATCCCTTTTAATGTACTCGCAGCATGATTTTTTTTTCGTTTTGAATAGAAAAGGCCTTGGATAACTAATTTCAGAGATGATTTTATCTTCAATAAATATAAAGAGATAAATTTCAAAGAAGGTATAAATTTATTTTTCGAATTACTGATTGCGATTAAATACTCGGCAAGATTTCAATTTTTGAATCATCCGAGTTTATTGAAGTCTAAGCAAAACATGTTTTCTCGAATAACTCGTGACAAACGCTTTGAATAAAGAAACAACCTCTGAGTGATGAAAAAACAAATGAAAATCAGACGAAAAGTTAAATAAAGAAATAAATTGTAAACAAAAAATAATTGAGAAGAAAAATAAAATAAGAGGGATGGGGGGAGAAGCGAATCAGGAGCCTCCCCTTACCAAAGAGTTTTGTTGTGGAGTCCTCGTGCGGAGGGCTGCTAGGATTTTTGTCTGCACCACAATTTCCAACCATAATGTTTTCTGTATTCAGCGCTTCAACAAATTAATCAACTAAAAGTTATTGCCAAATCTGTGTTATTAACAAAGAAATATTACAATTGCCTTCCATGTTCATACTAGGCTGCAAGAAATATTCGTAGTTCGTTCGTGTTCGATTCGAAAAAAGTTCGAAAAAAGTTCGTTCGATTCTAGTTCGAAATTAATTTCAAATCAAATTGATTCGATTCGAAATTATATCGAATCAAACTCAAACCATGGTGAGTTCGTTCGAAATGTGTTCGCGAACTATTTTTGTTTGAATTTGTATTAATTATTTGATTGTTTGAGATTTTGAGTAGTATGAATTCATATAAAATTTATTAATTTTTGTTGAATGAACTTTTAGTTTTGTATGAATTTATATTAAATTGACATCTTTTATATTTGATTCTGTTATTTTGATATGAATTGTGAAATTTGTTCACCTAATAATTCTATTTCAAACTATTTACGAATCAAATCAAACAGTTCGAATATTTAACGAATCAAATTTCAAACAATGGTTTGAGTTCGAAACTGCCTATCTATTTCAAATCAAACTAGTTCGAAATAGATTTCAAATCAAACTCAAACACAAGTCGGTTCGTTCGTGTTCGATTCGTTTGCAGCCCTGTTCATACCTCCAGTTTTTAGTAATAATAAGTTTTATTAAATTAATATTATTAAAAATAAGAGTGAGAAACGCAAAATTTTAAATATACGAATGCCAGTGGCGCGTTTCATTATTTTTACGAAACGCGCCACTGCCAATGGCGTGTTTGCTTCTTATATATACAAAACGCGCAGCGCCTCTCCATCTCACTTGCGCGGGGTTTGGACGAAACGCGCCCTGCCAGTGGCGCGTTTCATCAAAATAATGAAACGCGCGCATCGCCATGGCGCGTTTCGTCCACGCCACTGGCAGTGGCGCATTGTCATTCGTATATTTGAAATTTTATGATTCTCACTCTTATTTTTAATAATAATTATTAATAATAAAAACTGTCATACCTCTATAGTATCTCTTACGCTTTCATAGTTGTCCATTCTTAGTTTTTAACTGATGTCCACTATTAGATAGACAAGTGTTTATTTCATTTTAAGTGGTGCGCATGTTCGTTTATCAAAGTTTTTCATGACTTTATCACCCATGTATTGGAATGCAATGGTTTTTATGGTCGATTTTTTTTTCAAATCGTTCAGCTGCCAATTCCATAGATTCTGAAATTGGGAGATATATTACATTTGCATCACTGTTCTACACATTGTTAGTGAAAAAAATTATTCAATAGGATCTAATTTGTTTTTTTCCAAGAGAGAAGGTATCCACTGAGCTATCTTATCGTGACCTATATTCAGTGGCGGAATCAGAAACGATCGATAGAGAGTGCCCGAGTCAAGGAAATAAAACGTCCGGATCAAAAAAAATTATTTCTTTATTGCACGAGCTTATTTTTTTAGTGAATCAAAGAGGTGTTTGAACGCCGACTGACACCCACCTTGGTACCGCCTCTGCCGATACTCAATAGAGTCCAACTGTGGTGCCGTAAAATTTACAGGGGACAGCGAATAAAGAGAGACAGAGAGGTGATTAGAGCACAGTAGAACGAAAAATGTTTAGAATTTATGAGGCCTGTTTAAATTTGAGTTCGGTTAGTATCGTAGAGGTTGCGAATTCCATCAAATATAACCCTTTCCAGCTAAAAAAGCTCTTGCCGAACAGGGTTTAAAGGAAATTCATTCAAACGATTCTGCTTTTCTTAATTTGTTCTATGTTCATTATAGTTCATTATAGTGATACTGTAGTGTGCTTTGTGCATGGCATTTGTGTTAATCTTCTCCTTATTATAGATATTACTGACATCAACCAACCTTATTTTCATTAAATTTATGAATCTCAAGTTAAAATAGTTATGGCAAAATCACAAACTCGACTTAAAAATATATATCCACGGCAGAAAGTGTTTTCATTTGCACGAATCTTATATAACAAAAAAACATACTAGTCATTTGATTTTTTTTAATAAAACATATTTAGTGTCATTTTATTCTGGTCAAGTGTTTTCATTTGCAGACAATAAAATTAATATTATGTGTGCAAAACAATTCCTGCGCTGTCAGTATGAACTTGTTGATAGATTGGCGACATATGGTTTGAAATCTGAATAATCTCACTGTAACACATCTAAAGCGATCCAAATGTGTTCAAGGGATGAAATGAAAATGATTAGGTAGAAGATGAACTTTTGAGGTATTTTGAGATAATTTGAATAGAAATTGAGATATTGGATAGAAGAAAAGCCACTAATAAAATCAGAAAAGAGCAAATTGATAAAACTTTATGTCATTTCTTCATATTGAATATAACGAGGGAATAAGTTTATATAAGCAATTATTTCATCTAATTTTCTAATTTTATTTATTGCTCCCGTCAGTTGTCTATTATAATATCTCTTAATATAATTATTGTAGAATATGCAAGATACCATATTATTTTATTTTATTTTATTGTTATTATTTTTTTTGCAACCGCCTCTTGCACATATGATTCTATGACCTCCGTGGAAAAAAAAAACTTCAGCCGTTTGGTTGGACCGTAGGACTGTTTTATGTTTGACTCCATAAATTCTGAAATTATATTTCAGAAATTTGTTCTACATTTTGGGTGACTTGATTTTGATTGGATAATTATAAGTAGAGATTGGTCCAAACAGTTTCTCTAAGTCAGAAGAAAATTTTATATTTCCTTCTCAATTCCTTTTTTTCACATTATGCAGGTGAAGATCATACTCTTGCGGCGTTCCTTTTTTTTTCTTTTCTTTTACCGACTCCCATGCCATGCCACAGTATACACCTCCATATATTAAGGATTAAACCAAATTGCTATTGGCTTTTGATTTTAAAATCTCTATTATTTGGAGATTAAACTATTATCATCAGGAATTCAGGATATAACTTCAATAATTCATCTGCGAAATTTTATGTAACCTTAGTAATTCTTGTAGAAATTTGTCTACGGGTAAAGTTTCGTAATTAAACGGCAGTAAATTCTTAAGATAAATTGACTTTTGTTATAGGTTCCATCTATTTGTAAATAATTATAGTTCTGATGTGACACTATAATTACAATATAAAATTGTAGAACAGTAGATAACCTGCTGATTTAGTCATTTTAATTTCGCTTGTGCATTTTGACATAATATTTATGATTATAATTCCAAAAATATGAAATACTTACACATTCAACAATATTATTAAATTAAAGAATCTTCATCCTACTTGCAGTTGACTTATTAATTCTAGCGTGACAATTATGATATTTTTAAAATATTACACCAGTATTCAGTATTTCGCGTTTATTTGTAAATGATATGAATATCTCATCCTTACAGATGCTCATCAACAAAAGCGGAGTTCGCTGTGCTCCTGATTTTTCTATAATGGAAAGGGAAGGAAGGGGAGGTGAATGAATGGTATGAAAAGGAATGAGAGCTCATTCACCTTGTTTACACTTTAAAATCGAAAGTGAACAAATTGAACTAAAAATTAAACCGAGAAAATATTCATTCTCATCCATTCACCTCCTTAAAAATTCTTGATTAAGTAAATTTAGCAACATTTTTTTCCCTCCCACCTATTCACCTCTTCTAAAGCACAGCATAATAGACGAAGATGGACGGTTGTTGTTCCTCAACATTTTAAAAATTAATATATCTATTAAAAATTTATAATATTTTATATTATAATTATAATAATTTTATCATTTCAGTTCTTAAAATTTAAATTTAAGACATAATATCTAAAGGATCTATAATTTTTTTGGGATCGACTAACAGTCCCCCGAAACAAATCCCCCAAGAAAATTCTCCTACCTAACTTTCCATTTTTAGCAAAAAAAGTACAACATTTTTAACTAACTTTTCATTTTTGGCAAAAAAAAAAATACGTCCATCTACATAAGTGAGTCAGATAAATAAGTCAATTATTTATATAAGTGAGTTAGAGAGATTTATATAAGTGAGCTAGGTATTTAGATATATGACTCAGATATTTAGAATGTGATTTAGGTATTTAGATATGAGACTCAGGTATTAGATATGAGCTTCAGATAATTAGATATATAACTTAGATATTTAGATATGAGGTTCAGGTATTTAGATATATAACGTAGGTATTTAGATATGTGATTTAGGTATTTAGATATACAACTCAGTTATGTATCAAAATAATAGCAAGATAGAGAAAATAACGCGACTAACGGTACTCCAGCGATAATCCCCCAAAAAGTCCCCCGCAATTGACTTTTCATTTTCAGAAAGTTTTGTTTAATTGTACTTAACAAACTTTCCTTTTAATCCGCCGTTTACAGACTTAGCGCAAAAGTACACATGATAATTTATAATTTCCGAACCGTCAATCCCGTGTTCTATGTAATTATATTGTACATGTATATATATATATGTAATATTTAAAAATTATAGGTATTTAGATTTTTATTTATATAATTATTTAAGATAGTTATTGAGATATGTGTCATGCATGCATAATAATATATTATATGTAATTAGATATAATATTTAGGTGTTTAGATTTCGTACATGGGTATTTAGATATGTGTTATGGATATTTAGATAGAGAAGGGATCCAATTACCACCTTTGGTGCCACATCGGTGCCATTAAAATTAAATATCAAATAACTATTATTTAAATTCTTAAATAATAAAACTAATTGAAGGAATATTTTGTAAATATCATCTTATATATGTATACAAAAAATTATATCATTTCGATATTATTTATATAGGCATCAAGCGTTAATAAAATCAACGGACCAAATTTTATAATTTAGACATGTTACTTGATGGCTATTTAAATGAAGTTAAAATTTTATGATTTTTCATATACATACAATTGAGATGATATAGAATACATCTAACGGTTCTCATTTTAAAATTTATACATAAATAAATAAATAGGAACCATGGGCACCAAAAAAATGGTAATTGGATCCCTTCTCATTTAGATATGTGCTCTGGGTGTTTAGATATTTGTCCTGGGTATTTAGATATATATTCTAGGTATTTAGATTTCTTCCTTATGTATTTAGATATGTGTTCTAGATATTTAGATATATGTCCTGGGTAATTACCTATATTATCTAGGTATTTAGATTTCTTATTTATGTATTTAGATATGTGTTTTGGGTATTTAGATTTCTCACTTGGGTATTTAGATATCTGTTCTTACGTATTTAGATATTTAGATTTTTTTATTTAGGTATTTATAGATGTGTTCTGGGTATTTAGATATGTATTATGAGTATTTAAGTATAATATAGGTAGTTAGATTTCTTATTTAGGTATTTAAATATGTATTCTGGGTATTTAAATTTATATGTGATTATCTGAAATATGCGATTTCTTTAATTATTTATTGAATAATACGGAAAAAATTAAACTTCACAAAATAATATTTTCTCATAAAGCAACAAGTATACTTTAAATATATCTTTATACAATTTTTTCAGCCTAATAATATATTCAATATCACAACATTCTAATTTATGTTCAACATCAAAGTTATAATACATGAAACACATTTCAACATCATAAATTATAAAAAAGAGATAATTTAAAAAGAAAACGCTACATGTCAGATCTAATTGAGAAAAATATTGAAGAAACTATATATAAAATGTCGGACTCAATTAGCACGTGTTTAATTAAAAAAAATGAGCGCTGATAGCGCGGAGATTATTTGAGGGACGAAGTATCCGAGGAAAATCTCAATTCTTTTAACCCCTAATTTTAAGTTCAAGCCGCCATTACTTGCAATTGTAAGTTGTAACGTATTCTTTACTAAACGGGTTTCCATTTTGTTTCCTCGTTTTAAAAAAATAAAAGAAAAAGCGAACTCTAAACCCGGTTGACGAAGTTGCCCCTTTTTGTCTATAAATAATCGGGTTACTCACCTCTTTGGCTCCTCTCTTTCGGTACCCTTCCAATCTCACATTTCATTCCCCATTCCTACGATCTTCCCTTCGCTCCCATCTCACCTACCCTCCGCCCGCGCCTCTCTCTCTCTTTTGACATTCTCCGAGCCATGTCAGACCAGTACTGCCCCGAATGCAAGCGCGCGACGGAGGTGGTCTTCGATCATTCGGCCGGAGACACTGTCTGCTCCGAGTGCGGCCTCGTCTTAGAATCTCATTCCATCGACGAGACCTCTGAGTGGCGTACCTTCGCCAACGAGTCGAGCGATAACGACCCCGTCCGTGTTGGCGGGCCCACCAATCCCCTGCTGACAGATGGCGGCCTCTCCACTGTCATCTCTAAGCCCAACGGAGCTCAGGCCGATTTCCTGTCTTCATCTCTTGGCCGGTGGCAGAACCGGGGATCCAATCCCGATAGATCATTGATTCTGGCGTTTAGGACGATTGCTAACATGGCTGATCGGTGAGTAACCCTAATTTTTTTAACTGCTATCATGTGACTGTGGCTGAATTGGGGAACCTGGACTTTGGAGAGATTCTGTGTCATTGGGATTGTATTGTGTGGATACATGTTTAGATAAACTTCTAAATTTAGTTAAATCAGAGCTGGTTGTTAGTTTTTCCTACCACTTTAGTGGAATCTTCCTTAATTAAAATGGTTTTGAGCCTATTTTGCGTAACTTCACATAAGGATGCAACTGTTGTACGGGTTGAGATATGGCAAATCTCATTTTAATCTGATTTTGTCAGGTTAACTCATCTTTTCAAATCTTGATACATTTGAATGGTTGAAAAATGTGTACAAGAGGTGTATTTTCTGTAACAGAGATAATAAAGTCCTAATTTAAAAGATATTGGCAATAAATTAGAAATTAGTAACACCATGTTCCTAGTTACTGCAGGGGATTTTGAAACTATTGATACACAAATTTCAGTAATTAAATATGATACTTGTAGTACCACATATATTTGTCTCTGTGATTAAAATCCAATGGTCATTCATTTGCGCAAATTAGAATATTTTCCTAACTAAACATGTTCTAACAGATGATATGCCTGCTCCAATAAATGTGCAAATTTTCTCACCTTTGAAAAGTTGCAATACTGGCATATCCTAGAATTGCCAGGATTCGTTTAATTTTTTCACCTGATAGAAACCACCGTTCCTGTATATGCTTAGATTTACCTGTGTATTCAGTAATTTTCACTGAACGTTTATGAAATATTTGTTTGAATTGATAATACTCCATGTTTTTGTTCCTGCTTTTTTTACAGGTTGGGCCTTGTGAACACAATCAAGGTAGAATGCTTATTATCTGTTGTTTTATGTATATTTCAGATCTTTTAGAACCTAGTATCTTTTTCTTTTTCCAAGGATCTTCAGAATTTAACAAGTTACACAATCATGCAATTGTCCTACTCAAATTTCATTGTATCACTTATGTTCGTTCAAATAGTCTTCTTAAAATCAATACTGAATTCATTTGCGCAAATTAAAATATTTTCTTAACTGAACATGTTCTTATTTGGTTTCTTTTTGTAAAGGACCGAGCAAATGAAATATACAAAAAAGTTGAGGATCTAAAGTCAATAAGGGGTAGAAACCAGGATGCAATTTTGGCTGCTTGCCTCTACATTGCTTGTAGGCAAGAGGACAAGCCCCGTACTGTGAAGGGTAATTTGAAAGCTCAATTACTTCATCAGTTATAGATGATTTGTTCTTATTTATTGCCTTGATAACTTTACAAAATCAGTGCACTGAGGCCCTATGAAGGATTCCTTTCTTTTGGTTTTTAAAAACTTAAATACAAACACCAAAAAATGTTAAAGGCAGGATGTTAGCCTTTTGAATCCTTGCATTTGGAGCTGATGTTTTTTCGTGTCCTTTTTTTCCGAAACAGAAATATGCTCAGTTGCAAATGGGGCAACAAAAAAGGAGATTGGCAGGGCCAAAGAGTTTATTGTAAAACAACTAGAAGTAGAGATGGGTCAATCTATGGAGATGGGAACCATTCATGCTGGTGATTTTGTGGTATGCATATCTTCATTTTGAAACATAAATTGACATTGGTTCAAATCATTCACACCATTTCAGCATTGAGCTTTCATCATTCCAGTTCTTCATCTGTCTTGGTTGCTCTGGGAATGTAAATTAAGTGTCTAATGCTCACAGTTCCTTTGCACGAGTCTTATGCCCAAAGGATCTATCTGAATGTTGTTTGTCAATCAAGTCCAATCCAGATATAAATCAGGTTCATTTTTTGGGGCATTGTTTTAATAATTGATTCATAAAATGTTACAGAGACGTTTTTGTTCAAGCCTTGGCATGAATAATAACGCTGTAAAAGCTGTTCAAGAGGCAGTGAAAAGGTCTGAGGAGCTTGACATAAGGTATTATTTTTGCCTTTAGAGAATTTTAAACATTTGGACACTGTATTTGTGAGTTTGCCAGTTCCATTGGAAAATTTATTGTCATGCACCATATGAAATATGTCAAAGTCGGAAATTTTCTTTTTCAAGCCTTGTAATAACAATAAATAATTGCTGGTTCTTTTCTTCAAAGTTGGAACATGTTTTTTGCTGATTTCTTTTATGGTTGACATCAACTTATGCAGGAGGAGCCCCATATCAATTGCTGCTGCTGTCATTTACATGATAACACAACTCTCTGATGACAAAAAGCCAATGAAAGGTCAGCAACTCAGTTCAAACATAATAATTATTTCATTTTCTCATTTTATAGTCCATCTTTTTTCTAAAGCAAAACCTGCTTACAGATATATCTGTGGCTACTGGTGTGGCTGAAGGTACCATTAGAAATTCATACAAGGATCTTCATCCGTATGCTGCTAGACTCATTCCCACCACTTATGTCAAGGAAGAAGATATTAGAAACCTACCCACCCCTTAGATCACAAAAGGGGAAAAGATCTTCCAAGAGGAATTAAGAGAAATTTGCTTAGGATGTGAGAAGTGTTTTCCTATCTCGACTTGATCATGTTGTTTAAACACGGATCTCAAAAACAAGGTCAGTTTGGAACCAACATTTGTAAGATACGTATTTTGACTTATTAGGAGGTAGTTAATGTTGTTGGTGAAATGTTGAGGAACATTTATTTGTAATCTATCGAGAAAACAGATTGTAATTTAATCGGCGGCGCAAATGCAATGAATGTTTCCCTTTTCCTTTATCCCGTTTGGCATGTGAATTGAAATTAAAGTGAAACAAATATTAAATCATCTTAATGCAATTGTGCTTGATGGTGATGAAGTTAATAGATGAAGCGCCAAGAGAAAAATGTATTAAAGCATTTGAAGTACTCAAATTATTTCTACTCTACCTATAAAGTACCCAACTTAATAGAATAGAGAGGTATGGTTGTGAACTTGCAATGTTTCTGCCCATGTGAGTTCTTTGCCTCTCAGTGTTATTGCTATGAATTGCCCTTAATGAAATGAATTTATTACCGTTATTCTTTGATGATTGGAACTAGTCAGATTGACCCACTATTACTTCAGCTTCTTCTCAATTGCTTTAGCTGTGAATTTGCAATGCATACGCTCAGGGACCAATTCTAGCTTCTGTATGCATCATTTGCATTTGATCAGTGCAGGGTGGCAGCTATTCGTGTTTAGAAAATGTTAATAGTCGAATCACTTTTCAGCTGATTATTCTTCTCTATATGATGTTCAAAAGTTGTATCCCCTTTGCCTTGTCAGTGGCGCTAGAAGGTTTGATATTGTTTACATAATAATCTACTGCAAAATTACAAACAATCATAGTCAAAAGACGAGCTCAGTCTCAGGCTTCTACTACAATTATTTGCACACGACACATTGAAGCCTCAATTATTCAGTATCTTTCTTGATATAATTCAAAAAATGACCAACTCAAGCAGCCACTTTTTTGGAAGTCACTGAGTTGATTATAGTTGCAAACTCTGGGCCCTGCAGAGCAGCAAGGACAAAATAGTTATCTTACATGAATTATCAATAACCAACATGTGGAAGTTAGCAGATATCTAATAATCTATTTTATCTCACAAATTCAGCGAAGAAAAAAAAATAGTTGTTTGATTTAGTCCTCTAATTAAATAAATCACCTTTTCAGAGGTCCTGTAGTCTATAATATAGGAAATATCACTTGACCAGGCAAAAAATAAATGTTCGTTTGGCATGCTATAAAACCCTAGCTCTTGGAAGGATTTGGTGCATCTTTTGATGTTATAATGTTGGGGTATTTTTCTGCAAATGGTCTCTACCTTTAGTGAAGCACCGCCAACAAGGAAACCATCTATATCTTCTTGCTTAGCGAGCTCTGCACAATTGCCTCCATTTACTGAACCTGTAGATGGAAAATACAAAAAATAAATAATAATATAGACCGACCAAGTTGCTGCCAAATCCAAAGCAGAGAGAAAAAATTGAAGTTTTTCATAACTTTACATACTTTGACAGATGAGAATACCAAAAAAAATTAAAACAACAGACCAACCAAGTTGCCGCCAAATCTAAAGCAGAGAAAAAAAAAAGTTTTTTGGAACTTCACATACTTTGACAATTTCTTCAATGGAGTCGTGTCATATCAAATTTGTGTTTGGAAACTATGATTAGGATGGTGACAATTGACAATGTTAGCTTCACAATTTTTTACAATGGCTTTTCATATAATTTTGAAAGAAAAACATAGCAAAAAGTTTATAGAGATATATTTCAACTTGAAGATTGATTTGTGTTTGAGATTTCATGCAATTTTACCATTTGATATCTTATAAAGACCATTAAATTTGGCTCATTACAAATTTCATGCAATTTTTATAGTCTTCAGTGAAGTACCAAATGACAACTAAATTGCATGAAAATTTAAAACACAAACAATCTTATATAAGTTCAAAAATATGTCTATAACTTTTTTCTACTTTCAAAATTCTGTCATATTTATTTAAAAAATCATTGTCAAAATTGCCAAGTTAACCATTTTAAATGGACCCCGCCAATATGAGTATATGGATAAATTGCATGTGTTGGAGATCACAAATTCTACGGATCAATTTGGGCTGCAAGGATTTGAAAAATGAAGACTATTCATTTGATTCTTGCATATGTTTAAACATCAAAAACTTACCTCCATAGATTATACGAGTTGCAGAAGCCACCTCAGGTGAAACGTTAGTTTTCAGCCAATCACGAACCGCTGCATGCACTTCCTGTGCTTGTTGGGGAGTGGCAACCTTTCCAGTGCCAATAGCCCAGACAGGTTCATATGCAATAACCACATCTTGCCAATTTGTGATGCTATCTAAAATGCAATAAATTTCCTTGTTATTCTTACATTACAAGAAACTGCAAGTGCAAGGTCCAATGTATTTTTCTAAAGGGCAAGGATTACAATCTTGGATTTTGTTATTGTTTAGGCAGAACTACTTTACTGATATGCATAACAGGCATGTGTTTTGTTTGATCAGTATGTCAAACTCAAGGGCATCCACTGATCTGGAATCGGCTTGGACAAAGAAAGTTCATTATTGGATAGAAAAAGCAACCTGCAAAAGCTTTCATTTGCCCAAAACAGACATCAAAAGTTTTGCCGGCTTCCCTTTCCTCTAGGAGCTCTCCTATGCATGCTATGACCTTCAAATTCTGACTTAAAGCATATGCCGCTTTCTTCCCAATAAACTACAAAAAGAGCAAAAACTTCTATTATTCAGCAACAACTGCACCTCTAGTTGAAACTTTCACAAATTAACCTAGACTCTCAAGTCCAATCAGATAAATAATTAAGAGATAAAAATGCTAATTCCATTAGTAGGTTAAGGAGACATTCAGGTTCCGTCTTTAGTATTTAACCAGCAGAATGCTAAATTGGATGACAATTCGAGTACTAACCGTCAAACCAATAACCAACTATACAAATGGAGCACCAAATGCCAACTAAAATACAAAGGGTTAAGGGGAAAAATTAAGGGCCTGCTTTTCGTTGGATCACCACTATAATTGTATGATCTGGTGAATCATTGCTGATTGACTGTACTTCACTGGATCAGTATAAGCGCACAGACAAACCTGATTATCTTCACCAATGATATGCCTTCTTTCAGAATGACCAAGAATAACCCATTTACAGCCAATATCTAACAACTGTTCTGCACTGAAATATATATTTGGACATGAAATCAAAATCACATGCATGAAACTATAGAAGTAAGAGAAGTAAAAATTCTAACCTAATCTCTCCTGTAAAGGCTCCACCCTTGCCAATCCAAACATTTTGAGCAGATATCTCAATGTGGTCAGTCAGTGAATTTTTTACTTGCTCAATGTAAACAAAGGGAGGTGCTACCACGACATCTGCAGTGATGCAAAGAAAAATAGAACGAAATAAATAAGTCTTACAGCAAAACATACATTAAACATAAATTGAAATTTGTAGTCATAGTGACATAAAATCATTCTTCTAGAAAACAACAAGGTGTATTGTAAAATGTCAGAAAAGAGGTTATTAATTTTCAACTCCTGACATGGAATGCAATAGTTAACAAAAAAAAAGTACAACATTAGATACAGTTAAGCTAAAAATGCCAAAATATTTGTTATCATTGATGCTATACACAAATAAATATTATAAAAAGAAATTAGAATTTTCTCAGATTAATATGTTTGTAATATTGTAATATTTCATTGGTCAAAAGTAAAATTTATATAATCTCACCAACATCACTCTCCAGTGTAGAAGCATTCAAATCGGAGACAAGCTTGCTGATAGACTCCTTCGACCCGTTCTAGTGTAAAAAAAAGACTACAGTTTTGAGACCAAAGCTTTTGAAAAACATCCAATATGAATCAGAAGGCGTGAATCCCATCCTTCTGGTACAATATCAAATAATGAAATAGGGAACAAAACTGGATAAGATTGTACTTACACATTTCCAGTTCCCTCCGACAAAAAACTGCAATAGAAGAGAAGGAGACAGAAAGAACAATGAATGTAATTACTAATTAGTTGATCGCAAACTAGCAAATCGAGCAAAAAGAAAAGAACTAATAGAGCAGAATACAAAAAGAAAAAAATACCTTTCCGGATCCAGCCATCGCGACGACAGCTCGTGAAGCCCTGCGACTCTGGTCGAGTCGAAAGTGAACCGCAGAATGAGAAAACGACTCAGTCTTGGCCGGTCCGGCGCGGCGAAGTCCGGCGAAGTGAGGGAGCTGTGATGCCACCGGTGCCGCCGCCATCTCCGATTGCTTGTTATATTCTTAGATCGGCGATTGAGTGAACCTACCAACCACACGGTCTCTGACTCTGACAGAGGTCTGGTTGGAGAAAACGAGAAAAGGTATCCACTCGCTGAGGACCTGAGGTGCGGATGGGTCGGATCGGATAAAAAGGGATGGCGCCTAATCTGCTGACACGTATCTCTTGCAGATTGATTTGAGGGGTTCTTGCGGTCCGATGCGGGGACCAGGAATGGTCGTGGTCGCGACGAGCCAGGCTTTGCACTCACTGACATGTGGGCCTTCCGATAATCTCTGTCTTAAATGTCTTTGTCCGTTCGTCGTACGTCTTTTATTTCTTTTCTTTTGTTTTTGAATAAAAGTCATCATCGTACGTTACCTGCAGCGCAAAAATGTATTCAATCTTTCCAAGTTTCTGTAGTTTTCGTGGCCCTCTGCTTCTGCTTTATATTTAGTTGGTTTTGCAAGCAAAAATTTCTTTTATATAGTTCGTCAAGTGTTAGTGATATTTATAAAAAAAGTGCTAATTGTATTCCTACAAAAAGATTTCAGAAAAGTCTCTCTTTTTTTATCAACTATATGAACATATATAGATATATAAATAGATGTTGAAGGAGATATGAATATTTTTTTAGAAATATGAATATTTAGAGTAGACGAAAACTCATTTTTGAAGATGATGATTATCTATAAAAGAAAAATCGTATTTCACCTAGAGTGCCTTCAGTGTTCTAATTAATCAACCGTCAGAGTGCCTTCAGTGTGCCTTCAGTGTCAAATTAATCAACTATCATTCTTTAATTATTCACATACTAAACAAATCACTCTGCTAAATTAATCATGTGCTACATTAATTCGAGCGTCAAATTATTCTCGTTCAGAGTGCCTTCAGTGTACCATCAATTAGGTGTTTAGAGAGGCATACACGATGTGTTTCAGAGCATTATTTACTGGGTGTTCAAATCACTTTCTACAAGGTGTTCAGAGAATATTAAGCAGTATTTAGAGCGACTTCAAGAGGTTGGGAGCACCATTTGTAGGGTGTTCAGAGCATCATCAAGAGGGTGTTCAGATCATGTTTTGCAGATTATATCGAGCACCTTTTACAAGATGTTCATATTGCCTTTCAAGGAGTGTTTAGAACACCTTTTATAGAGTGTCCAAAAAACCTTAAATAGGATGTTCAGATCGTCGTCTGGGGGGTGTTAAGAGCACCTTATGCATGGTGTCTCGAGCACCTTAAGCAGAGTATGTGTCCACGTTTCTTACAATGATGATAGTTAGGAGTATGTTTTGTACCAGACGTACTTGCTTTGTTAACATCAAAAACCATATCAACATTATTTTTACCTTTACCATTGTCTTTAATTTTGTTCGATTTTGGACCATCAGTAACAGCATGTGCAAAGTCAGGTTTTTCAGCATTAATCCTTTCTTCTTCTTCAACACACATAGCAATTAATTCGCTCATTTCCACTTCTCTTTCTGTGTATTTGTTTACCCCTGAAAATTTGGGGAATTAAAAAGCAACTTGGGACAAAAGATTCAAAAATTCAAAGAGAAATTTTAAAAGCCCGAAAAGGCTTAATTCAAGTCCAGAAGCACCAAGAAAAAAGAAGAATTCAGTGAAATGCTCAAAAATCAAAATTCTTAAGAAAAGAATTAAAGGCCGAAGCTCTACAAATTCAAATCGAAAACCTCTTCGAAACCTAAAATCTCAAAACTCAAATTTTATGGCAAAATAAAATTCTCCATAAAATTCTGAGAATTTTCATATATTACTTGATATTTTTGGAGTTACGAAAGTCAAGGAAATTCCAAATTATCGATTAATATAATGAAAAATTAATTAATCAAGCGTTAAAAATTAATTGATGCTTGAATAAGGGGAAAAATGATAAATAAAAATTACCATAAATTTTGTTATATTTCAAAGAATTTTTAAGCAAAATTTGGTGCAATTTGGACAAAGGGAGCTTTGAGAAAAAATTTAAAAGCAAAGGAGAAATAAGAAAATCAGCAAATGGAGGGCTCCAATTAAAAATCAAAATGGAGAGGGGCTAAATTCGAAAATTCCCATCTGCTACAGTGCGTGCTACAGTACCCGAGCTTCCATGGTGTAAAATTTGAAAATGGTGATGGTGCTTCCGTGCGACGAAAACCCACATATTATATACCGTTGGAAAGAGCATGGAGAGGAGAACACAATGAGATAAAGAACTTGCAAAATGGTTGAGCGGTTTGGGAGAAAACTGAAGAGCAAGTTTCCGATCCAAAAATGAAATTGAGCAATCCGAGCCATAATTGATCAAATTGACACTTCAAACACCTTCTCCATGGTTACAAGAGATTGTTTGAGGGCTTGGTTGAATTTCATAAGCTTTAAATTGGTGAGACCACGAACTCGCAAATCGGTCAAAAACCGAGTTGGTCAAATTCTATACCAGAGCATTCTATTGATTGAATAAACATTATAGATCAATTCCTGGGATCAATTAGATGCTAATCAAGCTTTGAAACACAAGAAATGGTGAAGAAATGAAAGAGAACGACTATGTGGCTTGAAATCGGGTTTGAAGGCAAAAACGGGTCTCGGGTGCATAATTGTGATCCGGCAAGGTCCAAAATGCAGGAAGGGAGTGGCAAGAACGTGTTTGAACCTCTAGAACCTTCTAGAAGTCCCTAGAATCATTTGGTGACCAAGTGGTGGTTAGAGATGGCAAATTTGTAAATTTTCAGCAAACATAACAAACTCCACTTGTGCCTCACTTGTCCTCTCAAATTTGTTAGAGCACATTTAAAACACTTAGAACTGGTCTAATACACCACAAAACGTTCGAGAAGAGTATGAGAAGATGAATGAAGGGAGTTGGTGCATAAATTGGTCAAAGAAAAGTCAAACCGATCTCATACACCCATCTACTACCCCCTAGGCCTATATAAACCCCTCTCCTCCTTCAAATGCAAAAGACACAACTCATCCCAAGCTGAATGCTAATCCAAAACGCCGCCAAACCAATTGAAGCTCAAATTAGATATAAAATAAGATCCAATCTTTGAGTTGAGATCAAAATCAAGCCCAAAGATACAAGATTCAATCAAATCCTCTTCTACTCAAGCTACAAATTAGATCTAGGTAGCCATATATCATGTAAATATAGATATCAAGAGTGTATTAAACCTTGTAATTTTGATTCGTGCAATAAAGATGAAATTTTTCATGTGCAAATTGATTTTTCTTTTTTTTCTTGACGTTCTTATGTTGTAATTCGATCTTTTTCATTTTTTTTTCTTTTCTTTTAGCTCAAATCTGCATACAAACATCATTGAATGTTAGATTGAAGCTAAATGATGCATTTAAACCATATAAGATCAATGAATCCCTTATAAATGCAAAATCAGCCCTAAAATCGCTGAAAATGCAATAAAAAAAACGGGACGAGATCTACTCCAAATTTTATAAAACTTTCAGATCTAGTAGAAATAAGTCATATGAATCTACAGAAACTAATTTTGTATTTTTTTGATTTTTCTATAAAAAGTTATAGCCTTTTTAATTCTGAAAAACAGTAAGTTCTGGTAACATCAATTCATCTTTTGATTTTTTCATTTATTTTGTTTTTTCATTTTCTTTCTTTTTTTTGGCTCAAATCTGCATACAAACATCATTGAATGTTAGATTGAAGCTAAATGATGCATTTAAACCGTTTTAGATCAATGAATCCCTTATAAACGCAAAATCACCCTAAAATGGTGAAAATGCAATAAAAAGAAAAATAGGATGAGATCTACTCTAAATCTTATAAAACTTTCAGATCTTGTAGAAATAAGTCATATGAATCCATAGAAACTGATTTTATATTTTTTTTATTTTTCTGTAAAAAGTTATAGCCTTTTTAGATCTGAAAAATAGCAAATACTGCACATTTTCCGCTTTTGCCCCCGGTCTGATTCAAAAATAAAAAATCATATCTCTGCTATTCCAATTTAATTGAAATTTTGCAAGCATCTAGATCTAGTTATAGTACATCTCTCTGTAAATTTTCATAATTTTTAGAGCTTCATATCATTTTATATGAATTTTAATTTAAGCATAATAAAAACCAACAAGCTCTTCTTAGCTTTGGTGCCGGCTAATACAAAGACGCGAGTGCCTGGTTTTGGGGAGTATAAGCTTGTGCCGGCTATACACAGCCGCGAGTGCTCGCTTCTGTTGAGATTTAAAATACTTTTTTTGAAATTACATTCTTATATATGCATATTTCCCTATACAATTGATAATTACCTTCTATAAAAATAAATTTTTTTTTTTTATTTTTCTGTTGAATAAAAATCCTTTTAAAACACATTTAAGATAGGCTTAAATAAAAATATTATCAAAATGAAAGTTATTACAAATATACTCTTTAAAATGTTCATATTTTTTCTGAAATATTTTCTTTAGTAGATTGTTTAAAATGTTCAAAATATCCCCTGCTGTTCAGTTCAGTCCTTTATCAGAAAAGAATTAAAAAACTGTACCGATCCGTAAATGTGATATATATATATTATTTTATATTCATAAAATACATATCAATAGGAGTTTGTATATAAATTTTCATGCAAAAATACGCTTTAAATACCTTTCAAATAAGCAAAACAATCCTAACAGCTCCTGATTTTCAGAACCGTCTTCTGCTGGTATTTTGCTCAAAACAGTACTTTTAAGAGCTCAAAATGAAAAGTGTTCAACATAAAAGTTGTTCTTAACATCTCATTTCATATTTCTGTTAAAAAACATCAGTATGTTATTAACTCAGTTTACTCTAAAAAAAATAAAAATCAGTATTATCTGCTGAAATCTTCGTAAATTTTCAGATTTGTCCGTTTCTAATATTCCTCCCGAAATAATATTTTAAAGGATTCAAATTAAAAAATATTCAAACTAAAAGTTGTTCATAACATTGTCATTGATATTTTTATAAAATAAAATTAGTATCTTACTAATATATTTTTCTCAAAAAGTCTAAAAAGATCACTACTTGATTATATTTTCTTTACCGATAAAAATCAGAAAAATATTATGGTCCATTCTAAAAAATATTTTAAAATCATAAATATTTTGATAATAAGTATAAATAAAAATATAATAAAATTTCTTTATAAATAGATCTTAAGAAAATAAATTAAAAATAGTTTCATAATAAATCATTTTCATTAAAGAATAATCATTTCAAGATAAAATATAATAATTAGAATAAAAATCATAATAAAATAAAATAAAAGTAATGCATTCATTGAAAATATATAATAAAAAGAAATAACATAAAAAATAATAAGATAAAAATTTTCTTAATATAAATAAATATAATTTTTATTCATTAAATCAAATTCTAAATAAAAATATACAAAAATACAAAAATAAACAAAATTAAATATATAATAATGAATAAAAAAATAAAATAATAAAATAAATATAACTCTTATTCATAATCAAAGAAAAATTAAATAAAAATGAATTAAATAAATAAATACATAAATAAAAAGTAAAAGACTTTATGATTTTTATTTTTACCAATTAAAGATAAATTCAATTTCAAAACTAAATCAACATTCACCTAAAATAAAGATCAAAATAAAAAAAAATAAAAAGTAACTCTCAAAATTAAATAAATTTAAATATCAATAAATAAATAAAATATTAGTAAAAATAATAATAATAAAACTAAAAGACTTTTTTTTTCTTCTTATCAAATAAAAATTCAATTTTAGAATTAAACCAACCTTAATCTAAAATAAAAATAAATCTCAACATTCAAGACTAAATAAATTTAAATAAGATAAGTTCAAATAATAAATAAATAAATAAAAACTAAATCATTTTATCAATAAAAAATAAAAAGTCAATTCACAAGGTGTAAACTACCTTGAAAAGTCCATATACTACATTCTCTTACTCACAGCGACCGCTTAAAATTGCTTAACTATTTTGTTTATTTTCTCTTTCTTAATCAGAGGTTCCTCGGGTTCAAAACCCAGGGTAATTAACAATGGGGGTTTGCGCCCATTGGAATCTTAAAGACCCCACAATCTCTAAAAGACCTTTAAATGTGCATTCCAAATTCATATAAATATACCCCAATGCACACTTAGAGGGATCTCCGTGTCCTTCTTCCGCAATTCATCGCCCAGTTCCTTTTCAGGGCGGCGAGAGGCGCGAAAAAGGGTCGCACAGGATCTCGGCACGCCCGGTGGGACAAAGATTCTCCTCTCATCTTTGAAAGAGAAAAATAAATAAAATAGTTAAGTAAATTAAGTGGTTGCTTATAAAAAAAAACTAATAAATTTGAAGTTGTTGTTTTGTTTTGTAGGTGAAATGATATATCTCGACAGCAACGAGACAACAACAATGGTGGCTTCTCACACCATCATCCTTCGCAAGAAGTCATCATCAACACTCCAAAGTGGTGGCTTCAACCATGGTGGCTCCTTTCTCCGCAGCAGCCCCAATTGAATGAAGAAGACGAAGAAGAAGTATATTTTGCTCTAACTCAGAAGGGCATAGACAACAAAATCATGGACTCTCCTCCTGGACCTCAAAAGAGGAGGAGACGCCCAACCAAGAAGGCAATCTCTCTCAAAACGCGCTCTACACTCAAGGTCTCCCGAAAAGAACTCGAGAAGTATCTCAAAAACGCTTGATGACTAGGCCAAATATTCCTATATCCAACTCTTTCTCCATTCTAAGAGTTGTAGCAGAGGACCCTGCTAGAGGTTAGAGACGTCAAGTTTGGGAAGTTTCATCAAGAAAACCTCAACAAAGCTAGAAAAAGTCAATCTCGCCGGTAACCTTGAAAGAAAGAAGAAACCTGAAAACTAGAAAGTCGAGATGTCAAATCTCTGACCGAATCCAAAATCGGGTAATAGTCAAACCCAGGTCGATCCATCCCTCTCAAGATCAAGTAAGCCAGAATTGGCGCAATCGAGCCGCTCAAGCCGTGAGACTCGTAAAAGGAAGAAATAAGAAAATCGTACAAGAACGGATCCCCATAACTTTTAAGACACAATATGAATCCCAATTAAAACCGGTGGCTGAAGAACACACCTCTTATAGGGTGTTTAATAAGTTGGGTCCCAAGGTTCGATCCGAAAATTTAACTATCTCGGTGAATAACCAAAGTTGAAAGAAAAGACGGGTCGTTAAATATGTGGGAGATTTAGAAAGGCATTTCTCGGCCTATATGGTCACCGCAAGCTTCGAAGAAAATAAAGAATCTCAAGTCCACACCAGTGTCAATGTTGTGACTTCAGAAGATCCTCAAAATCCTGAAGACCGATCCCCGCAAAATCAGACCAATACGACAAATACTGGTAAGGGCAATGGTCAAAATGGGAGACCAAGAAAAAAAAATAAAGGGACAAGCGATAACAACAAATCTGGAGAAGAAAGTAATGAAGAAAATAATCCTTCTGACTCCGAAGATGGATGTGAAATCACGGAGCAACAAGCATCCCTCTTAACAATATAGAATTATTGAGAAATCATATAGAGATGCAGGATAAAGAGCTTGTGAAACAGCGAGAACTCTTGATGGCAGTGTTAAAGCAGAATGAAGAACTAGCTAACACCATCAAGGCTTTACAAGAGCACATGAATCTTAACACTGATACTAACAAAGTAAAGGGTTCTCATCAAATAAGTATCAATGTTGATTCCAAAAATCAGAAAGGAAGAGATGGGTCAAATACCAATGCTGGTCCTAGCAACCCGAGAGTGACCTTTCATAGTCACATAAATCCTGAACCTGAATACCAAGGGGTAACCAAGAAAGAAATACAAGCGATGATTGCTCAACAGATGCAGATTGCAGGAGGTGGCTATGCACTTTCGTCTTTCCAAAACTATGGACATCCATATCCTACCATCTATAATCTCAAAGAATATCCAAAAGGGTATGTGATACCAAAATTCAGGGTCTTCTCGGGAAAAGAAAATAGAGACTTGAATCCGGAACAACACCTGGCACACTTCGTAGCCTCGTGTGGGAACACTGGTGGGAATGATGCATTGTTACTATGACAATTCTCTCAAAGTCTAGTTGGCACTGCTTTTCAATGGTATTATTCATTAGAAAATAAAAGTGTAAACACATGAGATGAAATGGTGAATGCATTTAGGGCCAGATTCGCCATGATATCAGATAAAATGAATATAGCCGATCTGGCAGACACGAAACCCAGAAAGGGTGAGTCCATGGTGGATTACAGCAACAGATGGAGAAATTTCAGCATAAAATGCGATGGGACCTTGACCGAGAACGAAGCGGTCAACTTAAAAAAAAATATCGATGGATGGATGGAGATGCTCTTAAGTGTGACCAAAGTCAACACACTCAAAGATTGACCAAGAGTAGTGTCAAACACGAAAAGCATGTCCTCTACTAATATCCCAAGCTTCATGAGTTCTCGACTGCAAAGAAAGACAGAAGCAAAAGAGACTGTGAATAGTAAAGAATTGGTCGTATCCTAGTTGATGCTGGATCTTCAATCAACATCATGCCCCTCAAAACCTTAAAAATAAAAGCCTTTGATGTGAAAATCTATCCACGAGTTCAACCAAAACTTCTAAAAGGCCTTGGAGCAAAGGACCCCGAACTTACAACATGGTGGCTTAAAATCCCCGATGAAATTTTATTTAATAGATGCTTTGAGCCATCATATCGGGCATTGTTGGGACAACCTTGGCTACACAACAATCGCTTCTTCTTATCAAAAGAAAGCAAAGAGAAGGATAAATTCTCGTAGTCGGTAAAAACATCAAGGAATGTTATGCAAACGAAGAATCGAATATGATGCATTTTCAAAGGAAGAAGAAGAAATCAAGTTTCACTTCAAACCTCATACCATGTTTCAAACCAAAAGATCAAGCAATGGATCAGATGAAGAGGGCTGCATTCCAAGTCGAGACATCATCAAATGAAGAGTCCGAGGAATCTGAAGATTCAAGACACACGACGCCACGTAATATCCCGGTGTACGTGAGTTCAAATGAAGAGAAGTCAGAGAATAACTCAAGATGAAGAGAGCAAGAATCATTTGAAGACTCAGAAAGAGAAGAATCAGATGAAGAAATTATCTACCGTTGTCTTCGAAGACCTAAAAATGATGTAGATACAAGCAGCAAAAGTGAAGCATCATATGCGATCGATCACATAGAAGATAAACTTATGTACCTCGCTATTACCAACAGACCAAGAGATGAAGATCATGTGTTTTCAGATCCCAACTCTTCAAATGCAAGGCCTCAATGGTGCGATGCCTCAAGAACCCGTATTTGGGATCTCAGAGTAGCAGAACCTCCCTCAATCGAAGAATTGAGATGCCAAGTAGATGTCAATAGAAGAGAAATAGTTGAACAATGGGAGGTGATGCATGATATAAAAGTACAAAATAATGAGATCCTAGAAATGGTCAAAGCCCTTCAAATAACCATCAGTGACGCTAATACCTCGGAAAAAGTAATAAGAACCCCGGGAGAGAACCAAGATAAAGATAAACAGCCCATATACGCAAGAGATAGCAGACGAGATATGACTATCAAACAAAAGAAGAGCAAACCATATTTTTTTTTCCGAAGAGACAAGGTGGCTAAAATCTTTAAAGAAGCGATAGAAAATGGACTTATCCTGCCAATAAGCAAAAGGCCAGCGGAGATGGAGAAATACAGTAATTCAAATTACTGTCCTTATCATCAAGTCTTGGGGCACCCAATCGAGGATTGCTGGGTATTTAAAGATTGAGTTGAGAAAGGATACACAGAAAGAATAATCGAACTCCCGCAAAGCGTTCTTCAAAGCTTGGCCTTACATTGGGCAAAAGAACAAGAGGAGAGCGTGCAATTCAGAGTATGCACTATCTCACATGACATGGTAGATGAAGACTCTGATGATGAGATTGTCTTCAATCTTAAGTCAATTAAGACTCTTCTCCCAGAACCGGGAACCCAAAAAGAAGAAAAACCAAAAGGAGTTGGGAGTGATCAAAACCCTCTCAAGAAGTTTAAGAAGAGAAATCTTAAAGAAGTGTATCGCTCGAATCATGTATCGAATTTCAAAACAAAAGATGAGGCAATGTCACTAGCTATCACAACGGTGTCTGATAAATACCTCAATGACCTAACTCCAAGGTAGATAAATCACAAACAAAATTTGAAAACCTTCGTGGTACCCGTAAAGTTGATATATGTGAAGGGAAAAAACTTATAGTTCAGAAAACTATTATTTTCTATAAAAGTGATTCAACCTAGTCCAGGGAAGACTCTAGCGTTGATTCCTGGGAATGATGGATGATGAAACAGGAAGACTCGGGCGACGAGAAAGATAATGATGTCATCGCTCACTTCTTCGAAAAGAAAACCTAAAAGTTGGCACAAATGACAAATTATCTAAGAGACGTGTCAAAAACCCGAAACCAAGACCTTCACGAGACTATGAAATAATTCCCTGAAGATGATCAAGGGTCCAGACGGTAAAATGAAGAATACTCGAGAAATGGGTTATGAATCTAACGATGATTCGCGATTCATCAAGAATTAGTCCCACCATACATAATCAGTCGTGGGGTGTAAACAATAAAATAAAAGTTTTAATAGACCCAAAAACAAAAAAAAAATAGAATAAATACCTTAATAGGTCTAAAAAACTCCAAAATATAATAAAGGCTTCAATAGGCCCGAAAACCAAAAAAAAAATAAGTCTCGAGATCCGAAAACCCAAAATCGAATAAAAATTTGTATAAATTTGAAAACCTAAAAATAAAATAAAGGCTTTTCTAAACAGAAAAATCCAAAAATAAAATAAAGACTTTTTATATGACCGAAAATCTAAAATCAGAATAAAGACGTTTATAGGTCCGAAAACCCAAAAATAAAATAAAGGTCTTTATAGGCTCAAAAACTCGAAATCAAAATAAATCCTCGCAGGCTTCGAAAATCCAAAATCAATATAAAGGCCTATATAAGCCCGAAAATCTAAAAACAGAATAAATGTCTCAATAGGTCCGAAAAACCCAAAAGCAAAATAAAGACATCTATAGACTCGAAAATCCAAAAATAAAATAAAGTACTCGATAGTCCTGAAAAATCAAAATCAGAATAAAAACATTTATAAGTTCGGAAACCAAAAAAATAGAATAAGCCTCAATAGGCTCGAATATCCAAAACCAGAATAAAAATCTTTATAGACTCGAAAACTAAAAAATAAAATAAAACCTCATTAAACAAAAAAAATAAATGTTAGTAACCCAAATCAAAAAAAATATAATAATAACAATAAAATGATACCTTAATAAATTCAAATTTCAAAAAATAAAATAAAATTAATTAAGGCTAAAACCCCAAACAGAAAAACTATAAGGATTCAATTAGAGCCAAATCAAGCCTAAAACAAAAATCCCATAAAGATCAAATTAAAATTCAATTCAAAACAAAAAAAATATAAAATAAAATATCACGAAAACTCAAATCAAATTAAAGCCAAAACCACAAAAATGGAAGGCCGCCAAAACTATTAATCATCTGGGTTATGAGCTAACATAGCGTTTCAGATTTCATAATTCATGAATCCAGTCGAGACGATTAAGTGATCCAAATCTCATCCGGTCTCTTGATAAACAAACCTAACAAAGCCCAAAACGCTTAGGTTTGATACCCAAGTTATGAGTTGGCAGTGCGCGCTCATACGTTATAACTTGGAAGATCAAGAAACAATCAAGTGATCCAAATCTCACCTGTTTTCTGATAAAGAAACCTAATAAAAGCCAAAACGCTCAGGTTTCAATACCTAAGTTGTGAATTGGTACAACGCTTCAAATTTCACAATTTAGAAAATCAGTAAAATGATTAAGTGACCTAAATCTCACCCATTTTTATTTTTGATGAACAAACCTAATAAAGCCCAAAACGCTCGGGTTTGATACCCAAGTTATGAGTTGGCAAAGGCGCTTCATACTTTATAACTTGGAAGATCAAGAAAATAATAAAGTGATCCAAATCTCACATGTTTTCTCGATAAAGAAATCTAATAAAAGCCGAACGCTCAGTTTCAATACCTAAATTGTGAGTTGGCATAGCGCTTCGTATTTCACAATTTAGAAGATCAAAAATGATTATGTGACCCAAATCTCACCCATTTTCCGATAATCAAACCTAATAAAGCCCAAAACGCTCAGTTTTTTATTGCTTGGATCATGAACTAACATAGTTTCATAATCCGTAAGATCGGTAAAAAACAACACAATGATTCAAATCTCATATGTTTTCCGATAATTAAACCTAATAAAGCCCAAAATGCTCGTGTTTTAACACTCCAAATTATGAGCTAGTACAGCTTCATAATTGAGAAGATCAAGAAGGTGATTAAATGAATGAAATTCATAATCTTTTAAAAGGCACAAAACACTCATATTCACCAATCTCGAACAAAACTCGATCTAGGCTCAAGACTAAAATTATAAAATGAGATGCCATGGAGAAACCATCAAGACCAAAACCACGCGAAGGTAAAGGCGATAGCTTTGGTGTTTCGGCTCATAACACAAATACCACCGGGTTTGTCTATTTGATCCAGAATAAATATAAAAATAGACAGGGTTTGCAGTTTGTCCCTTAAACTATCGGTATCGCCCAATGACGAAAGTTGCTCATATTGGTCGCCCACGGTGCAAGCCAAGGGATAGGTCGAGCAAATTGGTGGCTAGTAATAATCGCTTCCGAGGGCATGTAAATAAATAACTCTCGTACATATTAATAGCAAATAATAATAATAACAAAATTTTCCCTCTCAAATAAAAATATATTAAAAAAATATATACTATAAAATAACAAAAATATTTTCTATATTTTTGAATAAAACATATAAAAATAAAATTTTCAAAAGGGGTTGTCACCTTTGTCCCCGACACCACGAGTGTTATACAAAGCCAGGTTGGGTGCATTTATCCGCAAAAGCACCGCACGCCCAAGGAAATGGTTTGTTACAATCCCATAACAAATCGTGGAGGGGTCGAATAAAGGGTTTACGCTTTTACCTGGCATTTATATGTCAAACAAAGTGGTTTGCTTAAAGAAGTGACTTTGTTCATGGAGAGCGAACCTACCCGATGAAAGCCTGTCTCGCAGGGGATGCGTGATGGATGTTTGAGGGTAGGATCCCCACCGAATAGATTGAGCGGAGATGAGCGACGGTGAGTTTTCACTTTAGCACGCAAAGGTGCACAAATGAGGGAGAGCGTGTGAGCTTCCAAAATTAAATGACAAGTATATATGAAGTCCCCACAAAATGGTGTTGTTAATTGAATCCATAATCCAATTGACACTGGCAAGTTTATCCGTCGCAATAAAAGGATAAACGGGTTTGCTCTCGCACCGCCTAGGGGTCAATACAGTAGGTTCGGTATCCGTAAAATACCATCTCCACCAAACAAATTGAGAGGAGACGAGCGACGAAAGTGAGTTTCCACTTTAGCACACAAAGGTGCACAAATGAGGGGGAGAGTGTGTGAGATTCCACTTAAAAATGATATATACATGAAGTATCCATAAAATGGTGTTGTCAATTGAATCCATAATACAATTGACATTGGCAAGTTTATCCGTCGCAATAAAAGGATAAACGGTTCACTCGTACCGCCTAGAGGTCAATACAGTAGGATTGGTATCCTTAAATACCATGGTCCCGCCGTGAAGCCGTGTCAAAAATGCCGATCGAAGAGACGCCGATTGAACAACATATGCGAGCAAACAAACAACAAGCATACAAGCCTACCGTAAGCAAAGAAAGGTGAAACCAAAAGTTCATTAAAGATCAAAGCGAGGGCGAATCTCCCGATGAAAATCGAGGTACGAAGCCCCCTAGAAAGGATATCGGTAAACAAGCCACCGAAGAAAAACACACTAAGTATAAACCGAAAGTAAAAGAAGTTAGAGTTGAAATCACTTGAGGCGAAGGTGCTTTGACGAAGATCCCGACAGACACGTAGGCCTCAAGTTGTAACCTCTTCACCGAATGATGCATCGAAGGCGAAATCCGAGATTCCCGCGGATGAAGAAGTGAAGCAAGAGTTTCTTTAGATGAAGGCATCCGAGCAAAGACCTTTCGAAAAGAAATTAAATCCAAAACCTCTACAAAGAAAAAAATCGTGTTGAAACTTCTTGAGCGAATGTACTCCATCAAGATCCCACCGATGAAGAATTCAAGCCGAAACCTCTTCAAACGAGACTCTAATAGAAGATTGCTTCAAGAAAGAGTTGGAGACCTAAGTTCAAAAGTCGCGTAACGCTTCAAGCTAATGATTTAGAAGGTCTGATAAGACGCACAAAGCTCACCGTCTTCCGATAATTGCGTGCCCCGACGTGAGTTGGCATAGCGCTTCGACTCAAAACGTCCCGAGTCCTGTATCTTTTGTCAAATACAACCTTATTGGAGTAATGTAAATCAGAGATCCTTAGAATGAAGAAGTGAAGCTGAAACCTCTTCAGATGACGGGATCCAAATGGAAACACCCTTCACAAGAAGATTCAATTCGAAAACCTCTACAAAATAAGAATAAGTGTCAACTCTGAATGCACCAAAGCAGGCCCTTCAATTCTCAAGGTGTTCATGACCCGCTTTGGTGGGTGGCTCTTTGTTTACCCCTGAAAATTTGGGGAATTAAAAAGCAACTTGGGACAAAAGATTCAAAAATTCAAAGAGAAATTTTAAAAGCCCGAAAAGGCTTAATTCAAGTCCAGAAGCACCAAGAAAAAAGAAGAATTCAGTGAAATGCTCAAAAATCAAAATTCTTAAGAAAAGAATTAAAGGCCGAAGCTCTACAAATTCAAATCGAAAACCTCTTCGAAACCTAAAATCTCAAAACTCAAATTTTATGGCAAAATAAAATTCTCCATAAAATTCTGAGAATTTTCATATATTACTTGATATTTTTGGAGTTACGAAAGTCAAGGAAATTCCAAATTATCGATTAATATAATGAAAAATTAATTAATCAAGCGTTAAAAATTAATTGATGCTTGAATAAGGGGAAAAATGATAAATAAAAATTACCATAAATTTTGTTATATTTCAAGGAATTTTTAAGCAAAATTTGGTGCAATTTGGACAAAGGGAGCTTTGAGAAAAAATTTAAAAGCAAAGGAGAAATAAGAAAATCAGCAAATGGAGGGCTCCAATTAAAAATCAAAATGGAGAGGGGCTAAATTCGAAAATTCCCATCTGCTACAGTGCGTGCTACAGTACCCGAGCTTCCATGGTGTAAAATTTGAAAATGGTGATGGTGCTTCCGTGCGACGAAAACCCATATTATATACCGTTGGAAAGAGCATGGAGAGGAGAACACAATGAGATAAAGAACTTGCAAAATGGTTGAGCGGTTTGGGAGAAAACTGAAGAGCAAGTTTCCGATCCAAAAATGAAATTGAGCAATCCGAGCCATAATTGATCAAATTGACACTTCAAACACCTTCTCCATGGTTACAAGAGATTGTTTGAGGGCTTGGTTGAATTTCATAAGCTTTAAATTGGTGAGACCACGAACTCGCAAATCGGTCAAAAACCGAGTTGGTCAAATTCTATACCAGAGCATTCTATTGATTGAATAAACATTATAGATCAATTCCTGGGATCAATTAGATGCTAATCAAGCTTTGAAACACAAGAAATGGTGAAGAAATGAAGGAGAACGACTATGTGGCTTGAAATCGGGTTTGAAGGCAAAAACGGGTCTCGGTGCATAATTGTGATCCCAAGGTCCAAAATGCAGGGAAGGGAGTGGCAAGAACGTGTTTGAACCTCTAGAACCTTCTAGAAGTCCCTAGAATCATTTGGTGACCAAGTGGTGGTTAGAGATGGCAAATTTGTAAATTTTCAGCAAACATAACAAACTCCACTTGTGCCTCACTTGTCCTCTCAGCTGTTAGAGCACATTTAAAACACAGAACTGGTCTAATACACCACAAAACGTTCGAAAGAGTATGAGAAGATGAATGAAGGGAGTTGGTGCATAAATTGGTCAAAGAAAAGTCAAACCGATCTCATACACCCATCTACTACCCCCTAGGCCTATATAAACCCCTCTCCTCCTTCAAATGCAAAAGACACAACTCATCCCAAGCTGAATGCTAATCCAAAACGCTGCCAAAACCAATTGAAGCTCAAATTAGATATAAAATAAGATCCAATCTTTGAGTTGAGATCAAAATCAAGCCCAAAGATACAAGATTCAATCAAATCCTCTTCTACTCAAGCTACAAATTAGATCTAGGTAGCCATATATCATGTAAATATAGATATCAAGAGTGTATTAAACCTTGTAATTTTGATTCGTGCAATAAAGATGAAATTTTTCATGTGCAATTGATTTTTCTTTTTTTTCTTGACGTTCTTATGTTGTAATTCGATCTTTTTCGTTTTTTTTTCTTTTCTTTTAGCTCAAATCTGCATACAAACATCATTGAATGTTAGATTGAAGCTAAATGATGCATTTAAACCATATAAGATCAATGAATCCCTTATAAATGCAAAATCAGCCCTAAAATCGCTGAAAATGCAATAAAAAGAAAAACGGGACGAGATCTACTCCAAATTTTATAAAACTTTCAGATCTAGTAGAAATAAGTCATATGAATCTACAGAAACTAATTTTGTATTTTTTTGATTTTTCTATAAAAAGTTATAGCCTTTTTAATTCTGAAAAACAGCAAGTTCTGGTAACATCAATTCATCTTTTGATTTTTTCATTTATTTTGTTTTTTCATTTTCTTTCTTTTCTTTTGGCTCAAATCTGCATACAAACATCATTGAATGTTAGATTGAAGCTAAATGATGCATTTAAACCGTTTTAGATCAATGAATCCCTTATAAACGCAAAATCAGCCCTAAAATGGCTGAAAATGCAATAAAAAGAAAAATAGGATGAGATCTACTCTAAATCTTATAAAACTTTCAGATCTTGTAGAAATAAGTCATATGAATCCATAGAAACTGATTTTATATTTTTTTTATTTTTCTGTAAAAAGTTATAGCCTTTTTAGATCTGAAAAATAGCAAATACTGTACAAAGATTTTCCGCTTTTGCCCCCGGTCTGATTCAAAAATAAAAAATCATATCTCTGCTATTCCAATTTAATTGAAATTTTGCAAGCATCTAGATCTAGTTATAGTGCATCTCTCTGTAAATTTTCATAATTTTTAGAGCTTCATATCATTTTATATGAATTTAAATTTAAGCATAATAAAAACCAACAAGCTCTTCTTAGCTTTGGTGCCGGCTAATACAAAGACGCGAGTGCCTGGTTTTGGGGAGTATAAGCTTGTGCCGGCTATACACAGCCGCGAGTGCTCGCTTCTGTTGAGATTTAAAATACTTTTTTTGAAATTACATTCTTATATATGCATATTTCCCTATACAATTGATAATTACCTTCTATAAAAATAAATTTTCTTTTTTATTTTTCTGTTGAATAAAAATCCTTTTAAAACACATTTAAGATAGGCTTAAATAAAAATATTATCAAAATGAAAGTTATTACAAATATACTCTTTAAAATGTTCATATTTTTTCTGAAATATTTTCTTTAGTAGATTGTTTAAAATGTTCAAAATATCCCCTGCTGTTCAGTTCAGTCCTTTATCAGAAAAGAATTAAAAAACTGTACCGATCCGTAAATGTGACATATATATATTATTTTATATTCATAAAATACATATCAATAGGAGTTTGTATATAAATTTTCATGCAAAAATACGCTTTAAATACCTTTCAAATAAGCAAAACAATCCTAACAGCTCCTGATTTTCAGAACCGTCTTCTGCTGGTATTTTGCTCAAAACAGTACTTTTAAGAGCTCAAAATGAAAAGTGTTCAACATAAAAGTTGTTCTTAACATCTCATTTCATATTTCTGTTAAAAAACATCAGTATGTTATTAACTCAGTTTACTCTAAAAAAAAAAAATCAGTATTATCTGCTGAAATCTTCGTAAATTTTCAGATTTGTCCGTTTCTAATATTCCTCCCGAAATAATATTTTAAAGGATTCAAATTAAAAAATATTCAAACTAAAAGTTGTTCATAACATTGTCATTGATATTTTTATAAAATAAAATTAGTATCTTACTAATATATTTTTCTCAAAAAGTCTAAAAAGATCACTACTTGATTATATTTTCTTTACCGATAAAAATCAGAAAAATATTATGGTCCATTCTAAAAAATATTTTAAAATCATAAATATTTTGATAATAAGTATAAATAAAAATATAATAAAATTTCTTTATAAATAGATCTTAAGAAAATAAATTAAAAATAGTTTCATAATAAATCATTTTCATTAAAGAATAATCATTTCAAGATAAAATATAATAATTAGAATAAAAATCATAATAAAATAAAATAAAAGTAATGCATTCATTGAAAATATATAATAAAAAGAAATAACATAAAAAATAATAAGATAAAAATTTTCTTAATATAAATAAATATAATTTTTATTCATTAAATCAAATTCTAAATAAAAATATACAAAAATACAAAAATAAACAAAATTAAATATATAATGAATAAAAAAATAAAATAATAAAATAAATATAACTCTTATTCATAATCAAAGAAAAATTAAATAAAAATGAATTAAATAAATAAATACATAAATAAAAAGTAAAAGACTTTATGATTTTTATTTTTACCAATTAAAGATAAATTCAATTTCAAAACTAAATCAACATTCACCTAAAATAAAGATCAAAATAAAAAAAAATAAAAAGTAACTCTCAAAATTAAATAAATTTAAATATCAATAAATAAATAAAATATTAGTAAAAATAATAATAATAAAACTAAAAGACTTTTTTTTCTTCTTATCAAATAAAAATTCAATTTTAGAATTAAACCAACCTTAATCTAAAATAAAAATAAATCTCAACATTCAAGACTAAATAAATTTAAATAAGATAAGTTCAAATAATAAATAAATAAATAAAAACTAAATCATTTTATCAATAAAAAATAAAAAGTCAATTCACAAGGTGTAAACTACCTTGAAAAGTCCATATACTACATTCTCTTACTCACAGCGACCGCTTAAAATTGCTTAACTATTTTGTTTATTTTCTCTTTCTTAATCAGAGGTTCCTCGGGTTCAAAACCCAGGGTAATTAACAATGGGGGTTTGCGCCCATTGGAATCTTAAAGACCCCACAATCTCTAAAAGACCTTTAAATGTGCATTCCAAATTCATATAAATATACCCCAATGCACACTTAGAGGGATCTCCGTGTCCTTCTTCCGCAATTCATCGCCCAGTTCCTTTTCAGGGCGGCGAGAGGCGCGAAAAAGGGTCGCACAGTATTATAGTTGATCTTAAAAGGACCAAACTGTGCAGGAAGAGAAGTCATAATGAAACGAACTAAAAATCCTTTAGAAATTGTCATATCCATGCCTTTTAATTTTGCAGCCATATCATTCATCATCATGATATGTTCACGTACACCGCTTGTCCCATTATACTTGGAAGTGAGCATTTTCATTAAGAGAGCACTTGCATTAGCCTTAGAAGTACTCTTAAATTGCTCTTCAACAGAAACTAAATATTCTTTAGCAGTAAAAGGATTACTTTATGCATCCTTCTCAGGAATACATCCTCTTATTGCAGATGTAATAGTGCTTTTCATAATCATGAGAGACATGTGATTAGAATGCTCCCATTTAGCAAAGTTAGCCTTATCATCAGTCCTGCTTTCATTTTTAAAGCAACGGGTTTGTCTACACGTAAGGTCTGGTCAATTTCAAGAACACCGAGACAAATTTCAATTTGTTCTTTCCAAATTGAGAAATTAGTTCCATTCAATGGTGTTATTCCAGAGATTTGAGCACTAACACTATTCAATGCTGCATGAAATTTAGGAAAAATAAAATGCTTACTATTATAAACTAAATATCCATAAAAATAATACAATTAGATCAACTATAAGGGGTAATAATTAATCAATCTAAAATAAATAATGAAACGTCTAAGAATATTTCAGTTCTAACATAATAGTTGATCCATAAATAAAATTCAATTCATATCACCGTTGGGCAGAAAAAAATTGAACTTTAGTACATAATTAATTTAATAAACTATACTGACAATTAAAGTTGGTAAAATTGACAATATTAATTGATTAAACATAAACATAATAGAAATACAAACATAATGTAAAAAATATATATTTTTTGATAAAATGACAGCCACAATTAAAGTTTATAAAATTGATAACAGTCAAGTATCAAAAGTACATAAAAAATAATAATTATATATAATAATCTTCCGTTGGGCCGAATATTATATATATATATATTTTAAAACTGTGTATTTAGCATCAGAAAATACAAAGTCACAAAAAAAATTACGTCCAAAAAAAATAAGAGGACTTTTATGGGAAAAAAATAACCAAAAGTTGCATCTCAAAAAATAGAATAGAATTCATAATTGTAACATAAAAGAGGTACTAGTTGGAAAAAATTACATCCCTAAAATAAATGGGATTCTATACAAACTCCCCTAGATCAATTTTCTTGCAATAAAGGGTTCTGATGGGGTTTGGACAAAAAAAATCATGCTTCTATGTTATATTCAATCAAAGTGTATGGGAAAAAGTACCCATGTGCTCATGTGCACATGTGGATTTCAAAAAATAAACTCATAGTCATCTCCAATTTGTACACAAAGAAATAAAAGTAATTTGATAAAAAAACTCCAACAATCACACACGTACAGTTTACATTAGTAATTGAATACGAAAATTATAATATTATATCTTATATGAAAATACGTTTGGCTCTGATATCAAATGATAGAAAATATATTTTATTCATAATATATTTTGTTAAAAATCACAGCCCATAAAATAACGTTATTCATATAAAATAACAAATAATAATTGGAAAACTTACAATTCTGAATTGCAGACATCTTTAAGCGGAAGCGATGCAAGAATACTGATCTTCAGAAGTTTTTCTCAGTCCTAATGATGATGAATTATGGTGTTTTTCCACTCAGCCTCTATTTTCTGTTCTTTTCTTAATAGACGAATTAAGGAGATATTAAGAGAATTCAATTCGACCAAATGAACAGAACTGAGTATATATAAACACTGAGGCAACTTCTGGGATCATGTACAGCGAATTTGGACAACTGAATTTTTCTATCAAAAATACAGATGTACGTAGATGCATTCTTCAGATACACCCTTCATATGCACTTTTTAGATGCACCCATTAATTAATTATTCATAAATGAACTTGGCTCATAATTATTAGTAGTAGGTCACACATTAAATATTAGAATATTAAATATTCTAACACATATGAGTCATCCAACTCGATCATAGTTTCTGATGGTGATCAAATCATGGCAGGTCTACATGTGAACAATCATGATCAAGGAAGCAAGTTCTGGACCAGTTCTCAGTTTGAAGAACCAGGCCCAAGTCATATTTACAATTAATTTACGAAACAACAGCTCTCTGGACAGATTCATACTGGGCCAGTATTTTGGGCATAACTATCTCATAAAGGCTCGGATTTGGGTGATTCAAATTTCTGTGATTAGATGATGAAATGGACTATCTTTTTTGTGTTTTGAGGTTCTCCAGATTCCAGAGTCTTCTTGGTCAAAACCTCGTGTCAAGTGAGCGTGGTTACTGAGGAGCCGGCCAGCATTTAGTTTCTTGGAACTTGTCTTTTAAGTCTTTCTATGTTTTAATTATATTTTGAAATTAGCAGTAGTAGTTAATGTTGTTTTTATTGTGTTTTGATATTTGCAAAAATAGTTAAGGAGTTATTAATTAGTAGGAAGTTTCTAGAGTTGAGTTGTATGGCTATATCAAGCCTAATTTCTGAATGTAAACTCACTTGTTGAATTATTGTGAAAAACTTTATCTTGAGTTGAGTTTATCTCCTCTTTTATCCTGCTGTGAGTTGAGAATATCCTCCAGTTGTGATTTTATCATTGAACGTGTGCGTGTCCTTGGACGATTCATAGCTCGAACGCTATCAGTTTCCTTACTCTTTTCATTGAATAATTTGTCAAAATATTTTCTCCATATATTTTAAATCTCATCGTCCTTTATCAAAAACCTACACGCCTTGGACGATTCATAGCTCGAACGCTATCAGTTTCCTTACTCTTTTCATTGAATAATTTGTCAAAATATTTTCTCCATATATTTTAAATCTCATCGTCCTTTATCAAAAACCTACACGCCTTGGACGATTCATAGCTCGAACGCTATCAGTTTTCTTACTCTTTTCATTGAATAATTTGTCAAAATATTTTCTCCATATATTTTAAATCTCATCGTCCTTTATCAAAAACCTATCAGTCTCATCCTTAATGCATTTAACTTGATTGAAATCTTTTATCTTCCTTTCTTGAAGTTTAATCATTTTGTACATATTATTTTCATCCTCCTCCATATCTAGTTTTTAATATGGTTTCGTATATGTCTGGATCGTGCTTCACTCATAACTTTGTTTGTATTTCTTCTATTTTCTTTGCAATTCTATATATTTTCATCACTCATGTGGTGATTTAAATGTCTGTAGCATTCCTTCTTCTTATTGATCATCTTTACATGACCTTAGTTGAGCAATTATAGAGCTTTTGTACATCCTCAATCCACCATCAAATGTCTTTAAGTTCACGTTTGTTTCTTCTGATTACTCTAAATATCTCTATAATCACCTCCTAAATGTAAGTCCTTCCACATACTATTTGCATCTTCACATGTCTCATGTCACTACTGTAATTATATCCTTAAACACCTAAGAAACATCCTCTTTGAGTTTTCACCACTTCATTCTCGTATTTTTCGTGTCTTTATCTCATCGAACGTGTATATGAAAAAAAAAGTCAGTCACTACAAGCTTATTTTGTAGGATAACACATTTGTCAGGTATAATCTTATAATCTATGGAGTTTGGTTTCTTATCTCTTTTAGTAAGGACAAAATCAACCTAACTTGAGTATTGACCATTATTTAAGGTAACTAAATGAG
Organism: Schoenoplectus tabernaemontani; assembly: GCA_037127355.1. Taxonomy (NCBI): domain Eukaryota; kingdom Viridiplantae; phylum Streptophyta; class Magnoliopsida; order Poales; family Cyperaceae; genus Schoenoplectus; species Schoenoplectus tabernaemontani. The sequence goes on from CM073747.1 coordinate 10,283,349, forward strand.
ATTTTTTTTTTCTAAATAAGATGTTATCTATAATGAGGTCGTAAGTTATAACGAACTTTAAGATTTTTTTCTCCTTGATTCTGATCATTATATCTAAAATCTCTATGTATCTCTCAAACCCTCTTTTAGTTGTACCAATATGATTGTTAAGATTTTCTCCTATCATGAGTTTTTCACTACTAGACACTCCTTTATCTATATCATCTAAGTCTTTTAGAATTATCTCTTGACATCCTCACTCAAACATGTGTGATGTACACACTAATAATGTTCAAGGCCAAATCTCTAGTAATTAATTTGTTCATGATGATCATGTCCACTTGTCTTTTAACTATGATAACTTCATTCTTAAGACTCTTATTAATTAGAATATTTATATCATTTTTGCTTTATTCTTTTTCGTGTACCATAATTTGACTTGTATTCTCCACTTTTTTTGACCTTCTAATCCGACTATTTAGTCTTCTGAACGCATAAGATATCACATATTTCCTAAACATGGTATCAACTAGCCCGCTATTTTTTTTTTATTTTTTTGACTAGCTTCCTTGCCTCTCACACTCACCGAGTAAAGTATGAAGACCCTTGTTAATTTAGCATTACATCCAGGTACCAATGTAGCACGTCACTAAGATGATGACAACCAGATCTTTATTCTCTTATCACCATATATGAGTTGTGACATGACGTGCCGCTAAGAGGGTGAAACCCCAATGAAATTTGACCGAGTTTCATTTCCATAAAGATTAACTATTTTATTATAAAACTCACCACACTCAACAACCCTCGTCACTTTATTAAAAGTAGAATTTATTATATTTTTATTTTAAATGTTAGATCATAAATGACGAAAACACTGTGTGATAAAAAAGACACATGAAAAGATTTGAAGCAAAAAAAAAATCAAATAACTTCAAAGAGAGGAGAATAAATAACAAAGAAAAAGAGAATTATCAATTTTGAAAAGAAAATTGCGCATGAGATGATGTAGGAATGGAAATTTTGAAATGAAGGGACAATTGAGAAGAGGATAGTATAAATGGTTGGATTGGATTAGATGGGAGATGGAAGGGGATTTTAATTTGAGGATATTCTCTCTTATTTATTGACTATTGTCAATTCGTAAGATGTCCGTGCAAGAAAAGAAACAACTTGTCAATAAAACAGACAATGCAACGTTATACCTTGTGTTACGCTAAATAATCAATAACCGGACCGTCTAAAAGAGTTCAAATCAGGTCCTGATAAAATTTCTAGGCATTTTGTGCATCCTTTGATGTAGGAGGATAATTTTTCGCCACAAAGATCCAATAATACTCACGACGATATGAATTCAGCTCAAGTATCGCTTTAATGGGCGAACACAAAGTGTAGAAATTACTTGTAGCCGGAGATCCGAGTAAGTCGTCCCCCATTTTAGGGTGTCAACGGATGATTAGAACATTTTATAAAATTCATCTCTCCTCTTCCGTGATAAATTCTTTCTCATAAAACTTTTGGAAACCAAGTTTACGTCGCTTTTTTCTTGTTCAATTTTCAACTTTTTCTCTCACCACCACGGCGCCACCCCTTTCTCTATCTCCAAACTCGATGGAAAACTCGAAAGAAGTCTATGCTGGAGAAAAAGTGGTCGAGACAAACCCTAACCCTAGTACGGTTAATTCCGATGAATCGGCCGTCGTGGCTGCGGCGGCGGAGGCAGCTGGGCCGGCGAGGAGACCGTTCACGGAATTGAGCCAGGTCGACGCTGATCTTGCTCTTGCAAGAGTCCTCCAAGAACAGGCAAGCGATCTCCTTCCTTTTTTTCTCTCTGTCTGATTGTTTTCTCTTAACAAATCCCTTCTCCGAGAACAATTATTTAAACACAGCATCAACCCAAAGTTATGAGCAGTGTACAGAAATGAATTGATGACAACAAATTGAGGTCTGATCAGCGCAATTGACAAAGTAGTTCACAGTACAAAATGGTAAATTAGCTATGAAGAAAAGGTAAAAAAGGTCACATTTGATAAAACGGGCCCACTAATGGAAATAGGATACAATTTTGTGAACCGTATAAAGTGATTAGCTGATTATAGCATTTTTCTCGGCTTTGTCAGGAGAGAGCATACATGATGCTTAGGATGGGAGATGATGGCAGTGAGTATAGCTCAGAGGGGGGTAGTTATAATGAGTATGAAGAAGAAGAGTTTGACGGAGGGGAAGAAGAGGGGATTGATCATGACCATCTGGTGGAAGGAGATGGAATGGACGGAAGCTATTATGATGAAGATGCATTTGATGCCAATAACAACCAAGATGTTGATGCTGGAGAGTTTGAGGATGATGAGGCCTTTGCTAGAGCATTGCAGGACGCTGAGGAGAGGGAGGTCGCTGTTCGTCTCATGGCGCTTGCTGGCCTCAGTGAATGTAAGAGTATTTGACAACTTTATATCTTATATTATGGCACATTATAATATAGTAGAGTATTAAACTGTCCTTCTGTCAAAATGAATTTAGCTCAACCAATCATGATCATCAATCCAAATCAGCTTTTTTAGTCAAGGAAGTATTCTATTTGAAGTGTGATCACGTGTTTATTTTTTTTTCGAGGAAATTGTTGGTGTAGTTGGATATTTGTTCGGGTTCCTAGTTGGATAGTGAAATATAGTAGTTGTATTATTTCATGTCATAATTACTGGCGTGCTAGGCATTTTGCAACATGTCATCGTTGGCACTATTTTTGTAATGTTAGTACTGCAGATCCTTCATTATATGGTGGCGGGCTTTAATTTTATTGAGCAGAGATGTTTTAATCATAAACGATCTTCATGAAACATTTATTGCGGTTTCTAATGCCATATGATGGTTGTTAGACCTTCAGTCAGCATTTGTCATTTTTGTGTTTATTTGGTTTCTATAATCTGTAACTCAGTTGCCTGAGATAATTTTCCCTTCTTCTGTTTTAGGGCGTGCAGTGGAACCGGAGGACCACAGGACTAACTCTCAGGTGCGAACGTTGCTGCTTTCAATTTTCTATTCCCCCTGTGTTATGCATATAACGTTCAATGCACATGCTTATTTTAATGTACATGTATGGACTGCTGGTTTGATTGTATGATCAGGGGTTGCTTTATATGACTGCTATGATTGTAATGTGTTTCACCTTTGCCTTCATGCAATGTTGTAAACAAAACCTGTTGTTTCTTCTTCTTTTTGCATTCCTCACTTTATAAATAAACTAGTGCCTAAACTCATAGGTTCTTACTGTGGCTAATAATTATAAGTTTTTGAGGTCTTAGAAGTTGACTTTTGCTTTATTTTTTTCCCTTTTTTTCTGCATTCAGGATGCATGGCAAGAGGTTGATCCAGATGAATACTCATATGAGGTAGAAACAGATCCCCCCTTTGCTTTTCAGTGCAGCTTTCTTTCCTTTCTTGGTTTTGAAATGATAATCTCATTAATTATATTAGTCAGGCATCTTGTTCCATTTAAGAACAAAAAAAACATATTATATTAGTCAATAAGCAATCCTTTTAATCCCCCCTACTTTTAACTGTAGGAGTTGATAGCAATAGGAGAAGTGGTTGGTACTGAGAGTCGGGGTGCCTCTGCTGATACAATTGCATCTTTGCCTTCTGTGAACTACAAATCTCAGAATGCTCAGGGGGAAAATGCTGAACAGTATGTTTACCATCATTTATGAAACATCTTTGTTATGACCATAATTGTTACCATTTTGATCATCAAAATTGTCATCAACATGCACCTATATCATACTTGTTCATGTTGTCATTTTGAACTTACACTTTCAACATCCAAATACCAGCTATGCTACCTCATTTCAAAATTCATTTCTTGCCCTTTCTTTTCGTATTAATCTAGCATTTTGATCTTGTCTGAAACTTTCAGGTGTGTTGTCTGTCGGGTTGAATTTGAAAAGGATGAGTCACTGTCAATGCTTCCCTGCAAGCACATGTACCATCCTGAGTGCATTAGCAAGTGGCTTCAGATCAACAAGGTTCTTTCTCTTCCCAAGCAAGTTTTATGATACTATAAATTAATGCATGTGAATCAATGATTTATTTATTTTTTGTTTTAACCAGAGTTCTAGTAACAGTCTTAATTTTTCTGCAGGCATGTCCTATGTGCAGCACGGAAGTTTCAACTTCAGGGGACAGTAGGCATGACTGATGCGGGGGAGAAAATAAATATTGATTTATTTCATAAATGATACAAAGCAGCTTATGTTTGATCTCATTGGAATTAGTTTAGATTCTCAGCTGTTTTCTTTTTCTTTTTTTGTTTGCTACTATTTATTCTTCAGTCTATGAATGATGGACGGTGTCGTTTCAGCGTTGGTTTATTCGGATGCTGCTTAATTGGTTTGTGCAGATAGTTTTTTTTCCTAGTGTATACGTTTCATGCATATAATTCAATCATGTACCTTAGAAATAGCAACAATTCAATTTTTATTTTCTACTTGAAGAGACTGATTTTAAAGCATCTGATCTGAAATTGATCTTAGACATTCTAATGCTTTAAAAAGAATACTATAAATCCATCATTGTCTTGGAAATTTTATTGTGTACTTGGAACTGGTAACATTTCTATCTAATTCAGTCGAAGTGTGCTCTACAGTGTTTAATTTTATGGGGCCCTGTCAGATCCAGCGTGTTTCATGTATGAGAAAAATCAAACCGATCTTTTTTATTCTTCTTATTTTTCGATATAATCGGTCGAAGTGTTTGTTTTCTGGAGTGTTCAAGGTATATATATAAACAATCCAATGACGAAAAAAAGGGAAAAAAAAATTAAAGCGACATAGAAGAAAGAAAGAGATAGTGCTTGCAGCTGAAAATAGAAAATGAAGAAAAAATGCAGTTTTAAATTTTAGAGAAGTTCTCATAAGATCATGCTTAAAAAAAGGGCTTCTGGTGGGCCTCATGTCGTGCTTCTTTTTAACATTTTCGATGTCGATTATTTAATTTTGTTTAGAGAATTTTTCCAGCAACTAAAAGATAGACGATCAACTCGTCTGACTAAGTTAGATCGTCTGATTAATTGGGATTGTGCACGATCCGATGCTATATTATTGGCCAAGTTAGATCGTCTGATTAATTGGGATAGTGCCGATCCGATGCATTCTGAGATTCGAGCGAGAACCGATCGAACCGTGCGAGAACCGATCGAACCTTGGTCGGTTGGTACCGGCTCCGGACTTCTTCGGGCTCTGTTCAAATCAAAGCCTAGGTCCAAAACCTCCAAGCAGAACTGAAGCCTGAAGGGGTGAATACCGGAAAAGAGAGAGACGGAGAGAGATGTCGGGGTTCGGAGATGGATATGTGGGTACTGCGCAAGATGCCGTGAAGATACGGCGGCTTCAGAAGCAGCGAGAGGCGGAGCAGCGTAAGATTCAGGAGCTAAAAGACAAGTCCGCCTCCGGTGGTGGCAACTCCGGTCTCCTCCAGTTCGGCTCCAGCACCTCCGAGGTATCTTATCCCCTTGATACTCCGATCCTGAGAATTAATACAATTCGAACTGGTGCAAATATCTGGTCAATTTCTAATTTGATAACATATTCTTATATAAAAATTAAGAATGAAATATTAGTATGACGTTATTAGCTGCTCTGAAGTTCAAACTGTCGGTACGCATGGTTAATGTTGAGTTTTTTGTGGTTTTTAGATATTAGAGACTGCGTTTAAGAAGGAAACTGTTGGACTAGTCACAAGAGAGGAGTATGTTGAGAAGGTAGGCCTTTTTTCTAAACTGTAATTCCTGCAGACTTAAATCAGTAAACGGTTTTTCTCTTATGTTTTAACTTTTACTCAAGTGTTTTTTCTTTTCCTTTTTAGAGGGTTAATATTAGGACCAAGTTTGAGGAAGAAGAGAAGGAGAAACTTCAAAAGTTACAGCAAGAGTAAGTCAATTGTTTCTCCATCATCCCTTTTATCTATAATTTCTAAGTTCCTATAAAATATCTTTTTCCACTACTTGAATGCTTGTGTTACTTATGTGTTGTTTTGTTGTAGGGAAGAGGAGCTTCAGGCACAGAAGAGGAAAAGGAGAAGGGTGGAGGGGGATCCACGCCTCTCTTTTGTTGTTGACATCGAAAATGAAAGTGATGAAGAAGATGAAGCTGATTTTAGTATGCTTTTCCCTTCTTTTGATTCATTTCCATTTGCTACCTTCTTAGCTGTTGGTTACTGAACATCTTTTTCTTTGTTGTATTCCATGTCTGTACCTGTTTGCATGCTCTTGTATGTTAACTCTCACTGGTATATACTTGTACCTCAAATCGGAGTGAGCAGTACAGCTGTACAGTCTGTTCCAACTGGTAAATTTTGATACCTATAAGTGCGTTAAATCTTGCTAATAGTTCATGGGTGATATTAATTACCAGGGGCTACACCTGGTATCAACAGAATACTAGCTCGAGTTGGTAGTGAACACAATATTAGTTCGTAGCTAGATGTTTTGCGTATGTTCTCTTAAAATGGGACTGCAGTTTTAGTTTAACTATAACTAAACTTGTTATTTTGACCAAAAAGTTGGAACTTGTAAAAATTTGTTGGTTTTGATATGGAGCTAATCCGGTACCTTCATGCACTAGCATAGCTGTACTAAGATTTATGCCCATGCTAGTAGAGTAGGTACAGTACCGGAGATAGTAATGGTTGTGATTAGCTGACAATGTAATTTTGGCAATCTATTCTAATTCTGAGCTGTCAGGCACTGAAATAAAAGAGGGATTGTGATTGAAAAGGATAACACCTTCTTTAGTATCTATTATTACATCTCTTCCTCCCCTTCATTTTCACCTCCAAGTACAAGAAAAACCTTCGAGTTATCTTCCTTTATTGTTTGATCGTCTTTGGCTCTTCCCGGTAAAAGAGACCTCAAAATTTCTAAATCTCAACCTCTATCTCTCTATGCTTGAACCTGTGTCCCTGTTTGTTAGCTCGCCATACCTCTCTATCTCATTGGAAACTTGGTTGCTCAACCATTTTTGTGCCAATGGTCTCTTCACAAAAAGGCTAACACTGTTCAGGAGCTCCAGGAGATAATGTTTGAAAATTAATCTTAAGCAACAATTATGGTCGAACCAGACAAATCAATAATACAATAACTTTGAAAAGGTTCTTCCAACTTTTTTTGCTGGAGGAGAAGACAGAGAAACTGGGTGATGAAGAGATTGAGATAGTGTGTCCTATGAGAGGTGGATGGTGTGGAGGCAGCAGCTCTTATTAGATTGTCAAGATTGCAATTCAAAATTTCATATTGTCAACTGATCCCAACCCATTTCATAATATCAAGGCCTGGATACCTTTTCTGTGTTCTTTTGAGTGAATTTATGATACTCCAAATGATTTTATTCAATCTGTCATATGGCAAAATTTTCAAACCTTTTACAGAAGAGCGACATGAGGTTAGGAAATTAAGCCACAGTAAAGTCGGCAAAGATCCAGGTGTGGAAACAAGTTTTCTACCAGATAGGTATTTTTGCTTGCGAATTAGTTTTATGTAAATATTTGTAATATGTTTTCTTCTTTCCATAAGAGGATCTGTAGATTGTTTTTGTTATGTGGGTTTTAAAAGCTCATTAAAGAATTTGTTGTAAGAATGATATTACAGGGATAGAGAGGCAGAGGAGCAAGCCGAGAGGGAGCAGCTCAAGAAGCAGTGGGTGCATGAACAAGAGCTGATCAAAAGTAACTTTATCCTCCTAGACGAAATTACTATTTAACAAAGGATTGATTATTTACTCTTTTGTGTGTGTTTTAATATTACAGATGAGCCTCTGGAGATAACTTACAGTTACTGGGATGGAACTGGCCATAGGAGAGTTGTACAGGTTAGTATGGTTTCTATGGTTCTCTGTGGAATTACTTCAGGAAAATGATATTGGTCGCCCAAGGCATTTTGCTCATTGCCCCCCATCAATGGGAGTGCACCATGTACCTGCAAGTTTTACCCTGTTTGTGTTGAGTCTGAAATGTGTTCAGCTTTTCCTCTTGGTCAGTGAGCCAAGAGCGAAATCCCCTGGATACAGTTAGCAACCTTATCATTTCATTTTTTTTATCCTATGTTGCACAGGTGCGGGTATATAAAGAATGGGGTGATATAGTTTTTATCATTTCATTTTTTTTGGTGTTATGTGAAGTTTATTCATGCTTCAGATGTGGAGATAAACCTAAAATTAAGCATCATAAGTGTATAAATTGTGAAGTGATCAGAATTTTTTTTACCCTTAATTTACCTCCAGTATTGAATCAACAATTATTTGATTGAATGACAAGAATGCCTGTTGCCTATTAAATAAATTTGACTGCTTGTAGTGCAAATGTTCACTGTACATGTGCTAGTATCAACCTTTTGAAGCTTTAACTGATAAATTTGTCCCTCAGGTCCGCAAAGGTGATTTGATTGGCGAATTTCTAAGAGCAGTTCAACAGCAACTTGCTCCTGAGTTCAGAGAAATTCGTACTACTTCTGTTGAGAACCTTCTCTATGTCAAAGAAGATCTTATCATCCCTCATGTATCTTCTATCTTTCCTTTATATTCTTTTGAGTTCATTATCATTATCGCATTATGTTGCTGAGCCTGAGGTTTAATGAAAAATTAGTATTTTATCTGTTCTTACTTGGCCTTCAATATCAACTCCGGCAAAAAAATAAATAAATACAGATTTTATTGGTACATTTATGGTTGGGTTCGCAGCAACATTGGACATTGTGATTCTAGATCCTTACATACTAATAATGAAATGGGTCTGTTAGATTTCTAACTGGTGTTGTTCTGTTTAAAATATTTCAGCAACACAGCTTCTACGAGCTGATCATTAATAAAGCAAGAGGCAAAAGTGGTCCGGTAATACTTTCTGATCTTCATTAAGAACAATTTGTTTCAAACTTTTTGTATTACTATTTTAGCAAAATACAAGTTAGCTTGTGTTTTCTTTTATAACAGTTGTTCCATTTTGATGTTCATGAAGATGTGCGAACAATTGCTGATGCAACAATAGAGAAAGATGAGGTGTGTTTCTATTTTTCTACATTTTTGTACGGTGGTTGTATTTAATACTGGTCTGAAGCATATATTGGTTTACTTGGACATTTGAGCTGATGATATCTTTTCTGGTTTCATTGTTTCTAGTCTCATGCTGGGAAGGTCGTGGAGAGGCACTGGTATGGAAAGAACAAGCACATATTTCCTGCTTCCAGATGGGAGGTTAGTTTAGTAGTTGATTTTTGTTGTTGTTGCTATTTTCATCTTCCTATTCAAAGGAATATGATGTTTACTCATGAAACTGTGTTTGTACAGATATATGACCCGACTAAGAAATGGGAGCGCTATACAATACATGGAGATTAAACTGCAGATGACTGCACTAAACGCCCTGAATCTCAAATCAGCTCTAACCTATCTATTTGGTCTTAGCATATAGAATCTAGTTTGCTCCCAATTATAGATGTTGGTTTTCAAGGAATTATCGTTTCTGTTTTGGTGCAATAGGCTTTTCTGCACATTTCTTTTTTCCCAGAATGTGTACTTCAATGTTTATTAGCATAATGCAAATTTTCTATTTGGTCGATCGAGTTAAAGACGATTAAGCATCTCCGCTATGATATTTGGCTGGCACGTTTACAAATGCTTTTCTTTTTGGAAAAGAAAGAAAGAAAGAACGATTTTCTTGAATAGGATGCGATATTGTCATTGCTGATGAAATTGTAAAGTTGATAACAAATCTACTAATACTATTTATTCATAATATGTAACAAGCATAATTTCATTTTTTTTAAAGAATAGGATTCTAAATGGATGGACAAGTATTTGGATGAGTTGTAATGTGATTATTTGTGAAGCATGCTCGTCTTTATTTCATTCATAGCAAGAAGCAGCTATCTTCTTGCTTGGGCTTTTCCCTTTCTTTTTTGTAGGACCTCGATTTATTTAATGGACTCTACTCAGCTTGCGTTGATCAGCTCAGGTCCATACAAGTTGATTTGGATTATGGATCAGTTGACGCCTGACAGGTTTGGCGCTCCGAGCAGATACAATTTAAACTACGGCACTACACTGCTACGCCACCTAATAAAATCAACAGCTCTTCTTTTATCGAATTAAATAAGTATATCGACCGGGAGACTCAGAATGACAGCTAATCTGGTCGATGTTTGTAGTATGTATGTATACATTATACGACAATTTTGCTCCCTTGACTTGACTTGACTTGAGTAAGCGGGTCTCGCTATTCAGCTACAAAGATCCGTCATCAGATCATCCGCTTCTGTTCTATTTACCCGACCCAATCAGTCAGAGAAATCTAGTATATACAATTCCAATCGGATGGTTTAAGTTCTCCATAAATAATAATAATAAAAAAAACAATCTCTATATGTATAATGTTATTCCATATATATATATATATATATATATATATATATATATATATATAGAGTAATGCTATGGTGCTTGCGAAGCAAACAAATTTTTGTGTTTCGCGTCCGTATCTCGAATTTAAAAGTTCAAACGGCCGATCCAAACCGTTGAGCATCATCTTCATATTGAAATATCCTTGGAGATCAAATTTTATATTTTTTTGAATTTTTTTGATATTTTTTAGATGGGTACAAAGTTTGTTGATCTAAAGATTTCTGCACCATCCAAAACAAGCGACTTTGTACCCATCTAAAAAATATCAAAAAAATTCAAAAAAATATAAAATTTGATCTCCAAGGATATTTCAATATGAAGATGATGCTCAACGGTTTGGATCGGCCGTTTGAACTTTTAAATTCGAGATACGGACGCGAAGCACAAAAATTTTTTTGCTTCGCGAAGCACCATAGCATTACTCTATATATATATATATATATATTTCTTTAAACGAAAAATATGTAATACAACAAAGTTTATGACAATCAATAAAATTCAAGGTTGTGTTGAATGTAATAGTTGCAAAATATTGATTAATTGACGGCACATTTTATCCATTGCAGTTGATTATTGTTTCTATACTTACAAGTTTATAGCTGAAATTTGTATTAACTCTTTCTAACCCATTAATTATACAATGATATAAAATATTTAATAAGTAACATCCAAACTTCATTCACCTAATTATACACATCATTATAGTAAGATATAAAATCTGATTAAAAATATCCAAAAAAATCCATAAATTTATGTGAACACTTGAATTTGGAAAAGAAATAAAGTCGGCTTCCGACCTTAAATTATTGTTTTTGAGTCGACTAGAGCATTTTTTTTTGGGTTCAATCAATCTCCTGAACTATTCAACTTGGTTCGATCACCCCATCTCCTCCCATGCAGCATTAATTAGTGTATATATTAACATACATGATTTAATTAGTGTTAAACTAAATTAAAAAATAATTAAACGGATCGGATCGACCCATACCCAATCCAACCCGTAACGGATCAAAAAAATCTTGACTCATATCTGACTTATATATTTTCGAGTTATTTCAGATCGGATCCAATTCAGATTGAATCAGGTTATGTTTTAACACCTCTACGGCTCTACTTATGCTCCATATGAGCATGTTCTCCTTGCGCATATCTAAAGTTTGTGGACAGGATCAAAATATGCTATTATTTTTGGAGAGCAACAGAGTCCTATTATTCTATTTAAAAAAATCCTAAAAATAGAAAAAAATTTAAAGATATATTTCTTTATTTATAAATTGATAGTCCGTCAAATTTTATATAATTTCATTAACATTTGATAGTCCATCAAAAACCGTTAATTTAAAATCATTACAAACATTAGTAAAAAATCGTTAAATTTTATAATTTTTGATGGATTATCAAACATTAATGAAATTACATGAAATTTTATAAGCTATCAATCTACAAATAAAATAACATATCAATACTTTTTTTTTCTATTTTTAGAATTTTTTTCTATTTTTTAATAAAATAATAGAATTCTATTATCCTCCAAGAATAACAGCATATTTTGATCCTTGTGGACATGCTCTTAAGTCTAAACAGTAAACAATATTGAATTTTCATCCAACCAATCAGATCCACAAATATGATATTAATTAAAAATAATCGTAGCACCACATCTGAAAGTTCTGCTGGAAGCCTCAATAAAAGAAGTTAACAGATTCATTTTTCAAAATAAGACGAAACATCAATTTACAACCGAACAATCTTCACATATAACATATTTTTTTCAAAATTATCGGCACAAACACAAAATACGCAATGAGATCTTCACAGCAAATTGAAAGTAACAGATAAGACATGGTTGCCCACTCTATCCTCTCTTCATTTTCAGAAAACAATGAGACCAGTAAAATAATCAAATTATTTTATGCGGTGGAGCTTTAACACGATTTAGGAATATTGCATATAAAAAGAAGGTGAAGGTGATTTGGGTTGTGCCTGACGAACAGCTGAACGAGGCATATATGGATAATTAATTGTACTAAGAGTGGTTTTCGCCCCGACAATATATAATTGGCAATATAAAATTTTAAATATATTTAATAAAATTTATATTAAAGAAAATTTAGTCATAAAATTTTTAAATATTAAATAATAATAATTATTATTATAATAAATAAATAATATAATTAAACCTATAATAATTTATAAAGAGTCATACAAAAAATTGGATCATTTTAATAATTAAATTTCGCCTTAAATATATTATACACATTATTTTAAATGAGAAGGGAGAAACTATTTTATATGAACTCTTAGATTCAAAAAAATGAAAAGATTTACATAAAATTAATGATAGAAAAAATGATAATATGATATGTTTAAAATTTTTGAAAGCTTAACCTTTTTATATATTAAGAATTTTTTACCTGACGGAAAGATGATCAGTTAAGTGTGCTAATTGCATGTCCCCTCCTATACCAAGACCTTGAAGCATGATAAACCCCTGATATCTCGAGTAAGATCTTTTACCTTGGTTTCCTCTAAAGCAGAACCTAAAATATAAATAGAACTTCAAAAAGTCGCAAATAAAGTATGCCATACCAGCTCACTATGAGCTCATGCTACAACATGTGCTGTCTATTAACAAATGGCATTGGTACCAGTCACGTAAGAGGCAGATACAGAAAAAGGACTTCAGTAAAATATACTCAATTAAGAGCCACTTATGGAAAGCAACTCTACAATGTCTGCGTCAAGACCTGGCACAACCGTGGCAATGTTTCTGGGGTTCCACTGAGGGTACTCATGCCAATTTGATAATTTGCCAGCACGCCACAATTTCATTAGGTGTACCCAACAGCCTGAAATCATTCCTAATCAAAAAACCTGCCAGAAAACGATTAAATAGTGATGAATTTAGGCAATTTCTAAGTAATATTAAAGAGGAAGGTTGCCAGAAATATGAAGCAGCTGCTAGAGTTCAGTCTTCTTGAAATAGTGCTTGTGTTGTCATCAGTTCAGCTGTTATTCAAAGCAACTATATTAATAATTTAACAGAAACTAATATTTTTATATAGAGGTGAAATTATTTCAGTATGTGGTTTGATATTAGGTCTACTGATGTTTGGTTGGGTTGATGTCAGTCTTAAAGTTAACAGCCTCAGGTCTGATTAAGGTCCTACAACATCAATTCTATGACACCTTTAATGTTATACAGCCACTCTACCATACAGGGCAGATTAAATCAGCTGTAATTCTAATTCTTCTTTTCAAAACTCTGGAAGTTATGCCTGAACACTTTCAAGTCTGGTGTATTTTGGTTGTTATGCCTGATTAAGCTATCTAATAGTTATCTTTTTTCAATACACTATTAATCGCTTTGAGTCTTGTAAATTAAATATCTCTTTTTTCAACATAAAAATTAAAATTATTTAATTATAATTTATATTTTTATTTTATATTAAAAATAGAGATGTATTTAAATAAAATGAATGAATTTATATTTAAAAAAATAACATTAATATTATTTATTGTAATTTATTTATCATTTTTTTTACTCATTTATTTTAACGAATAAAAATAATGTATAAATAAATTTAATTTTAATAAAAAAAGAGTTATGATTAAAGTAATTTCGAAAAATATAATAATAAAAATACCTCACTGATCAGTACCGTAACCAACGTACCATCGACGTCCCTAATTCGGTAATTCCTACTCTTGTCTGCCGATACTCCTTAATTCGGTATTTTCCTCCATTTTTAACAGACGCCGTAAAAAGTAAAATAGAAACCCCCAATAAAAGGATTCTTCCCTCGAGACCGAGCTCTCTCCTTTCATTGTTCAGCTCGTTTTCTCTCAGGATCGAAACGGTTTCGTTTCTAACCTTCTCCAGCCATGCGAATTAGGGTTTTCTCCGCTATTCTTGCTTTCCTCCTCCTCGCTTCTCCGATCTTTCAAGGTTCAAACTCTTATCACTGGATCGACTAATTTCAGTTATTTTGATCTTTGCAAAACACTTCTTCGGGCGGGTGGTTCGTTGATTTGTTCAGATCTAATTTATTAGGTTCTTGCATGTTAAGGGAAGTTGATTAGGGATTCAATTTTTATGCGTGGTGCAATTGATGCCAGATCTGTGCCTCTGACTTTGAACTGTGTGGGAATTACATAGATCGTCAAAATTAAACTGTGTAATTTTATCCACAATAGTTAGTCGTTAGTTCAGGTTGTTTTGTTAATTGGTTTCTGACATAATTCTATACTCTTATAGCATTTGGCGTTGAGTTTACTTCTTTGATATGTAGTAATATCTAAAATAGAGGCGATAATTTGGCGTTGGACAAAGCTCATAGTTTTCTTTTACCCACTTTAAGATAGGTCTGCAGTATTGTTGTACAATAGACAAAAGATGCAATGCAACTGATTCTTCAAGCTTCATTTTTCTTTGGAACATTTCCCCTCTGTGGAATAAATTTAATTCGTTTGAACAAATTACTTTAATTGCTTGTACCATTGGTTGCTTAATTTCATAAAATTAGAACAGAACTTTGGATTGACTCTTACCCTTTTTTTGTAGTCATTCTTTTGTTTGTGTTGATGGAATTATATCATTAAGGTGTTTATTTTTATTCTTATGATGTCTGTAAGGCTAAATCGGTATTCCTTTTGTTTACAATATAATAATTGTAATAGTTCTTTTTGAGGTATCTTAGTGGTGAGATCAGAGTCAGCTGAAGATGCAGCAGCAGCAGAAGTAGTTGATGGAGGCGATCTTGGTATCGTTGGAGATGAGACTCAAGATTCTGGTGATAGTACATATGGACCTGCTCCGAATGTGAATACTATCTGTATTTTCCCAAAAAATCCTGGAAAATGTAAGTCTCGTCATCTTTTTCTTTGTGACTGCCATTTAGCTCAAGTACTTTTGGTAGTTCTATTCTGGTCTGGTATTCATTTAATTTGGTTTTGTTCTTATTATTTTTTTTGGGTTCTATTATTGCTCTTCAAGGCCTAAACAGGATTCTAGACTTGGATTTCCTGCTCAATATTAAATTTCAGATGGCACATTTAGATGTTGAATCCTGAATTCCTGGCAGTACCAGACTGTATTGTAAGGATGTACTGGGAAAGTGCATCTTTTGGGATGCTTTGCTATGTGAATAGTTTGCTTTGACATTGTTTAGCTGGATTGATCTGTTATATTTTTGTTTGCTGAACGTTCCTAATTAGTTATGTTTCCTGCTTTTTCTAATGCAGTGGTGCCAGCTGGGGAAGATACTGGACTGCTTGTTGGTGTGCACAATGAAGGTAACTTCTATCTTAATAACATTCAATTTGTGATATATTTTTTTTTTGTTCTGTTGGTCTTGTTTACCAGGTTACAATAATAGAAAATCAGAATGTTGTGAAAACTGAAGGTACACAAGTCCAGCCAAAAACTATCTGCCAAGATATCTGCAAAGAATATAAAAGAGAAAGAACTTTGTGTACTGTGATGATGATACCTGTACATCACTACAAAGAATGACATTTCTTAGTTTTGGACAATTAAGTAGACAGACTTGTGCCCCTTTTCTTTCATAAAAAGACTAAATTGCTTACAGCAAACATTTGTAGCGTAATTTTTATTTGTATATGTGTGCTAATAGCCTAATATGATGTTATTTGCTTAAAATAAAATGCAGGTGAATCAGTTATGCTCGTCCATGCTGTATATGCCACTCTACACCTCCCTTTTGATCACCGCTTGTCAATTCAAAATCTCACAGTTCAGGTTTGTTTGATTTTATTTTTTTCCTGAACCACCGGAATAACATGCTGTTCGAGTTCAGTACTTGTAAAGTACAGAAACACTGTCCTAGGCAGTAATTGATATTTCTTGTTGCCTTGTCTTTTCTTTTTTCATTTTTGTTCAATTATATAATACTATCAAGAAGTTATTTGACTTGCTACTTCAGTATTAGTTCCCTACTAGCAGAATACACTTGAATTATTTGATTCAAATCAACTATTGCAAATGGAAACTTACGATGCCTTCTGTTGCAGCAAGTTAATGCTTCAGTTCCCCCTTCCGTTCAAGGGTCTTTTGATTACAAATTTGCTGTGAGCAAATTCTTACAGGTAAGTCAATATGAATTCTTCTCACACATTGATATCCATTGGTTATATGTATATATTTGTAAGAAAGAAAAATTCATGGTCCATAATTCATGGTCCATCTTTGTTTCTTACTCATCTGAATGTATTATATGTGGTTTGTCTGTAGCCTGGCTCATTTGACCTTGTTGGGTACATGCTTTATGAGATTGACCAACATCCATATCTCTCTGTCTTTTACAATGGTACAATTGAGGTGGTTGAATCAGGAGGCTTCCTCCTCAGTGGGGAGTCTGTATTTCTCATAACTCTTGGGTTTGGCTTACTTGTTCTTCTCGGCTTTTGGGTGAATGGTCAGATTCATCACTTCTCCAAGGTACATACATTTGCCTTTGATTCAACATATTTTATAGAGAAAAAATTCAAGTATTGTTTGTCAGTTTTAAATGTGAAAGCAGCAGTTAAAAAACTGGTATTTGATCTTTTCATTTTTTTTTTCTTTTTTTAAAATAACTGAATGCTCTTTTCTTTCTAATCAGAAAACAAAGAAGGCACCAAAGGTTGAAGTTGGCACTGGAATCTCTGAAGCTAATATGGACGAATGGTTGGAGGTACTACAGTATTTTAATGCTCTTTCTTAATTTTCTTTTATTTGCTTCTCTTTTTATTTTGAAGATTTAAATCTTTTGTCTAATCATTTTTTTAGGGAACTGCGTATGCTCAATCTGTGTCCAGCAGCAAGAAGGAACAAAAGAAAAAGAAGTAGAGAGGATGTTTTTGCTTTTGAATTGTTCTCTTTCTTTGTGGGTTCAAGGGAGATTAGTGTAGTTTTAGAAAGAGTTTTGTAACAGGTGATAAGTTAACTTCAATTTTTATATGAGGCGTCGCCAGATGTTTTAAATTGGATCTTTTATAATAAGTAGGAATTTTGAATTAAAATTTTGTTTCAGCACTGAATTGGTATTTTTTTTAAAGCATTATATTGAGAATTCATAGAAAGCACTCAAATGGACAGTCTTAGAACAAAGCCTAACACTAGCTCTACATCATTTATAAACCATAAACAGCTAAAGGCGTAGAATTAAAATTCGGTTAAAGTGACTTTTCTGGGTTAAGAACTTTAGATAACGAGCAATGATTTGTTGGTTAAGATGAGCAGCTAGGTATAGTAACATAGTACAACGGTGTAAAATGTTACTAGAAAATTCAATATAAATCATGAGAATCGTTCATAATTTTAATCGACCTTGGCTTCAAATAAAATACATGTCAAGGATTGAAAATTCTGACGGAAAATTGTTTCCAACAAGCGAGATTGAAGGATGTGGGGGGCTGATATTGGATTGATAGGATAGCACAGCATGTTTCTTTTTGGTTCAAATTTTGTTGAATGTACAATCTTGACTCTTGAGGGTTGTGAGATTAACATAGGAGAGATGGGAATGATTTATTAATTATTATACAATTGTTTCAGCCCGACAAAAAAAAATCTACGACGTCCAAATTAGAGCAATAGAAAGAGTTGGGAAGGATTTATTGTTCTTCCGGAGATACCCAGTGCTTAAGTGCTCTACAACTCTATGTTATAATATAAATAAAAAAATTGAAAGAAAAGGGAAAAAAATGAAATTTTATCCCATGTTTTATATTCTAATATAGATATCATCTACTCTAAACAAAAAATAAACAATAAAAAGAAAAACTACTTGAACTGTTCCGCTCAGTTCTCAATGATTACGAACCTATTTATGAGAGTTGGCATTTCTAATTTCCCAGAATCTCCGTATAAAATTGTACGCCACACGAAGAAAATTTGACAGATAAACTCCCAGGCACTGAGAAAGTTGTATTGGCCCGAATTATATTTGGGCCACTAGAACCCAGAGTTACGGCCTCGTGTTGAATTCTGATACCGCTTCCTATCTATTTCTTTGAGTGGTAGATCGATAGAGTCGACACAGCATATGTGGGCCCAATAGTTGGGTATTGTTGTTTATGGGTTGCAACTTGTTTCGTTGTTTACCAATATCCAAATCCAGCATCTATTGTGCTCCGGAATTTGGGAAGTATCGCTGATTAGTCCCACAAAGCTCAGATTTCTTTTCCGCTATGGCATTTATATGAGGTGTGAACAACAAGGGTCGTCTCTTCGGAGACATCTGATAAAATTGGAACGATACAGAGAAGATTAGCATGGCCCCTGCGCAAGGATGACACGCACAAATCGAGAAATGGTCCAAATTTTTTTTCATTTTTTCCCTCTTCATTCATCTCTTCGTGTTGCTCGTTTCCTTTCGCAGCTGTGTGATTTGATTACATATTCAACTGTTCACTCTTTACCATTCTTATTTATGCCGATTTTCTTCAGCTACTTTTTTTTTTTTGCAGATTTTTTGCTTTACAAATTTATGCCGATTTTCATTTTTTTCCCTCTCTGACTCTTGGTTATTTCTGCTGCTACTTCATTTGATTTCTTCCAAATTCGATTATTTTCTCTGGAGAAAAGCTCTCCACTTTCCCTTTTACTTGGCAGCTTGTTTCATTTGGGATTTAATTTCACTCTGAACCTTGGCTCCGCCATCCTCGCTTTCCTTCTCCGCTCTCCGATATTTCATGGTTCACACTCTTACCTTTGGGATCCGCTAATAACTGTATTTTCTTCTCTGTTATTCATTTATATGTTTGGATCTAATTTCTAATGTGCTTGCAAGACAAGGGAAGTCCGATCTTAGCATCGATTTTTTCTACATGGTCCCGTTGATGTCAAATCGGCGCCTTTTGAATAATAGTTTGATTTAATCTCCACTAATCAATAATAATGAGAACTTGTTAATTCAGGTTATTTCATTTCCCCTATAATAAATTTATTTCTTCTGCACATTAATTGATAACCAATCCTGTCCTAGCGTATTCTGGCAAAGTTATAACAGGATTTTGTGAGACACTAATGGTCTTTTCATCATCATTTTTTTATTGTGCTGAAGAAATTTTGTAATATTGTCTTCTTAATTTATTTGTTACAACATTCAACATGTATCTCGTTCTTATGCTGAATATGGTTAAAGTTGGCAATCCTTTTGTCTACCCAAAAAACAGTTAATATAATAATAATAATTTTGAGGTATTTCAGTGGTAAGTTGGAAAATCAGCTGGATATGCAGGGGCAGACTGGCAGCTGAAGTAGTGGAACTAGGTGATCTCGGTATACTTGGATAGAAACCCAATTTTTTGGTGACAGCACCTATGGGTCTACCCCTGGTTATGAATATTATTTTTATTTCCCCAAAGAAAATTCTTACAAATCTTAGTGCTAGTTAAATTAGTTGTGAAAAATGAAATAAGAGGTGCATTATTTATCCCAATTTTTAGTAGGTTGTCATCTTTTAGTATTTGTAACCACTGTTCAACTCATAGTGAATCGGTAGATTTGGTCCTTTTTTTATGTTTTAGGTTTGGTTTGGTTTCAATTCTTATTATGTCGCGTTTATGGTGCTCAAGGCCTTGAAAGAAATTATAATTTTGTGTTTCTGCTACAAAATTAAGTCAGATTCACACTCAGCTAAACTGATGGTACCTGAATATAGTTAGAAAGAAAGCACATTACAAAATTGGATCATTTAGGAGTTGCAATATGATAATAGTTTTGCTACTATTAGCTGGGAACTTTTATATTTTTTGTTTTATTTCCCTTTTTCATAATGCAGTGATGCCACCTAGGGAAGACACTAACAGCTTGACTGTGCACAATGAAGGTATATTTATCCTGATGAAATGGTCTTTTCCAATGGTCTTGTTGACCAAATGTTCAGTGTTCAGGTTTTTAACTTTCCTTATTTGAACCCCAAGGAGTTCTTTACCACATCTGATAACATGCTGTTTAGGTTCAGTGCTGATAGAATGTGCTATGTACAGAATCTACTTATGTAGGGGAATCAATTAACTCAATAAGTATTTTTTGGCATTTTTTCGTTCTTTTCAGTTTAATTTAGATAACCGTAGCAGACTTTAATTTACTCGAGATTGTAACAAGTCTTTGATTTGGATCTGCAATTGCTTGATCAGCATATTGTGTAGTTGCCACTTGCCAGTAGCCTAGAGAGCATTTGTTGGTTAAAATCATAATCAGACATCATCCATCTAGTGACTGGCACAACATGAGGCTTGATGAAGACTGAATTGCATGCAACTAGGGTTAAATTGATTTTAACAAATATCACATTGAGGACGTGCTGATACTAAATTCAACCATTCATTATCAGTTAACTGTTTTTTCGCTTATTATGGTATACAAATTAGATATTTATTATATCCTAGAATCAGTGTGCACATATAAAGAATAATTTCTTGTGACAGATTAATGCTAACTAAATAATTCCAATTGTGCCTAAAACGTTTCTTCTTTTTGCACGTTCTGTGATGGTTTTCTATTTGCACCTTTCCTTATGTAATATATTTAACTTTTAAGCTTGAGATACTCTTGAGTTCCTTTAAATCCTGTGGTATATTCTTAAACGTTTCAAATTGGGCAGTTAAGACTTGATTTATCAACTTGCATTGTCATACATAAATTCATAATGTCCCTTTTAACAGCTCAAGAAGTGTATAACTGACATTTTTCCATCTACAGGTCCTCAGATTACTTATGGATGTGGAGGGAAAGTTTCTGCAAGTCCATTATTTTTCGAATATATTTGTCAGATCACACAAAGGCAGTTCTTTTTGAAAAATTCAGTAAATTAGTGGTCAATCAGTAAAAAATATCTGTAGCATACACGGAAACAATTTATTGTACAATCTAGCTAATTACAAGGAGATCCATGCTTCTTTTCTTTCTCTCTGATTTAATTTGGTGATTGAAATCTTGTGTTTCACATTAGTTGTGTACTATTACATTGCTTTTTGATGTTATTATGGCGGTACACCTGCAGTGCAGCCGGAATTGGGACAGTCAAAAGTGTACCTGTTTTCTATTAAGTGATGATCCTTGAAACCAGGATACTAATAATTTTATGTTCTCCAAGGATTGATTAGCTTAGTCTTTTTGTGACCTTGATGGTTTCGGCAACCAATTTTTATGTTTCTTTTTTTTTCAAAATAAAAAACCTTGATATAAAACGAGCAACCTTTTCTACATAGCAATCGTGGGTCTGGTGCCCGGGTTATAATTCACCCACTTGTATTATTTTGTTCTTAAACTGGATTCATATTTGGCAAGCACATGCTGCTAGGTGATACTTGCCATATTCGAAAATAGTATTGTCCCCAGAGATTTAAATCAGAGACTTCCCGGTGTTGTCAAAGTATAGATACATGCATCGCATTTTGTCAGACAACGGGTGTGAAGTTGTACGGTTCTTTTTCTGTTAATCATCCGATCACCCATCATTTTAATTTGACAATAATAAATAGTCTTATATATTAAAATTTATATTTAAACTTTTCATAATCGTTCAAATAAAAATGAGTCGTACATATTTCTCTACGGAGATCTCTGCATGAGAAAATCTCCGTAGAGGCTACCCGTCCCTGTGAAGACTAGTTGCACATGGGATATGCTAACAAAGTAACAATCGTTTTGAGAAAATAAAATTATGAATTTATGATGTAAAATTTGTCGTTTATCCTAAAGTCATTTTGCATATAGATATCCCTTTAAATCATTGCAAATATGGAAACATTAAAATTTTAAAGAAAATTCTCACAGAGATGAAATGAAATATGAGTAAAGACGTATTAGGATTAAACCCTTGCAGTGATGCTTTCCACTATATATATCCATTCCTTCTCGTACCATAATACAAAGGCAAATATATTGTCAAATACTTTCAGAGACTCATGAGAACTGAAAAACGTTTGCGATACATTTCAATTTCTAACAAATTTACAATACAACATCCCAATTTCATGAGAACTGAAGAACACTCGCAATACATTTCAATTTCCCACAAATTTACAATACAACATCCCAATTAGATAGTCTCACAGATGGAATATCGGAACTAGAGATATATAAAGAATTATTCCGGCCCAGATGGATTTACGGAAAAATTTTACATGAATTATTCCTACTGAAGTACTGACTGTTCCTCCACTCAAAAAAAGAGAAAAAAAGAGATTTTTTTTTTTTATCTCCAAACCCTTCGTCTCTAAGAAAATCTCCCACGCGTTTTCTGTATAGCGTGACTTTCCGTACAGTACGACTCCCCTTACAACTCATGTGATGTTGTAGTTTTTCTATCTAAATATCTAATTCACTTATCTAAATAACTGAGACATATATATAAATATTCAAGTCATTTTTGTTTTTGAAACTATTTTCTTTCTCACCTGTCACATATCTAAATACCTAAATCATATATCTAAATACGTGAGTCTCATATCTAAATATCTAAGTTATATATCTAGATACATGAGTTTCATATTTAAATACTCAAGTTACATATCTAAATACCTCTTTGGAATTACCCAGTTCACCTATCTAAATACTTAGTTCACCTATCTAATTACTTAGTTCACATATCTAAATATCTAGTACACCTATCTAAATTCCTAAGAAATATATATATATATATATATAATTCCGAGAAATATATATATATATATATATATATATATATATATATATATATATTCAAGTCTTTTTCATTTCCCGATATTTTTTTCTCTTATTTGTCATGCACGTTTTTTCGTACAATCTATGTGATATTTATCAATTTCTCTCATATGACTTTATTTTTTAAGACTATTTTTTTCTATCTTACTATTATTTTACTACATAACTGAGTTATATATGTAAATAACTAAATCATATATCTAAATACTTAAGTTATATATCTAAATATCAAAATTATATATCTAAATAACTAATCACATATTTAAATACGTCTTTGAGCGATTTGCTCCGGAAAACCGTTAGTCGATCCAAAAAAAAATTGGGGCGCAAATTGCAATGTATAATGTATTCCATTCCCTGATTAGCACTCCCGCCTGGCGACTGTCCGGGACGCGGCGAGAATTCAGATAAGCCGTCCGATTTCTCCAGATCGATAGATCGATCGAATTTCCGCGTCTAAAATAATCCATACCTCCACTGCCGGTCTATTGTTTCATTATCTGTATGACATTCCATGTGGCGTTGGGAAAACGGATCTTTAAAATTTTAAATAATGAAGATGCTAATTATATGGTTCATGGAATGCACGATTTGACACACAGTAAAATGCACAGAGAAACCAATTAACTACTTTAGTCAATGTGTAATCTTTGTTGATAAATTATAAGTGATTGTCATTTCAAAAGAAAAGAAAACCAAGAACCCTTCTCCAGTGATATATCAAGAGCTTGTCCATTGATAATGAAGATGGATCCACGTCACTTTCCTTCTCAATCCAACGGTCAAAATATACAATTTTCAAAGTCCTCACCAATAGGATTGTTTTGGTGACGTCTTAGGAAGTACAGACTTCTCCAGTGAATCTGAAATGGAGTGAACTAGAAAAGAAAATAAAAATCTTCCAGAAGTGGGTCCATGTGGCAACGGCATATACCTCCACATTTTCGGACCTTTAACCAGAAACCCAACCCAACACAAACCCTGGTTAATTTTCCCTCCTGGATACACGCCACGCGTTAAAATTCAACGGTCAGGATCAATCCCTGACCTGAAATCCTTCTCTATAAATCCCACCAAACCCTCCTCTTCCCTTATCAACAAAGACAAAACCCTATCCAGGTACTTACCTCACCTCTCAGTAATGGCGAACCCACGTGTTTTCTTTGACATGAAGGTCGGTGGCGCTCCGGCCGGTCGGATCGCGATGGAACTGTATGCTAACGAGGTTCCAAAAACCGCTGAGAACTTCAGAGCTCTCTGCACCGGCGAGAAGGGCATGGGGAAATCAGGCAAGCCTCTTCATTTCAAGGGCTCCAAGTTCCACCGTGTGATCCCTCAGTTCATGTGCCAGGGTGGTGACTTCACCCGCGGTGATGGCACGGGGGGTGAGTCAATCTATGGTACTAAGTTCCCCGATGAGGCTTTCGTGAGGAAGCACACCAGTGAAGGTGTTCTTTCCATGGCGAACGCTGGTCCGAACACCAACGGATCTCAGTTCTTCATCTGCACCGTGCCTACTCCATGGCTCGATGGGAAGCACGTGGTGTTCGGCCAAGTCGTGGAGGGAATGGATGTGGTGAAGGCAATTGAGAAGGTGGGGAGCCAGAATGGGAAAACCAGCAAGCCTGTTGAAATCGCTGACTGTGGTCAGCTGTCTTAGATCTGTTTGATCTATTGTCTAGCAGAGAAGCACCTGTAGTATTAGCTTTAATGGTGCTGGAATAATTTTAGGGTTTATATGGGGTCTAATTTGTGTTTATGTTTTACTCTGTGTCTGGTCTAGTGTGGTGATTGAGGTGTGTTGCAGGTTCGGATCTCTCTCTCTGGTTCCTTTTTTTTTAGTCTGGATCTTTGAATATGTTTAGTCTTATTTCTAAACTGGTGGATGCTTTGTTTGAGAAAAAAAATAAAGATCAGTGTTTAATTTCTGGTAAAATCTTATTCTGTTTTGGTAATTAATTAATCACTGAATTTTTTCTTTGACATGGCTTTTCTTATTTCTTCACGAGCGATCTTATTAAGAAGATGATATGACATCCATCTCTTGGTGATAAATTGATCATATATTAAAGTTGAACATCTGAAATATTCGCATAAAACAAGCAAAAAGTTAGCATTCTTTGCACAAAGATCCATGGCATATCACTTTATTGAAAATGTAAAATGAATATTTAATAAATCTTCAAAAGTGGATAAAAGCTCCTGACTGGATTATTGATCCCAGTACCCCACTATTCGTGAAAAAGGTTCTCCGTCAGTAATTGTTATTCCCTCTGCTGATTGTTAGAGGGCACGTGATTATTATTTCACTTCATTTACTGTACCTCTGGATAAGATTTTGGATTTGAATATTCATTCACCACTTCCAAAAAATGCCTTAAGGGCAAAATTATGATTGCAAGGCTAGTCTCTGAACGCAACGAAGCTTATGTTTGACACTAATGGAATAACAATTTCTACGAATTAATTTAATAAATGAATTTTAGAATAAATAGAAGAGTGCGGAATAGAATTGACACTCAATGAAATAGTATATTATTTATGAGTTTAATATAATTTTATCAAAATAGCAATTAATCCGCTTATATAAGTTATATATATATTATATTATGATTATGATTATGATTATATTATATATTATATTATTATGATTTATTAGATTTATTATTATATTAATATTATAATAATTATTTTTTTATCATCACTTTTAGTATTATAATATTATTTATTTTACTATTATTTATTATCATTATATATTAATAATAATATAATTTTATTATTATATTATTATGATATTATTATTATAATTATGATTATTTATTATTATCTTATTATAATTATTATTATTATATTATTATTTATTATTATGATATATTATTATATTATAATTTATAATTATTATTATTATATTATTATTATTATTATTATAATTTTAATTATTATTATATTGGTAATTATATTATCATTATATTATTATATTATGATTATAGTGATGATTATATTATTATTATATTATAATGATTATAATGATTTATTATTATTATGATTATAATTATATTATTATATTATTTTTTTGATTATGACTATGATTATGATTATTATTTAATTATGTTATATATATTATAATTATATTATTAAAATTAAAATTATTTATTATGATATGTTTATGATTATGATTATAATTATATATTTTTTATTATATTATTATATTATGATTATATTTATATTTTTATTATATTATTATGATTACAACTATGAATATTATTATTTATTATGATTATAATTATGGATTATAATTATTTTATTATTATTATTATACTATTATTATTATTATTATTATTATTTTATAATTATTTTTATTATCATCATTATTGTTAGTATCATAATTATTTATATTTTTATTATTTTGATTTACAATTGTCAGATGATATTTTTGTTCTTCCGAATAGTCAAAAATATCATTCTTCTACCACTCTTCTAAAAAAATACTATACTATCACTCTTCTAAAGTTATTCCTTAATTTATCAAACAAATTCAAATTTATATTGGGAAAATGTGGCGAGGACCAAAATTAATGGAATGTGCTTTTTGAGATAAGCTTTGATAAATATCTTGGAAGTTGGAAATGTTAACGAAGATCGCTGATAAATTTTCAGGCGCAAGTTGTCTGGATTATTGTTCTTTAGTTATGATCTCTAAGTAAAAATATGAATCGATATATCATAATTTCAAATTGTTGTACTCGAACAATTTTAAAATATTTGATATTTATGATTTTTAATGAAATTTGAAGGCTAGACGATCTTTTCCTAAAAAAAAAAGAAGATCTTTGATATTACAAAACCAGCTTTCACGACGAGAAGCCCATTAAAATGTTTCCATGGTACAACTTGCTAATATACCTTTTATGAAGTAAATAATTCTTAAACTTGTCACATATTATTATGTCAGTTTTCGTTCTCAATCACCCTTCTGATGGTTGAATCGGTTCCTAGTGTTGAGCTTTATTACTAATTTATAATTGAATCTAACCCATATGATTTCTTCAACCACTTCAATTCATGGAATCAGGCATAAATGAAGAACTCAACTAACCCACCACTGTAGTCAGCTAAATTTTTATACAAATCTGATCAGAACTGCAACACCATGAGCCCTTGAACTCTGCTCCATTTCACATATCACATAATAAAGAAAAGGGGACGGCACCGAATCCTCTTGTAAACCCTTTTATAAACCCCTTGAACTGGTACCAGCCTCAGCGTTGATCATTTTTGCATATTTGAAGTCCCGAAAATGGATTTCAGTTCTGCTTGTATTCTCCTCCTTTCCTGTATGCTCCTTTTATCCCCACTATCGGCATCCCCTTTACTTTCAGGATCAATCCAAATTTCTCAGTCAAAATCTGATACTGGTGTTTCACTATTCACCCCAATCGACGGGTTTCAGCCACCTGATTTAGCTGACATTGGTGAAAACTTTGCCAAGCCGGCGCCAACATCATACCAAGGCGATATATTAGGATCACCTCCAGCTGATGCTCCAGACAATGGCAATGCAGATTTTTTGCCATTTGTACCACCCCAGTCAGCATCGACTGATGATGCCACACCACCAGAAATGCCTGTGCCACCACCTACTGGTGATGCTCCATTACCTACACCACAGTTTCCCATTATATTACCACCACCTTCTGACAATTCATTGCCTCTGTCACCACAATTTCCTGTTGCATTACCCCCTACTGACAGTTCGCCGCATGAATTACCACAATTACCTATTGCATTACCCCCAACTGATAGTTTGACGCCTGAATCACCACAATTACCTATAGTGTCATCACCTCCTTTGTATAACACATTGCCGGGTTCTCCGTATTCGCCGTTACCATATCACCATCCGAAGGACACACAACCAGAAACATCAACGGCACCTACTCCATTCGGTGTTTATCCAAGTGGAGAAAACCAAGCCCAACAATTTGGACAATCTAATAGTAATAGTGGCCTCTTTGGGCAGCAGCAAAGTTCGAATGATGTGCCGTTCGGTGGACAATATGGCGGTTCTAGTTCGATAAGGGACAATTTGGTAAGAACTATTATGGCATTAATTGGCGTGTTGTTGATTTCTTGGGTGTGATTTGTATATAGCTGGAGATTGAAAAGGGATGCAGTAGTTATGTGATGATTGATGAGTGTTTTCTTTTACTTTGTTAATGTTTTGTATTTTCAAATGTATACTTTTTTTTTCTTTTTTTTTTGGTGATTTATTGTGTATTTTTATTATGTATCAAAATTAGTAATTAGTGAATGGATTTCTGTTACATGTATCTGAACATCTGAAGAATTTTGGAATGATTAAATTAGTTTGAACTTAAAATAAATAAATAATTAAATATAGAACGGCTTGAAATGCTAAGGAAATGGAGAAAAACTATTTGGAGCAGGATCCAGCATGAAAGATATAAATTTAAGAATTTTTTTCGTCTTAACCCTATAAAAAAAGTATTACATATATATTCTTATTTTCAAAAATTTGAGACGAATATGATTTTTCCTAAATGTTGGCGTTTACAATCAATCCAAACGCCTTCATTCAGGAAAATTTATGAGGCTCATGTCGAACAAAAAAATTGAATAATTTTTTTTAAACACCGCTGAATGCTCAAATCTAGACTTCAGAATCTGAACTTTAATGTTCAGACATAATATGTGAATGCCAAAATTTAGACCGTGGAGTCTAATCTTAGACATTCAACAACATTTAGAAAACTTGTCTAATTTTGTGTAAAAATGTAAATCCTTATTTTCATAAACGGTGATGTTTAAATTTAGTCGTAAACACTGATGTTCACAAAATAGACATATTCATATCGAAATTTTGTATAATATTTAATTTTTATTATTTTTTATAGGGTGAGACAAGAAAAAGTTGTAAATATAAGAGCATTCACATTCCATTGTCAAATTGACTGTTAAATCTCATTTGATAATTGTCATTTGAATTTTAGGGATGCAGAGACTACGCAAAATTAGACAATTGTCTAAATTTGACAGTCCATTTGACAAGCCACGACAGCGCATGAGCAGAAAATTAATTACGAAAGTGTCATTTTGACAATTTCATTCTATTCAGGGATGTCACTCTTAAAATGAATTGTCAATTTGATGACGTGACATAAAAAATTAATTTTAACAATCGACACCGATGTGAATGCTCAAATAATTTAATGTATGATTTCAGCAATTGATAGATTGGGCTTCTTGGGCTCTACAAATTCAATGATGAAATTCAACTTAACAACAGGAGCTCAGCCTGTAAAGCAATAAAAAAAAAATTGTATAACGCAGAATTTTCTTTTTTATCTCATAAAAGGCTTTTTCAGATCATTAACAATTAACGCCTCCTGAATGGCTGAACTATGGACACGTTATTCAATAAACCTTGCTGAAGTTACAGGTATTGTTCTCTCTCTTGTTGGGAAATTTATTAACATAAGTTTATTTGCTCGATGTGACAATGTCTAAAACGACTTTGTATAAAAATATAAATTTTAAAATTTTCTTTTTAAAAAATAGATTGTGCATTGGAGGTGGGAGGTTTAAAGTCTTTTGAATTAAAAATTGGATTCAAAGTTTTTGAGAGATGTTGATTTTGCATCGAGATTCATAATAATTGTTGAAAGTATGAATTTTGAATTTAGATTTTACTAAAAGTACGAATCAAAATGCAAAATTAACGGCTCTTAAAAGACTTTGAACCGATTTTTGATTCAAAGGGCTTTGAACCTCCCCCACCTCCTTGTGCATTAACTTACACTGGGTAGGTTCAAATGGCTTTAAATCAAGCCCATCTCATTCATTGATTTTGTATTGAGATTCATATTTTTTATTTGTTCAAAATTTTTCTCTCATCTCTTTATGAATTTCGATGCAAAATCAATAAATGAGAGAGATTTTGAACTAATTTTTTAATTCAAAACCCTTTGAATCTACCTCTTTCCTGAACTTACATGCAGTTAATTTACTAAATGACTTTCGAAATTAAAAAAAAAAAAAGATAAAACAATTGTCGATAATTCATTCTTTAAGCAAAATCAGAAGAAAAATTAGTCAATTTCGCTAAATATTATATTTAAACTACTACATATATAAAATGCATTTTATTTCTATCTATTGTGAAGAGTATAAAATAATATGAACACATCTTTTTCTTAGCTTTTAACCTACTCCTTAAAACTGTTCTAATAGATAATGATAATATTAATAATGTCCTGGGCTTGTATCTATCACATTATGTCTTTGCCGACACATCTCGTCACATTATTATTTGCTGTCACTACAGAAATTAAAATTCGTTTCAGCAACTAGGATCCCGTATAGCAGCTATCAACGTGAAAAAAATAATAACGAGTCAAAAGTACTACAAATTACAAAAAGCAAATGCCATTTTGCAAACACTATTTGTGGGTACATATGTTATATCCTAAAAATAATTAAACTGATTAGAGATGATAATTCCGTCACGTACGCACGATGAGACGTGTGTACGAAAAATTATATGAAATAAATAAATAAATTATACAGAATAAATAAAATAATAATAAATATAAATACATGACAGTACAGTCCAAAATAACAAATAAATACAACGCCGACATCGATGGGGGCTGGCTCCATCGAAATTGGCAACAAATCTCTCAAATAAAATCCAAAAGAAATAATTAAAACTCGACATCCCGATGAAATCCTAATCGACTATCCAACTCACATGTAGATGCGGCGAAACACTTCTGTCAGACTGTCCATCCATAGCACTCTCTCCAAGATAAGTCCAATACCTATAAACTTGGATCCCACAACCATCGTGAAACGTGAGTAATTTTTAAATTACTCAGTACAGATTTAGATCCAGCCTAAGATTTGATCTTCTTTCCTAGACTGGGCCCAAATACCGACAATATTGTTTTAATATAATATAATATTAATTTATAAATATAATTATATTTTATGCACATTTAAGAAATTTACCTAAATGATATGATATGATAAGGGAATCCAAATTAGAAAATCTGTGGACTGTACATATAAAATATGAGAATAAATCATCCGAAATAAATATCCAATTTGCAAATTATCAGATCTATCCCAAACGGGCAAGTCCAAATGGCCCCAACTTACGAACTTAGGCCTTGCCTAAGCGGGCGCCACCAGCGACCCAACTTATGAACTTAGAACTTTATGTTTATGCGGCGCCAATACCGCACAAACGGATAATTCGGACTCTCGAGACGACACTCGGCTGCGCCGATGGGATAGTCAGAGAGGAGGGAAAGCGCGAGAAATCGGGAATTTGCCAGAGTGGATGCGTTGGGTCCCTTAGGGGTACCACCAAGGGTTGCGACTATACGAGGAAAAATCATAGGTTTTCGGATTCTGCTGTTGCGCGAAAGATAATGTCTTTAGTGTGGTAGGTTTATTTTCATTTTGTTTTGGCTCACTACATGAACCCATGCCGCTTTCAATTTGTTCTTAGTTTAAAACGTTCTAAATTTGATTATAAATTATTATGATTTCAATTTATTAAGATAATTTTTTTTGGTTAATTCAGTTATGTTGTGATAAATAGTCTACGTTATCTGGTACTTGTACATATGTATGTTCACATATATATCTTACTCTTTTATCATATTTGAAATTTATTGGTACTATTATTTATTCATTTGGTAGTAAGATTATTTTAATGTTTTAAATTTATCTCATTTTAAATTTTAACTTTTATTTCTTATTTTTTATTTCAAGTCATATTCACCAAGATCTATAACCTTATTTTGTCTTGTCGATAATATTGATTTGGTCACAATGTTTCTGATATTTATTGATTGATTGTTATTTTGCTCTGATTATTTACTTGAGTTAATTTTGGTTATTAAATATTATTTCATTTAAATTGATATTCTTTAATTAAATCATGATTTTTGAGTTTATTAATCGGATGTTTCATTTATAAAATTTGTTTTGTTTTAAAATACAGGTTCGCTTTTAAAATTTTAGATTTTTAGTTGATCCCTTCGTTATAAATGTTATATCTCATAATTTAAATTAGATTAAGATAAATTTATGTTAGTGGTTTAATTTGATATTTATTTAATTTATATTTTCATAAATTTTAGATATGGTCTTTGGGTTTTGTCATTTGATGCTTAAATCTCATGATCCCTTTCTAATCTCATTCAAATTTATTTGATACATCATAAGTTCACATCAGTAATTTAATTAAATGATGTATTTATGTTATATGTATATATCTGTATACGATATATATATATATCTGTATATTTTCCTTTAATTATCGATTTCTATTACTTATTAATTTGTGTTAAGTTATTTTAATTATTATCTTAATTATTATTATTGCTTGATTAAATCTCATGGTTTGACACCATATGTCTAAGCATTTTTGTTTGACTACAAATGCGCTAAGATCGAATTAACATCTTCTGTGGTAATTTATTATGTGTGAAGTATTGTTTCGTGAATCTAAACCATCATTATTTTATTTATCTAATCATCATCTTAATCGAACAGTCTAATTGAATCTAAATAGTTACTTTACCGTAGATTACTACTACTGAAGAGCTGCATCCTAAAAGATCCGGAGACCATCCAAATCATTGTCAATTTTTCTATTGACAAATTTAAACTTTATGGTGCTCCCATGTGCCAAATATACCATGTGCATTTGCCTGCTGGTCGAGGATTAATGTAACGATGTAGTAGTTAGTCGTTCTTTCTTGTTCCTTCATCTCTTGTTTCGGTTTTTCCTTAGTTCCCTTGCCATAATATGTTTGTGTTGTGATATTCTCTTTCTTTTTTTTTCATATTGTAGAATGATTCCTCAAATATTCCAATCTGATCCAAGATAATAATTAGAATTAAGATCCACATCCTTTTTTTGTCTTTCCTCCAATTTTTTTTTCCTTTTCTATGTATATAAAAACCATGATCCGTGGTCCCCAGGTGAGCTTCATACAATTTTCTGGTTCAACTTGGCAGCTGAGATGCCTCCAGTCCACTTTTTTTGAGGTAAGTAGATCTTTAGATCAAAGATCTACTTTAATCGTTTATTAGATAAATTTTTTTTTTTTGAACATTTGAACTTTCGATAAGTAAGTTGACAAATTGAGCAACAGGAGGGATATTTTTGATATTAATTCTGAGGTGCTGATACACGGTTTCAACTTTCGATTAGTAAATTTTGAACGTTTTATATTACATATAAATAATAAGAAGCTTAGGTACTTATTAGTTGTTACCCTGATGTTGGGAAGGGTAATACGATTTTCCAAATTTTAACGTTTAGTAAAATACCATTTATCATTTATTTATTTGTTTGTGTAATATTTTATCGAAACATATTCTGCAAGAACATTTTTTGGAAACGCTTATTCTTTGTACCATAGAGCTTATTGTTATTTTTCTTTCCCACAACAGCAATCCAAGTTCTAATTACAGCTCTTAAAAACAGAGGTCTTCGAAGAAAATAATCCTAATAATTCAAGGCCGAAATATGTATGTCAACAACACTATTAAATTATCGTACAGCATAAACAAATAAGAACTACAACACAACTGAATCCCAAATACCCAGCTTACCCTCTATAAACAATTAAAAAATACAATAGCAATGGACTTCCTGATGAACTTATCCCCTAGAAGAATGCCAACAAATACAGTTGCAGAATCACAATTTACACAGTTTTACACCAAAAGACTAGCAATTCACATTAAGCACAGAAAAATAAAATAAAAGGTTCATACCATAGAACTACTACATTTAACTATGGAGCTTGAGGCACAATTTAATTACAAATCACATATCCACAATCATATTCCTTGAAAGAAAGCAATTGCATCTCATGCGGGAGCCTTACCTTCTATCCTGGCATGAGTCAAACCAGCACAAGCATCAACAAAATCCTCGTCAATGAAATCTGTGGAGAAAATCTGTAACTGATCGGCAATTCCTTTTGCAAAAGTCTGCGAGATGAAAAGCCGAGCAAAACCTTGTATTCTTCTTGTCACTGGCTTGACACACACAATTGGGTTATCTGGCTGAGGAGTGGCCGTGTTCTCGATCCGGTAGAAGTACCGTCTATCCTTCACTGGCGTTTGTTTTCCCAAAAAGTCCATGTTGCTGTCAAATTTTTTCTCAGGCAAGTCGGTGTCGATCCAGTTGTCTTTCAAGTAACTGCCATTCCATAGCATGCCACCATGTTTTGGGGCTGGGGTGTTTCTCGGTTTCCATACACATATTACTCTTTTTGGGAGAATTTCAGCGATTGTTTTATGAAATACAGCATCATCTTGCTGTACAAGATATTCGCCTAAAAATAAGAAAACAAATTAGTTGTTAAAAATAGCAAAAGTTTAGAAAAGAAATTATAGCCCGACAGCCTCTTGACATGGAACAAGAGTTTACCAAGTTGCTCATTGAGGTACTTGTCAAAGTCTGGCGGGTCTTCTTTGCTGAATTCAGTACGGATCTCGAGAATTATGATCTCAGATTTCGTCTCGCTGAGGAACTTCTTCACATCATTTATCACCACATCCACTGAATAAGTTGCTAGTATGCCGTGGCACACGCGTTTGTCCTGTTGTACACGTATGTCCAGCACACGCGTGCCTTTGACAAGTTGTTTGTATATCGAGCAGTTCTGACACTGTGCAAAAGGGCGCGAGACGAACCTTATACCGATCTTGTTCGTGGCAGAATCATGTGTACCTGGCCAGACAACTTGGTACACATGGAGTCGGTCAGAGCCGAGGCTTTCCATCCAATTTTTTCGGTCCGACAGGTGGAAGTCGGAGCCGGGAAACTCTTCGCCTGATGAATTGAGCAATGTATGCATTGCTTGTTTTTGCGTCGTCACTAGTTGACGCCGCTCCTTTTGCTTTGTGATCTGTGCACCCATGGTGGTTGATGAGTTGGTGTGGCGGAGAGGATATGGAAAAGCCTTGCTAGGGAAGGTGGAGGTTAAGTTTCATATATTGTATTTATTAGGAAAGGATGGTTCATGGTTATTAGGGGTGGAGATAATTATTTTGAGTTTGATAGTAACGCGCTTCAGTTTGTCTACCCAATTCAGGATAACACATAATTAATAATTAATAATACTTAAATAGCCTATGACGTGGCACGATTCTATTAATTCTAAGCTATGCATTGTGTAATAAGGTGAGTTACAAGATATACCCTTTGCTCAATATCCGAATATTATAGGCTTTTTTTATTTTTGGCAAATGAGGTGTACATGCCATTGTACCTAAATTCACTCGGGAAACTACAAAACAATCACAAATTGAACATGTTTTACATGTTTTGTCGAACATAGTGAACATGCACGTTATGTATATGTTTTGCAATTTGCATCTTATCGAATGTCTGTACTGATTCTAAATTTGTTAAATGCTTTTATATGACATATCCCCTAAATATGTTTTTATTTACCCAGTAATACATGGGAAAAAAGTTAACTATGTGTTGATATGCAAACAATGTTAAAAAATGTAACAAATCGAATACCACATTTTTATCACACAGTTTTAATATGCAAACACATCAACCGTAGTAGTTTGGAGACTGGAGCAAGAATGGGGAAATGAATCATTGATTGTTTCCTTTTGTCTCATTTCATTTGAGGTGTTAGGTTGGATGTCCACTAAATATTTTGAGAAGATATTATGTGGAATTAGTAGCAAGGTTGGTGTGGTTGTTTGGTTGGCGGGCCCAAGCGTGTATGCCTGTATGTATGGTTGGTTTGTTTCCTCTTTATTGACTAATATTTTTCTAAATTAAATGCTTGAAAGGTGTGATCTTATTATATTCGAGCAGTTTTTAATAGGTTTCATCTTGATTGGTTGATCTGATCTGGCCATATAAGAAAAACATTATTTTTTCTTCTTCTAAATAAAGAACACGTGTTGCACGATTGATATACATCATTCCTGTGTATAAAATATTCTTTTAACATATGTATAAAACATATTTTCAATTTAATACCAACACTTCAATGCTTATTTTCTTAATCGGATTTATCAAATTTGTCTGCGTCTTGTTCTGCCAGCCTGTTCTTGAAGCTAATTTCTACCTCTAACATGAAAAATACATACATTAGGGGCGTAATTAAGAATGATTGATGGAGTCAATGTCTCTCTATTAAATTTGACGTTATTTATAATTTGACAAGAAGACGAAAGTATGGTCTGCTCACATACAATTAAAAATAAAATAAAAAAGTTTGTTGGTTAAAAAAATTCTTATTAAAGATAATTATAAAAAATAGAATGGCAAGGAGATGATAAATGCATCTTGTGCAATGATATAAAAACAAGGTAACATCCTTTTCTTCATGGTTCAATTTTCTTGTATTTATGAAATTGACGATATAGTTATAATCATTTTATATTCAATTACAATACAAGGGCTTGGCAAATTGATGCTTGTATTTCATTTAGAGACGACTCTTTTTTTTAAGGGCGCATTAATGTGCAGTCAGAAAATTGAACGATGCTTGAAATTTTATTTACAAATACCTTTATAATTATATATATTTTCATAAAAAAATAAAAAATATGTTTATATTGAAGAAATTTTTTAAAATTTGCCTCTTGTGGAAAAAAAAAGTTATTTTTTCCCTCCCGGACAAAAGTTTGGATCCATCTCTGTTTTTATGGATTATTGGAATGAAAGAAACAAACTAATGGAAGGAACAAACTAATGAAAGAAACAAACTAATCTTTATTGAAAGGACCAAATTAATTACCAAAATACATTATATAACATTTTATCAGTTGATGTCAGTTCTCTGTTAGTGCAAATAACATATGCTACTTTATGATTAGAGTTTATAGAGGAAGATATTTAGTTTGGAAAAGGCTTAGAACTGATTAGCGTGAATAGTTAAAATGGATAAGTACGATAAGGAATTAAGTATATTGCTATATTTTGGATTGGACTTGTATTTTTCATTTTGAGAAATTAGTGGTGAAAAAAAATGCAAACTTGGACAAACAAGGAGATGGGCCAGATCTAGAGATAATATGAATATTTAAACAGTTTTTTTTTTTTTTTTGCCTTTAATTCATCTCTGAATAATTTTGCTATTACCTATTCGTATACGGGTTGTGTTGGGAACAAATACTTTTCTTTTTTATTAGTTTTATATGTAGTCGGTTTATTTAAAACCTAGATATCGGATTGTAGTATTAAAATTTATTGTTTTACAATAGAAACAGATGGTAAATCCTTTTTTTTTATTTTTATGAAGTTAAGAAGACATAAGTATACTATTTGCCAAAAGCAGAGAACACCCACCACTCCCAAATAAAAAAAAAATAATCCAAAAAAAAGTCAAATAACGTCCACTAAAAAGAGGAAATGAAAGGATATTTGATGAAGCAAAATAAAAATTTCTGGCCCTGAATAGCGAAAAGGAAAGCTGAAATTATTAGCCCCAATTATCTATTTTGAGTGGCAAGCTTTATCCCCCACATATCGTGATATCCATTTTGATCCTATTTATCAATTCCTAACAAAAATAATCTATATCTATAATAAAGCAGCTAATCAATGAGATGTCCATTTTTTTATCATGGTATTCAAACTTTAATAATATCCATTTTATTCTTCATGCAATGGTTGAGATTTAATTTGATTAACTTTGACGACAGATATCGTTTTCAGTTTTTCAATTTCCTCTCTATTCAAAAATAATATTTTTTGAAAAGATAAAGATTTTATTAAAAAAATGATGTCAATTAACCGAAATAATATAATATTGTATATTTTCTGATAATTGACAGAGATTTTCTGATCATCTTAGTTTTTAGAGTAATTATTTTCTAAATTTACTTCTTTTATTGGGTGATCTTATATAATAATTATTATTTTTTAATCATTTCCTTTTTTTATCTTTTATAGAAGTTCTCTCTGCTGGTATATCTCACAATTTCAGATTTAAAAGTGCCTATAAATATTAAAGATGATGATGATAATCATGTTATGTGTTTTTGACGAAAGAATAGTTTGCTCATTGATAAGTATTTTTTATTAATAATATGACGTACACCATTTGTATACTAAAAAGATGAGAAAGAAAAAAAGCATGATAAATTGACTATTATAGTTATATAAAAACAAAGAAAAGAATCAGAAATAAATTTTAATTTTTTTTTTCTTAGAAATATTAATCATATCTTCCATCAAGTTATATTAGAAGATAGAGACGAGTAATTTTTATTTTTTCTAATATAAATATATTCAGTTGTCAAAATAATCTATTATCTTTTTTTAGTATCTAAATAAAAATGTTTGCCGCAATGCGCGGATATGCAACTAGTTACACAAATACAATTAAAACCATATATCTATATTTCTATAATATTATATAAAGCAGCTAAGAATTGGACGGATCCATTTTTTTGTTATTTCCTTCAAATTTTTTATATCTCAAAATACTTCTCGTCTAATGATTTACATTAATTTTGACTAATCAGACGAATACGATAGCATCCATTATTTTGTATTCCTCTCCATTTTTTTGCCATATAAGGGGAAGGAAATTAAAGATTAAGAGAAATCATGCGAGATTATATCTGATATAACATATATAATTGATCTTACATTTATTAATCTCTTCCATATTAGAATGATGTATATATTATCATGTGATATTTTTTTATATCTAAATAAAAAAATTTGCTGCAATGGTCAGCTACACAGCTAGTCATTATAAACGTGTTGGGGCAATAAATTGTGTAATCACGAGTGACAGGAAAGGAAAGTGAAGAATGACGCGGAAATTAATGGTGTAATATAACCCCTAACAAAAAAGCTAAATTAGAATATATCTAAGGAAATTTCAGATATATACCCTCAAAACATCTTTAATTGAAAATTTATTCCGTTAAAATTAAAATTTAAATATTTATCCATTAATATATTAAAATCTTGAATATTACCCATCAAAACATTTGAAATTTACATATTCATTTATCAATATATTAAAGTCTTGCATATTTACTCATAACAGGTCATATCTCATAAAATTTAAATTTAAAACTAATTAAAATTATAATATGATAAAAATGTCCTTCATGCATATTTACGTTTTCATTTATAATTAAGATTATAATATAACAACAATGCCCTTCATGCATATTTATGTTTTCATTTACGATAACTTATTAGTTCTCTCATTCTTTTAAACAATTAATTTATCTATTTTTTATTACATCAACCTTTCAACAATCTGAGATTTTTTTTTGAAAAGTCTAAACTAACCTGAACCTCACTCGATCTGGATTGATCCGATATCCAAATAGGCACGAAATGGATTTTTATCATATTACAATCTTAATTAGTTTTAAACAATGTTCTAAATAACGCGCTATAGCGATGTTATAGTGGTTAAAACTCAAACACCATACTATACATCTGCACTGCGTTATATGTGCTATTTACGCTATAGCGGCGATAATAAACCGCTATTGCGTATAGCATATAGCGGCGCTATTGCACGCTATCATACCTTTATTCACAAAAAATTTCAAATGGTCATAATTTCTTCATCCAAACTCTGATTAAGATGATTCAAAGTGATTTAAAAGTTAAGAACAAGATTTATAATATTTTGGATCAAAATTCCTTTCTTTTTTGTTATCGACATTCTGATTTGATCCCGACTTACATCTTTCTCTTGCTTTCTTCTTGAGTTCCCTTCTTTATCTGAAATAACAACTAAAACTATGTAGTACCTTAAACTTGAGAAATTAAATTAATTTAAAAAACATTATTTTAAAACTTAATCTAATAAAAAATTTAGCATTTTAATTAATTCATTATGAACTTTAGTTAATAACAGAATACACATGATAGAAAATGATATATATTACTTAATTTAGTAATTTACTATATCGAAAATATTTTGAATAGTAGTTTGAA
This sequence comes from Schoenoplectus tabernaemontani, assembly GCA_037127355.1. Classification (NCBI taxonomy): domain Eukaryota; kingdom Viridiplantae; phylum Streptophyta; class Magnoliopsida; order Poales; family Cyperaceae; genus Schoenoplectus; species Schoenoplectus tabernaemontani. The sequence continues at coordinate 10,323,472 of CM073747.1, forward strand.
AATTATTCTTGTTAAATGTCAGTATTATACTTTAATTGATTTTGTGTCATTTATTTATTTACTCTATGAATCTTTAGATAAAAATATTGATGTTATTTATTTACACTATGTTAGGTTAGCTTTCGCTATAGCACGCTATAGCGTGATAGCTCTTTTTATGATTGTGTCACGATGATGTGATAATCGCTATTTAGAACCTTGGTTTTAAATTTAAATTTTATGAGGATATGACCTGTAATGGAAAAATATTCAGGACTACATTATATTGACGCATAAATATCCATTTTTTAAATTTATAAGGATAAATACGTTTTGATATGTAAATATCCAAATTTTAATTTTAGAGGGGTAAATTTTCAATTAGAGATGTTTTGAAGGGTATATATCTATATTAAATATCTAATTGGATTTCAATTGATCTACCCATTTTGCAAAAAAAAAGTATAATGATTCAAGTACAAACACCTATTGATCACCTACCATTGAAGCCCAGACTGCCGGAACCAGATCTGCTGTCGCGCGGAACGGTGCAGCGCAGAACGTGGTCCGTTCGATCACTTCGAGATTCGTGCTAACTCGAATTTTAAAATATTAACTCGAATCTCGAAGTGATCGAACGGATCACGTCTTTGCGCGCACCGTCTTGCCGCACGACGACAAGTGGATCCGGTCCCGAATGCCCGGGGCTAGAGTATTAAAAACGGGTCCTGCCGGGTCGGGCCTGGGACGGGTTTGCACGGGTCGGCGGGTTTTGGCGGGACGGGTTGGGACGGGTCAACGGGTTTTCACGGGACGGGTTAGGACGGGTCCATTTTGGGGGGTTTGGCGCGACCGTCCTAGACCCGTCGGCCGACGGGTCACGGGGGCGGGGCGGGTCGGGTCCAAGGGTGGGGCGGGTCGGGTCGGGTGCAAGGGTTTTTTTTTTTTCAAAATTCAAAAATAACCCAATAAAATTCAAATAAATTCTCAAAATTTCCGAAAAATTCAAAAATAATTATTAAGAATATTTAAAATATATAATTATTTATATTTTTACCAAAAAAATTAATTTTTTCCATATTTTTTTGAATTTTTTGAATTTTTTTGAATTTTCCCGGGTTTGCACGGATTCCCGGGGCGGGTCGGGGGCGGGTTTGCACGGGTTGGGCGGGTCGGGTCGGGTCGGGACGGGTCCAAAACGGGTCGGGTCTAGCACGGGTTTTTTTGAAATTTTTTTGCCCGCGCCCGTGCTAGACCCGTCGGTTCTAACGGGTCACGGGTTTGACGGGTTGGGTCACGGGTCGCGGCCACGGGTTCAGCGGGTCGGGTCTGACCCGTCCGGGTTTTTTTATAACCCTACCCGGGGCTGTGGTCACGAAGGGACCAAAGTACGGATTTCACAGGATTCTTTTTTTTGGGTATTTGAAGTATATGATATGAAATTAAATAATGAATGGCATTAATCTATTTTGATCATATTATTCTTCATAAATGTCCGTTTTGTTTTTGGTTTGATATATAGGCTACTGAACCTTTTGAAATGATATAGAAAACCACTATAAATGTCCGTCACGTTTTCCTTCGAGGCCTTGAAGATCAAGCCTTCGTATAATTATTAATTGGAGCAGAGTCTCTAACTGTAAAATCAATTTGAAATTTATGGTCTGTCTGGCTATCAGAAATTCAGCATGGACGGCTGGAATTGAGCTGTGATTGGCAAAAAGAGTAGAATCGGTTGTTGAAAGGGCTCCTCTGTAGGGGTGTAAACGGAGATCCGCTCTCTTCGGCTCCGTATCTGAAAATTATTCGAAAATATATCATCTACATTCGAATATTAATTACCATGTATTTATATCTGATTCGCATCCGTAAGAAATGATGTGGATATTGATATAAATTTTATTTCAGACTCTATTATCTGTATTCGAAATAAAACATATATTATAAAATTTTATTTATAAAATAATATTATTTATCAATATATTTATTTATATATAATAATATTATTATAAATACTAATAAATATATGCATTGAAAATACTTACCATTAATATAAGTACTTACTTTTATTATATATGCATAGCTATTAGTAATGTACATTAATTTTATTTTATATCCATCACAAAATTCATATTCGTTAAATATCCATTTTGTATCCGTATTCATTTAAGGCGGATTTGATATTGAATTTTGATATTCGTTTAATACCCGCAACCGTATCTATATCTGTATCCGTCAATAAGAAACAAATACGAATATGATTTCAACACTATTTGTTCTGAATCCATTCCGTTACAGCCATACTCCTCTATAATATTTTTGTACATATTCTTAATAAGAATTTTGTTGAGACTCTTTTCAAGCCATACTTCTCTGCCTTCTGAATTTTTGTTAAAATTGCTTCAACCAAAAACAAAGTCCATTAAATATGTATGCTACATAGCAGCACAAAAGGAAGAATTCTGAATTGTCATGAATCAGTGAAATATGTTATATTTGGCAAACTACCATCTTATAAGCGTGATAAATAACTCCGTAACTTCAGACATCTCTAGGTTGTCTTGCTAGTTCAGTATCTTGTACCATTTTGTATCTCAGGGACGGCCACTAAACTATGCTAAATCACGTGTTTCGTTGCAAACAATATAAGAAAGCTCCTCTTAACTTATCACTAACATTGTTACACTGCCAAAATACACCCGAGCAAGAAGACCCAAATATTTACACCATGTCGATTAATGATCCCTAAGCTAAGGAAAAAGAAGATAAAAAAAGAAAGAAAAATGCATGCAGGTGGACCAAAAACAATTCCCAATTAGGGCATCAACTTCCCAATTACTTGTATAAAATCCTTTCAAATTTCCTAATATTGCAACAGATGCCACAGAAGGGAAGAGAATCAATATGTTATCTCTTATCTTTAGATTTGAAAGAGGCCCACTGAAAGTGGTTGCAATTTGCTTCTGGATTTGATGCAGGTCCCTACAGTAGAGTATCAATGTTGTCATTGCATTGGTCAGAACTTTTCTACAGACCATAAATAATTCTGTTAAAAGTACAAAACAAGTCTAAACTAGCTTCTTTTTTGCCCCCAAATTTGAAGGTAATTGAATAACTGGACTATTTTATCATCTGTTCAACCAGGCTCCTCATTTATCATTTGTTCAACTATCCTTGTAGATGAAAAAGACAAAAAGTAGAGATTTTCAGTTCAGCCCTTCAATTAATCGACTTACAATAATAATACAATCTAATTATATGCAAAAGCTAAGGCAAGCCTATCCCTTTCAAGACCCCATGAAATTCACCTACAGCCCACTAAAGATTCTAACAGAGAAAGTGAATAAAATGGACAAATTATTCTATATATAGAATCCTCAATATTGCAGGTGTTACAAATAATTTATTGTCTTTAATATTGTGGGTTTACTTGTAAAGCATACAACAGAGATTCGTAGCACAAAGACAGCCTCATAACCTCGTAATGTTGTGTTTGACTGATAGAAAGGCATGATTGAACAAAGATCAATGCTGAAGGATGAACCTCTCTAAACTATTGAAAGGGAAAAAAAAGGGGTAGATACAAAGCATACCTGAGCACGTGCACAGACATAAAATAGCCGACCAATATTAGATCCCTTCTTCACTGATCTTGCAACACAGGGTTCTCGATGCCCTTTACAAAGGGGTAAGCTGGTTTTCATTCGCTCTTGAATCCGTTGCCACTCTAAAATCGCAACATTCCCCTTCTCCTTAGAACAAATCACATCTTGGCTATTACAGACATTAAACTCCTCTGAAATTTTGTAATTGCTGCTATATGACGGTTCTTCCACTTGTTGTTTGAAAAATGATTTTATGGTGAGTTGAGATGATGAACTGCTCTTGACCCTTTTGGTATTTTTGGTTGAATGGAGAGATTTTCTCTTAGTGAGAGAAAGCTCCTTATCTTGTTCCGTTGTCGTGGTGTTACCATGGATTTCTTGACTAGAATGTGACACTTCACAACTTGTTGTTTCAGAGGATAGAATCAAAGGTTCTTTTTGGCATAAACTCTGACTTTTACAAAGAAAGGACACTGCACATTTTATTTATGTATATGTCATGTTGGATGAACTTTATTTAAACACAAGTAAATAGATGCCATCAACCCACTTTTGCCTGTAAATACCCACACAGAATGAACAAAGAAACACAAGTTTTGTACGTAGTTGACATGTACGATCTAAAAAATCCAGCTCTTCCTCTTGTATAGTTAGCTAAACCTTGAAATCAAAGCAAAAAAAAAATAAAGACAAAAAAGGAAAAAGAAAATATGTACTCCCATGCATATGAACAACAGAAATGACAAAAACAGTGCAGTATAGTATATCACAGCAGTACAGAAAGGAAAGCAGTAAGAGTGAAACATACCAATACTTTGTTGCCATCCACGGACCTCAGGGACATACCGGATAGCTAGACCCGGAGTGTTGTGTACTGGTAAATCTGGTATTTCAGTTAGCTTGACATAAACTGGTATGTGATCAGATCCCTCCAGCTTGGTGTTCCTTCCACCGTTCCACCTACAAGCCAACCAAAGAATCAAAATAAGAGCAAACAAAAATAATATTATTAACAACAACATTAATGACATTAATAATAACAAAGATGAAAACACTTATTATGGCACTCAATATAAGCAAATAACTAGTGGATACAACAATAAATAAATAAAGATTATGTTTGCTATACTACTATATAGTATTGTGTCCTCAAACTCTCACAGGGACCATGCCTAAATTAACATCACATTATCTATATATGAAAACCCATACAAATAAATACTGTATTAATGCTGTATTTACTTCGAGAGAGTGTCAGATGACCCTCTTTTGAATTCGGTCAATATGTCACAGTCTTCAACATGGCAATCTAAGATGCTATATTCCCCTCCTTCATGATCTTGATGAATGCAAGGACCAGCAATAAGTATATGGTCAATTCTTGACCCATAGTTGAATTCCTCTGCTCCTATACGCTGAGAGAAACAAGTGTATGCTTCTTTCCTGATTAAGAAACAGAAGAATTGTTTAGATGATTGTTGATCTCTTAGAAAAATATAGTCGTCACCTAGCAAAAGTTACTGGGTGTCAGTTGTAAGTATGGGCCGAGTATCTACAGACAACAGAGTGTATCCATATCCCCCTCAAGGACTAGTCTGTTTAGGGAATATAGTTCATAGTTCTTAGACAGAGGAAAACATATGATTCTTATAATCGGGTTTATGTATTATGTAGTTATGCAACTGCTTTTTGTATTTTGTGCCTTATCCAACTCTGTAACTCTTCTTCTTCTTATTTAATGAAATCAATATAGTAGGCCCTTCGCCTGCTACAAAAAAAAAAGTAACAGTACCATGTCATTTAGTTAATTATTTTCCATTTGGCAACGATAGCAGAGTTGAAGTTGAACAAAACAATAATGAAAAAAAGGCAGAAACCTCTCAGGATGTTTTGATCTAAAAGCATCAAAAAAGTAGCCCCCGCAATTTCTCAATAATGATCTTAACCACTCGCGAAACCTACAGTTTGTACTGTAAATCAGTAAAAACAACAATATGAAGTAACTAGAATATACCATATGAATGTTATATCTGCTTACATGTTCTTTTCAAAACCTGCATCGGCATCGCACCTATCAATAGCAAAAGGAGCGATGTTGAAATCACCTACAACAAACACTCTCTTTCCTTGATTTAAGAGAAATTCCCATCTTTTCTACCATAAAAATGTAGGAAAAGAAAGATAAATCAGCAATTAAATCAACATCATCATATTCATACCTAGGGTAAAGCAACCTAAGTATACTTATTTCATTTTTTTGGTGGCTACTAGCAGAAGTTGTCATTATAGTAAAACATTGTGGCTTGAACAATTATATTCCCGATGTAATTTACTTCCTAGTAAGACAAACAAGTTTTACCTGTAAAATTTTGAAAAACAGGAACTTAAAGCGGACTCTCTCCTTATCTTCAGCTTCAGCTCGGGGACCATATATGTTGAAGAGTACTACACAAGCAACATGAAAGAAATTTGTAACGAAATATCACATCCAAAGGGAAAATACTTAAAGAGTGACCTTCGAGCAATATGATTGGGTTGAAAAACTTGATCCCTGGAGCCCCACAAACAACAAATATTTTCCTCTTATTTGCTCTAAGTTCAAGTTTCCCACTTACTTTATTTTTTTTTTCTTTTCTTCCCTCATTTTTACTTTCTTCATGGTAGATTTGATCAATGTTGGAAAGAAATGAAGATAAGAGTATTGGTGTCATAAAAAAAAACACAAACAGACACATAAAAAAAATAAGCAATCAATAACATGTGCAAGAGGAGAAGTTATTGCATAGTTTCCACTCACCAAAATGACCATGATCTGTAATGATACAACGACCTTCACTATCCAATTTCAATATCTCCTCTCTTGTTATATCCTCCTGTAATCCCTCGATTTTTAAAGGCATGTCAATTGAGAACTGTGACATTTCTCTGTCAGTAATTTTAGGGCCTTCCAAGAAACCCGTGAAGCCTTCTTCAGCTCCAACAGGCAAGGCTACCTCCTGGCTTGAAAATGCTGATGTCACCCGGCAGAATGTTGCAACACCTGAAAAATGTACAGAAAAAAAAATCAGTCCTCTTGTGCCTGCACAAAGAATGGTGTACTGGTAGCAGAGTACAATAATTCCGTCCTCTGATTTTTTTTTTCAATTTCTGGTTTTACTTGTGTTGACAACTGCTTTTGTATAAACCAAAATTTAATTATGGTGATTAGACAAGCTCTGGTCGGCTATCCTAGATTCCTAGGAATCACCTGGAAATATGTTATAACAGTAAGGTCAGGTACTAGTAAGTAGTAAATACTAAATAATAAAGAGAACTTAAAAGCTATGAAAGTTGAGGCCTTTTCCATGGCAGGGAAGAAGTAGCATGTAAAAACTGAACAACTATTTACCACTTTACAAGGTCTTTTCAACAAGAACACCTGTGTCACACCTCAACATATAGCAAAGTAGAAACCTAATCCCATGGTGGGATGGACATTCTTTACAAAATACACACTCCAATATTAACTATGAAAAGTCCAACCTGAATAACCGCCACGGTTTTTGGAAGTAGTACGAGAGCATGAAAGGAATGCCTCATATCCTTCAGCCATTGTCAGATCAGCTGACAAATCTTGTCTTGCTATTTTTGTTTCCTAAAATATAAGAGTTTCAGCATGATCATAAGGGTCAAAATTTTTACAGAAACGCATAAATAAATTTACCAATCAGATGGACTGGAGGAATATAAAAATTTATTTACTTGGCCTAAGGTATGATGAACTGATAAAAGCTGTTAGTCCCCTCTCTTGGATGAGGCTCAGTCATCCAAATAAGAGCTAATTGCTATTTGCTTCTTCAGTTTGTTTGAAGAAACTTTTGATCCCTAAATTTTATATGAGCAAAACTTTTCAGGGTGCAGATTTTCTGGCCGGCATTACAGTTATCTGTTTCTATACTGAACAATTCTGATAGCGGTTATACTTGTAGCATCTCGTTCAAATGGCATGTTAACCCAATTCCAAGCTGAGGTGATTGGAATCAATTTTAGATGAAAAAAATAAGCAACAGAAAACACAGATACACACTTAATTCAATAACCTGGAAGCAGATGATATCAGCATCAAGAGAGTTGAGGAGGCGGAGCAGCGATCCATGCTGAGCGACACGCGGCCTCAACCCATTTATGTTGTAAGTCACTATCTTCATCTCTTTATCTCTAAAATCAAGGACGAGGCAAGGTTGGTCGGAGGCGGGACTGCGGGAGCGTGGAGACAACTGACGACGGAGATGTCGGATGAGCGGAGAAATTAACGCTGGACGGTTGGAGATCCAGGAGCAAGAACGCGAGATTGATTTGATCATTTGATGTGCTATCGGATCCAAAGCGACAGCCCGACAAACCAGGATCCAACCCCGTTAATCAGCGCATTCCTGACTTGACCAGATAAGTCAGGTCTAAAGCCTGAAACGTAGGTATTAGTGTTTAGGCCCGTTGAGAATTCGCTCGGCCTCTGATAAGTTGTAGGCTGAATTCGTAAAAAAGAGCCCAATGTCTTTATGACACATCATGTAATGGAATTTTTTTTTTTTGAAAGAGCCCAATATAAGTTGTTGGTTCAGAATCTTCAGATGAAAGATCCTCTTGCGTTGAAGTTGTGTAGAATCATCAATCATGAACAGTTGAACCCCACCGCTACAAGTCCACAAAATATGTATGTATCAATTAATAATTAGAAAAATATTCGGAAAATATCATAATTGATATTATTATCGATATGAACTTGAATATTCAAATTAAATGAGTTATTACTTATAATAACGATTTAATTATGCAATTTATTTTGTACAATACTTTTTAATTTAATTGAAATATCATCAATCATGAACAGTTGAAATCCACGGCTACAAGTCCACAAAATATGTATTAATTAACAATTAGAAAATAATCGGAAAATGTCATAATTGATATTATTATCGACATCAACTTTATTATTCAAATTAAATGAGTTATTATTTATAATAACGATTTAATTGTGCAACTTATTTTGTATAATATTCTTGTTATTTAATTGAAATAACATAATTCTGCCCAGTAACTCACTTAAATTGAGTTGTTATTATAAGTATATAACTCAGTTTGAATAATAAAATTGATAACGGCTCCCAAAGTATTGAAAGCTAATCGAAAGAGCGGAATGCGCGCGTTATTTTAATGGACAAGCCAATGTTGCGCGCTTCGGAAACTTGCAATTTTGGCATCTGTAGACGGTGCACCGTACACCTGAACCCCGGTCCCAACTCCCAACATACTGCAATGCACTGCCTTCTGCACTAAATTTGTTCTGAATTTCTAGGGATCTCGTTGTAGTATAAGTATAGGAGTAAAGATATTGAGAGTTTAAAAGAGACCTTAAATTTATGGAGATTTTTTATAAGTTTAATTTAAAAAATATATTAAATTATTTTCAAATTTTAATTTATCATGCTCATTAAATTATTTATATGAAAATCTTGTGGGATGCAAAAATTTGAAATGTTTTGAGCTTTTTAATTTATGGTTTTTAATTTTTGAAAATGAGCTCTAAAAATAATAATAATATATTCAATCTTTCAACATCATTTTTAAAAATTAAAAACGGTAACTTAAAAAACTCAAAATATTTCAAATTTTTGCATTCCATAAGATTTTCATATAAAAAATTTAATGAGCATGATAAATTAAAATTTAGATATAATTTGATATATTTTTTGAGTTAAGCTCACAAAAAACTTCCGTAAGCTTAAACTCATGGTATCTTTATTCTAAATATAGTATCATTTTTTGTAATATGCTCCTCTTTGAAATGATATTATCAAAAGAAAACAGCAAATTTTGTTAAATTCTTGCGTTCTTCCGGGAATTTGGTCAGAAAGAAGTCGGGTGATTTCTGATAGGTTTCTTACCAGAGTTTTTTTTTTCTTCTTGTTTTTTTTTCTCGACAAGTATTAAATATATTTCTATTAAATTTATTACTAAATAAATTCTCTTTCTTTTGTAAATTTACAGCAATAAAAACACAATATGATGTTTTTATTTAATCATTCTCGCGTGTCTACTCTTTCAATTTTCATTTCTTTGTGTTTATTTTTGCTGAAACCATTTTTAATGTCTTCTATAAGAAGGGATAAAAGTTTTGCGAGTTCTTGGTACGCATTACTTCTGTTTTGTGAGGAAGGGCAATAATTCCAATATAATTCTTTATTTCTTAAAAAAAAAATTTAACCATTAATCCATTACATTTGCATATACACTTTCGACCGGAAAAGTCGTCAATGTATTCTTAGACTTTGAATTTTTATTGTCAACAAAGGAGTTTTTCTAGTATACATTTAGAATTTAACGTACATCCTATTTTTACTATACATTCGATTACTTTATTTCTAGCATGCATTCAAGATTTCAAGTCCATTTTGCTTTTATATATTCTCCATCATGTATAATAATGACCGTTCATTTTCAAAAAGACTAAAAGTCTATGATGCTGATCTGCAAAGAATAAAAAGTCAATTTGTAACATTATATTTATATATAAAAATATGGATATTATTTATATGAAATCACAATTGAAAAATGATAATATGCATTTTTTTTATAACGGATAGTGGTATCAAACAACTGGTAAGGTAACAAAAGACTTGCAGGTTCAAAGTGTTACAATAATACGAAAATAGCCAGAGCCTACATCCAAGTATCCATCTAGCTTCAAAACTAAAAAAAAAAAAAAATCATCTGATACCTATCTAGAAATCACAACTAAGTGCACTTCATAAAGCATAAAAAAAACATAAAAAAAATGACTGCAAAAGTTCAAACAAAGTCTTCGGTTGTCAGGTCTATACCATACCCAAGGTTGTACTCCCTGTTGTCCTCTATCATAGGTACCACTTGGTACAATATTTCCTCGGACCCGAATCCGCTACCGCGCAATACGTGGTTCGTTCGATCACTTCAAGATTCGAGTTAGTACTTTCATATTCGAGTTAGCACAAATCTCAAAGTGATCGAACGGACCACGTGCTGCGCGGCAGCGGATCTGATTCCATATTTCCTCTTCTGCACGATGAATGCCTCTTCCTCTGGGAGCTGCATAGGGAGTTCTAACCTTACAAGATATTGTCAATGCAATGATAATATCCACTTTTTAATTCCTCACTACCCTACAAAATAAATGTGCATTCCTTTTATTATATGCAACCTCTTATATTAAAAGTTTCATAAACTTATTATATGCATTAAAAAGGAAAAAAAGATAAGTATAATGGTCCAACAATTTTATTCTTATTTAAACCTCTTTGTATTTTTTTTCAGGAGTTATGCTACGATAAGTTGTAAAATACAAAATATTTTTATATTTCGCGTCATATTTTCATTTTCGAACTTATAAAACCAATCTGACCGTTCAACTAATCTCCATTTTAAAATATACTTGCATACCAAATTTAATATTTCTTGGAAATTTTTTCTATTTTTTGAGGGGTATAAAATGCATTGAGCTAATGATTTCCAACAATAACGATTTTTATCTTTCAAAAAAATAAAAAAATTGGCCTCGATACATATTTTAATATGAAGATCACATTGAACAGTTAGATCGATATTTTGAATTCAGAAATAAAAAATATTATGCGAAATATAAATTTTATACTTCACGGCTCATCGTAACATAATTTTTTTTCAATATTGATTTTAATCGAGAACATATATTTGTTCAATATTCTTCTTCTTATTATTATTACTTATGAAGTAAATTAATTACATGAATTTGGTTGTGCATGAATAAATTCTTTCGTGGAAATAACTTAAATTGTACGGAGTAAAATGTCAAAACATAAAAAAGAAAAAATTAATGTTTCACGAGTGCATGACTTAATGTTCTATTATTTTAAAAATAACTATTTTTTCTGTTGTATATTATGGGTGAAGAGTTCAAGTCGTGATTAATGGATGTGATTAATTAAAAATTTAAGGGTAATGTTTGTGAGAGATTACTTAATTTTTATTTAAAATCCGTTTTTGGTCACTCAATTTCATTTTATTCATTTTTAGTCCTTGAATTTGTATATTGATCCAAATGTCTCCCATCCGATTCCGTTAAATAATGGATGGAAATATTAACACCGTCATGATCATTCTTTCCTTTGTACTCATGTCTTTCATGTCTTTAAACTGCTTCCTCACCCACCCCAACCTCCCATTCCCGAGTAGGTCGTCCAGAACGATGAGAATTAGATAATTATCGTAAGGTCTATTGGAGTTTTTCAAGGCATAAACATCCTCGGGGATCAATCTTTGGAGAAATTTTGAATTCCAGTTCCCTAATCAAAAGAATATATTATGACCAATTAGCATTTCATCGAACAATTTCTATGCATATGCTAGCTTCCAACTTCTACCACCACCCTGATAATTTGATACTAATCCAGAGCAGCAAGCACAACAATACAAGATAAGTGGATAGAAATGACAACTCCTCACAAACTAAGATTATTAGAGGCATCTCCTGTAACTTAGAGTGCCTCTTCAGATTGTAAGGCCAATAAACTTTTAAGAGAGAATGATTAATGGACTTCAACTCAACAGTAACACACATATATAGTGGATTTTGGATGCATATCAGAATCAAATTTATATGCACTGTTGCACAGCACCGTAGCACGTGATCCGTTCGATCACTTCGAAATTCGTACTAACTCGAATCTCGAAGTGATCGAACGGACCACGTGCTGCGCAACCGTGGATCAACATTCATCAGAATCAGGTCAGGGCAAAAGGGGGCAACATGCGGTGAGATGAGGCACCGTTGAAACTTGAAAGTGAAGTCGTTTTACTTCACAAAGTTGCTTAGTCAGATTAAACGTGGACAGGCGGAGATGGGAGGTTGGGGTGGGTGAGGAAACAATTTAAAGACATGAAAGATATTGAGTACAAAGGAAGAAGATGACCATGATGGTGTTAATATTTCCGAATTGGATAAAAGAGTGACTATATTTAAATCAATATATAAATTCAGAGATTAAAAATAAATAAAATGAAATTGAGTGATCAAAATCGAATTTTAAGTAAATTGAGTGATATCCAACAAAATTTACTCAAAATTCAAAATATAATAAAAAGCTAAAAGCTTTATTTTGGACCCGGTCTAAGAAAATAATTTTCTTTATCTTGCGGAGTTGCGAGTATTTTGACCATGTAAGCGCCCCCCTCTTCCAGCTCAGACGCGCCTCCCCGTTCCCAAATCGTCCGAAGGCAGAAACGATCTCAAGTTCTCTAACCTCTCTGCCTTCGGTCGTTTCGTTTCTCCTCAATCGTGGTCAAAACGAAAAAAATAATTCCCCCTTTCTCTTCCTTTTTCCCCAAATTCAATACTGCCGGAGACTTTTCTCTTCCGATCGCTAACTAAATTGCCTCATTCATCTCCTTCGCCACCACAGGCGTGCATTGAGCACGCCCCACCGACCGGAAGCGACAAAAAACCAAACACGAAGGGATTTTTGAAGATAAAAGAGAGAAAAAAGCGGGAAAGATGATGGGAGATGGAGGTGTGAAGCAAATGCTGGCAAAGCCGATACAGCTGGCAGACCAGGTCACGAAATGGGCCGACGACGCGCACTACTTCAGGCAGGAGTGCGCTGAGCTTAAGACAAAAACCGAACGCCTCGTCTCCTTGCTTCGCCAGGCGGCCCGTGCCGATCTCTACGAGCGCCCGGCGCGCCGAATCATGGTCGACACCGAACAGGTGCGTAAATGTTTTTTTTTTCCGTTTGTTTAGAAAAAAAAAAGGTCGTTAAAGTACCTTTCTGAAGCTCTCTCTCTGTTTTTTTCCCTCCTACGCATTGTGTAGCGGAGGAGATGGAAGTTGGCGTTAATGCGGAAGATTATTGTTTGGTGTTGAAGTACCTGGGAGTTAGGTGATGTTTCGAGGATTCAGTACGATCATTGAATTACCAGTAAGGGTGTGTACCCATTGGCTTGTACCAATGTAGCTATGTTGAATTGTTTTATTAGATTTTTTGGTGTTTGACTTGCATTCCGTCAGGAATTTCGTGAAATTCTGATATCATTCTGGTGCTGAGAAGCTTGCACTAGACCTTCTTTTTTTTTTTTGGGGGGGGGGGGGGGGGGGGGGGGGTTCTTCTTTGCTTTGTTTGATCACGTAGCTAATGATGGTAGTTGTGTAACTTGTTGGATTTCATCCCTTTTGGGTGCTTTCTTTTAACTTAAATCTGGCATTTAAAATTCTGTTTACTTCCCTATAATGATCTATAGCCGTTTTGTTTCATTCTTGTTCAGAGAATAATTTGGGAGTTCGCTTTTCTAATTAATCTTGTCAAACTGGGTCTTAATCAAGGGTCTTATATGAATATTTCAACCCAAGTTACTTAAACACTTGCATATATTAATTCCATAGGTACTTGACAAGGCATTTGCCTTGGTCTCCAAATGCCGAGCAGGTGGTCTAGTGAAGCGGGTTTTCACCATCATTCCAGCAGGCTCCTTCAAAAAAATGATAACACATTTGGACAACTCAATCGGTGATGTCTCGTGGCTTCTTCGTGTCTCTACTGCCTCAGGGGACGAAGACGGTGATGCACATCTTGGTCTCCCTCCCATTGCCCAAAATGAACCTATACTTTTTCTTATCTGGGAGCAGATTGCAACCCTCCAAACTGGTTCCCTTGAGACTCGTGCTGATGCTGCTGCTAGTTTAGTTTCACTTGCTAGAGATAATGACCGGTACGGTAAATCTGTTATTCTTCATGATTTCTTTAATTTCATCAATTTCAGGGGTAATAGTTTTTTCCCTGACAGACTTCTGGCCAGATAACTTACAGATATAATTGCATCAAACTCTGTATAATTTGTTGGTTACCATAGAAGTAATTTTCTCATTCTGTTTGTGGTCCCTCTTGAATTATTGTGTTTGTAAATCAGATTCATCAAGTGGCAAACAGCGGGTATCTAATTGTGATTTACCTTCACACAGTGTTTGTTTGGCTAATAAGTAGAGTAACAGATATCCTAATTCTAAGAGAATAAATTTTGCTATTTGGTTTATATTGTGTTAATTGTGGAGGAGATGACAGTAACTTCTAGGAATATGTGCTTCTTTAGAACCTGCAAACTCTGTACCGAAACAGAGAAAAAGAGGACTTTTCTATAGGAACAAGGGTAGAATCCAAAACTTGTTACTAACCAATCCACGGTTATTGTCCAAAAAGATAAAAAGAAAAATAAATGACAATTTTTTTTAAGAAGAGAGGTCGAGAAAAGAAAAAAAAGAAAGCACTTGCTCAATCCAAACATCTTTTAACCTTCAACCAGGTATGGCAAGCTTATCATTGAAGAAGATGGTGTAGGCCCACTACTCCGCCTGGTGAAGGAAGGCCGGTTAGAGGGTCAAGAAAGTGCAGCTCTGGCAATTGGCCTCCTGGCCAGAGACACAGATAGTGTGGATCAAATGATGAAGGCAGGTGTGTCTGTGGTTTTTGCAAAGGTCTTGAAGGAAGGGGCAATGAATGTCCAGGCCATGGTTGCCTGGGCCATCTCTGAGCTAGCTAACACCGATCCCAAGTGCCAGGACATGTTTGCTCAGAACAACGTGATCCGTCTCCTTGTTGGCCACCTGGCCTTTGAGACTGTGCAGGAGCATAGCAAGTATGCCATCACGTCCAAGATGTCAATCCACTCGGTTGTCATGGACAACAAGAACCAGAACAACCCAAACAATGCGCACAAGAATGGGATGCATGCTGATCTTATAGACACATCTGATTCAACTATGGTCAAGCATCCTAACCCTGGAAAGCAAGCTCTTCTGCAGAATAAAAACCAGATGCACAATGTTATTGAACACACCCTGAACGCTAAGTCGGTCAAGACCACAGCCCTTAATGGGTCAATGTCCACAGCTGCTGTCAAGGCCCGTGAGTTTGAGGACCCAGAAACGAAGGCATACATGAAGGCCATGGCAGCTAGAGCCTTGTGGTACCTAGCTAAAGGCAACCATGCCATTTGCAAGAGCATAACAGAGTCGAAGGCACTTCTTTGTTTTGCAGTGCTGTTGGAAAAGCAGACTGGAGATGTCCAATACAACTCAGCCATGGCATTGACGGAGATCTGTCGGGTGGCTGAGGATGATGCTGATCTCAGAAGATCTGCTTTCAAGCCCAGCTCACCGGCAGCCCGAGCTGTTGTTGACCAGCTGTTACGTGTTGTAGAAAAGGCAGACTATGATGACCTTTTGATACCTTGCATCACATCCTTGGGCTGTCTTTCTAGAACCTTCCGTGCAACCGAAACCCGCATCATTGGTCCATTAGTTAAGCTGCTTGATGAGAGAGAAGGCGATGTTTCTAGAGAGGCTGTCATAGCTTTAACTAAATTTGCTTGCACTGAGAATTATCTCCATTTGGATCACTGCAAGGCGATTATTGCTGCTGGTGGGGCCAGGCACCTAGTACAACTTGTGTATTTTGCGGAGCAGGTGGTACAGATTGATGCGCTGATACTTTATGTTATATTGCATTGCATGTACCAGATAATGAGGCACTTGCACAGGCTGAGATTTTGACTGTTTTGGAATGGTCCTCTAAGCAGGCTTACATGATCCAAGACCCTACAGTTGAGGCCCTTTTACCTGAGGCAAAGGTTAGATTGGAGCTTTACCAGTCTCGAGGTGCAAAGAATTACCATTGAGTTGACAGTGACAAATTCAAATGTATATAAATCAAGTTATATATATCTATATTATGAAAGGAGCAAATGGGTGTGGCAGGTAAATTATGTTAGATTATTTTGTATATGTTTAATTAATGAAACATAGGGTTTGGTCCTTAGTTTATTCTGCCTCTCTCTAGTTGGATGATGCTGTACATTGTTTTTTTTTTTCTTTTCAAATTTTCTTCCTAAGTTTTTATTTTAAGAAATCATGTTTGAAAGGTAAATTTATCACTGGCTTTGAAGTTTTATTTAGGGACAATTGTTCAAAATATTGAGCATATGAATGAGACATATCTGAATATGTACTTATCAGATACAATTAATCTTCCATGTGCTATTGGAGGGGTTGGGTCTGAGAGGTGGTTGTAGAGAGCGATATATGGCAGATTGGCAGTTATGATTTTGAGATATAACAGACATTTCTGATTACAGAGAATGCTCTCTAATTAGTAATCTCTATTGTTGTCTGGTACTCTGGTGTGCGTATATGGAGGATTGCGCTGCAAAGGTAAGGTTTCTATTCCTTTTTCTCTGAGAACGCATGTGCACACAAATACTGAAAGAAACGTTTAACAAAACAAAAGATGCTGTCTGATCGTCTTGTACCGGAATACCTGTCACATGCCTTTTGTATCTTTGTTTATTTGCTGGTCCCTGCCAGAGAAGAAGAATCTCAATGATAACTCTATCTAATATATAATATGGTTCACATTTCACAGATTCTAAAATAGCTAAAAAGGGAAATGGCTCACTGAAACAAACAAGAAAATAACTCTGTATTGTAAGCATCGTCAGATGTAGAGAAATGACACACTAGAAACAGAACAGCATTCTATGTATTCATGCAGCAAATATTTTATGGGGAAAGGATTTTCTCGGTGGATTGAAATCACTCTGCAAGTTATTCACGAAATTATTAAAAAAGTGCTAACCTCGTAATACACGTAAAAAGTTAAAATTTGTTTTTCAATATTTTTTATAATTCATACGCATAGCAACATTTTATTGGCAGACGATCCTGCTACAGGCAATAGTTTTTGCATCAGTTGCGCAGTAACTGATTTTGATGCTTTGTATTTCTTATGAAGCGTAGCAACATATGATTTATGAATTAAGTTTCATTTTGATGCTTTATATTTCTAACAAAGCGCATAGTAACATATGAATATAAGTTATGTCTTATGAAGATTTCAAATTAATAGTCACATCAATAAAATTCAGTTCATACAATTTCTTTCATTTATTTTGATTTTTTTCCTTAAAAATTTAGTTTACACGTTGATCGATGTTACATTAAGAGGGTAGAATACTGGACTTGTAGATTTTGTTCTCTGTACATAACTTTCGGCCTAGTAGTGAGATCATGCATAGTTTTCTTCGTCAATGAATTACAAACCCTTATCAGCCAAGCGTTTAAATAAATCTTATTGGTGCATTTGCTGATTTATATAATTATATAATCTCTGAATTACATACTCTTCATGGATTTGTATTATAAGAGCGTTGATTCTGATTATTGATAGATATATTAAACGGGTCACTGTTGATGAAAATGGAATGAAATTTATATCGTTTTCCTTTTTCTTCATTGAAGAAAGATAATGAAAAAAAAATTCAAAAAGCCTAAAATTAGATTTGAGACTTCGCCTATGGGCTGTAATTCCAAAAAGAAAAAGGCAGCGACTTTCCCTACCCCATAGCCCTATAACCAGCCCAATATGAAGCCCTGTCAAGCGCAATGCTGTGGAACTGAATTTGAATTTGGTGATATACATTTTGCTGAGAAATACAAAATTACGGAACTGACATCCTGTAAATGATTTACAAAATTACTATTTACCAGTCTTAGTTCTGTATTTCAGTAATCAAAACATAAGTTAAGGAACTGACATCCTGTCAATGATTTACAAAATTACTATTTACCAGTCTTAGTTCTTGTAGGCTGTTTTTCAATATTCTGATGGGCCGAATCAGTGTAATGTTCAAATGGCTATAGTTTGAACTTGAACAGAACCTATATTAGTATTATTGTTGAATATTTATATCATTAGCAAAGATATATCCATTGATTAGTCCATACCAAAGATATATCCATTAATTAATCCAAGAACAAAATGTTGTGGGTTAACCTTCTGAAACACTTACATTAATATCAGGCCCAGAAGAGAATAATATGTCACTATAGTAAGTTCCAACATACTGTGCTCACTGCGGCAGTGCCACATCCACCTACTGAAGAAATGGAATCTTTCAGATCAATTCACATGGGCTGTCAGAGAAAAAAAAGTATCAGTTTAAATAAAAATGCTCAGATGAGGTTAATCTCATAATCAAGGGGCTGGTTTAAAATGTAATACAATATTTCAAAAAGCTTGATTCAGAATGCAAGAAAAAAAAAAGATGCATCGATCATATGATACTCAAAATATTGTATTACTATCTCAAACAATCCATTAGAAGGATTTATTTTTGATGTGAGAATTGAGATTTCCTGGCGGGGTTTCATTTCATATATGATATAGCTAATTGATAGAAACCAATTTATTTACTTTAAAAAAACATAATCTTTCCTTAAATTGAGCTTGAATGATTTTTTTTTACAAATACCTGAAATTCCAATAGCTTAGAAAATAATCCAAAGGATCACAATTATCACAAATTGAGCATTAAAACACATTAACCTGTCTGCCTATATAAAAATAAAATGCACAAATTAATTTAAACAACAGTAATTAGCGCTTCTAGATTTTCTCTTCTTAAATATCTCCAACGTAATTTCCAGCTCAATCCCAGATGTACGCTTCTTTCAACTGATACTCGTGTCTGTCTGAATCGACAAGAAAATTATTTCATAACAATTTTCGTTATGTCATACATTCTGGCCAAAGTTAAAGCATATTTATAATTGATAACAACAGCCTTCAACTATTTGAATTTAAAGATGTTCATTTATTCTATTGAGAATGCTTGTGAATCCCGAAAAAAGCGTGGAATTGATAATGCACGGTTTCGTATGATTTTGATGGTCAAAGGCAGTAAAAAATACAGAAGTCCATATTGTTGGTTCTCATAAAAAAGATTGATAAGACTAGACCATCACTTTCATCACAAAACAGCTGCACTGAAAAAAAAAATTGATAATTTTTTTATACATGTTTTGGTTAAAAAGGTTTAATCCAAAAAAAAAGTATCTGGCTTTTAAATGGTTAGTGCATAAAACAATTGTCTGAGCATTGCTGCAAGCCTGCAAGTGCATGAAAATTCTCTCCCCCCCCAAAATTTACAGTGGCAAAGGGGTTTGAATTTTTGAACTAGTTCAAACTGAGTCTGAACCAACGCAGAGGAATATGTGCACAAGTGACAGTACCAACCGAATCCCAATTTAAATCAGGCCACCTGATTTTTGACTGAACCGGGTCGTTGGGCCCACAGATCGGTGAGCCGTCCCACTACCCCTTCAATAAAAATATTAAAAAATATAACATGTCAAGTACAGAATCTTCAATTTCATACATGTTAACTTTATAACAAAATATTATTATATATTCGCGGCCCCACACTCTAACAGTATGTCAATAACATGGAAGTCAGTTAATTTTATATAAGTCAGTAATGACTAATGAGGATCTGGATCTAATATTACAAACTGGAACCAAAATAAGATTAAATTTGTTAGTTTCTCTCTCTTTCTACTTTTCTGGCATTCTGTTTCTATATGCTATAGCCACTGATTTTTAATTGATTGTTGTAATAATATTAGAAAAAAATAATTGGTTGTAGCTTGTAATTTGCAAATGTGTGCAATGAAGTTCTAGGTCTAGCTCCATTTTTCTGTCAGCATGCTAATTCTTACGTGTTTAAATTTTTTGCATTACAGTTATAAAAAAAAAAGAGGGGAAAACATTTTTAGCAACAAAAATAGCCAAGTGTGCACAAGTTGTTAATCAGTTTCTTTGACTTCGATTATTCTGTTGAAAAGCGTTCACCTTTTCTTCATGTCAAAGAGATACTGAATATTTGGTCAATACTTTTACAAAATAAGGAGAAGAAAGTGCAGAAGGGAAAATAATTATGCAACCAAATTAAGAAACTTGAGTCCGAAAAAGACCCTGACAGCCATTGAATACTGCTTCTCTTTCTCTCTCTGTCACGTGCTCAAGTTTAGTGAAATGGCACGTTATTTATGATAACAGGCTTTACTGTGACACAAGCCCAAATATATATAATTACTTAGATAGCTTTTTTGTTTATATTTTTCTCATCTAATCTACGTCAAGTATACTTTTACTAGTTTTATTCTACCGCTATCCACCCCCACCGTCCCAGCGCTTTGTCCAGATCCAAGCAAGCTATTATGAGATTCCACTCCATTTAGATTGAAACTGGAGTTGTCCACTTGTCCTATGGTTAACTTGTCATATAAACGGTTGCAATATACAATATTTCAGTAGACGTAAATATCAGCAAGTTTAAAAAAAAATGAATCTCATAAAGTTTTGTTTATATAGATTTTTTAATTAGACAAATGACTGAATAAATGATTCAAATAATTATGAAATTAAAATCACAAATTACATAAAAACAATGAGAAATCAGAAATAAGACTTAGATATCAATTTCAAACAAAAAATGAACACTCATGGTTCTGATATCATTATTGGAAATAAAAAATATGAGAATTCAAAATGATCAGTGAAAGCGTTTATTTTTTATTTTACACCTTCAACTATGTTCGATGTGTTTAAGTTCTTGCGCAACGTCTCCTTTCATAAACCAACCCAATTTTCGTTTTTCTCAAAATTATACAGCAAAACTTTTTTTTTTTAATCAGAAAACTTTAATTTCATAACCAGTTTTTGAAGGAATGGAGAGGAGGCGCTGCCAGTGGAACCTATATAATGTTAGCCTACTCCCTGTCTAAGAGATTTTTTCTCGTATATACAAACAATTCAAATCTTTAGCAGTTTCAAATCTTAAAAAGTTTCAAAGTTCCAACCTTTCAATGGAGGCCTTATTAACCGCCACCTCTCTCCTGTCTCTTCTCATCTTCTCAACTATCAGAGGTACAACTCTTCTCCTTTAATTGACAAATTTCTTAGTGTAGCACTTTGGTATTAATTTGTTTTCTTTACTCCTTTCTATTTGTCCTTCCCATTTCTAATGTTGTATTACACAACTGCTCAGGAGCATTGGCTTCTACATTTACAATTACTAACAATTGTGGGTACACGGTATGGCCGGGGCTACTTTCAAGTGCCGGCACGGCTCCGCTTGAAACAACTGGATTTATTCTGAATCCCGGCGAGTCACGCGCAGTTAATGCACCCGCAACATGGTCTGGTCGCATATGGGGTCGTACATACTGTATCACTGACCCTTCTTCTGGGCGATTCACTTGCACTACAGGTGATTGTGGGTCTGGTACGATTGATTGCTCAGGTGCTGGAGCACAACCACCGGCTTCGCTAGCTGAGTTCACGCTTGCTGGTAGTGGCAACAATGACTTTTATGATGTCAGCCTTGTTGATGGGTATTTCCAATAATCAAGACTTATCATATTTTAATTCTATCAATTTGTAATAATATTTTTTAGCTTGAGTAAGAATTAAACAAAGGAAAAATAAATTGCTTACATTATTAAAGTCTCTTCTGAGAAAGACATACAAGTTTTTTCTTTAATACATAACCATAAAAGGCTTTATTATTGTTTTCAATGATTTTATGACAAATTTGCAAATTTCATTGGCTATCTAATATCTGTGTTTGTATACACCACTAAGAATTCAAATTTGTAACACAGTTACAATCTTCCGATGGTTGTTATACCACAAGGTGGCGCTGGTCCCAACTGTGTTGCAACAGGCTGCCTAGTAGACCTTAACACTGCATGTCCCACAGACCTGAAGGTGGTGACATCTGGCACAGGGAGCTATGGAGTTGCCTGTAAAAGTGCTTGCGAGGCATTTGGGTCGCCGCAATACTGCTGCAGTGGCGACTTTGCGAGCCCTAGCACATGTACACCATCCTCCTACTCCCAATTCTTCAAAAATGCATGCCCGCGTGCATACAGCTACGCATATGATGATGCAACATCTACCTTCACATGTTCCACTGGAACGGCAGCATACCAGATCACCTTTTGCCCCAGTACTGCAAGGTAATTTGAAATTTCCTGTTTAGGGAGAGATTTCAGAGTGCATTTATTTGGGGAATTAGATGTTATTAATTTTATTATTTTAGGTGTTAAATGAGACAATTAATGAAGAGTATATTTGATTGATTTGTGGAGGGCCCAGTTTTATCTACCAGTAGTTGAGATTATGATCATCAGCAAGTAAAACAAAATGGAAGAGGCCAAATTAGCTTCTCAATTTCTATTTCTTAGCATTATCTTTTCTTATGTGTTGCTATTGAAATGACATTTCTTGCAATATCATACAATTAAGTCGGTTTGATCATATATTTGATTACATTATCCCTCTCGTGTTCATACGTGGCCATTCTTTGATTTTACATTTTTTTTGTTATCCCGAGTAGAACACAAATGTATTTTATTCTAATCCAACTTGTAAATCTAGAATATATTACATATACCTATGCTTAATTAAAAGACGACGTTTTATTGGAAAATAGAAACTATACAATAATTTTCATGAGCATGAATAATTGCATCTGTTTAATTGGTTGCAGTCTGAAATCCTCCAACATAAATCCAACGGCAAACGGGCTTCCCCTAGTCAACAACTCGGTGGTTTTTTTAACCGGCAACGATGAGCCGACGAGTCACGCGATTAGGCTTAACCAACCGGACATGTCCATTTCAGTCATAGTTCTTCTAACCCTCATCACATGCCTCACTACTGTGTTGCACAAATTGTAAACTAAGTGCACATCACCTCCAAACAGATCTCATCTGACGCCGCATCCTATGCATGAAAGATTTTCTCTCCTTGTTGCCTATTCTAAAAGAAATGGAAAGGAAGTACAGATTCATGGTTTAATTATTTAATCAAGTCGATTCCTTCTGTAAAGAGGAGATTATTATTTTATATGGATTAAGATTTTGGGAGGTGTGAGCCAGGTGGGGCGGTTTTAGTAGGTTGCAACTCTGTACAGAAAAAAATGAAAAAAGAAGAAAAGAAAAATGTACTGATTTTGTTTTTGCAAAAGGCAAGCTGTCTTTGGTCGGCCATAACATATTTTCCTTTATTCCCTTCATTTTCTATTTATTTTTTTCGGACAATATAATGAAAAAAATTATACGCCAGATAGGATTTTGAGGCTTAATAATTTAATTTCATTAATCATTGGCAAAAAAAATAAAGAAATAACACACAGAGTTCAATCAGTACTAGCAAAAGAAGACATGACGCTACTCAGCAAAAAGTAGCATTAAAAGATTTAGGCGACATATGGATCAAAGGTTCTTATAAGAATACAAATTAATTTAAAAAAGAACATAGTCAAAGAAACAACGGTCAGCAGTACCATACTATCATATCAGCTCTAAATACATGATTTGTACACTGAAAAGTTATATTTAGTTCCAACTGTTCTATATATAGTTTCATTAAGATTTATACTTTTAATAGATTTTAAATTTAAAATTCGTACTTTCAATAATTATTATGAATCTCGATACAAAATCAACGACTTCAGAGGATTTTGAACCGACTTTTTGATTCAAAGCCCTTTGTACTCCCCACTTCCTTCAAAGAATTGAAACTGCTAACAGTATTTTGTTTTTTTTTAGGAATGCTAACAGTATATGTAAAGCTAGTTTTCTTCTTTTGTTGTTTCCCGTTCAAAGATTTCTAATTTGATAGTATGTCAGAAGGCTCCTCTGACTTCATAATTGTTTCTTCAATGGGCTTTAAGCCTGAGTGGAATGCCTTTTCTGTACCAGTATTGAGGCCCATAAGCCTTTTTTACTTTTGAGATTCTTTTTTTTAGTGGTATCCTTATTCGGTGACCAGATTTATCGACCCAATCCGACTCGGTCCGACCCGACCTCGATCTCTAACTGGAACCGTTACTAAAGGTGCAGGTTGAGATCTTCTATGCACGGATGTCTCATGATCCGACCTGGTTGGTTGGCATGTAAAAAAGTTTGATTCTGCGTTCTAAAAGGTTTACTTTCTAAATCAAAGAATAAATTTGTTCCATAATATTTCTTATATTATTAGTACATTTGCTGGATGAATTAGCGCTATTCTTTACAGAGAAAGTTGAGCAGTTGGCACCGGATCCCTTTATCAAAATCTTACAAAAAAAAAAAGTTTGCTCCTCTATGAATTTTGTAGCTTCGTGATTGTTAGAAGGAATGCAACTTCTTTATCTTTAAATGGACCGATTGGCATGCTGGTTATTTTTTTTAAAAAAATAGTTAATTTAATTTGACATGAGTATGGATATTTTTTTCCATTAAGTAAAGGAGTATGGGTATGAATAAAGATGATTTTGTATCTATTAATTACCTTATAGGATAAATTATAAAAAAATATTTTATGTTATTTTAAAAATAATTATGTTATCTAATAATTATCTTCTTTTTCAATACAAAATTAATCTCTTTGAGTCTTGTGAATTAATTCCTTTGAAATTATTAATATAATTTATATTTTGATTTTATATTTATAAAATAGAGGTGTATTTACATGAAAGAAGTAAGTTTGGATGTTTTTTCATAATCAGCCTTGCATAATATGCGAGAGTGGAATCAGCAAAAGTTGTAAAAATCCAGAGGAAAGAAAGCGCAGCTATGAAATTAAATTAAAATGTAGGGAGATTATCTTTACTTGTTATCTAATACTACGTTTGCAGATAGTTAATTTCTCCATTAATTATGCCCCCATATTAAAAAAAGTAGGGGAGGTTCAAAGTTCTTTGAATCAAAAAATTGATTTAAATTCTTTATGAGTCATTGATTTTGCATCGAGATTCATATTTTCAATAAGCCTTAAAATTCGAATTCATACTTTTCAATGATCATTATGAATATCAATACAAAATCAACAACTAAAAAAAATTAAACTAATTTTTTAATTCAAAAAATTTTGAACATCCCCACTTCCCAAATTAGTGCGCCCAATGGCTGAGATAGGGCCATAGAGGTGTCGCTCTTTTACTCTTTTTTATTGGGCCAATTCCAGTTTTAAACTTGTGGTCTTATAATTTTATCATTAGGCTACCCATTTACTAAAAAACGGCTTCATGTATGAGTTGTCAAAATACATTTAATCATCTTTAATTTTTAATTTTTAATTTAATTTATATTGCTCTATAAATTATTTATATCAAATCTTAGAAGATATAAAAAAATTCTATTTTTAAATATTTATTTCGAATTTTTGAAGATGAGTCCAAAATAATAAGTCTTTATAAATGAAAATGGTCATTTTGAAAGATCGACAATAACGAAGCAAATACGTTGAAAATCTAAAAATGTAAAAAGTTCTATATATTTCATAATATTTTTACATAAAGATTTTATTGAGTGACACAGATTGAAATTTATAAATGACTAGAAATATTTTTGAGTTAAGAACATAAAAGGAGTCCGTGCCATCTAAAACTTATATTTTATTTGGTGGAATTGAAGCATGAGCAAATAATAAAAAAATATTATACCAAACTTCTAGCTTAACAATTAATAAAACTATTTATGTGACATGATAATCTACACATCTTTTGAAATCCTTATCTTCATCCCAGGTAGGTACTTAGGACGAAGATAAGAAATTTTAGTTTTATTAACTCCTTGGCGTCACTTTGAAAGACACTTAAATTAAGATTATACTCGTAAAAAAGTTTAAAAGGAAGTGCATTCCCCCAAAGAAAATTTGTCAATTGTGGCTGAATGGGTTTGATGACCAGACCACGCAAATCGCAATGTCCAGACAAAAATTCATAAAGCTATTAGCTCTGCCTCTCTCTTTATGTTCTAGTAGTGATGTGTTGCGTCAAAAGGGGTAGTGTACTAATATAGTAATAAAGACGTCGTTATTATCCGTACATGCTGAATGTATATGCTATATAACCATTGGATTAATACCAAATGACCACTGATAGTAGATATTTTTTTTTGGGTCTATCCTTGAAAAAGTAAAAATAATAAATATATCATGTTTGAAAATGAATATATCTCTATTTTCAAAGTGAACGCCGCGGTCAAATCAGTCACAAAGAAAAAATAAAAAAGTACAAACTGTGACCGTAAAGATTGGTTGTTGCGGTCACTCTACGGTAAAATAGAGATAATTTTATTATCCATTTTCAAACAGAAATATGTTTATCATTCTATTTTTTGTTAGGATAGACAAGAAAAAAGTTCCTGATAATATGCACACGCTTGACATACACATTATTTAAACTCGCAGAATACAATGATGATGATTGATGAATGCATTTAGAAAGGAACGACAAAGAGCTGCATGGCTAGAAATAGATTTCATTAAATAATGCTTTTTCTGGTGGAGTCTTGCAAGGGTTTTTCCAATTCAGTTCAAGAGCAGCGGGGATGACGAAACTTGATGGAAAGATTAGCAAAGAAAAGCAAGAAATTGACGATCTCTTATCCAATCCTCAACCCACTAGCGCTTTTCTGTGACAGCTTTATGTCTACTCGGAAAACAGAAAGGAGAGAAAGAGATGGAAAATATTGTCAGATTTATTCCTTTCAGGATTTTAACTCCAACTAAGGAGTTATGAAATACATTGAAAACTCAAAAAATATAAAAATTTCTCTACATCCCATAAAATTTTTATATAAAAAATTATTGACTAACGCAAATGGAAATTTATAGAAGATTAGAAATATTTTTGAATTAAGAACATGAATAGATTCTGTGCCATCTAAGAGTTTTTGTTTTATTAGGTGAAATTGAAGCATGAGAAAATAACATAATTATTATACCAAACTTCTAGCTTAACAATTAATCAAACTAGTTATGTGACATGATATTCTACACATCTTTTGAAATCCTTATCTTCATCCCAAGTATGTACTTAGGACGAAGATAAGAAATTTTAGTTTTATTAACTCTCTGGCGTTACTTTGAAAGATACTTAAATTAAGATCTACTCGTAAAAAAGTTAAAAAGGAAGTGCATTCCCTCAAAGAAAATTTGTCAATTGTGGCTGAATAGGTTTGACCAGACCACGCAATGTCCAGACCAAAATTCATAAAGCTAGCTCTGCTCTTTACGTTGTAGTTAGTGTATGTGTTGCGTCAAAAGGGGTAGTGTACTAATATATTAATCAAGATGTCGTTATTATCCGACTTACTATGGATACGCTATATCACCATTGGATTAATACCAAATGACCACTGATAATAGAATTTTTCTTGTCTATCATGAAATAATAATAATAATAAATATTCTACTGTTTGAAAATGAATAACAAAACTCTCTATTTTATTGCGGTCACATCCACAGTTCGAAGCGAATACAATAGTCAGAGCGGTCATAGACCGGGACACAAATTGGTGAGTGTTCCCGAACTGAGTAGCTATTTTCCGAGAATACTTGTCAGATATAAGTCATAATGATCAGAATTTGAGATTGATTGAGATACAATCGCTAACTTGAGAGTTATGAATCCAGACATTTGATATGAGGTTGTTGTTTTTATCATTTTTAAGTTTTCTCAAAAATTATTCTAAATAGACTATAAAAAAAATTATCAATTGACTGGGTGGTGTTGATTCATGTACTAATGATTATATTAAAATAACTAGCGAGAAGCTCCAAGTCATTGAGACCGATTGTGTCATCCAGAAAATGTTCACGCGACATAAATATCATAATTCATGTCGGTTGCAATGTTTAGGATTTGACTTCCGTGGTACATATTGATCGGCAACACAATTAATTTTACAATAAAAAATAATAGCACAATTAGAAAAGAATGCTAAATGAAAAGAAATTTAATAATTAATGTATTGAAATAATTAAAAATAGTGAGCTCTATAAGAAAGACATTTCCTGTGAGTTAACAAAGGCGATCAAGAAACGAATGGCTGGTGATGTCCATCAGCATTGGAATTTTAAGAATCGGGCTCAGGACTAAACATTTTTTTAATTTTTCGATTTACAAAATAACTTTGAATTTTATAATTTATCTTGTTTGAGTTTTGTACAGGAATTAAAATATAAATAGATTAGTGCACAAAAATCAAGACTAATGATGAGATACAAGAGCTTAATTAAGACTACATTAGGCTTAGATTTAGTTAGACTCAAACTTGGAGTGGCGCGTTTGTCTCATACAAATAGCAACCGCGCAGATAGATATATGTGTGTGCGCAGATAGATATCTGTGCGTGTATTTATAATGATCAAAAACCCATTTTTAAGCAAACACGCCACTGTTAGTGGCGCGTTTGCTCCGCGTCACTGGCAGTGACGCGTTGCCATTCGTAGATTTAAAATTTTGATTTTATCACTTTTATTATTAATAATATGATTTTTATAATTATTATATATAAAAAAAATCTGTATGAAGTCTTAGTATTTGACGTGTGTTTTCCATTTTTGTCCTTTACTTTACAACTTTTACCCTCTTTGGTGATTTTGTTGATTTTCTTATATCCAATGAAGTCTGCAACTTATGGTGGAGTGGGTGGGAGTCTCAAATCTTTCGGATCAATAATAGTTGTAAGACATCTTTTAACCATCGGATTAACATCTGATGATCAAACTTGATGTAATTTATTTTTAATCTCATATTTTATCCAAAACTCAATAACGATCCGATGATTAAAAGATGTCTTAGAACTAACGTTGATCTCAAGGATTTCACACTCCCACTCACCCCATTTATGGTAAAGTATTGGTCCTAGATGGAATTGTGCAGCCGACTGACAAGGATGAAAATGTACGTATCTGGAGATGATTGCGGACCTCCCCCTGTGTTCCATTCCATTCCTTAAAACTGCAATTTTATGATATTTGTTTCTTTTTTTTCCTTACAAATTGTACATTCACTTTTAATTTAGTATCTTTTGTTACTGGTACTAACTGTACATTCAATTCCAATCCAATTAATTATTATAACAATCAATTAATGTTGTATGTTGTCATCATTCTATCAGAAACTAGCTAAAGATCTTCTCAATTAAATATTGACAATTCATAATTATAGCATTTATTACGTTCTTTATATATGATATTGAAAAAAATAAAAGGAAATAACAAACGGCTGGCATTTGGCAAACGGTCTTGAATACCTGGGAGTAGAGCGTGATTCGCCGGCTTCAAGGGTGAACCCTGTGGTCTCCAGTGGTGAACTTCCGGAGTTGGATAGCAACCCCAGCCACACCGTTTCTCCACACTTGTTTGTGAATGTGAAAGTTGTGCAATTAACTAACCCTGCAATCAATCAGAAACAGTATCTTAGCTCAATATGTTCATCGATTGAGGTAGGTACATACACGTGCTCTGCCCTACCATTTCATCATGTAATTACCTCTCAAAAATAGCAAGAAGAGAATAGTAAAGTGGCGAATTGAAGATGGCGGAGAAAATACAAAGTCCGTTGCATGGTACTGAAAATCGGTATAGGAACCGGAGTCGATAAGTTATCCATAGAATCGGAATCGGCCGAATCGGCCGAATCAGCAAAAATTGGTCGAATCGAATCGGAAACTCGGTCTTTCCAAAAAATAACTAATTTTATGCTAAAAAAATAAAATATGATAAATATAATTAATAATGATCCAGAAGTATCATATTCCAAATAGTCTATTACTGTTTTAAAGGTATAACGGTTCATACATCAAGTCCAACTTGAATAATTAAATGAGCACAGTAGCTTTCTTCTCCCAAACTCTCTCCTCGCTCCCTTCGAATCTGCGTCTCTAGAAACGCCCCAAATTAAATTAGTACATCAAATTAGAAAGTTCCAATTCTCTCTTTTTGGTTCTATTTCATGAAAATTGAATGGACGATATTAAGTGTGACGATCTCAACAATTAAGACGTGATCCGTCTAATTATCACCTGAAAAGCTATCCTCTAAAGGTTATTTTTCTATGGAGAAATTTTAATTTGATGTGGATGATGTGATTAAATATAAATTTAATATATGAGTTTATTATTATTAAATTAGAACTTAATAAATTCTATTCGTAAAAAGAAATAAATTAATTTGGATAAATTTGTAGTCTACTTCGGAAATTCATGTGAAAAAATATTAACCGAGTAACTCGGGACAAAATCGGATCGTCTCTGATCGATTCTGAGTCAACCCGGCTGATTCAACTCGGAATCGGCCGATTTTACCATCCATGGTCCGTTGATCGACTATAATTTCTGTATCTTGGGGCAATGATTTCAACAGTGGCCTATTGACGTGTGGAGAGAGATGGTAAGAGCATGGGCGTAACCGCCGCAATAATTTCAGAGAGAGATCGAGCGTTCGAGAGGGGAGAGGCGGGGGGTGACGAGTGTTGATTTATTCAAGCGCGCACGCTGGGAGCTTTATATCAAGACAAACGTCCACAGAAGTAGAGAAGTCCGGATTACCCTGAAAATTACATTTTTTGCCTCCAGTAGGTTGAGAATTTTTTTTTTTGCATGAATTTCAAAAAGATTAAATTAATGTACGCCGTCTGATCTCGATAAATAAGATCTCGCTCGTTTCTTTTACGAGCTGCTACTTCACTTTGCAACAAAAAATATTTTACCTTCCTATATTTCTATTAAGAGGTTCTTCGATGTTATAAATTTATTTTTAATTTATTTACTCGATTAGTTTGTTTTATTAATTTTCGGCGGTAAACGTATACTTGAAAAAAATTATAATTTTTTAGTTCATTTTTTCGGAGTCAAATGATAACAAAATGTATGAATCTAATTAATAAAATGATTATTTTTTTATATTTATTTTATTATCATTTGATTTAGTACAAAATGATATTTAAATATCATGAAATTTTATGATGTACATCTATCTCAAAATCATAAATTTGAATTTCAAATTTGAATGCTAAAATATAAAATATAAATTTTAAAATATAAATTAAAATTTCTTCAACGATTTAATTATTTATTATTTTGAGTTTTATTTTTAATATGTAAGAAAATATTATTATGATAGTTTTTTACTTAGTACGAATTTATATGTTGAATTTATTGATTTTTTTTATTAATTACATATTAGTTAATGAATGTACACTCGATAAATTATTATAATTTGATTACTGACCAGTCAAATTTCTGTATCCGGCCAGACAGAGCAAGTGGCAAATCAAATCCCATAAGAAATGCAGGCATCCCTTTATCTTATGTTTGTCCTTTTATTTCTTTTAATATCGACGTTGGTTTAATCCAATAAGGAACTTTTTGTCGATCGGACTGCACTTGCTCGTTCTCTCGTATGCTTCAAGTCTGGTTGGTAACTAGGTACCGTCAAAGACATTCGTCATCTGATAAACATTCGTGGTTGGTAGCAGATTTGAGTTTTATTTTTAATATGTAAAAAAAATATTATTTTGATACGAATCTTCATATGAAATTATCGGTTTTTGTCAGTTTCTTGTAAATACAGCATTGGCATTTACATGTACGGGGGGTGCACTGCTGCCCGGGACCCCACCCCACACCCCACCCGCTGCAGGCCGGGCGCGCTGCTGCCCAGGGACCCCGCACCCCACCCCCCCCACTCCCCTGCAGGCCGGGCGCGCTGCTGCCCGGGACCCCGCACCCCACCCGCTGCAGGCCGGGCATGCTGCTGCCCAGGACCCCGCACCCTACCCCCCGCAGGCCGGGCGCACTGCTGCCCAGGACCCCCACAGGCCGGGCGCACTGCTGCCCGGGACCCCGCACCCCACCCCCACAGGCCGGGCACGCTGCTGCCCAGGACCCCGCACCCCACCCCCCCGCAGGCCGGGCGCGCTGCTGCCCAGGACCCCGCAGGCCGGGCGCGCTGCTGCCCGGGACCCCGCACCCCACCCCCACGCAGGCCGGGCGCGCTGCTGCCCAGACCCCGCACCCCACTCCACCACACAACACAAAAAAAAAATTTACAACATCCACTCTGCCACTTGGGCAGGTGGTAGGCCAGCTCTCCTCACAAATGGAGGCACTAACCTGGGCGACGCGTTTTCTTAACCACGCATCACGCTGTGTAGGTAAGCACAACTGTAACCTCCTTCTTCTTTTATAGCATTCCCAGCGAATCTTCTCTACGTATCTAGGTGCTGTGGGACTAAAGAGGCGCTATACGGACTTGATGGGATGTAACCGGACGAGCGCTCCTCCTTGGCGAGTAGCGATCTTCATTACCTAAACGTTATATGCGCTCCTCCTTGGCGAGTAGCGATCTTCATTACCTAAACGTTATATGTGTAGGTTGTAGGTGCCGTTATAATTTCTATACAACAGAACTTTAGTTGTTGCAAGTACCGTTATAGGTGCCTACTCCCTACGGGCTTTGAATCAACAAAAAAAAAGTTATAGTAACGAAACAAAAATAATTAATCGAACAGAATGAAATTGTTTGAGAATCTTTCTAAAAAATATTGATATCGAAAATAGCTAATCGCCTGCTACTTCAAAAAAAATCGAAAATAATAACATATTTACTAAATAGTTATGAGAAAACTAAAACTACAACTATAAATTACTTGTTAACCAAAAGTTTCAAAAACCAACTCTGGCGATGAACATGATAACAAAACAAAAATAGTTATGCCAATCATGCGGTTGATTAATCCATGCCTCTATAGTGGGGCGCCTCTATAGTGGGGACGAGAAATCATTTATAACGGTTTTCAGCTATAAATCGTTGTAAATCTAGCAGCGGTTTTCTATTAACAACCATTTACAACGATTTTTTGTTAAAAATCGTTGTAAATGATGCGATGCAAAATAGATCTTTTAACATAGTGACTCTTCATAGTTTATCTACAATCTAAGAAAAAGATAGACAAAGATTAATGGGTACATAACAGATTGCCACAGCGCAGCATGCATTCAGCATCTGAGGCTCTGACCTGTATATCATTGATGCCGTATATACAGCGACCATTAATCAATCCAAATAGTTCAAAAAAGCTTCATATCATAACTTGTGGAATACTGAATTTATCAATATTTTTGTATTTTATTATTTTTAGTGATTTTTTAAAGAGGACCACATTTGACATACAATAATTGATATTATTAATTATATTAGGAGCCATTTATCAACAATCATTAAAAAAAAATACTAAACAATAAACAAAACTAATTATTAATCACCCGATTCATAAACTGATCAAACATAAGATTCAATCATCAAATAATTAGCTCCTAAATCACATACCTAGTATATATCAATACAATACTGAAATATATAATCGAAACTATTAAAATTGAATAAAATTTGTACATATATAATAGAATTAAAGTATTTTTTTACAAAGACATATATAGCATAAAACTTACGGCATGTATTTGTATAATCAGAAATCCTGCCTAAGGGAGCTGCACCACATTTGCTTTGCTCTTTTAAATCCTCCTATGTACACATGTCGCAAATTTTTTTTTTCAGAATTATATATATAAAAAAAAAAAAAGAATTATGTTATACGTCTGCAAAGCAAACTAGCTGGAGCACTAAACATTTGACAAAGACATAAATGAGCTATGACGCTTTTACTAAGTACAAATTTTTGTGCCAAAGACATGAGTGAGCTATGACGTTTTTATTAAGTACAAAATTTTTGTGCCCTATATCATTATTTTGAATTTAAAAATCCAAATAGTTGATCCAAACTTTTAAGCATGATATTTATATTGATATATCTTTAGAGATCAAATTTTATATATTTTTTTAATTTTTTTGCTATTTTTAAATGAGTACGAAGTTTGTTGATCTAATAATTTCCGCAACAATGTCAGTGATTTTTCAACCGTCTAAAAAATAACAAAATTTTTCAAAGAAATGTATAATTTAATATTTAAAGATATTTAAATATAAAATCATATTCAACGGTCTAAATTGACCGTTTGAAATTTTAAATTAGAGATAGAAATGCGAAGCATAAAAAATTTTGTACTTTAAGAAGCACCATATCCTCACTCCAAAGATATATTTACATATCCAATTCTCATATATAATTTGATCATGTTGGACTGACCTTTGCAGTAATTACCTTTTCTCACATAGAAATGCACATTCATGAGTATTCTTTTCAAAGTTCAAAAATATGATATCCTACCGAACTTAAGGACAATTAATGCAGCTTTTCATATGACTGCAGATTATGTACAACTTGGCCACAAAGCAAATTAAAGTAACACAGAAAACTAGCACTTCTGAGGTTGTTGGATGAAAAGTGAAAACAGTGGATCAGAAAGCCACGTATGAATTGATGTCAATTACCGAATGTAACTAAAAAGGGAGCAGAGTGAGTTTGATGTTCATCGGATTAATATTGGTTCGATAGGTGATTTTAACCGTCGGATCTTCACATTTTATGTTTCGCATGATTATTAAAGCAGTTAGTTAAAATATAAGTATAAATCTCAATGTGTTGAATGGTAGATATATCGATCAAACTCATTTTTGGTCCGATGGATATCGGAAGTACTCCGGCCCCAACTAAAAAAGGCATGAGCAAAAATGACAGAGGCTGTTATCAAGATATAAGGGCTCCTTAGTTAGTCCTTACCATATGTTCCTGTCATCTAGCTAGTAGACTCCTGTCATGGCTTTTAATTAATCGTTGAGTACTGATTGCTTGTATATATATCCTCTGAAGTCTCAATTAAGCAAAGGTAAATGCTCTGTTTTGTTAGTGCGTATTTTTGGAGTAGTTAATATTATCTAGTACTAATCGATTCAGCAAATGATCATAGTGCTGGTCCTCTGGCACTAAACAGTTGGCTCCTTTAGATTTTCAAAATTTTGCAAAAGATATACTTTGTTGTGTCTGTTGTTACTCATATCAAGAAAAAGTAGAGCTCTGCTTTATTGGTGGGATATTCAAAAGATATATTTTGTTAGTGCTGCTCGTTTTAAATTTGGTGGTCGAAACTAAAAAAAAAATACTTTCCTTCTAAACTAGAGTAGCACACACGGATGTCCTAAATTATAATTTTGGTAAAAAAATAAAATAAAAGGACAAAAATGCAAAGATCCCCTTACATTTACATTTGATTATCAAATACCCTCCTTTTTAAAACTGAACAAACATATCCTACGTCTTCTAAATAGTTGCAAATATTCTCGTCCATCAAACTTTTCGTTAGAAAAATATAAAATTTCAAAACATTACCCTCTTTCATTCGAAAAATTAAATTAAATATTTTTTATAGAAAGATTACTAAAAACATCATTCTTTTTATCGTTCTTTTTTTTTTTGAAAAATATATTGGTTAATCAATTGGAGCAACAACAAAAATTGGTATTGGAAGTATAGAAACTAACGAACGTTGGGTCATAGCTTTCACCATCTATTATATATTATTTTAATTTTTTTAAGAAATATAATAAGTTTGAGGTTATGACGCAATATAATATGAAAATAGGATATTATATTGATTTAATGCGGTGATTTAGCGTAAAAACATATAATATCCAATCTATGCTATCTTAAGTATTAAAGCACTAATGGTACAGTGTTATTGATTTAATGCGGGTATGTTTGGCACTCAATGGAATAGTAAAAAAATAGAATAGAATTGTTATTCCGACGAATTAATTTGCCAAACGAATTTTAGACTAAGTAGAAGAGTGCGGAATAGTGCTAATCCGGTATATCAAGTTATAAGTTGTATGCTGGATTAGCTCTCATCGAATAGCGATTATTGTTTGATTATGTTGTATTATATTATTATATTATATTATGATTATGATTATAGTTATGATTTATTATTATATTAATATTATGATTATTATTTTTTTATCATCAATTTTTAGTATTATAATATTATTTATTATCATTATATTATAATAATATAATTTTAGTATTATATTATTATATTATTATATTATGAATATAAATATGATTACTTTATTATTATATTATTATAATTATGATTATTTATGATTATGATTATTTATTATTTTATTATTATAATTATGATTATTTATTATTATGATATTATTATTATATTATAATTATAATTATATTATTATTATATTATTATATTTTGATTATGATTATATTATCATTATTTTATTATATTATTATTATGGTGATGATTATATTATTATTATATTATAATGATTACAATTATTTATTATTATTATTACGATTATGATTATAATTTTTTATTATTATATTATTTTGATTACGACTATGATTATGATTATTATTTAATTATGTTATATTATATTATTAAAAAATTAAAATTATTTATTATTATGATTATAATTATATTATTATTTTACTATTATTTTTATTATCATCATCATTGTTAGTATCATAATTATCTATATTATCATCATCATTGCCAAACGATATTTTCGCTCTTCTAATAGTAAAAATACAACTCTTCTACCACTGTTTCAAAAAGACACTACTCTATCACTCGTTCAAAATTATCATTATTCTAAAACTATTCTTTGATTTGCCAAACGAACCCGTAATGAACAACAAAATAAGATAATGGGAACTGATAATTGATAATATGATAAAGTTATACAGTTGTAAGATAATTTAATTAAAATCTTCTAGAAATGGAGAACTTAAATTCATTATGATGTCAAAATATAAATGTAAGAGCTTTAATATTAAACCAACCTAGGGGAAAATCTGATACTAATCCAAGTTCTATTCCATAATCCTTCTCGAGAATTTCTTTGTAAATCCTCAAAATTATTTGG
This sequence comes from Schoenoplectus tabernaemontani, assembly GCA_037127355.1. Lineage (NCBI taxonomy): Eukaryota > Viridiplantae > Streptophyta > Magnoliopsida > Poales > Cyperaceae > Schoenoplectus > Schoenoplectus tabernaemontani. The sequence continues at coordinate 10,360,616 of CM073747.1, forward strand.
TTTATATTGAACACCTATGTTGCACATTAAAGATCTACTTGGTTAGAAATACAAGAAGGCAAGGGGTGGGGGAGTCCTCGGGAGAGTTTTTCACTGCAGAGATGTGTGATTTTTTATTGTGAACCGTCTAATCACTTATCAACGATTCTAATTTAATAATTAAAATTTTTCATACATCAAAATTCATATTTTGATTTTTCCATAACCGTTTCAAATTAAAATAAACCATTAAGATTTTCCTATGAAAAATTCCGGGGAAGAAGCGCGCCCAGGCATGGGGGAGGTAATTGGATTGCCTAATTCATATTTACTTGCTCCGCTATTTAAAGTTTTTTAAGAGGAATAAAGAGATTGGGAAAGGGGACTCCCTTATGAAGAGAAAATAATTCGCAAACATTTTTATCTGGAGGGAATTGATTGATTATTGATTCTTTACTTTCAAACTTCCAAGCCCCGTATCCGCACCAAACTGACTGATTCTTTAGCATTTTTAACTTCAGCTTTCTTCGGGCTCTGTTTGTAAAAATAGCTATATATCCGCGCGTTGCACCAGAATTTTTTATTTAAACATTAAAATATTATAAGATAAAAAAAATCACATTTATCTAATATTAAATTATAAATTCACCAAATTATAGAGAAAACATATAATAAAGACTATATTTAATCTTAGATGAGATTTTTGCACAATATGAGTTAATGATTCATGATTTTTATGACAAGAAAAGTAAATTGTTTTAACATATATTATCACCATTAATTTCTTACCAAATATGCACAAGATTGCTAAATAAAAAAACAAAAATTATGAAAATAATAATATATAAAGGAAATAAATGGACAAAAAGAGGAGATTAATGGACGCGATCACATACGTTCGATCAACCAACAATAAATATTATCCGTCTAATTGAGGGATAAAATGGATATAATAAAAATTTACCATGACAAAAAATGAACCTCCAATTCTTAGATGCTTTATATAATATGCTTTATATAATAGTTTAGATTAAAATCACTCATTTTGGTACCCAAAAAAAAAAAGATGGAACCTATAGGAGACGAATCTTCACTCTCCGTCATTTTCGCCATTTGCGGGATTAACAAAACCATGAAATGATGCAGCACATTGCACCCTTGACAAAGTCACAAAAATGTATACAACTTGCACATCTGTTCCGGAATGATTTTTCCTCTTTTTTTTTTCTATAGCCGTCTTTGTGTTCCCATAAAAATAGATTGAAAATCTAATTTGAGGTCAGAAATATTAATTTATCCTCTCCTAAAGACTAATTAATTTGAGACTTACATGATGAACCACGACATCCTTAAATAGAATACAAATCAAAATCTTAGGCACCCAAGGGACCTCATAAACTACAGAAGTGCCTCATGAGAAATGAATGCCTGCCTTGTTAAAAAGTGAGAGTAAGTAAAGGAAGTCGGTTTGCGTTAACTTAGATGCTCTCTTCTCCAAAAACTCACCTTGTTGCAAAACTCCCATCACTTTATCCTTAAAACTTGAGGCCCCTGGAATGTTGCTAGAGGAATCAGTCTCCATCTCTTCATCTTCATCTTCATTCTCTCTCACACCCTCCATCATGCTTATGTCATCGACCATGTTGGCCAACACATTCACATCTTCAGAGATGATCTCGTTGCCCTCTCCAAATTGCTCTGGATTTCCAGAAAGTCTCAGTGACTGTACATCAAGTGCAAACAAAAAAAATAACAGTTATCAACCCTCAACAGTACAAGGATATTCTGATACTTGCTCATCCATAAAAAAAAAAGCAATATTAGCAGTTCCAAGTCAGTAATGCAAAAAAGCTAACAGTTTGATCCTGGTGCTGCCAGGTACCAGTATGAGATGTTTTCTGATTTTCAAAAGTAATGGGCAAATGATAAATTCCAAGTCATAGAGATCATATGAAATATATTTCCAATTTGTATTTTCATCCAATGCAAAACATGTGATCCAGTGCCAATTAATACAAACATTCTATACAAGAAGTACCTGTAGAATCTTATAATTCTTCTCTAGGACGGCAAGAACACCCTTTTGCTTAAAAAGGGAACCAAGAGTCTTGTTCTTCCTTATAAAACAAAGCCTCATGAGGCCGTCCCACTCCTTGAAACTGACAGGTGGGAGTGGTCTCTTTGGCTCGATGCGCACAACAGACGAGTCAACCTTGGGAGGGGGTCTGAAATTGTTTCGGCCGACTTTCAACAGGTGGGATACACGGGCCAGGAGCTGTGCATTGACGGAGAGGCGGCAGTATAGGTTATCACCAGGCTTAGCGACAAGGCGCATTGCAAACTCTTGCTGGTACATGATAACAGCACAACGAAAAAGGGGACGGTGTGAAAGAAGCTTGAAGGTCAGAGGGGATGAGATCTGATATGGAATATTTGCCACGCATATGTCGAAATAGGGGAGATCACATTTAAGGACATCTCCTTGAATTACCTGACATGGTTAAGAACATGAATGAAGCTGAGCTAACATAGGCTAATTGGCCATTACTCACATAAAATTGTGCAATTAAGAATAGGAAGAATTGTATATATATATATATATATATACCCAACAAAAGTAGTCAATTTGGATATTTACCCATCTAAACTTTATATTTGAATATTTACCGTGAAAATGTTAACATCTTAGATATTTATACATAGAAGTCAAATCCTAAATAAATAAGAACCCATAATTAAATAAATTACAATATGACAATATACCTTCCTTCAATCCTGCAGGAAATCCCCAATTAATTTAAAGAATCAACTGGGTACATGTGATACTTTTGAAACAGAAATAACATAAGAAATTCATCCCTCCATGTGAATAACAGAAGTACATCCAAATAGAAACATCTATACTACATACTTTGCAATCTGATTTGATCAAACTATAAAATATGGCACTTAAATATAGAGAATTCAGCTTGATAAACAGATTTTTTTAATTAACATGATTCCTTTTGATTCTACTTACAGTAAAATGAAAAGTAGGCATAAGTCACTCTTATAAGATCTTGAAGCAATTTGTTGTAGCAAAAGGAATCAGAGTAAATCTGACATGAGCCTTGTAAATTAAAAGAAACAGCAAAAAAAAATCATACACAATAAAATGAAAAGTAGGCATAAGTCACTCTTATAAGATCTTGAAGCAATTTGTTTTAGCAAAAGGAATCAGAGTAAATCTGACATGAGCCTTGTAAATTAAAAGAAACAGCAAAAAAAAATCATACACAATAGCAGTTGTAAAGGAAAAGGTGTTCCAAAGAAGAGCACCATCAGCGAAAATCAATAAAACTAGCTCCCAATGAAGATACCTATTTACATCATCCCAGACTAACGGGGCAAGGGTTGTTATTCCACTAATCAATAGTCAATGCATATTATTTCAGTATGCAATCTCTCTTGAATAGGAACAAGTATTTAAATAACTACTTGTAAAGTTGGTACCCAAAGATTGTACATGGAAGAAATATAGAAGGATCAACACAAGTTACACTAGAGTCTTAAATCCAACTTGTATCCATTACAGTACAGGCAAGAGAAGGAAAATTGATTAAAAGAAAGATCTAAATCAATGGTAAATTGGAAAGCTGAAAGCAAAACGAAAGGAATGTATAATGGAATTGTTTGATTTAAATATTATTAATTTCATTATGTTAACCTGATGGGTAAAAAAAGAAAATAAATGCAATTATTAGAAATATCAAATAGCAGAGGGACAAATAAGAAATTGAATAAGACTTCAAGGTATGTAGGAAATTGAGCCTTAGAAGAAGAAGAAGAAGAAAAAAAAAAAAACCTTAAGGCGGCTAGCGTAAGGTGTGCCTTGGAACCTCCTATTCAGCTCTAAAACCATGCGTGGATCGAGCTCGACAGCCACAACCGACTTGGCGCATTCAAGGAGCTTCTTCGTCAGATTTCCTGTACCAGGCCCAATCTCAAGCACCACATCGGTGGGTTTAATGCCCGATTTCTGAACAATTGATTCGACCAGCATGGGGTTCTTCAATATATGCTGTCCCTTGGATTTCTCGAATGGGATCCCTCCCCCTCCGATCCCTTGCACGTGCTGCCTCTTCTTATGTATCTTGCCTCCCGCCATGGTTGGAAAGGTGCTCTAGAGAGGAATTGCCTCACACTTTCTCTACTGTTTCACCTGGAGGCGGCGTGAACAGAGGCAAACTAAGTTAGGGTTTTGTAAGGATTTAGACGGGACAGAGATGAACTAAATTAAGGCTTTGATGGACGGCTGTGTTGGGTTCGGGTCGCGTGCTGATTTTTCGGATCCTGAATTAACTGATATTGGAGGAAACCGGATCTGATCTAGGGTGTAAAGTGTAAACTGATCGGCTATGATTCCTTTCATATCCGTATCTGTTATAATTTTCAAATAAAGATTCGGATACAGATAGTCTAGATACTGATAGGGATAAGATATTCGGATACAAATCGGATATCTGACGTATACAAATACGAATATGATATATTTTGGATATTAAATAAAAATATTATATGTATTATTGAAAAATAATTACATATTATTTTTTAGAGTCATTAATTATAAAAAATAAATATTAATTATTATTATATTAATAGTTTAAATGTATCAATGAATTATAAAAAATATTATACATTAACACAAATTAGATATAAAATAAATTAGATTTATAATGTACACTAAAAATCTGTTTAAAATAATATAATAGAAATATTTCAAATACTTATTCGGATAAAATCGGATAATATCGATTGGATATCTTTAGATAGTGTCGGATATTGATAAATAATAGTTAAACGGTCAAATACAGATAGGGCATAGTCAAACCGTATTATTATCCGTAAAAAAATACAGATACGGATATAAATACGGATATCTCTGAATACAAATATGGATATCTTTGGATATACATAGGGATATCTCCGGATATGAATACAATAGGATAATTTTCACTATTTCTCAAATCAGATCATGGATAAAATCAGATATTATCTGATCCGTTAATACCCCTTTGTGATCTGTTGGGTTCGTGTTTAGAGTGCAAAAGAAAAGGTAGTTAAAGAATCCGACCCGTATATATTTCGATGATTCCAATCCGAAGCGATTTTATACCGGCCCTGTCCATCCGCAGAGGAATGGAAGAATTGATTGGTGAAGAGATTCAATCTCGACCAAACGTCATAAGAAAGTAAATCAAAAATAGAGGGATGAGATAGATCACGCTTTCCAATTTTATGAGGGCTCAAATTGGTGGAATTTTTCTTAGCCGATTGGTTCACCAACATAATTACATCACTTATCACGTATTTAATTGATTTTCACATATGATCATATTAAAGACATAAATTTTCCTTAAAATATATATTTTTTATACCGGATAATTAACCGCATCGAATCCAAATTAAAAGGTACAAACCCGGCTCACGTCTTTCAGTTGATCTAGAAAAAATTTTATATTATCCACAAATATTTTTTTGTGAGTTTTCTGAATTATATTTAAAAATCCTGATCGGAATTTTCTATCAAAATTATTTTTATTTAAAGATTAAATATTCAGCTCATATGCGTAGATTTAGAAAATTTACAGCTCACTACTAATTACATATAAAAATAATTTAAATTATATTAAAATTCTTGATTTAAAATTTTAATGAAATAACTAAAATTATATTAAAAAATTTAATTATTAAAAATATCAAAAATTAAATTTTTAATTATAAAATTTTTAATATAGTTTTAGTTATTTCTATATGTAATGAGCAATTGGTTGAAAAAATATTTTTTTTGAACTATTTGGGACTATTTCATTATTTATATATATGATAGTTATTATTTAAGTACTTATATTACTGTAATAAGTGCTAGGCTGAAAATTTTCTAAATCTGTACAAATTAGCTGAAAATTTAATCTTTAAAGAGATATAATTTTTGATAAAAAAAAACTCTGTCTAGAACATTTAAATATAATCTAGAAAATTCATGAAAATATTTATGTGCACAACATAAAATTGTGCTTAGCTCAGTTGAAGGGTATGAGTCGGGTTTGTGCCCTTTAAGCTTGATTTGATACGGTTAACTGTCAGACATGAAAAGTACAATTTGAAATGCATGAGTCGGCTTACACCCTTGACATGATCATATGTAAAAATAAATTTAGCACATAATCAGTGATGTAATTAAGTTGGTGGGGCCGATCGTTTATGAAAAAAAATTAATTGAGTTTTTGGACTGGAACCGGGGCTCGTCTATCTTCTTTTTTTTTCTTGAATTTCTGAAAGGAGATCTGTATCTATTATTATTTTAAATGGAAAATAGGATTTATTATTTAATTTGGACCATTCGATCAAAAATGACGGATTGGATTAATACAATTTAAATTTTAAGGAGTAATTTTTTAGTAAATCAAAATGATAAATTCATTCATTTTTATTCCTATAGTTTATAATTTCATTCCATTGTAAGTAGGGTTGTCAATGAAAATCGTTTGACCGTTTATTTGATATGTATCATATTCAATAAAATATGTATAGATGAGGTTTTATTTTTATTAATTTATAGAATATGGATATAAATAAAAGAAATTTTTCTTAACTTACCAGTACAGAAACAGATAAGAGATATTTCGTACCCGTTATATATATACACGAGGATTTGATCAACACGGCGAAAATATTGTATCGGTGATGCCTCCAGTTCAATGGTCCGGTTCAACATCGATTCGCCTCTTTTTTTCTCCTGTCTCCTCTTCGTCCGAATCACAGCACGATCTAACTATCCTAACTTACAATCAGGTCTTGAAAAATATACATGAAAGAATTGAGTGCTGAGAACAACCAAACTATCCTAACTTACAATCAGGTTTGACTGAAATCCACCTAACCTAGCAAAATACCGACTAGTACATATTAGTACCATACAAATCAGGCCATCTAGCAAAATACCAACACACCCAGTTAGCTTACTATATAAGTTTGAAGAATGTAATAAGATTGAGTTTGAAGAACATTCAGAGTTTCAGACTGAACAAATCAGGCCATCTTTGCACTCTGCAGACATTAAAAAGAATAAATATATTACAATGGAAAGGACAAAAAGGTAGAATTCACTGAATTACGAGGACATATTGAGGTTGGCTCTACTAGTGATTTGTCGGCGGGTACGGACCGGGTACACCCGCGGAGGGCGGCGGGTAGGGCAGGCACGGGTACGGCGGGTACGGGTAGACAAGTTTTTTTTCAAAATCGTACCCTACCTATCTCATACCCGTGCCCGTCGTGGGTACACGGCTACAGATATGGGGGTACTCGGATACACGGGTCAGCGGGTCGGGAACGGGACGGGTCGGCGGGTCAAACGTTATAACGGTTCAGTAAATCGTTGTAACGGTTCAATAAATCGTTGCAACGATTTATCGTTATAACGATTTATGAAACGTTATAACGATTTCTTGAACCGTTATAACGATTTATGAAACGTTATAACGTTTCAAAGAAACCGTTATAACGGTTTCAAACCGTTATAACGGTTCGACGGCACGCGGTACGGGCACGCCTGACGGCGGGTACAACGGGTTTTTTCCAAAAAACTGACCGGCCTTCTCAAACCCGTATCGTGTACCCGTTTACCCGCCTATACCCGAGCACGGATACAGATACCGGGCACGGATACACGAGTACGGATTGTACCCAGCAGGTTTTAGCAAACCCCTAGCCTCTACCATTGCATTGTAGTACAGTATTTTAAATTGATTCGGTGCTCATATCATTCAGGCAGAGATCAAGTAAATAAGACCTGACAAGATTCATTTTAGTCCGTCTTTCACGCTGGTACCATACTTAGCTTAATACAACAACAATAACAAAGTCCTTAATCGTAAATTTTATCACTTGTGATAAAAAAAATTTTTATAATAATTATTCAAATAATTTTAATTTTAATAATAAAAGTGATAAAATTGAATTTTAAAGAATACGAATGGCAGTACGCCACTGCAACACTATGTAAACACGCCAATCCCACTGATGCGTATGTGCAAAGACGCCACTAAAAGTGACAACTTTTAATTTTTTTTAAAAGAATTAGAGTGGCTACTTAGTTCTGCCACCAGTGGGAAAAATATTATTTTCATCGGCGTCTTTCAGTTTTTTTTTAAGAAAAAAACCGAATAGTAAAAAAAAGAAGGAAAGATGTTACTGTCAGTGATGTCTTTGCATCAGTGACGCGCCATTCATATTTTTAAAATTTTAATTTTCTCACTTTATTATTAAAATTAGAATTATTTAAATAATTATAATAAAATATCATTGTGATAATGAGATAGGCGAAGACATAAAAGAGAGATATTGAATCGGCTCTGAACCGAATAATAGAGGCAGCGCTTCATAAATTTTTGACGTTGGTTGGAAATCAGATCCGCATGAATCTTACATGGGATCAGACGATGCGGAATTCTAAAGATATATTTTCTTCGTGAGGTTAAGCTCACTATATATATATAGAGAGAGAGAGTAGAGTTTTTCGTGAGCTTTTCGTGAGCTTAACTCAAAAAGTATATCAGATTATCTCAAAATTTTAATTTATCATACTCATTAAATTATTTATATGAAAATCTTGTGGGATGAAAAAATTTAGAATGTTTTGAGTTTTGTAAGTCACTATTTTTTATTTTTTAAAATAATGTTCAAGTATTGAATATATTATTATTATTATTTTCAGAACTGATTTTCAAAAATTAAAAACCATTACTTAAAAAGTTCAAAACACTTCATTTTTTGCATTCCATAAAATTTTCATATAAAGAATTTAATGAGCATGATAAATTAAAATTTAAAAATGATTTAATATGTTTTTTGAGTTAAACTCACTAAGACTTCGTGAGCTTAACTCACATCTTTATCTTTACTATATATATATATATATATATATATAAAATATAATGCGTTGCATGGATGTGTTCATACACCACGTCAATATTTCAAATTTTAAGTTAAAAATGACCGATCCGATATGTTCTATTTCTTCTCCTTATCAAACTCTTGTAAAAAAAAAATCAAATTTTATCTTCTTTTTTTTTTGCTATTAGTTTGAATAGAAAGGAAATCGTCACTATTGAATGATCCAAAATCTTTAAATCAAAAAACTTGCTCTTGGTCAAAAAAAATAACAAAAAATTTTAAAAATCTAAAATTTGATTTTCTACAAGAGTTTAATATGGAGAATAAATTGAACGGTTTGGATTAGTCATTTCTAACTTGAAGTTTGAGATTTTAATGTGGTACACAGTCACATCCGTGCAACGCATTGCATTTTGATGTGGATCACTTGATAATGGCTATCTTAACAATTTTGATATGTTCACAGTTGAAGCAGAGCACGTGGTCGTTGAAACTGATAATTTCTTTTAATTACTGCTATTTTCTTTTTACATATTTGTATATATTTTATTTCTCTTAGAGTTAGATAATGATGATATACATAGTACGGATCATTTCTGTATTATGAATATCTAGAAGTAGACTAAATTTTATATTTTTTTATTATTCTTTAAGATAGTTATAAAATCACTTCTTTTGAATGACTCTAATAATTAGATTAAGTGACTTTTTAACTATTTAAAAAAATAATAATTTTTTTTAAAAAAAATATTTAATTTGATATATATCTAGATATTCATACAAAAATCATTTGTATAGTTGGATGGACTATTTAAATTTTTAAAATAAAAAAAACGATTCATAACACAAGAATAATTCATACTATGCATAGCATCATAGCATAACTATTTCTTTCATCTATTTCTTGCACATTACTAGTTATCTTTCATGTTGATGTAGGTAGCTACATTTGCATTATGATTGTTTCTGAATTCGCACAATGGATGAGTTCCCTGTTAGTTATAATGTAATATAAAATTTCTATTTTTCGGCCTTCTTGGTTCTTATTCTCCTTATTTTTTTTAATTATACAGTTAAGTATGTTATTGCTAGAAAATTATGGGTACTAATGTAAAATTATTCCAAATTCATGGGTCAAATTGTTATTGCTCCATCATGAATTAATGTACATTCCAATTGGATTTCTACGGAACGAAGCGGAATACATGAACTGAATAAATGAAGTAGAACACAAGTGACCATTCTGAATTTTAATGAGTAGATTACCTGATAATTAAATTAAGTGATTTTTTTAACTATTTTAAAAAATAGTAATTTTTTTTAAAAAAAAATTAATTTGATATATACCTAGATATTCATACAAAAATCATTTGTATGGTTGAATGGACTATTTAAATTTTTAAAATAAAAAATGATTCATAACACAAGGATAATTCATACTATGCATAGCATCATAGCACAACTATTTCTTTCATCTAGTTCTTGCACATTACTAGTTATCTTTCATGTTGATGTAGGTAGCTACATTTGCATCTATGATTGTTTCTGAATTCGCACAATGGATGAGTTCCCTGTTAGTTATAATGTAATATAAATTTTCTATTTTTCGGCCTTCTTGGTTCTTATTCTCATTTTTTTTAATTATACAGTTCAGTATGTTATTGCTAGAAAATTATGGGTACTAATGTAAAATTATTCCAAATTCATGGGTCAAATTGTTATTGCTCCATCCTGAATTAATGTGCATTCCAATTGGATTTCTACCGAACGAAGCAGAATACATTAACTGAATAAATGAAGTAGAACACAAGTGACCATTCAGAATTTTAATGAGTAGATTACCTGACTTTTTGTGTGTATGTTGGCGAGGATATTCATTGATTCCTGAAATTATTATCAAATAACAAGAATTAATGAGGTACGGATATGACATAATAAGATCCATTTAGACTTGGAAGCCATTTTAAGCTCCCTTTTGGACTTAAATCCCACTATAACTTCTTTGCAATACCCATGGCGGCCATGGATGAAGGAATGTATCTACCGGCAGATATTTGATGAAATATTCGGAAATCTTTTGGAGATCCTGGCGAAAAAATGACCGTTGTAATTCTCGACGCTCAGATGCATTTCACTTATCCGAGTATTTGAAAGCCCGCTCCCACTCATCTTCAGTGCCGCTACCCAAATCCCAAATCCCAAATCCTTTCTTCTTTCCTCGGTCCTTCCCAAACCTACAAAGACGAAAGAGTGAGAGAGATAGCAGAGGCGGTGGTCTCCTCCGACTATCTGTCGCTCTCAGCCCCTCTTCAGTCTCATCGCTGTCGCTTCACAACTTCCTCGCCATCACCTCCGGCCCTTCTCCTCCTCCACGCCCCTGCCATATGCTAAGAACTATTGAACGAGGTCCATACTCCCTGTATTCCTAGACTCACATTTCACAACTTCCCTTTGATAGCAAGTATCAATTTCGTAGATTGCACTACAGTACTCAGAAAGAAACCATTAGCAATTGTGCAAACCTATTTCTGCAGTCGTGTGGTGTATCTGTTCCTTCTTTTCCCTGGTAATGATTTACTGATTTTGATTTTGGTTTTGTAAGTTCTCTAATGGTCACCGATTAGTTGTGTCTTTTTGGTAATTTTCCGAAGTAATTTCATTTTTCTGGTGTTTGCCCTTAATTGCATGGGTATTCTGTGTAGAACCGAAATAATTTTCTATCATTCTCTATCTTTTCCGATTCTAAGATTTTTAAGTAATTAATAATTAATGTGGTGCAGAACTTGAGAAGAATTAATTTTCCATATAATCTTGTTATCTTCCAGAATGTATCATTTGCCTTGTCTATAAAACATTGTAAAGGCCTGAAAAAGAGCATAGTAAAGTAAGCTGTGTAGTATTTTTGGACTTGGCTGATGATTTTTTTTCAACTATATTAGGTGTTTAATTATTGCACTTGTACTAATATATTAATTTTCATTCATTTCTTTTCTTTTTTTCTTTTTTCTTCATTTGAGCATTTCACATTTTCTACAAGGATTGGCTTTGTTATGTGGCGGTGGCTCTCGCTGGAAAGTAGTAGAAGATGTAACCATCAACAAATTGGTGTTTTGGGCTATTAAAATATCGAATTTCTCTAATCCTGTCGAGCTCGTGTAAGTTTTTTTTTTGGTTAAAAATCTTGTTTTTTTCTCTATTACTTCAATTTCTTTTGATATAATTGATTTGTTACACACTAGACAGATTATTGGCGGTATCAAATGACATCAGATAGTTTAATTAGATGCATGTGTACTCGTTGATTTGGTTTTATTAAGGTGATGGATTTAAAAATATCCTCATAATATAACAGCCTTTTTTGATAACTTTTTTTCTATTGAGCAATATGATGAAATTGAGATGTGAGGTAAAAAAGATTAATAGTAGGCGGTGGAATCATAAGGGCAAAGAACTGGGATCAAATGGGTAGCAGTCTTCTCATACACATCGATAGCCAAATTAAATCTAATACGGTGAAATCATACCAGTAAAGTATATGCAAGTCTTGGTTTCAGTCCCCCACAGTCACGCTTAGTCCACAATAAAGAAACGCTGTAGTTACACTTAATTAAAAAAATAAATTATGTTCCGAGTTGCATAATTTGAAGATATTTTTTCTGTTTTTCTTGTCTACAGATTGTAGAAGCAAAGGGTGCTGGAGCGGGGGGGTCGGGAAGGGGCCGCAGCGCGCACCGGGTCCCGGCATCGGGGGTCGCAGCGCGCCCCGGGTCCTGACGTTGTCGGGAGGGGGCCGCGGCATGCCCCAAGTCCCGCCTATGGGAGAGCGGGTCGGGAGGGGGCCGCGGCGCGCCCCGGGGTCCCGGCCTCGGGGGGGTCGGGAGGGGGCGCGGCGCGCCCGGGGTCCCGGCCACGGGGGGGGGGAGGGTCGGGAGGGGGCCGCGCCGTTCCCCGGGTCCCGGCTTCGGGGGGGTCGGGAGGTGGACGCAGCGCGCCCGGGTCCCGGCCTCGGGGGGGGGGTCGGGAGAGGGCGCGGCGCGCCGCGGGTCCCGCCTCGGGGGTCGGGAGGGGGCGCGGCGCGCCCGAGTCCCGGCCACGGGGGGGGGTGTCGGGAGGGGGCGCGGCGCGCCCGGGTCCCGGCCTCGGGGAGAGGGGGGTCGGGAGGGGCGGCAGCGCCCCCGGTCCCGGCCTCGAGGGGGTGTCGGGAGAGGGCGCGGCGCGCCCCCGGTCGTCCCGCCTCGGGGGGGTTCGGGAGGGGGCCGCGGCGCGCCCCCGGGTCTCGGCCATGGGGGGGTTCGGGAGGGGGCGCGGCGCGCCCCGGGTCTCGGCCACGGGGGACGGGGGGGGGGGTCGGGGGGCGCAGCGCGCCCCCGGTCCCGGCCTCGAGGGGGGGGTGTCGGGAGAGGGCCGCGGCGCGCCTCGGGTCCCGGCCTCGGGGGGGGGTCGGGAGGGGGCCGCGCGCGCGCCGGGTCCCGGCCTCGGGGGGGGGGTTCGGCCCCCCCTCCCCCCCCATAGGCGGGACCCGAGGCATGCCGCGGCCCCTCCCGACCCCGCCCGCTCCAGCACCCTTTGCTTCTACAATCTGTAGACAAGAAAAACAGAAAAAATATCTTCAAATTATGCAACTCGGAACATAATTTATTTTTTTAATTAAGTGTAACTACAGCGTTTCTTTATTGTGGTAATGATACATTAAAAGTAATGCATTCATTGAACTAAGCGTGGCGGGACTGAAACCAAGCGTGGCGGAACATAATTTCACCCATTTGATCCCAGTTCTTTGCCCTTATGATTCCCCCGCCTACTATTAATCTTTTTTACCTCACATCTCAATTTCATCATATTGCTCAATAGAAAAAAAGTTATCAAAAAAGGCTGTTATATTATGAGGATATTTTTAAATCCATCACCTTAATAAAACCAAATCAACGAGTACACATGCATCTAATTAAACTATCTGATGTCAATTGATACCGCCAATAATCTGTCTAGTGTGTAACAAATCAATTATATCAAAAGAAATTGAAGTAATAGAGAAAAAAACAAGATTTTTAACCAAAAAAAAACTTACACGAGCTCGACAGGATTAGAGAAATTCGATATTTTAATAGCCCAAAACACCAATTTGTTGATAGTTACATATTCTACTACTTTCCAGCGAGAGCCACCGCCACATAACAAAGCCAATCCTTGTAGAAAATGTGAAATGCTCAAATGAAGAAAAAAGAAAAAAAGAAAAGAAATGAATGAAAATTAATATATTAGTACAAGTGCAATAATTAAACACCTAATATAGTTGAAAAAAAATCATCAGCCAAGTCCAAAAATACTACACAGCTTACTTTACTATGCTCTTTTTCAGGCCTTTACAATGTTTTATAGACAAGGCAAAATCAACATTCTGGAAGATAACAAGATTATATAGAAAATTAATTCTTCTCAAGTTCTGCACCACATTAATTATTAATTACTTAAAAATCTTAGAATCGGAAAAGATAGAGAATGATAGAAAATTATTTCGGTTCTACACAGAATACCCATGCAATTAAGGGCAAACACCAGAAAAATGAAATTACTTCGGAAAATTACCAAAAAGACACAACTAATCGGTGACCATTAGAGAACTTACAAAACCCAAATCAAAATCAGTAAATCATTACCAGGGAAAAGAAGGATCAATACACCACACGACTGCAGAAATAGGTTTGCACAATTGCTAATGGTTTCTTTCTGAGTACTGTAGTGCAATCTACGAAATTGATACTTGCTATCGAAGGGAAGTTGTGAAATGTGAGTCTAGGAATACAGGGAGTATGGACCTCGTTCAATAGTTCTTGGCATATGGCAGGGGCGTGGAGGAGGAGAAGGGCCGGAGGTGATGGCGAGGAAGTTGTGAAGCGACAGCGATGAGACTGAAGAGGGGCTGAGAGCGACAGATAGTCGGAGGAGACCACCGCCTCTGCTATCTCTCTCTCTCTCTCTCGTCTTTGTAGGTTTGGGAAGGACCGAGGAAAGAAGAAAGGATTTGGGATTTGGGATTTGGGTAGCGGCACTGAAGATGAGTGGGAGCGGGCTTTCAAATACTCGGATAAGTGAAATGCATCTGAGCGTCGAGAATTACAACGGTCATTTTTTCGCCAGGATCTCCAAAAGATTTCCGAATATTTCATCAAATATCTGCCGGTAGATACATTCCTTCATCCATGGCCGCCATGGGTATTGCAAAGAAGTTATAGTGGGATTTAAGTCCAAAAGGGAGCTTAAAATGGCTTCCAAGTCTAAATGGATCTTATTATGTCATATCCGTACCTCATTAATTCTTGTTATTTGATAATAATTTCAGGAATCAATGAATATCCTCGCCAACATACACACAAAAAGTCAGGTAATCTACTCATTAAAATTCTGAATGGTCACTTGTGTTCTACTTCATTTATTCAGTTAATGTATTCTGCTTCGTTCGGTAGAAATCCAATTGGAATGCACATTAATTCAGGATGGAGCAACAACAATTTGACCCATGAATTTGGAATAATTTTACATTAGTACCCATAATTTTCTAGCAATAACATACTGAACTGTATAATTAAAAAAAATGAGAATAAGAACCAAGAAGGCCGAAAAATAGAAAATTTATATTACATTATAACTAACAGGGAACTCATCCATTGTGCGAATTCAGAAACAATATGCAAATGTAGCTACATCAACATGAAACTAGTAATGTGCAAGAACTAGATGAAAGAAATAGTTGTGCTATGATGCTATGCATAGTATGAATTATCCTTGTGTTATGAATCGTTTTTTATTTTAAAATTTTAAATAGTCCATTCAACCATACAAATGATTTTTGTATGAATATCTAGATATATATCAAATCAAATATTTTTTTAAAAAAAATTACTATTTTTTTAAAATAGTTAAAAAAATCACTTAATTTAATTATCAGGTAATCTACTCATTAAAATTCAGAATGGTCACTTGTGTTCTACTTCATTTATTCAGTTCATGTATTCTGCTTCGTTCGGTAGAAATCCAATTGGAATGTACATTAATTCATGATGGAGCAATAACAATTTGACCCATGAATTTGGAATAATTTTACATTAGTACCCATAATTTTCTAGCAATAACATACTTAACTGTATAATTAAAAAAATAAGGAGAATAAGAACCAAGAAGGCCGAAAAATAGAAATTTTATATTACATTATAACTAACAGGGAACTCATCCATTGTGCGAATTCAGAAACAATCATAATGCAAATGTAGCTACCTACATCAACATGAAAGATAACTAGTAATGTGCAAGAACTAGATGAAAGAAATAGTTGTGCTATGATGCTATGCATAGTATGAATTATCCTTGTGTTATGAATCATTTTTTTATTTTAAAAATTTAAATAGTCCATCCAACTATACAAATGATTTTTGTATGAATATCTAGATATATATCAAATTAAATATTTTTTTTTTAAAAAAATTACTATTTTTTTAAATAGTTAAAAAGTCACTTAATCTAATTATTAGAGTCATTCAAAAGAAGTGATTTTATAACTATCTTAAAGAATAATAAAAAAATATAAAATTTAGTCTACGTCTAGATATTCATAATACAGAAATGATCCTTACTATGCATATCATCATTATCTAACTCTAAGAGAAATAAAATATATACAAATATGTAAAAAGAAAATAGCAGTAATTAAAAGTAATTATCAGTTTCAACGTGACCACGTGCTCTGCTTCAACTGTGAACATATCAAAATTGTTAAGATAGCCATTATCAAGTGATCCACATCAAAATGCAATGCGTTGCACGGATGTGACTGTGTACCACATTAAAATCTCAAATTTCAAGTTAGAAATGACTAATCCAAACCGTTCAATTTATTCTCCATATTAAACTCTTGTAGAAAATCAAATTTTAGATTTTTAAAATTT
The DNA here is from genome assembly GCA_037127355.1 of Schoenoplectus tabernaemontani. Classification (NCBI taxonomy): domain Eukaryota; kingdom Viridiplantae; phylum Streptophyta; class Magnoliopsida; order Poales; family Cyperaceae; genus Schoenoplectus; species Schoenoplectus tabernaemontani. The sequence goes on from CM073747.1 coordinate 10,377,472, forward strand.
TTTGTTATTTTTTTTTTGACCAAGAGCAAGTTGTTTGATTTAAAAATTTTGGATCATTCAATAGTGACGATTTCCTTTCTATTCAAACTAATAGCAAAAAAAAAAAATTAAAAACTGATAAAATTTGATTTTTTTTTTACAAGAGTTTGATATGGAGAAGAAATAGAACATATCGGATCGGTCATTTTTAACTTAAAATTTGAAATATTGACGTGGTGTACGAACACATCCATGCAACGCATTATATTTTAGGCGTATATATATATATATATATATAGTAAAGATACTGTGAGGTTAAGCTCACAGAAGTCTTCCGTGAGTTTAACTCAAAAAATATATTAAATCATTTTTAAATTTTAATTTATCATGCTCATTAAATTCTTTATATGAAAATTTTATGGAATGCAAAAAATGAAGTGTTTTGAACTTTTTAAGTCATGGTTTTTAATTTTTGAAAATCAATTCTGAAAATAATAATAATATATTCAATACTTGAATATTATTTTAAAAAATAAAAATGATGACTTAAAAAACTCAAAATATTCTAATTTTTTTTGTCCCACAAGATTTTCATATAAATAATTTAATGAGTATGATAAATTAAAATTTTGAAATAATTTGATATATTTTTTGAGTTAAACTCACGAAAAACTTCCGTGAGCTTAACCTCACCATATCTTTAGAATTCTGCATCGTCTGATCCCTTGTAAGATTCATGCGGATCTGATTTCCAACCAACGTCAAAAATTTATGAAGCGCTGCCTCTATTATTCGGTTCAGAGCCGGTTCAATATCTCTCTTTTATGTCTTCACCTATCTCATTATCACAACGATATTTTATTATAATTATTTAAATAATTCTAATTTTAATAATAAGTGTGAGAAAATTAAATTTTTAAGAATATAAATGGTGCATCACTGACGCAAAGACGTCACTGACATTGACATCTTTTCTTCTTTTTTTACTTGTTCGGTTTTTTCTTAAAAAAAACTGAAAGACGCCGGTGAAAGTAGCGTTTTTCCCACTGGTGACAGGACTAAGTAGCCACTCTAAGTCTTTTAAAAAAAGATTAAAAGATGTCACTTCCAGTGACGTCTTTGCACATACGCATCAGTGGGATTGGCGTGTTTACATAGTGCTATTGGCAGTGGCGTACTGCCATTCGTATTCTTAAAAATTCAATTTTATCACTTTTATTATTAAAATTAAAATTATTTGAATAATTATTATAAAAATTTATTTTTATCACAAGTGATAAAATTTACGATTAAGGACTTTGTTATTGTTGTTGTATTAAGCTAAGTATGCTACCAGCGTGAAAGACGGACTAAAATGAATCTTGTCAGGTCTTATTTACTTGATCTCTGCCTGAATCATATGAGCACCGAATCAATTTAAAATACTTGTACTACAATGCAATGGTAGAGGCTAGGGGTTTGCTAAAACCTGCTGGGTACAATCCGTACCCGTGTATCTGTGCCCGGGTATAGGCGAGTAAACGGGTACACGAGTACGGGTTTGAGAAGGGCCAGTCAGTTTTTTTTTGGAAAAAACCCGTTGTACCCGCCGTCGTGCCCATACCCGCGTACCCGTCTGAACCGTTATAACGGTTTCAGAAATCGTTATAACGGTTTGCTGAAACTTTATAATGTTTTATAAATCGTTATAATGGTTCAGTAAATCGTTATAACGTTTCATAAATCGTTGCAACGATTTACTGAACCGTTATAACGTTTGACCCGCCGACCCGTCCCGTTCCTGACCCGCCGACCCGTGTGTCTGAGTACCCCCATATCTGTACCCGTGTACCCGCGATAGGCACGTGTATGAGACAGGTAAGATACGGTTTTGAAAAAAAACTCGTTTACCCGTGCCCGCCCTATCCGCCGCGGGTGTACCCGCGGTACCCGTCGGCAAATCACTAGTAGAGGTCAACCTCAATATGTCCTCGTAATTCAGTGAATTCTACCTTTTTGTCCTTTCCATTTTAATATATTTATTCTTTTTAATGTCTGCAGAGTGCAAAGATGGCCTGATTTGTTCAGTCTGAAACTCTGAATGTTCTTCAAACTCAATCTTATTACATTCTTCAAACTATTATAGTAAGCTAACTGGGTGTGTTGGTATTTTGCTAGATGGCCTGATTTGTATGGTAGTAATATGTACTAGTCAGTTGGTATTTTGCTAGGTTAGGTGGATTTCAGTCAAACCTGGTTGTAAGAGTTAGGATAGTTTGGTTGTTCTCAGCACTCAATTCTTTCATGTATATTTTTCAAGACCTGATTGTAAGTTAGGATAGTTGGATCGTGCTGTGATTCGGACGAAGAGAAGGAGACAGGAGAAAAAAAAGAGGCGAATCGATGTTGAACCGGACCATTGAACTGGAGGCATCACCGATACAATATTTTCGCCGTGTTGATCAAATCCGCGTGTATATATATAACGGGTACGGAATATCTCTTATCTGTTTCTGTACTGGTAAGTTAAGAAAAATTTCCTTTATTTATATCCATATTCTATAAATTAATAAAAATAAAACCTCATCCATACATATTTTATTGAATATGATACATGTCAAATAAACGGTCAAACGATTTTCATTCACAACCCTACTTACAATGGAATGAAATTATAAACTATAGGAATAAAAATGAATGAATTTATCATTTTGATTTATTAAAAAATTACTCCTTAAAATTTAAATTGTATTAATCCAATCCGTCATTTTTTATAGAATGTTCCAAATTAAATAATAAATCCTATTTTCCATTTAAAATAGTAATAGATACAGACAGAAAATCAAGAAAGAAAAAAAAAATAGACGAGCCCCGGTTCCAGTCCAAAAACTCAATTTTTTTTTCATAAACGATAGGCCCACCAACTTAATTACATCACTGATTATGTGCTAAATTTATTTTTACATATGATCATATCAAGGGCGCAAGCCGACTCATGCATTTCAATCTGTATTTTTCAAGTCTGACAGTTAACCGTGTCAAATCAAGCTTAAAGGGCAAAAACCCGACTCATACCCTTCAACTGAGCTAAGCACAATTTTATGTTGTGCACATAAATATTTTTATGAGTTTTCTAGATTATACTTAAATATTCTAGTCAGAGTTTTTTTTTATCAAAAATTATATCTCTTTAAAGATCAAATTTTCAGCTAATATGTACAGTTTAGAAAATTTTCAGCATAGCACTTATCACAATAATATAAGTACTTAAATAATAACTATCATATATATAAATAATGAAATAGTCCCAAATAGTTCAAAAAATATATTTTTTCAACCAATTGCTCATTACATATAGAAATAACTAAAACTATATTAAAATTTGTATAATTAAAAATTTAATTTTTGATATTTTTCATAGTTAAAATTTTTAATATAATTTTAGTTATTTCATTAAAATTTTAATATAATTTAAATTATTTTTATATGTAATTAGTAGTGAGCTGAAAAATTTCTAAATCTACGCAGATGAGCTGAATATTTAATCTTTAAATAAAAATAATTTTGATAGAAAATTCCGATTAGGATTTTGAAATATAATTCAGAAAACTCACAAAAAAATATTTGTGGATAATATAAAAATTTTTCTAGATCAACTGAAAGACATGAGCTGGATTTGTGCCTTTTAATTTTGATTCGATGCGGTTAATTATCCGGTATAAAAAATATATATTTTAAGGAAAATTTATGTCCTTAATATGATCATATGTGAAAATCAATTAAATACGTGATAAGTGATGTAATTATGTTGGTGAACCAATCGGCTAAGAAAAATTCCACCAATTTGAGCCCTCATAAAATTGGAAAGCGTGATCTATCTCATCCCTCTTTTTTTGATTTACTTTCTTATGACGTTTGGTCGAGATTGAATCTCTTCACCAATCAATTCTTCCATTCCTCTGCGGCTGGACAGGGCCGGTATAAAATCGCTTCGGATTGGAATCATCGAAATATATACGGGTCGGATTCTTTAACTACCTTTTCTTTTGCACTCTAAACACGAACCCAACAGATCACAAAGGGGTATTAACAGATCAGATAATATCTGATTTTATCCATGATCTGATTTGAGAAATAGTGAAAATTATTCTATCTGTATTCATATCCGAAGATATCCCTGTCTATATCCAAAGATATCCATATTTGTATTCAGAGATATCCGTATTTATATCCATATCTGTATTTTTTTACGGATAATAATACGATTTGACTATGCCCTATCCGTATTCGACCGTTTAATTATTATTTATCAATATCCGACACTATCTCCAATCGATATTATCCGATTTTATCCGAATAAGTATTTGAAATAATTATATTATATTATTTTAAACAGATTTTTAGTGTACATTATAAATCTAATTTATTTTATATCTAATTTGTGTTAATGTATAATATTTTTTATAATTCATTGATACATTTAAACTATTAATATAATAATATTTAATATTTATTTTTTATAATTAATGACTCTCAAAAATAATATGTAATTATTTTTCAATAATACATATAATATTTTTATTTAATATCCAAAATATATCCATATTCGTATTTGTATACGTCAGATATCCGATTTGTATCCGCATATCTTATCCCTATCCGTATCTAGACTATCTGTATCCGAATCTTTATTTGAAAATTATAACAGATACGGAGATATGATAAAATCATTATCCATTCATATCCGATCAGTTTACACTTTCCACCCTAGATCAGATCCGGTTTCCTCCAATATCAGTTAATTCAGGATCCGAAAAATCAGCACGCGACCCGAACCCAACACAGCCGTCCATCAAAGCCTTAATTTAGTTCATCTCTGTCCCGTCTAAATCCTTACAAAACCCTAACTTAGTTTGCCTCTGTTCACGCCGCCTCCAGGTGAAACAGTAGAGAAAGTGTGAGGCAATTCCTCTCTAGATCACCTTTCCAACCATGGCGGGAGGCAAGATACATAAGAAGAGGCAGCACGTGCAAGGGATCGGAGGGGGAGGGATCCCATTCGAGAAATCCAAGGGACAGCATATATTGAAGAACCCCATGCTGGTCGAATCAATTGTTCAGAAATCGGGCATTAAACCCACCGATGTGGTGCTTGAGATTGGGCCTGGTACAGGAAATCTGACGAAGAAGCTCCTAGAATGCGCCAAGTCGGTTGTGGCTGTCGAGCTCGATCCACGCATGGTTTTAGAGCTGAATAGGAGGTTCCAAGGCACACCTTACGCTAGCCGCCTTAAGGTTTCTTTTTTTTTTCTTTCTTCTTCTTCTTCTTCTTAGGCTCAATTTCCTACATACCTTGAAGTCTTATTCAATTTCTTATTTGTCCCTCTGCTATTTGATATTTCTAATAATTGCATTTATTCTTTTTTTACCCATCAGGTTAACATAATGAAATTAATAATATTTAAATCAAACAATTCCATTATACATTCCTTTCGTTTTGCTTTCAGCTTTCCAATTTACCATTGATTTAGATCTTTCTTTTAATCAAATTTCCTTCTCTTGCCTGTACTGTAATGGATACAAGTTGGATTTAAGACTCTAGTATAACTTGTGTTGATCCTTCTATATTTCTTCCATGTACAATCTTTGGGTACCAACTTTACAGGTAGTTATTTAAATACTTGTTCCTATTCAAGAGAGATTGCATACTGAAATAATATGCATTGACTATTGATTAGTGGAATAGCAACCCTTGCCCCGTTAGTCTCGGATGATGTAAATAGGTATCTTCATTGGGAGCTAGTTTTATTGATTTTCGCTGATGATGCTCTTCTTTGGAACACCTTTTCCTTTACAACTGCTATTGTGTATGATTTTTTTTGCTGTTTCTTTTAATTTACAAGGCTCATGTCAGATTTACTCTGATTCCTTTTGCTAAACAAATTGCTTCAAGATCTCATAAGAGTTACTTATGCCTACTTTTCATTTTACTGTAAGTAGAATCAAAAGGAATCATGTTAATTAAAAAAAAATCTGTTTATCAAGCTGAATTCTCTATATTTAAGTGCCATATTTTATAGTTTGATCAAATCAGATTGCAAAGTATGTAGTATAGATGTTTCTATTTGGATGTACTTCTGTTATTCACATGGAGGGATGAATTTCTTATGTTATTTCTGTTTCAAAAGTATCACATGTACCCGGTTGATTCTTTAAATTAATTGGGGATTTCCTGCAGGATCGAAGGAAGGTATATTGTCATATTGTAATTTATTTAATTATGGGTTCTTATTTATTTAGGATTTTACTTCTATGTATAAATATCTAAGATGTTAACATTTTCACGGTAAATATTCAAATATAAAGTTTAGATGGGTAAATATCCAAATTGACTACTTTTGTTGGGTATGTATATATATCCAATTCTTCCTATTCTTAATTGCACAATTTTATGTGAGTAATGGCCAATTAGCCTATGTTAGCTCAGCTTCATTCATGTTCTTAACCATGTCAGGTAATTCAAGGAGATGTCCTTAAATGTGATCTCCCCTATTTCGACATATGCGTGGCAAATATTCCATATCAGATCTCATCCCCTCTGACCTTCAAGCTTCTTTCACACCGTCCCCTTTTTCGTTGTGCTGTTATCATGTACCAGCAAGAGTTTGCAATGCGCCTTGTCGCTAAGCCTGGTGATAACCTATACTGCCGCCTCTCCGTCAATGCACAGCTCCTGGCCCGTGTATCCCACCTGTTGAAAGTCGGCCGAAACAATTTCAGACCCCCTCCCAAGGTTGACTCGTCTGTTGTGCGCATCGAGCCAAAGAGACCACTCCCACCTGTCAGTTTCAAGGAGTGGGACGGCCTCATGAGGCTTTGTTTTATAAGGAAGAACAAGACTCTTGGTTCCCTTTTTAAGCAAAAGGGTGTTCTTGCCATCCTAGAGAAGAATTATAAGATTCTACAGGTACTTCTTGTATAGAATGTTTGTATTAATTGGCACTGGATCACATATTTTGCATTGGATGAAAATACAAATTGGAAATATATTTCATATGATCTCTATGACTTGGAATTTATCATTTGCCCATTACTTTTGAAAATCAGAAAACATCTCATACTGGTACCTGGCAGCACCAGGATCAAACTGTTAGCTTTTTTGCATTACTGACTTGGAACTGCTAATATTGCTCTTTTTTTTTATGGATGAGCAAGTATCAGAATATCCTTGTACTGTTGAGGGTTGATAACTGTTATTTTTTTTGTTTGCACTTGATGTACAGTCACTGAGACTTTCTGGAAATCCAGAGCAATTTGGAGAGGGCAACGAGATCATCTCTGAAGATGTGAATGTGTTGGCTAACATGGTCGATGACATAAGCATGATGGAGGGTGTGAGAGAGAATGAAGATGAAGATGAAGAGATGGAGACTGATTCCTCTAGCAACATTCCAGGGGCCTCAAGTTTTAAGGATAAAGTGATGGGAGTTTTGCAACAAGGTGAGTTTTTGGAGAAGAGAGCATCTAAGTTAACGCAAACCGACTTCCTTTACTTACTCTCACTTTTTAACAAGGCAGGCATTCATTTCTCATGAGGCACTTCTGTAGTTTATGAGGCCCCTTGGGTGCCTAAGATTTTGATTTGTATTCTATTTAAGGATGTCGTGGTTCATCATGTAAGTCTCAAATTAATTAATCTTTAGGAGAGGATAAATTAATATTTCTGACCTCAAATTAGATTTTCAATCTATTTTTATGGGAACACAAAGACGGCTATAGAAAAAAAAGAGGAAAAATCATTCCGGAACAGATGTGCAAGTTGTATACATTTTTGTGACTTTGTCAAGGGTGCAATGTGCTGCATCATTTCATGGTTTTGTTAATCCCGCAAATGGCGAAAATGACGTAGAGTGAAGATTCGTCTCCTATAGGTTCTATCTTTTTTTTTTTGGGTACCAAAATGAGTGATTTTAATCTATATTACTATATAAAGCATATTATATAAAACATCTAAAATTGGAGGGTCCATTTTTTATCATGGTAAATTTTTATTATACTCATTTTATCCCTCAATTAGACGGATAATATTTATTGTTGGTTGATCGAACGTATGTGATTGCGTCCATTGATCTCCTCTCTCTCCATTTCTTTCTCTGATATACTATTATTTTCATAATTTTTATTTTTTTAGCAACCTTGTGCATATTTGATAAGAAATTAATGGTGATAATATATGTTAGAATAATTACTTTTTTTGTCATAAAAATCATGAATCATTAACTCATATTGTGCAAAAATCTCATTCAAAATTAAATATAGTCTTTATTATATGTTTTCTCTATAATTTGGTGAATTTATAATTTAATATTAGATAAATGTGAATTTTTTTATCTTATAATATTTTAATATTTAAATAAAAAATTATGCTGCAACGTGAATATTTAGCTATTTTTACAAACGGAGCCGAAGAAAGCTGAAGTTAAAAATGCTAAAGAATCAGTCAGTTTGGTGCGGATACGGGGCTTAAAAGTTTGAAAGTAAAGAATCAATAATCAATCAATTCCCTCCAGATAAAAATGTTTGCGAATTATTTTCTCTTCATAAGGGAGTCCCCTTTCCCAATCTCTTTATTCCTCTTAAAAAACTTTAAATATCGGAGCAAGTAAATATGAATTAGGCAATCCAATTACCTCCCCCATGCCTGGGCGCGCTTCTTCCCCGGAATTTTTCATAGGAAAATCTTAATGGTTTATTTTAATTTGAAACGGTTATGGAAAAATCAAAATATGAATTTTGATGTATGAAAAAATTTAATTATTAAATTAGAATCGTTGATCAGTGATAAAACAGTTCACAATAAAAAAAATTACACCTCTGGAGTGAAAAACTCTCCCGAGGACTCCCCCACCCCTTGCCTTCTTGTATTTCTAACCAAGTAGATCTTTAATGTGCAACATAGGTGTTCAATATAAACCAAATAATTTTGAGGATTTACAAAGAAATTCTCGAGAAGGATTATGGAATAGAACTTGGATTAGTATCAGATTTTCCCCTAGGTTGGTTTAATATTAAAGCTCTTACATTTATATTTTGACATCATAATGAATTTAAGTTCTCCATTTCTAGAAGATTTTAATTAAATTTATCTTACAACTGTATAACTTTATCATATTATCAATTATCAGTTCCCATTATCTTATTTTGTTGTTCATTACGGGTTCGTTTGGCAAATCAAAGAATAGCTTTAGAATAATGATAATTTTGAACGAGTGATAGAGTAGTGTCTTTTTGAAACAGTGGTAGAAGAGTTGTATTTTTACTATTCAGAAGAGCGAAAATATCGTTTGGCAGTGATGATGATAATATAGATAATTAAAATATAGATAATTATGATACTAACAATGATGATGATAATAAAAATAATAGTAAAATAATAATCTAATAAAAAATATAATTATAATCATAATAATAAATAATTTTAATTTTAATAATATAATAATAATATAATATAACATAATTAAATAATAATCATAACCATAGTCGTAATCAAAATAATATAATAATAAAAAATTATAATCATAATTGTAATAATAATAATAAATAATTGTAATCATTATAATATAATAATAATATAATCATCACTATAATAATAATATAATAAAATAATGATAATATAATCATAATCAAAATATAATAATATAATAATAATATAATCATAATTATAATATAATAATAATATCATAATAATAAATAATCATAATTATAATAATATAATGATAAATAATCATAATCATAATCTTAAATAATCATAATTATAATAATATAGTAATAAAGTAATAATATTTATATTCATAATATAATAATATAATAATATAATACTAAAATTATATTATTATAATATAATGATAATAAATAATATTATAATACTAACAAAGTGATGATAAAAAAATAATAATCATAATATTAATATAATAATAAATCATAACTATAATCATAATCATAATATAATATAATAATATAATACAACATAATCAAACAATAATCGCTATTCCGACGAGAGCTAATCCAGCATACAACTTATAACTTGATATACCGGATTAGCACTATTCCACACTCTTCTACTTAGTCTAAAATTCATTTGGCAAATTAATTCGTCAGAATAACAATTCTATTCTATTTTTTACTATTCCATTGAGTGCCAAACATAACCGCATTAAATCAATAACACTGTACCATTAGTGCTTTAATACTTAAGATAGCATAGATTGGATATTATATGTTTTTACGCTAAATCACCGCATTAAATCAATATAATATCCTATTTTCATATTATATTGCGTCATAACCTCAAACTTATTATATTTCTTAAAAAAATTAAAATAATATATAATAGATGGTGAAAGCTATGACCCAACGTTCGTTAGTTTCTATACTTCCAATACCAATTTTTGTTGTTGCTCCAATTGATTAACCAATATATTTTTCAAAAAAAAAAGAACGATAAAAAGAATGATGTTTTTAGTAATCTTTCTATAAAAAATATTTAATTTAATTTTTCGAATGAAAGAGGGTAATGTTTTGAAATTTTATATTTTTCTAACGAAAAGTTTGATGGACGAGAATATTTGCAACTATTTAGAAGACGTAGGATATGTTTGTTCGGTTTTAAAAAGGAGGGTATTTGATAATCAAATGTAAATGTAAGGGGATCTTTGCATTTTTGTCCTTTTATTTTTATTTTTTTACCAAAATTATAATTTAGGACATCCGTGTGTGCTACTCTAGTTTAGAAGGAAAGTATTATTTTTTTTTTAGTTTCGACCACCAAATTTAAAACGAGCAGCACTAACAAAATATATCTTTTGAATATCCCACCAATAAAGCAGAGCTCTTCTTTTTTCTTGATATGAGTAACAACAGACACAACAAAGTATATCTTTTGCAAAATTTTGAAAATCTAAAGGAGCCAACTGTTTAGTGCCAGAGGACCAGCACTATGATCATTTGCTGAATCGATTAGTACTAGATAATATTAACTACTCCAAAAATACGCACTAACAAAACAGAGCATTTACCTTTGCTTAATTGAGACTTCAGAGGATATATATACAAGCAATCAGTACTCAACAATTAATTAAAAGCCATGACAGGAGTCTACTAGCTAGATGACAGGAACATATGGTAAGGACTAACTAAGGAGCCCTTATATCTTGATAACAGCCTCTGTCATTTTTGCTCATGCCTTTTTTAGTTGGGGCCGGAGTACTTCCGATATCCATCGGACCAAAAATGAGTTTGATGGGCATATCTACCATTCAACAGCATCGAGATTTATATTTATATTTTAACCAACTGCTTTAATAATCATGCGAAACATAAAATATGAAGATTCGACGGTTAAAATCACCTATCGAACCAATATTAATCCGAACATCAAACTCACTCTGCTCCCTTTTTAGTTACATTCGGTAATTGACATCAATTCATACGTGGCTTTCTAATCCACTGTTTTCACTTTTCATCCAACAACCTCAGAAGTGCTAGTTTTCTGTGTTACTTTAATTTGCTTTGTGGCCAAGTTGTACATAATCTGCAGTCATATGAAAAGCTGCATTAATTGTCCTTAAGTTCGGTAGGATATCATATTTTTGAACTTTGAAAAGAATACTCATGAATGTGCATTTCTATGTGAGAAAAGGTAATTACTGCAAAGGTCAGTCCAACATGATCAAATTATATATGAGAATTGGATATGTAAATATATCTTTGGAGTGAGGATATGATGCTTCATAAAGTATAAATTTTTTTATGCTTCGCATTTCTATCTCTAATTTAAATTTTCAAACGGTCAATTTAGACCGTTGAATATGATTTTATATTAAAATATCTTTAAATATTAAATTATACATTTCTTTGAAAAATTTTGTTATTTTTTAGACGGTTGAAAAATCACTGACATTGTTGCGGAAATTGTTAGATCAACAAACTTCGTACTCATTTAAAAATAGCAAAAAAATTAAAAAAATATATAAAATTTAATCTCTAAAGATATATCAATATAAATATCATGCTTAAAAGTTTGGATCAACTATTTGGATTTTTAAATTCAAAATAATGATATAGGGCACAAAAATTTTGTACTTAATAAAAACGTCATAGCTCACTCATGTCTTTGGCACAAAAATTTGTACTTAGTAAAAGCGTCATAGCTCATTTATGTCTTTGTCAAATGTTTAGTGCTCCAGCTAGTTTGCTTTGCAGACGTATAACATAATTCTTTTTTTTTTATATATAATTCTGAAAATTTTTTTTGCGACATGTGTACATAGGAGGATTTAAAAGAGCAAAGCAAATGTGGTGCAGTTCCCTTAGGCAGGATTTCTGATTATACAAATAAATGCCGTAAGTTTTATGCTATATATGTCTTTGTAAAACAAATACTTTAATTCTATTATATATGTACAAATTTTATTCAATTTTAATAGTTTCGATTATATATTTCAGTATTGTATTGATATATACTAGGTATGTGATTTAGGAGCTAATTATTTGATGATTGAATCTTATGTTTGATCAGTTTATGAATCGGGTGATTAATAATTAGTTTTGTTTATTGTTTAGTATTTTTTTTTAATGATTGTTGATAAATGGCTCCTAATATATTATTGTATGTCAAATGTGGTCCTCTTTAAAAAATCACTAAAAATAATAAAATACAAAAATATTGATAAATTCAGTATTCCACAAGTTATGATATGAAGCTTTTTTGAACTATTTGGATTGATTAATGGTCGCTGTATATACGGCATCAATGATATACAGGTCAGAGCCTCAGATGCTGAACGCATGCTGCGCTGTGGCAATCTGTTATGTACCCATTAATCTTTGTCTTTCTTTTTCTTAGATTGTAGATACACTATGAAGAGTCACTATGTTAAAAGATCTATTTTGCAGCGCATCATTTACAACGATTTTTAACAAAAAATCGTTTACAACAAAAATCTAAGTTTACAGCGATTTATAGCTGAAAACCGTTATAAATGATTTCTCGTCCCCTCTATCATGGATTAATCAACCGCATGATTGGCATAACTATTTTTGTTTTGTTATCATGTTCATCGCCAGAGTTGGTTTTTGAAACTTTTGGTTAACAAGTAATTTATAGTTGTAGTTTTAGTTTTCTCATAACTATTTAGTAAATATGTTATTATTTTCGATTTTTTTTTGAAGTAGCCGGCGATTAGCTATTTTCGATATCAATATTTTTTAGAAAGATTCTCAAACAATTCCATTCTGTTCGATTAATTATTTTTGTTTCGTTACTATAACTTTTTTTTGTTGATTCAAAGCCCGTAGGGAGTAGGCACCTATAACGGTACTTGCAACAACTAAAGTTCTGTTGTATAGAAATTATAACGGCACTTACAACGTACACATATAACGTTTATGTAATGAAAGATCGCTACTCGCCAAGGAGGAGCGCATATAACGTTTAGGTAATGAAGATCGCTACTCGCCAAGGAGGAGCGCTCGTCCGGTTACATCCCATCAAGTCCGTATAGCGCCTCTTTAGTCCCACAGCACCTAGATACGTAGAGAAGATTCGCTGGGAATGCTATAAAAGAAGATGGAGGTTACAGTTGTGCTTACCTAGACAGGGTGATGCGTGGTTAAGAAAACGCGTCGCCCAGGTTAGTGCCTCCATTTGGGAGAGCTGGCCTACCACCAGCCCAAGTGGCAGAGTGGATGTTGTAATTTTTTTTTCTGGGGTGGAGTGGGGTGCGGGGTCTGGGAAGCAGCGCGCCCGGCCTTCGTGGGGGTGGGGTACGGGGTCCCGGGCAGCAGCGCGCCCGGCCTGCGGGGGTGTGGGGTGCTGGGTCTCGGGCAGCAGCGCACCCGGCCTGCGGGGGTGTGGGGTGCGGGGTCCCGGGCAGCAGCGCGCCCGGCCTGCGGGGGATGGGGTGCGGGGTCCCTTAGGCAGGGAGGGGTTGCAGTGCACCCCGAGGTTCCCCGCTTAAGGGGGGGTCGGGAGGGTGCCGCAGCGCGCCTCGGGTCTCGGTCTAGGGGGGTCGGGAGGGGCCGCAAGATGCATGCCGGTCCCGACTACTAGGGGGGGGGGGGTCGGAAGGTGTCCCAGCGTGCCCCGGTGTCGGGATCCCAGCCTCGAGGGGGTCGGGAGGGGGGCGCGCCGCCTCGAGTCCCGGCCTGAGGGTCCCTTAGGCGGGAGGGGTTGCGATGCACCCCGAGGTTCCCCGCTTGGGGGGTCGGGAGGAGTGCCGCGCGCGCGCCCCGGGTCCCGGCTAGGGGGTCGGGAGGGGCCGCAAAGCACGCCCGGGTCCCGACCACTAAGGGGGGGGGGTTGGAAGGGGCCGCAGCGCGCCCCGAGTCCCGCCTCGAGTGGGGGTCGGGAGGGGGCCCAGCGCACCCCGGGTCCTGGCTTCGAGGGGGGTCGGGAGGTTAACGATCGCCCGGGTCCCGCCTCGAGGGGGGTCGGGAGGGGCCGCATCGCGCCTCGGGTCCCGGCCTCGAGGGGGGTCGGGACCTGGAGGATTGCACCTCGGGGGCGGTCGCGACGAGGCGTTGCGCGTCCCAGGTCCCGGCCTCGAAGGGGGTTGGGAGGGGGCCCGGCGCGCTCGGTCCCGTCCTCGAGGGGTTGGGAGGGCCGCGGCGCGCCCCGGGTCCCGTCCTCGAGGGGCGCGCGCGCCCGGATCCCGCCTCGAGGTGGGTCGGGAGGGCCAGCATTGCACCTCGGGGGCGGTCGGGACATGGCCGTAGCGCGTCCCAGGTCCCGGCCTCGGGGGCGATCGGGACGGGATCGCAACGTGCCCCGGATACCACTTGTCCCGGCCTCGGGCGGTCGGGGATTACGGCAGGTTGGGGGGTCGAGAGGGGGACGCAGCGGGGAGCACAAGTTGGTCGGAGGGGGTCGTAGCGCTCCCCGTGTCCCAACCTGGGGGGAGGGGGTCCAAGATGGGGTCGCAGCCCCGGGCGGTCGGGATGGGGCCACATGTGGGGTCGGGGCTGGGGCGTGCCCCAGATCCAGACCTCGGAGGGGGGCACCCCCCGTGGGGGGCCCGCCACAACACGCCCTGGGTCCCGACCTTGGGAGAGGGGGAGGGGTCGCAGCGCTCCCCGGGTGGTGCGGCTCGTGTCATGAGGAGGGGCCGCAGCGCGTCCGCGTTCTCTGCCTTTCAGTTTTATATTTAATAACTCTATCTATTATTCAAATTTATATTAATTGCTAATTTATCTTCATTTTTTTAAAAACTATCACCCATCTGTGTAAAGAATTAGCGTGTTAATGTATTAGCGAGTAATCTGGTTGGATGTGCTATTTTCTGTGTTTCTCCTCAAAGATGTTTATGGGAGAAAATTCGTTTGTTGAAATGAAACAATTTCTAATCAGAAATTCATATGTTTTTTACAACAACAACAACAATTTAATTGCATAATGTTTTTTACATATAAATATAAAAAAATAATTTTAAAATTTTAAAATGTTACACTACACACCCCACTGCCTTAGACATTAAATAAAACAGATTTTTTTTAAATGAAGAAAGAAAATTAAGTGAAATATTGAATGTGAGGTGATATGGCTAATTTTGTTTCCCTCCAAACCGTTTGAAATTGGCCCATATTTAGGGAGCCGTCTATAAAATAAGAAAATTTTATTAGAAAAGAAAAAATCAGTTCTGTTTTTCTTGTGAAAGTAGAGCTAATATCCTTTTTTTTTTTTGAGAATTTGAACATATAATCTATTTGAAACAATTTAGTTTGTTATGCCTTGATATTTACTCAAAAAAATCATCTCTAGAATCATCTTTTTTTATTTAGTAAGAGAAACAATAAAATAATTTAAAATCGAAATATTTTACAGCTAGAAAATTCATAAACAATATCTTCGAATCTTATTATTATTTTACATGGGAACTTCTCACATTTGGAGAAAAAACGTTTTCCGATACATTTGCCAATCTATAAAACTAGAATTAAAAAAAGGATTTGGGAGCCGTAAACATGGAACAGGTAAAGAGGGAAGCAAATCTGCTGTTTTCGGCCTCGTGAGCGGTGCTGTTCTTCAGATCTACGGTTGGAAACCACTGAAGAATAACTGTGCGAATCTCAAAGAGATAAAATTAACTCTCATGATCGGATCCTCGGACATGACCTGACCAATTTCCTAAGCGGGTTAGTCTTAATGCGGGTTGGTTATGTTGGATCAGGATTCGGGATTCCTATAACCCGGGAAAGGGTTTAAAGTTTAAACTGAAATTCGGGTCTGTACCCGCATCAATAAGGATGAAGGAGAGAAGATTTTCTGAAATGGTTCTTACCCTTTACAATAAAGATTTGATAGGATTTGCTAAAGATGTGCATATTTGGACCACTTGGGCACAACTAGAGACATGTTTACCTAACGTAGCCCTCTTTAATCTCTCTCTTTCAGTATTTTAATATTTTATGAATGCTTGTTGTCTATTTTATGACTTATAACTGAAAACATGTGTATATAATTAATCTTTTATAACTTATCAAGTATGAAATACTTCTTTACTTATGCATGCTGATAGTTTTTCCATTGCAATTTATCAAGTGAAAATTTGTAACTGTGCTAACTGCCGCCATCAGACGGTCTACTTGAACAAATGATAATAGATTGGATAAATTGGGTTGAAATTAATATTTAATTATCTTTCTCGAGACTTCATTGCACAATTTTGGAGCAACAGCACTATCCATTATGTGTACAGGAACAGTTCTGGTTTTGGAAAATATTACATTGTACTAGAGATTGGCACTATTTGTAGAGACAGTACAGAGATTTGAAGCATCTGTCATAAAGAGAGAAATGAAAAGACATTCTCAGAAATTATAGTTGGAGCTAGCACATTAGCTTCCTAAAAGAATTAATGAACCAAGTGAATTGGCCTTTAGAATTGGGACCTCCATTTCTGGAACATATATTTCAGTTATGATTTTGTGGCCTACTCATTTTTAGTGCACTGACTGTTCTCGAGTCCCCGTTTGTGCTAGGTCACTTTCGTGACTCAGCTAAAAAAAAAAAAAATTGGAAAGAACTTCATTTACAAATCAATTTGTTGTAAAGCTTCATCATCTTGCACAATTGTGATATACAAATTCAAAACTGTGATTATAAGGCGCTGCACAGGAACATGCTAAGAGGATTTAAATTTTGATCCAAATTCTGCAGCCAAAGAAACAAAAAAAAAAAAAAAAAATTCCTTTTCCTGAATGGCAAAAACAATACAAAACTACACCTATAGACCAAATACACATCATCTTATAGTAGGAGAAGTTCTGCTTTCCATATTTCGTTTTATCATTTCCAATAAACAAAGAATCCTCCAAGCGAGTCCTCTTGGTATTCTCTTTTCACCTCTTTAATTTGAACGCAATGTCTATCACAAGTTGAACAAGAAACTTTCTACTTTAGGCACCAAACTCAAAGTAGCAATAAGAAAATTATGCTTGCAAGTGCTAATGTGCCTTGTAATAGTATTATTGAAAAATAGTCTTTTCTGAGAAGCTGATTTGCATCGGCAGCAGCCAAACTCGCAAGCCATGCATCATCCTCTAGCATTTCATCCGTAGGTCTAGTTGATGAATTCTTTGTCGTCTTTTGACTGTAAAAGTATGAGCAATTTAATAATTACATAATTTACATCTATTAGAAAATTAGATTCCTTTTACTTCAGTTCACATAGAATCACATAGACGATGGCACCGAAGGATGTTAATGTAGAAAACATAATTCAATCTTGGAATCTCAATGCACCACTAAACATATCTTGAAGCTTTTTTTGGAAGGAACTGAGAAGGATGGACACAATACTAAACTGTAGAAACCAATATTAACAATAGCTCCTTTATATTGTCCTTCAGCTTTCACTAAGACAAATCAATTTGAACATAACATGGAATTTTGACCTAATTTAGGCACAAGGTTAATCATCAATGATACTACAGAAAGATTCCCAAAATTAGAAAAACATAAGATGCCCACTTTTTCCAACTAAACAAGGTGTGCTTTAACTCAACAACGACTACAAATTAGCTATGGGGAGGTGGTACACCACCATACAAGGTGGGCAGAGAACAAAGCTAAAGAGAGAACAAAGAAAGCAATAAAGAGAGAGAGAAAGAGAGATGGAACAATTGAAGTCCCTCCCTCCATCTTTCCTTATCTGGCCCCATTTCCCCATTCTACACTATTATGATACAAAATATTTTGCCATCCGTCATTCTCTTATCTAGCTTTCTTAAAGAACACCAATTGGTACACGTTTTCATATCACTATACCAAAAAAAATTTCTGATAAATTAACAGTTCATCTATTAAAGTAAACGAAAATGATTAAGTGCCCCCAATTGCCCCCACCATCTTAAAAAAGGGCCCCCCTAAAAAGGCCAAATCATGTGGGCCTGTGTGTACGAGATGGTGAGTGATGAGATAGGAGGCATAGTAAGGGGCACTGTCCGCATGTAAATGTCTAATTTACCTTGTTGGCGATGAAACAGGACAGAAAGTGATGACATAGTCAGTGGGGCCCACACATGTAAAAGTCGAGCTGGCATCATCATAAGCATAGCTATATGACCGGGGGCAAGCAGTCTTGAACACCTGGGAGTAGACTGACGGCTGGCATTTGTCAGGGCTGCCGAATTCACCACTGCAACAGTATTCTGGTTTGCCGAATGCTTCGCAAGCGCTTCGGCATGCCTCTGACTTGCCATCACCTATTCTTAGTTCAGTTGGGCACCTTGAGTTCAAATCCACCACACAACCCGTCGAAACACAGCCATTGCTTCCACCAGATACATCAACCATCACCTGCTCATGAGAAATTAGAAGTTTAGTGTTTTGGAAACAGTACTAAAAAGTTCAGGAAGAAATTAAATTTTTTTTATGGTTCGAATCAATTTAAGAGTGAGCAGAATATCATTTCAAGTTCTTTCTACTAATCTGAAAACTGGACTAACAATTATTACAATCAATCTTCTTTTGTTATTTCAAATTAAAAGTTCACATGACAAAATTCATAATATCCATTTTACTATTTGAAAACCTGAACATTCTGTTTATTAAAGGTAGTTGTTTCTAAAATTAATATTATTAAAAATAAGAGTGAGAAACGTAAAATTTTAAATATACGAATGGCAGCGCGCCACTGGCAGTGGTGCGTTCACTGCGCGTTTGAAACGCGCAACTGCTAGTGGTGCGTTTCATTATTTTTACGAAACGCGTCATTGCCAGTGACGCGTTTACTTCTTATATATACAAAACGCGTAAGTGAGATGAAGGCGTTACGCGGGGTTTGGACGAAACATGCCACTGCTAGTGGCGCGTTTCGTCCGCACCACTGACAGTGGCGCGCTTGTCATTCGTATATTTGAAATTTTACAGTTCTCACTCTTATTTTTAATAATATTAATTTAATAATAATTATTAATAATAAAAACTGGCACAAGAGTACCAAGATACCTATGAAAAGGTTAAACCACTTACCGGAAGATTATACCCATCAACTAGGCTCACATCGTAGAAATCCTTGTTATCACTCCCATCTAGTGTGAACTCAATCAGTGTAGCAGGAGGCGCTGCACCGGCCCCTTTACACTCGATCTCTCCAGACCCACAATCCCCAGTGGAGCAGGAGCCTCGGCCCGATGAATCAAAGCTACAGCCACTTCGTCCCCAGAAGCGCCCCGACCACCCGGATGGGGCCACCATGGACCGTGATTCTCCGGCTTCGAGGGTGAACCCTGTGGTCTCCAGTGGTGAACTTCCGGAGTTGGATAGCAACCCCGGCCACACCGTCTCTCCACACTTGTTTGTGAATGTGAAAGTTGTGCAATTAACTAAACCTGCAATCAATCAGAACAGTATCTTAACTCAATATGTTCATCGATTGAAGTAGGTACATACACGTGCTCTGCTCTACCATTTCATTATGTAATTACCTCTCAAAAATAGCAATAAGAGAATGGTAAAGTGGCGAACTAAAGCTGGCGGAGAAAATACAAAATCCATTGATCGACAATAATTTCTGTAACTTGGGGGCAATAATTTCAATAATAGAATGGTATAGTGGCGAATGACGTGTGGAAAGAGATGCTTAGAGGATGGGCGTAGCTACCGCATAAGTTGAGAGAGAGATCGAGGGGTGGAGAGGGGAGAGGCGGGGGTGATGAGTGTTGATTTATTCAGGCGCGTCCGTTGGGAGATTTATATCAAGATAAAGAGAACGTACACAAAAGTAGAGAAGTCCGGAATACTCTGGAAATTACACTTTTACCCCCGGGCGAACAGTCTCTGCGGATATTTTTTATGCGGAGATCACTGCAGGGAAATCACAACGGTGGTGGGAAAGTCTAAACACGAATTTTGATGTACGAGACTGTTTATTAGTGTTAAATCATAACCGTTGATAAATTATCGGACCGCTCAGATCAAAAGAACCGCACCTGCGGAGCTTTTTCAGCTCCGCAGGTGATATGATTCCCCCCCCAGCAGGTTGTGCCTAGTGAGGCTTGTCGGTCAGAGGGGATGCAAATCTAATATTATGGGATAATAATATGACTCTATTATTAAATCAAAAGATATGAAATAAATTTTAAAAAATATATAGATATTTTATAAAATGTTATGTAATTTAATTAATGTTTGATAGTGTATCAAATTTTATCAAATTTAATGATATTTCACTAATAATTGTAATGGTTTTCAATGAAGTATCAAACGTTAATGAAATTACATCAATTTTTTAAGATATCAATCTACAACTAAAATAATATATACAATTTTTTTTTCTATTTTTAATTTTTTTATATTTGCTTAATATAATAATAGAGTTATCTTATTATTCCATAATAATAGCGGATTTGAGTCCGGTCAAAGGTTAGAAGGTAAGATGGCTCAGTGCAGTGGGGACGGAATCAGATCTGCTGTCGCGCGGCACGGTGCGGCGCAGCACGTGGTCCGTTCGATCACTTCGAGATTCGTGCTATCTCGAATCTTTAAGTATTAGCACGAATCTCGAAGTGATCGAACGGACCACGTGCTGCGCCGCACCGTGCCGCGCGACAGTGGATCCGGGTCCCAGTGGGGACTGGGGACAAGGTCAAGACGCATTGCACAACGATCTGCTCAGTTACTTGGCTTTGCAACATAAAATATTTTGTCTCTCTATATTTTTATTAAGAGGTGCCTCAATGTTATAAATTTATTTTAATTTCTATATTAGTATTTCATACTTAAATTTGAAATCCAAATTATTCATTTTATTAATATCGGGATAACTCATAAAATTTTATAATTTGTTGTGCCCATTTTGTACTGAATCAAACAATTAACAAAATTAATGAATTTAGTTAATAAAATTGATCATTTTTTATGTATTTATTTTATTACATTTTGTCTATTAAAATGACCTTCAAATATCAAAACAATTTACGAGTATACATTTACCTCAAAATTAACAAAATCATCCATTTGAATGTCAAGTTTTAAATTATAAATTAAAAATGGATTGATGTACTCTTATCGTACATAAATAATTAAATATGATGACACTGAAATATGATGGTCTTTTTTGTGACAAGTTAATTCCATTTTTTTAAATGCTGGCCGTATGTTTCTAACTCGAGAAATGATGTAGCGATTTATTGCGCTTGGATTTAAACTCAATTAGATATTAATCCAACATAAGATACGAATCTTCACATACATGAACACGTGGGTGAAGATATTAGCGGTTCTTTTTTGATATGATACAGTGCACAATTCAGATTCCGGCCCTCGCTATCAGAGGGAACTAATTAAGCTAGTTTATTGTCGCAGCCCTTGCTAAAGCAACGAGGTAATTAAGAATCCATTTTCTTTTCATACAATTTGCAGAAAATTACTTGTTGATCAACTCGAAATATCGGTCTATTCAGAAACTTTATTGGACAATAGGATGACATGTGTCATTTCGTGACTAACATTAATCAATTGGAATTATCCTCTCTCGAATTTCAGTCCAAACCCCACCCCCCGCAGGCTGGGAGCGCTGCTGCCCGCGACCCCGCACCCCACCCCCCACAGGCCCGGTGCGCTGCTGCCCGGCACCCCACATCCCACTCCCCGCAGGCCCGGCGCGTTGCTGCCCAGGACCCCGCACCCCACCCGCCTAGGCTGCCCGGGACCCCTCACCCCACCCCCCAAAAACACATTTCATCGGAAGAAAATCATTAAAATAACTCCTTAATTTAATTAGTAATTCTGTGATCTGACTCGTCTGCTTTATGTGCGTTCCCTTCTATCAGGGAAAAAAGATCCTAGTGGTTCTTCCTTTTTTTCTTGGGGGATAAATAATCATAAAATTAAATGGCTGGTTCTTAGTACGTACGTTAGCAAAATGGAATCAACGAGGCAATCTTATCCATCTCTCTCTCCTTGTAGGCATAAAGCTGTCACAGAACGCTAGTGGGTGAGGATTGGATAAGAGATCGCCATTTTCTCGCTTTAATTTCTTTGCTAATAATCTTTACATAAAGTTTTGTCATCCCCACTGCGCTTGAACTGAATTGGAAAAACCCATGCAAGACTCCACCAGAAAAGCATTAATAAAATCTATTTCTATTTTCTAGCTATACATGAGCTCTTTGTCGTTCCTTTCTAAATGCACTCACTCATCAATTCATCATTGCGTTTGAGCCTCTTAATTTAATGCGTCAACTCTATACATATTATCAGTGATCATGGATTCATGGGTAGTAATTATTAAAATGGTGATATATCATATTCAGCATGTTCGGATAATAAATATATCTTGGTTAACCTATAATTTATGTACGACGCCTTTTGACGCGGACACACTCTACCATAATATAAAAAGAGAGGTAGAGCATGCATATATATGAACTCTTACCCAGACATTGTGTGGTCTGGTCAACCCCATTCACAAAATATCGACATTTTTCTTTAGGAAAGTGAGGCCACAAAATTATATAATGAGAAATTATTATTGTTTTTTTCGATATATCTTCATCTTTATCGTAATCCTTGCTATTAATTAATATCCTATTGTTTAATTAGGAAAAAAATCCATACTATTTAGCTCTTACATTGCGAATAAAAGTATTTATTATAAGTTCATCACATCATATTGATCCTAGTCATGTATCGTAACTCTCAAAAAAAATATTAGTCATCGTATTGTGCTGCTTAAAAGTTGACAAACTCAATTTCGTGTAATTAAGTCCTAAGAAAAATGAAAAATCACATGCGAAGAAGATATATGGAAATTCTCATGAATTCTCATTGTTACAGTATTCGACTATTTGCATAAACGAATAGTACCCGCAAACATGTTCTGCTATTTTTTTATACTCTAGTTAATTGTTTTAATGCTCTGGGAAAAAAACATTTGTATGTAATTTTCAATAAAAGCAGAGTTGTGTTTAAATTTTCAATAGAAATGGATATGTTTGAGATCCCGGCGCAAATTAAGGTGGTCTTGGTACTTGTACCAAAATTTTAGTACCTCGGTAATTTCACATTTTCATTCCACTAAAGAGTAGTTAGATAACAAGAAAAGTAAAGATAATCTATTAATCTCCCTGCATATTAATTTAGGGTGGAAATCCCTCAATAATGGATTGTTTTGACAATCTTAACAACGGCCTCTTAAATAAATATAAAAAAAATTATATAATAAAAAATTAATTATAAATTAATAATTTTTGATGGACTATCAAATCATAATAAAATTACATAAAATTTGAAACACTATCAATCTATAAATAAAAAAATATATCTATAATTTTTTTAATATTTATTTAAGAATCTGTTATTAAGATTATAAAATAACTCATTCTCAAGTGATCTCACTCATTAAGGATAATTCGGATGTAACCCGTGCGCGGAAATAGAAGTGGAAATGAACTGAAAAATGCTGTGGCGGATGGGTAAAAAAAAAATTCACAAACTTTTTCCCACCTCCGCCGGAATGGTCCGAACACGGCCTAAATTTAAGTTCGTAGAGCAGAGTTGCCGCCTACTGCTCCCTAAAGCTGGCAAAAAAACTCATGACTCATGGCTCGTTCGTAACTCGTTCGGGATCGGCTCGTTATTGACTCGCTCGGTAATGGACCGAGATATTAACAAGCCAGCTTGTTAAGTTTATTAAGTTAATGAGCCGAATTTGAGGTTAGGTCGGTTAGCTCATTAAATTATTAATATTTATTATTTATATTTTTTTATTATGCACTTTTAGTATAGGAAATAGTTTATAATATGATATGTACTTAAATTATTATATTAGATTGTGTGAAATATTTTGTCATTAGTTATTTTAATAATTTTTATATAAATTTTAATATAAAACCTATACTATTATATAAAGCATCTAAGAATTGGAGGGTCCATTTTTTGTCATGGTAAATTTTTATTATACCCATTTTATCCCTCAATTAGACGGATAATATTTATTGTTGGTTGATCGAACGTATGTGATCGCGTCCATTAATCCCCTTTTTCTCTCCATTTCTTTCCCTTATATACTATTATTTCTATAATTTTTGTTTTTTTATTTAGGAACCTTGTACATATTTGGTATGAAATTAATGGTGATAATATATGTTAGAATAATTTACTTTTCTTGCCATAAAAATCATGAATCATTAACTCATATTGTGAAAAACTCTCATCCAAGATTAAATATAGTCTTTATTATATGTTTTCTCTATTAGATAAATGTGATTTTTTTATCTTATAATATTTTAATGTTTAAATAAAAAATTCTGCTGCAACGCGCGGGTATATAGCTAGTATCATAAAAAATATTATTAACTATTAAATTAACTTTAATGAGTCTTAACGAGTCAGTTCGATTAGCTTGTTAACTTAACAAGCCAATATTAAATAAAAATTTTTGACTCAGAAATAATTAGCGAACTAACTCAACTCGACCCATTAAACTAACAAACCGAGCATGAACTTAACCCAGCTCCACTCGGCTAGTCTCGTTTACGGCCCAGTCCCTTTCTCTGAATTTTGACAGCTTCGGCCTCTTGCTTTCCGATGCGCCGACTTCGAAGCCTATTATTGTGTACCGGACAACACATATAAATTGCTACAGGGTACAGACTACTGAATTAAGAAATGAGTTTCTTTTATGCGTCAAGGGAGGAACTGCCGACTGCATGCGGGGCGTGGCCTATATGAGCAAATAAAGGCGTGGTTTCCGTGGGCCTTCCAACTTTCCAAGGCACAGCCCAGTGCCCAACTAACGCCAGACAAGAGCAAGAGGGTTCCAGTCCCGCTGTATTGTACTTGTAGCCACTATAAATTCAGTCCTCTTGTGCCTACTTTCGCTTAAGCTGCCGCATTGTGTGCACATTTCAACACGATCACGTTGTTCTGCTTCAACTGTGAACATATCAATTCAGAGATTTCAATGCGTGATCTGTGACTTTCGTCCAGTGTAATTAATTGTTAGTACTTGAAACTTTTTTCAGTTTGTTTTAGTCGTTTGACTGTATGTGCTCAGTTAAAATTACTAAATACAAGGTTCAAAAGTAAGAATAGCACTTTATATATATATATATATATATATATATAAAGGACAGGAGTCGTCCCAAATTCAACAATTCTCTATTTATATATTGGCGTCTAAAATACTACACCAAAAAACCACACTCTTAATTGAAAAATATAATTCTATACGATAATTGTATTATAAGAGTGTGATTTTTAGGTGTAGTATTTCGGATGTGGATATGTAATAAGAGACCCATGAAATATCAATTCGTGAGTCCCGTCTGCGCTGTTCTAAGAACAGCTTTATCCTGTGCTATTGAATCTATTCATCCCCATATGTATGGGGCTTTTGGAGCAGAGAGACTAAGGTCAATTCTGCTTCTGCAACCAGAGCCTCCTAGGGCTACACGAGAAGATTCAAGCTTATACCCCCCAGCTTCTATCTGTAGAGCAAACCACCACTATTTCAGTTGGCACACAGGACGGATTTAGTCAGTGTATATTTAATCTTTAATTAGTACTAAATTATAAAATTACTTTCAAAAATATAATTAATCGGATCGGGTCCGGTTAACCCGAATCCGAGCCGATCCGATTCAGATCAAAAAATTAAATCCACAAACCTATTTATATTCGGATCATGTCAAATCGGGTCAGGTTCGGATCAGATCAATTATTGACATCCCTAATCTTTACTAAATAGTAATGAAAAAAATAAAGCAAAAACTATAAATTGCTTGTTAACCAAAAACTTCAAATACTAATCTGGCGATGAATATGATAACAAAACAAAAATACTTATGCCAATCATGCAGCTGATTAATCCATGCCTCTATAGTGGGGACGAGAAATTATTTCTTTTCCTCCAACTTGCTACTCTTTATAGCTTATCTACAAACTCAGAAAAAGATAGATAAGGATTAATGGGTACATAATAGATTGGCACAGCGCAGCATGCATTCAGTTTCAGAGGCTCTGACCTGTACATCCTTTTACTTACGGTGGAAGGACAACGATTGATGCTGTCTATATACAGAGACCATAATTCATGGCCTCCAGAGTTCAATTTTCTCTATTAATTCGACCTAATTAGTGTGGCTGATGGTTCAGAGTCACATCTCGTGAAACACGTTGCTCGTTATTTGAACACAAATCAGAAAAAAAAAAAAGGTTTTACACTCTCAACTGCTTAATTTCTGTTTGAATCACAGTCAATGTCATCTATATTGCCAAATCAGATAGTTCAGTGTTATATAGAGGGTTAGCAACAATCGACCTGCCATGACGGATTTAATTTGATAATTGAGTCCAGGTATGGTTCTACCGAAAGCTTATTTTCGGTCGAAATATTTAGGGATCCAATTTCAAATTTTGATGCCCGAAACATCATCAATCCAAATAGCTCAAAATATCTACATATCATAACTTGTCGAATATCAAATTTACCAATATTTTTAGTATTTTTGATTATTTTTAATGATTCTTTAAGATAAACATACTTGACACACAAAAATTGATATTTTTAAATTATTTTCGAATTCCTTTTTAAAATCATTAAAAATAATAATAAATAATCAATAAAATAATTATTTGTTGATTCTGATTCATAAACTCAAACATAAGATCAATCATCAAATTATTAGCTCCTAAATCACAACACTTAAGCATATTACCAAAACAATTAAAATTAAATAAACTTTGTACATATATAATATAATTAAAGTACTTTTTTTTTACAAAGACGTGTATTTGTATAATCAGAAATCCCGAGTACTTTTTTTTTACAAAGACGTGTATTTGTATAATCAGAAATCCCGCATAATTAAGGGAGCTGCACCACATTTCCATTGCTCCTTCTAAATCCACCTCTATGTACACACGTCGCAACTTTTTTATTCAGAATTTGATATATATATATACCGTGAGCTTAAGCTCACGGAGTACTTCCATGAGCTTAACTCAAAAAACATATTAAATCATCTCGAAATTTTAATTTATCATTCTCATTAAATTCTTTATATAAAAATCTTGTGGGATGCAAAAATTTGAAGTGTTTTGAGTTTTTTAAGTCACCATTTTTAATTTTTTAAAATGATGTTCAAGTATTGAATATATTATTATTATTTTTAGAGCTAATTTTCAAAAATTAAAAACCATAACTTAAAAAGCTCAAAACGCTCCAAATTTTTGCATCCCATGAGATTTTCATATAAAGAATTTAATGAGAATGATAAATTAAAATTTCGAGATGATTTAATATGTTTTTTGAGTTAAGCTCACGGAAGGCCTTCGTGAGCTTAAGCTCACGGTATCTCTACTATATATATATATATATATGAAAATTTCAAAAAATATAAAATTTGATTTTCTATAAGAGTTTGATATGGAGAATAAGTTCAGATCAATCATTTTTAATTTAAATTTTGAGATTTTGATGTGGTACACAGATGCATTCATGTAACGCGTTGTATTTTAGTCTTTTCTCTCTATATTATAAGTGGAAAGTGTAAAAGTATGGGGAGGCACTGCCTTATATCTAATTCTCCTAGGGTATGTTTGGATGGGTCATGAATAGCAGAATAGTTGTTGTTTTCAAAATAGGAATAACAGTTGTGTATTCAAACGTAAATTTGTTGTTTCGAAACAGTGAGAATAGATGTAATTTTGTGATGATGAAATACCTATTGTTATTCTCAACTCTTCATTATTATTCCTAACAAACAATCCAAATAATATTTCTACCATCTGAATAGCATCATCTTTTTACTATCCTCACGCTAACCGAAAAATCACTATTTTTCACTATTCTCATTTTCTATTCTCAATTCCTCTATTTTTATACTATTCTTTGCACGATCGAAACACACCTCTAGTTGGTTGTCTTATCGAGTTCAGCAGAATTTTAATTAATTTGAATAATGTTGGACTTGGACCTTTGCACTAGTGACCTTATTTTTCTCACAAAGAAATGCACATTCATGAGTATTCTTTTCAAAGTTCAAAAATATCCTACCGAACTTATGGACAATTAATGCAGCTTTTCATATGACTGCAGATTATATGTACAAACTTGGCCACAGAAAAAAATTAAAGTATCACAGAGAACCAGCACTTCTAATAGAAGCATTGTTTTAAAATACGGTTCACACGGTCTCATATATGTATGCAGTGGTGGACCGTATTTAGAATAATATGCAGTATTAATATATAATTTTGGTTTAGTATGTTGTTTGTGTGCTCCAATATATGATCCGTGCAGTCTAATATATGATCTATATGGTCTAATATGCGGTATATATTATATAAAAGCTAAAAGTTCATCTAATATACGGTATATATCATAAAAATCTAATAAAATAAATTAAAATTTAGAAAAATAATATAAATTTATTGAGATTCGAACTTACATAAATATGTTGTTATAGACACTGAAATAATTAGACAATCTTTTTTTTTAATATTCTACAATCCTATTTATAGATATAAAATTCACTTATAATATTCCACACGAATATCCGTATATGCAGCCGCCTACTGCATATGCGGTATGCGATGACTATCTGCACACATATTAAAATTTGTATTTTAAATCATTAAATAGAAGGTTGTGTAATTCAAAAGGCCTGAGCAAAAATGGCAGAGGCTGTTATCAGGATATAAAGGCTCCTTGGTCCTTACCACATGTTCCTATCATCTAGCTAGTAGACTCCTGTCATGGCTTTTAATTAATCGTTGAGTAGTGTTTACTTGTACATACATCCTCTTAAATCTCAATTAAGCAAATGTAAATGCGTATTTTTGGAATAGTTAAGATTATCTAGTACTAATCCGTTACAGCAAATGATCATAGTGCTGGTCCTCTGGCACTAAACAGTTGGCTCCTTTAGAATTTCTAAATTTTGCAAAAGATGCACTTTGTTATTTCTGTTGTTATTCGTATTAAGAAAAAGTAGAGCCTTGCTTTACCGGATTGGATATTCAAAAGATATACTTTGTTAGTGCTGTTCTCATAGGGTGTGAATGGGTCGAGTCGTGTTGGGTTTGCATCGGGTCACATTATTTTATTATTTTTATTGATCCGATCTGAATCTGACCCGATTAAATTTGGATTAAAAATTTTGACCCATACCCGACCGATGGATCACAGGTCGACCTAACCCGACCCGTGTAAAATAATTAAATATTTATTAGTTATTTTTATATAATTTAAAGTAATAAAATATTAACTAATTTATAATTAATCTTAATTAGTGTACATTTAAGCTTTAATTAGTGCTAAATCATAAAATTACTTTAAAAAATATAATTAATCAGGTCGGGTCGGGTTGACCCTGATATTTTGAGGTGATAATTGATGATATTTACCAAAATAATAAGTTTACACAAGTTTGGACAAGGTAGAAAAGATTGGTTTTGTTTATAGCTAATTTTACTACAAAATCACACAAAAAAATGACTTAAGGAAGATTAAGAGAGAATGCACAAACTAAATCGAATACTAAATGCAAATATAATAAAAATATGCTATAAAAATTCAACCAAATATCAAATGGCAAAAAGAGCAATTGATGTAGAACAATGTTTCACAAGAAATATAACTTTGTAAGAATGTAGATTATGAATTGCACAAGATGCAAGTGCTGAAATCTAAAGAAGACACAATATGCTAATGGAGTTCGATCATAGAAATCTAGTCTTCGGATCTCGTCTCACTAACAGGATGTTGCTTTATTACCAAAAATGTCTTACAATTAGAAGTTTTATCTTCTTCACAAAATAAATGCAAGAAGACTAAAAACTATCAAAAAGAAAAATAAACCAAGAGTACTCAAGGCTCAAAAACACAGCCAAAAGTTTGGAAGAAAATTGAGGCAAAATTCAAAAATATGTGCTATGCACTATCTAGAAAATTTATAAGAGATACTCTAAATTTGGCTAATTCAAGATCTTAGTTTTTTGTGATTTGCAAGGAAGATACTATGGACTCTGTAAGATGAATGCTCTTGATTGCTAAGGATTGTGAAATTTTTGATTAATTTGAATAATAACAGAACATTACCTTAAATAGGTTCTTTAACAGAAAGCATGATCTTAAATCCAGAAAGCAAGGGGTATTCTTACGCAGGGAACCGTTATAATATTTTTTAATCCTGAATCTTAAATTTCCAAGAATATCCATTGTCAGATTTTTAGGTAACATTATAACAGTTCAGAAATGAATAGGATAAATTGTTATAATGATAGAAGAAACATTGAACGCTTTACAATATATTAACAACGGTTTGACTATTTGACTAGCCTCTAACAAGGTCTACTGCCATTCGGAAATATTATAATGATTCACTCGTTATACATTTCATGATTCGTTAATGCTTCATAATGGTATGCTCTGTTAACTTTTACACTATATCTGCCTTCATAAAACTTAGAATATTTTGAGTGTGAAGTATATGAAAATGTTACAACGGTTCATGAACCGTTATAACGATTTTTTTTCTGCGGCGGAGACCTTTCCCTTGCAAAATTATGAAGAAATATAAGATTTTGAATTATACATATACATGAAATATGATCCTATATCTTCATAGAAATCTTTTCATTAATCTTAACCATCTGCACTTGAATGTCTTGAAGCATTTTTAGGATCCTACACACATATCTTAAATTTTTTTGTAAAATTCAATGATATTTTTGCAAAATAACGAAATCAAAAAAATTATTAAGTACAACAATCTCCCCTCTTTTTGTTGTTTTGCAAAACCAAATGAATGAAAAACTGTTATAACAAATCTTAATGAATCTTGAGTTTCCAAAAATACCCCTTGTTAGATTTTAGATAATGTTATGACGGTACAGAAATGAATAGGATAACTTTATAACAATAGAAGAAAATGTTGAATGTTGTACAAAATATTGATAATGTTTGACTATTTGACCGGCCTCTGACAAGGTCTACAGCGATTCAGAAACATTATAACGATTCACTTAATCGTTATACGTTTCATGAATCGTTAACGCTTCATTAACTTTTACACTATCTCTACCTTCAAAAAACATAGAATATTTTGAGTGTCAAGTGTGGAACGTCGTTATAATAGTTCATGAACCGTTATAACGGTTTTCTACGGCACTGAGTTTTTCCCTTAGAAAATTATGAAGAAACATAAGATTTTTAATTATACATGTATATAAAATATGATCCTATATTTTCATAGAAGTCTCTTCATTAATCTTGACCATCTGCACTTGAATTCCTTGAAGCATTATCAAGATCCTACATACATATCTTAAAGAATCTTGTTAAATTCAATTATGTTTTGTAAAATAATAAAAATCAAAGAAATTATTAAGTATAACAGATTTGAACCCGACCCAACTTGATTCGGATAAAAAAAAATTAAGCTCATACAAGACCCATTTATTTTCGGATCATATCCGGTCGAATCGAGTTCGGATTGGATCAGATTAACCCGTCGGGTCGGATCGATAATTGTTACCCCTAACTGTTCGTTTTAAATTTGATGGCTGAAACTAAAAAAAAATCACTTTCCTTCTTAACGAGTAAGACGCACCACACGAGATATTGTCCTAAATTATAATTTTGGTAAAAAAAAATTAAAAGGACAAAACACAAAGATAAAGACATTTACACTTGAGTATCAAGTACCTCAATTTTAAAATTGAACAAACATCTCCTACATTTTCTAAATAGTTACAAATATCCTCGTCCATCAAACTTTTCATTAGAAAAATAGAAATTTAAAACATAACCCTAGCTCTTTCTATCGTTCTTTTTTTTTTTGAAAAATATATTGGTCAATCAATTGGAGCAACAAGAATTAGTATTGGAAGGTCATACCAGTTACCATCTACGATATATTATTTTAAAATATTTTATGAAATACAATAATTTAGAGGTTATGACGCAGTATAATATGAAAATTTGATATTATATATTGATTTAATTCAATTGTAGGTAACCTCACTAATATTATTCGTACAAGAACCGGTCTTATTGTTACAGGTTATCCTCACTAACACTGATCGTAACTGGTTTTTCGGGGGATCCACGTCACCCGCTTTTTTGAGGACCGCGAGATTTCCATTGTAAATATCTGATACTAATTCAAGACTTATTCCATAGTCCTTCTGAGAAGTTCTTAGTATTTTTATTGTGTAATAACTTGACAAAAAAAATCTTTTGTTTTTTATATATTGTTTGGGTATCCTGATTAAGGGTACTTGGTTAGAAATACAAGAAAGGAGGTAGGAATTGGATTGTTTAATTGATAGATTATTTTATCCTAAACCCCAAAACCTCCCCTCCTCACCCCCTCTCACTACAGCCTCTACCGCGAACCCTCCACTCCGCCCGTCCACGAACCCTCCCAAACCGACCCACACCTTCCTTCACCCCTCCTGTGAGAGCCAAGACAGGGCCCACTGCAGCCCCGACCACACACCCCATCCCGCATTGTAGGGGCGCACTACGAGCCTGAGGCGGGGCACATGGCTCACCGCGGTCCCATCCCGACCCCCCAGGCCGGGACACGGGGAAGCTCCTGACACCCCACCCAACCCCCACGACCCCCCAGGCCGGGACACGGGCAACTCCTGACCCCTCATCTGAGGCCCACCCCGACACCCCCATTTGACGCCGGGACCCGAGGTCTGAACCCCTTAGAGGCCGGGACATGCGCTGCCCGACCCCTCCAGGTCATCGGGGCCCCTACGCCACACCACCCCACATCACCCCTCTTTCCGAGGTTGGGACCCGCCGCTCTGCCGACCCCTCCCTGAGGCCGGGGACAAAGGGCACGTTACGGCCCCCTCCCGACCCACTCGCCCTCGAGGTCGGGACCAAGGGCGCGGACCGACTGTGCACGCGCCGTCTCGACCCCCGACCCCCCCCGACCTACCCCTCTCGAGGCCGGGACCCAGCGCACCCTCCCGAACCCCTCGCCCGCGCGCGCCGACACCCCCATTCAACGCCGGGACCCAGGTATGAACCCCCGAGGTCGGGACCCGGCGCGCGCGTGGCCACCCTCCCGACCCCCTCCCCGGGCCGGACCGCCGCGCGCCCCCCCGACCCCCCCCCGCCCGAGGCCGGACCCGGCGCGCGCGCCCTCCCGACCCCCTCCCCCATGGGGGACCCGGGAGCGCCGCGCCCCCCCGACCCCCTCCCCCATGTGCCGGGACCCGGCCGCCCCTCCCGACCCCCCCCCCCGGCCGGGCCGGACCGCCCTCCCGACCCCCCCCCGAGCCGGGACCCGGGCGCGCCGCGCCCCCTCCCGACCCCCCCCCGAGGCCGGGACCCGAGGCGCGCCGCGCCCCCCCTCCCTCCCCCTCCCCTCCCCCACGGGGCGGCACCCGGGGACCCCTCCCCCGAGGCGGGACCAACGCGCCCTCCCGACCCCCCCCCCCCCGAGGCCGGGACCCGGCGCGCCGCGCCCCCTCCCGACCCCCCCCCCCGAGGCGGGACCCGGCGCGCCGCGCCTTCTCCCGACCCCCCCCCCGAGGCCGGGACCCGGGGCGCGCCGCGCCCCCTCCCGACCCCCCTCTCACCAGGGTTGGGACACGGGGAGCGCTACGACCCCCCCGACCGGCCGTGCTCCCCGCCGCGTCCCCTCTCGACCCCCCAACCTGCCGTAATCCCCGACCGCCCGAGGCCGGACAGCGGTATCCGGGCACGTTGCGACCCCGTCCCGATCGCCCCCGAGGCCGGGACCTGGGACGCGCTACGGCCCCGTCCCGACCGCCCCCGAGGTGCAATGCCGCCCCTCCCGACACACCTCGAGGCCGGGATCCGGAGCTCGCTGCGGCCCCTCAAGGACGGGACCCGGTCCTGACCCCCCTCGAGGCCGGGACCCGAGGCGCTGCCGCCCCTCCCGACCCCCTCGCGGTCGGGACCGGGCGCGCCGGGCCCCTCCCAACCCCCGAGGCCGGGACCTGGGACGCGCTACGGCCCCGTCACAACCGCCCCCGAGGTGCAATCCTCTAGGTCCCGGCCCCTCCCGACCCCCTCGAGGTCGGGATCCGGGGCGCGCTGCGGCCCCTCCCGACCCCCCTCGAGGCCGGGACCCGAGGCGCGATGCGGCCCCTCCCGACCCCCCTCGAGGCCGGGACCCGGGGCGCACTTGGCAACCCCCCGACCCCCTCGAGGCCGGGACCCGGGCGCCCCGGGCCCCTCCCGAGCCCCCTCGAGCCGGGACCCGGGCGCGCCGCGGCCCCTTCCGACCCCCCCTTAGTGGCCGGGACCCGGGGCGTGCTGCGACCCCCTCCCGACCCCCCTGGCGGGACCCGGGCGCGCCGCGCACCCCGCCGACCCCCTGCGGGGAACCCCGGGCGCGCCGCAACCCCTCCCGCCTAAGGGACCCTCGGCCGGGACCGGGCGCGCGCCCCCTCCCGACCCCCCCCTCGAGGCGGGACCGGGCGCGCCGCGCCCTCCCGACACCGGGCGACACCCTCTCCCGAACCCCCTGGCGGGACCGTGGCGCGCCGCCTGCGGGACCCTCGAGCCGGAACCGGCGCGCGCGCCCCCGTCCCGACCCCCCTCGCCGGGACCGGCGCGCCGTGGCACCTTCCGACCCCCCCTCGTGGCCGAGACCCGGGGCGCGCTACGGCCCCGTCCCGACCGCCCCCGAGGTGCAATCCTCTAGGTTTCGGCCCCTCCCGACCCGGGGCGCACGCTGCCGCCTCTCCCGACCCCCCTCGAGGCCGGAACCCGAGGCGCGCCGCGCCCTCCCGACCCCCCCTTCGAGGACGGGACCCGGCACGCCGGCCCCCCGACCCGACCCCCCTCGAGGCCGGGACCCGGGGCGCGCCGGGCCCCCTCCCGACCCCCCTCGAGGCCCGGACCCGGGCGCGCGCCAGCCCCTCCCGACCCCCCGAGGCGGGACCCGGGCGCGGCCCCCCTCCCGACCCCCTCGAGGCCGGACCCGGGCGCGCCGGCCCCTCCCGACCCCCCTCGAGGCGGGACCCGGGCGCGCCCGGCCCCTCCCGACCCCCCCTCGAGGCGGGACCCGGGCGCGCCGGCCCCTCCCGACCCCCCGCCCTCGGCCGGGACCCGGCGCGTTGTGGCCCCTCCCGACCCCCTCGAGGCCGGAGCCCGGACCCGGACGCGCCGCGCCCCTTCCGACCCTCCGACCCCCCCGCCGTGGCCGGGGACCCGGCGTGCCGCGCCCCCCCGACCCCCCCATGGCCGGGACCCGGGCGCGCCGCGCCCCTCCCGACCCCCCCTGCGGGAACCCCGGCGCGCGCGCGCCCTCCCGCCCTGCGGGACCCCGAGGGACCCGGCGCGCGCCCCCTCCCGATCCCCGCCCCTTCCCCCCCCTCCCGATCCCCGCCCTCCCGAACCCCCTCGAGCGGGACCCGGGCGCGCGCCCTTCCGACCCCCTCGAGGCCGAGAGCGCGGCCCTTCCGACCCCCCCGAGGCCGGGACCCGGCGCGCGCCGCCCCCTCGACCCCCCTCGAGGCCGGACCCGGCGCGCCGCGCGCCCCCCCCCCCCCCCCCCTTGCCGGGAACCCGGGGCGCGCCGCGGCCCCTCCCGCCTAAGGGACCCCCCCCCCCGCGGCCCCCCCTCCCGACCCCCTCCCCCCCTTCCCCCTCGAGGCCGAGACCCCGGGCGCGCTGCGCTGCCCCTCCCCACCCATTGCTTTTACAAACCTGTAGAAAAGAAAAACAGAAAATATCTTCAGAATTATTCAACTCGGAACATATATAATCAAATAAACTGGTGTCATATTGACTCTTTAACATGATTTTTTTTATTAAGTGTTAACTTCAACGTTCTTGATTGTGGTAATGTATTAAAAATAATACATTCATTGAACTAAACATGGACTGTGCGGGACTGAAACCAAGACTGGTGCATACACTTTACTGGTATCCATTTGATCCCAGTTTTTTGTCCTTATTCCACCGCCTACTATTAATCTTTTTTTACTTACATCTCATTTTCATCATTTTGCCCATTAGAAAATAAGTTATAAAAAAAGGCTGTTATATTAAGAGGATAGTTTTAAATCCAACACCTTAATAAAACCAAATCAACGAGTAGTGCATCTAATTAAACTATCTGATGTTAATTGATACCGCCAATAATCTGTTTAGTGTGTAACAAATCAATTATATCAAAAGAAGGAATAGAGAAAAAAAAAAACAAGATTTTTAACCAAAAAATAAAACATACACGAGCTCGACAGGATTAGAGAAATTCGATATTTTGATAGCCCCAAAACACCAATTTGTTGATGGTTACATCTTCTACTACTTTCCAGCGAGAGCCACCGCCACATAACAAAGCCAATCCTTGTACAAAAGTGAAATGCTCAAATGAAGAAAAAAAAAAGAAAAGAAATGAATGAAAATTAATATATTAGTATAAGTGCAATAATTAAACACCTATAATAGTTGGAAAAAAAATCATCAGCCAAGTCCAAAAATACTACACAGCTTACTTTACTATGCTCTTTTTCAGGCCTTTACAATGTTTTATAGACAAAGCAAAATCAACATTCTCGAAGATAACAAGATTATATGGAAAATTAATTCTTCTCAAGTTCTGCACCATATTAATTATTAATTACTTAAAAATCTTAGAATCGGAAAAGATAGAGAATGATAGAAAATTATTTCGGTTCTACACAGAATACGCATGCAATTATTGGCAAACACCAGAAAAAATGAAATTACTTTGGAAAATTACCAAAAAGACAACTAATCGGTGGCCATTAGAGAACTTACAAAACCCAAATCAAGATCAGTAAATCATTACCAGGGAAAAGATGGAACAGATACACCACACGACTGCAGAAATAGGTTCGCACAATTGCTAATGGATTCTTTCTGAGTACTGTAGTGCAATCTACGAAATTGATACTTGCTATCAAAGGGAATCTTGTGGTTCTCTGTAATAGAAATGTGAGTCTAGGAATACAGGGAGTATGGACCTCGTTCAATAGTTCTTGGCATATGGCAGGGGCGTGGAGGTGGAGGAGGGCCGGAGGTGATGGCGAGGAAGTTGTGAAGCGACAGCGATGAGACTGAAGAGGGGCTGAGAGCGACAGATAGTCGGAGGAGACCACCGCCTCTGCTATCTCTCTCTCTCTCTCGTCTCTCTAGGTTTGGGATTTAAGAAGGACCGAGGAAAGAAGAAAGGATTTGGGATTTGGGATTTGGGATTTGAGTAGCGGCACTGAAGATGAGTGGGAGCGGGCTTTCAAATACTCGGATAAGTTAAATGCATCTGAACGTCGAGAATTACAACGGTCATTTTTTCGCCAGGATCTCCGAAAGATTTCCGAATATTTCATCAAATATCCGCCGGTAGATACATTCCTTCATCCATGGCCACCATGGGTATTGCAAAGAAGTTCTAGTGGGATTTAAGTCCAAAAGTGAGCTTAAAATGGCTTCCAAGTCTAAACGGATCTTATAATGTCATATACGTACCTCATTAATTCTTGTTATTTTTAATAATAATTTCAGGAATCAATGAAGAGAGGGAATGGGTAAGGGAATAGAAATTGATTTAAATGAGTACTGTGTGTGGGTAAAAAATAATTAGCTCAGAGTTAATTTTTTTTTTCTCACGCACACAGTAAATCACCGAACATGTCCTGGGAATGATCACTTGTGTTCTACTTAATTTATTCAGTTCATGTATTCTGCTTCGTTAGGTAGAAGTCCAATTAGAACATACATTAATTCAGGATGGAGCAATAACGATTTGACCCGTGAATTTGGAATAAATTTACAATAGTACAATTAAAGAAAAAACATAAGGAGAATAAGAACCAAGAAGGCCGAAAAATAGAAAATTTATACTATATTATAACTAACAAGAACTCACCCATTGTGCGTATTCAGAAACAATCAGATAGTTTTATTTTTAGAAAAGAAATCATAGATGCAAATGTAGCTACCTACATCAACATTAGAGATAACTAGTAATGTGCAAGAACAAGATACCTCCCTGCATGAAAGAAATAAAATATATACATATGTTTTGAAAAGAAAATAGCAGTAATTAAAAGAAATTATCGGTTTCAACATGACCACTGTTTTGCTTCAACTATTAACATATCAATTCAGAGATTTCAATGCGTAATCAGTGACTTTCGTCCAGTGTAATTAATTGTTAGTACTTGAAACTTTTTTCAATATGTTTTAGCTGTTTGAATGTATGTGCTTAGTTAAAATACTAAATACAAGGTTCAAAACGTAATTATAGTGTCTTTTTTCCTATATATATGAACTTATGAAGGATAGGAGTCATTCTAATTCATCAATTATTTATATATTGCCGCTAAAAATAAGTAGAAAAACTACAACAAGAAACCGCACTCTTAAATGAAAATATAATTCTATACAATATTTGTATTTTAAGAGCGTGCTTTTTGGTGTATTATTAAGGATGTGGTTGTGTAATAAGAAACTTATCATTTTCAATTCGTGCAAATTTGTATCTTTTATATATATATATTTTCAATTTTCTAATTGCTCGGAACTGTACATTATTTGGTTATGCATTTTTTTAAAATAGTGATATTTCACCTGTTTCACGAAAAAATATATGTCCTGGTATCACAGTCCGGGACTGAATTTAAGCCTACTAACGATAAGTGTTCAGAGCTATCTTGAATTACAATAAGCAACTAGATAAATGTTAACTACTTCCCGGCTAATGTGAGAGGATTTCAAAATAATAAAATCATAGTCTTTCCTAAGAAACATTTTACTTCTCCAATTAACACACATATTCTCACAATGAAATATTAAAAATATTACAACCAGACACAATGTATCATTCCAGTCTTCTATCACCCAAGATCTCTCAAACGCCTCTTCATTCTCAAACGATATTTTCTCTTCACAATAATTCGCTCAATATTCCCACAAGTATATCCAGATAATAAAGCTAATGATCCAAAAGTGTAACACCTAAACATTATGCGAATATGCTCTAATTATTTAGAATTAGAGTTTAAAAGAATTAGAGTTTAAAGAGTAGTCTGACTAATTAATGCTGATATTTAATTATCATTAGTGAAGATATGAACTAAGCATATCAAGACCTCTTCCAGACAAGACCCCTTCCTCTAGGGGCAAAAGTCTGTTGTTTAACTTTGTAATCTACACTAGTAATGATTCAACATTAGTTGGCATTATCAATTATAACAGTTTATATATCCTTCACCTTTTAATTTACACTAATGTTTAGCTAAAACTATTATTTTACTGCCCAATGATCTTATACTATTATGTGTTTATCTTGGAAAATTATCATATTCCTTTTATTCCAAACAGTCCACAAAAAAACACCTCTAATAATTTCACATAAATTGCTATCTTTGTATGGTATGCAATAATCTAATTGTCATAATTCCAAAATTTCACCATTAATTTTGTTTATTTTTTTTCTTAAATCCAAGGATTTATATAAAATAGTTTTTCTCTCCTCATTTAAAATAATGTGTGTAAGTACTTAAGGTGAAACTTAAATCCTAAAATGATCTAATTTTTATATGATCATTTATAGATTATTTTGTATTTAATTATATTATTTATAATAATTATTATAATTATCATTATTACTTAGTATTTAAAAATATCGTGTATAAATTTTCTTTAATGTAAATTTTATTAAATATATTTAAAATTTTATATTATTAGTTATTTATTTGAGAACTATATTGTCCGGATGAAGCCTAATTACAACCCTAGTTGTTGAGAATCTTCTAAAAAAATATTGATATAGAAAATAATGACATCTTTACTAAATTAGTTATGAAACAACTAAAAAGATACACAAATGACTTGTTAACCAAATATAGTGGGGACGAGAAATTATTTCTTTTACCCTCCAACTTGTTACTCTTTATAGCTTATCTACAATCTAACAAAAAGATACACAAGGATTAATAGGTACATAATAGATTGGCAGCGCAGCAAGCATTCAGCATCTGAGGCTCTGACCTGTACATCCTTTTGCTTATGGTAGAAGGACAACGATTGATGCTGTCTACATACAGCGACCATTAATTCATAGCCTCCAGAGTTTAATTTTTTTTTTTCTCGTGAAACAAGCTGCTCCTATTTGAACACAAATCAGAAAAAAAAAACAGTTTAAACTCTTAACTGCTTAATTTCTGTTGGAATCACTGTCAATGTCATCTATATTGCCAAATCAGAATAGTTCAGTGTTATATAGAGGGCGGGCACTGGGCAACCATCGCTCTATCATGATGGATTTAATTTGATAATTGGGTTCAGGTATGTTTCTTCCGAAAGCTTATTTTGGGTCGAAATGTTTAGGGATCCAATTTCAAACTTTGATGTCCGATACATCAATCAAATAGCTCAACAAATCTTCATTCATAACTTGTGGAATACCAAAATTGTCAATATTTTTAGTATTTTATTATTTTTAATATTTTTTAAGGTAAACATACTTGACACATAAAAATTGGTATTTTTTAAATTATTTTTCGATTCATTTTTTAAAATCATTAAAAATAATAATGAGAAAAATCAATAAACAAAATTACTTGTTGATCATCCGATTCATAAACTAAAATATAAGATTAATCATCAAATAATTAGCTCCTAAATCACAACGCTAATATATAGCAAATTATCAGATCATACTGAAACATATTACCAAAACAATTAAAATTAAATAAACTTTGTATATATATAATATAATTAAAGTACTTTTTTAAAAAGAAGACATGTATAACATAAAACGTACGGCATGTATTTTTATAATCAGAAATCCCGCATAATTAAAAGAGCTGCACCACATTTGCTATGCTCCTTCTAAATCCACCTCTATATACACACGTCCCAACTTTTTTTATTGAGAACTTCAAAAAATAAGAACAAAATGAATAGAGAACGATTTCAATGTCATAAGTTTTGTGTATCATAACACAAACTCACTTTTTAATTTATATTTTAAAATTTAAAACTCAAATTTTAAATTCAAACGTTGATCTTATTAATTTTTATGATAGATGTATGTTTCTAAAATTTCATGATTTTTGAAACTCATTTGATACTAGATCAAACGAGAACAAAATGAATGAACCTAATTAATTATGATTGATTAATTATTATGCATTCATTTAACTCGTGAAATAATTCGCAAACAATTTTATCTAAGGGAATTGATTGATTATTGATTCTTGACTCGAAATACTAGAGGTGACAATCAAGTCGGGCGGGTCGGGTCAGTTTGACCTTCTGGAAGAAATCGGGTCGGGTCAGGTCAGAGTCGGATCAATTTATATGTTGTGTTTTTTCAAATCTTTAATAGATTTCGATTTGATTGAAGGTCATTTAATCTCGGGTCGAGTCAGGTCGGGTCCAGATCAGGCCAGTTTGATTTTTTTTAAAAATCAGATCAGATCTAATTCAAATCCGGACGGGTCGAGTTTTTCCACCTCTACTAAATACGCACGTCTTTAGCACATCAATAATTTATTGGTAAAGTGTAAGTATCATTTTAGAAAACCTTCACTCCTTTATATTGATGCGGGTACAGACCCGAATTTCAGTTTAAACTTTAAACCCTTTCCCGGGTTATAGAAATCCCGAATCCTGATCCAAAATAGCCAACCCGCATTAAAACTAACCCGCTTAGGAAATTGGTCAGGTCAAGTCCGGAACGAAGTTTGCTCTTTGATTCGGTGAGCAACATTCTACTCGAAGATCCGATCAGGAGAGTAAATTTTATCTCTTTGAGATTCGCACAGTTATTCTTCAGTGATTTTCAACCGTATATCTGAAGAACAGAACACCGCTCACGAGGCCGAAAAACAGCAGATTTGCTTCCCTCTTTACCTGTTTCATGTTTACGGCTCCCAAATCCTTTTTTTAATTATAGTTTTATAGATCGGCAAATGTATCGGAAAACGTTTGTTCCCCAAACGTTTATGAATTTTCTAGCTGTATTTTTTTCGATTTTAAATTATTTTATTGTTTCTCTTACTAAATAAACGAAAAGATGATTCTAGATATGAATTTTTTTGAGTAAATGTCAAGGCATAACTAACTAGAATTGTTTCAAACAGATTATATGTTCAAATCATTAAAAAAAAAAAAGGATATTAGCTCTACTTTCACTAGAAAAACAGAACTAATTTTTTTTCTCTTTCTAATAAAATTTTCTTATTTTATAGACGTCTCCCTAAATATGGGCCAATTCCAACCTATCTAAACTCCATCAAACGGTTTGGAGGGGAAAAAAAAAGCCATATCACCTCACATTCAATATTTCACCTTTCGATTTGTTTTCTTTATCTTTATTGAATGGTTCATGTATCCTTAATTTTCTTTCTTCATTTAAAAAAAACTTTTTTATTAATATCTAAGGCAGTGGGGTGTGTAATGTAACATTTTAAAATGATACAACTATTTTTTTTAATTTATATGTAAAAAACCTTATGCAATTAAATTGTTGTTGTTCTTGGTTATACATATTATTATTACTATTTCAAAAAATATATATTTAAGTTCGTCGCATATGAATTTCTGATTAGAAATTGTTTCATTTCAAGAAACGATTTTTCTCCCGTAAACATCTTTAAAGGAGAAACACAGAAAATAGCGCATCCAACCTGAT
Organism: Schoenoplectus tabernaemontani; assembly: GCA_037127355.1. Classification (NCBI taxonomy): domain Eukaryota; kingdom Viridiplantae; phylum Streptophyta; class Magnoliopsida; order Poales; family Cyperaceae; genus Schoenoplectus; species Schoenoplectus tabernaemontani. Next base: position 10,420,609 of record CM073747.1, read on the forward strand.
TACTCGCTAATTCTTTACACAGATGGGTTTATACTTTACGAGTATCTTTCATATGTAAATAGGGTGATGGTTTTGTAAAAATATAAAAAATTAAATTTTCATGAGAAGATAAAAAATGAAGATAAATTAGCAATTAATATAAACTCTAATCTCTAATTTATTTTTAAAAAAAGTTATGTAGTATTTTGTGTAACAAATAGAAATGAGAGGAAAATTTTAACACAAACGAGCACAGAGATGATAACAATATTTGAAGAATAGCTCAATTTGATGATTGATATTAGCTTCAAAATAAATAAAAAATCTAAATTGTTGCCGAATCAGAACACTTAGATATTTAATAAGGACTAAAGATAAAAATAATCCATAAAAAGTATGAAAGAAAGAATAAATTGTATGTCGAATTATTACTAAAATAACAACGCACAAGAATACTATTTGACGATGTATAAGGTATATTTGAGAGAAGGAATTGTAAACTGAAACTAATTACGTAATTTGTGAGAGCGGATACTAAAAGCATCCCTTTAGGAGTTGAGACTAAGTCAAAGGAGATAAAAAAGAGTAATATATCTAATCATTTCTGTTTCTATAATGTGATAACATGACTGACAGTTTTTAGTAATAATAACTTTTAGTAAATTAATATTATTAAAAATAAGAGTGAGAAACGTAAAATTTCAAATATACGAATGGCGGTAGCCACGCATCGGGCGCGGGCGCTTCATTTCATCGCGCGTTTGAAACGCGCCACCGCGCGGCGCGTTTCATTGTTTTTACTAAAACGCGCCGCTTTGCAAAGGGCGCGTTTCCTTATTTTTACGAAACGCGCCACTACCAAAGGGCGCGTTTGCTTCTTATATATACAAAATGCGCAATCACTTGCGCGGGGGTTTGGACGAAACGCGCCACGGCGTAGCGTGTTTCCTAAAAATAATGAAATGCGCCATCGCGCGGGCGCGCGTTTAAATCCATCGCCATCGCCGGGTGCACGCCATTCGTATATTTGAAATTTTACGTTTCTCACTCTTATTTTTAATAATATTAATTTAATAAAACTTATTATTACTAAAAATCTGCATGACTGACTAAATAACAACACGTGCACTTACTTTATGTTGGACTTTTAGACTCAAATTTAATTTTAATTTATCTTTTTATTTGTTAGACTTTTATTTATTCTTTTACTCCACCCTTCTTTTTTGGAAAGCTACTGAAATAATTAGGTGCTATAATATTTCATGACTGTTGGTTCGTCTTTTTGAGCAAATAATTAAACAAAAGATAGCGAGAGGAGAGAACATGAAAGAAAAAGTAAAGAAGATAGAGATAGAATGATTGTTTGTTTTATTAACTGAAATATTTTTATAATATTTTATAATCTTTTTGATTAATGGTAAATTTGTTGGTTGTTTACTTCTCCATAGAATGGACTGGATAGAATCACTTTAAACATTTAAGCCTTTTCTTATGTGCTATTTCGTGTATTTGTTGGATTAGATATATTCTATGGCAATATTTTTTTACTTTATTGTGATTAGTTGGTTGTATGCATTATCGTTTTTTTATTTTTAAATTCTCAGATTTTCCCTTGTGTGCGGGTTCTTATCTGTTTGAGGTTATTTTTTTGTAGTTGTGTAGGGCTGTATCAGTGGTTCACATCTATTAGTACCGGTAGTACATATTTACGATACCAATAATATACAACAGAGACGACAGGCTATACCAATACCAAAGATTGTATCAGTTCACACCTACTATACCGATAATTCACAACAGAGGTAGCGGGCTATACCGATACCAAAAATTGTACCGGTTTTGATTCACACTAAAGGTGCTGCCTCAACACTTTATTTGATTCACTCTATCATATCCTCCTAATTTACTCCGTAACCGTCTTATTAGAATCTAGTTTTGCTTGCTTAACAAACATTTTTTCCTTGAATAATCGAGTTTTTTTTTTACCTGTTTAGAATATTTACTCCCAAGATATTTACTTTGAGGCGTAGATGATTCTCTTCTTTTACTGAAAAGTAAGGCGTGAATTTTATTTCGCAAGTTTAAATAACAAGAGAAATATGAAAGTAGCTCTATATTGACTGTTGTAAGAGAAATCGAGAGCAACACAGAATATTATGCGTTAATTGAAATAAATTTACTTGCATAAAAACTAGTTAGATCGACTTTTCAAATTAAGAAAATATGTTCGGTGTCTCATATCTTGAGTAGGTTACTTTATTTTTCTTCTCTTTCTTTGCTTTTGCTTTGAATCTATGACCTATGGGAACCTTTTTGTATTTCAATATTTCATTAAACAAAGAAAATAGGGGCTAGACCGCTATTCCTTTCTCAAAACAAAAATTACACAATAGAAGGTCTCACACTTGTAAAATATATATTTCTTTTGATTAATTAGCTTCTTCGTGAACAAGTATATTTTTTAATGTTTGAATTTGGGACGTTATATCAGTAAAATAATAAATTGTATACAGTAACAAAAAGATTCATACAATACTTGTATCATCCTTGTCAGGCCAGTACTTGTATATACTGGCACAGCCCAATTAATGTGTTTAAGAGAAGTAAAAGATAGCTTTTGGAAAACTAGAAGGTACAAAAGAGGGATGGTTTGCACAATTGCACTATTTCAATTTGTTCAACAGCATAGGAACGGAATCTGCTGTTCTCAAAATAAATAATTTCACAAAGTAGCCTACATGGGTAACACTTCAGAAGGTCCATTTCTTGATTAATTTCATGAAAATTAAATCTACGTGTCTTTTCCTCAAAAGAAATAAATCCTTATGTGGCATATAGCACGAAAAGAGATTGCTTGGGAATCATATCCAGTGCTAACTTTTCTAAAGCTCATAAAAGACAACAAAACAATTAATTACTAATAGCATGTAGCAGTATTTTTATTTTTTAGTCATAACATAATTATTAAGGTCCAATTAGCGTCAGTGAGGCATCCACTGTAAAATTAAATAATAAAATGGCTTACAAATGCAACTTTATGGTGCTTACCAAAAATAAGCTGTCAGAAGAGCAAAAGTACCATGCAATTGAGCAGCTATATCACAAAGAGGGGAATCCTCAAGGACCACTTTGATAAAAGCATGTTTAGAAAAACTGGAATGATAAAAAAAAAATCGTATTTAACAGAAAAAAAAAATGAAGTGACCAAACAATTGGTATAAGATAGTGAGCGACAAATAAACCCCCACATGCACACTATGGCAGTTGGACGAACGAGAGAAGATACCATGTTGCTCTCCTGTTTTGTAAAGTATCTAAATAGAGAAAGTTTATGGTTTCATTCATGAATTTGGTGGATTCACTAGACTAACTTTTAAGAAAAAGAAATGAAAAAGGAAACAAAAGATGAAGAAGAACAATCAAAGAAAAGTAATGTAAAGGTTTCTTACACTAGATGCTTGGAGATAAGAGCTTACAATATTGAAAAATGAAATATCAAGGATTTCATCGATATTTTATCGATATTTTACTGATGTACTGTGCAATTTTTGGGGCTTGGTTAAAACCCAGAAGGCTGTTTCTTGCATTATTACTAGACAATGACGCTGTACCAAACCACAAATGGTTTTACAAAATTGACAAAGAAATATTTCATTGGGAAGAAAACAGAGATTGGAACTTCATATTTTGGTCCTTGCTTAATTAAGTATCACAAATACTGTGTACTGATTAAGTCTGATAATGGTATGGTCAAACAGTATAAATATGGTAGAATTATCTCAAAAACAGTATCTGTAAAGACTGGCAAGTACAATAATCCTAGGTTAGCTATCTTATCTTGACAGTGAAGGCTCATACATATCAATATATCTCAATATTTTTATTAATAACGTGAAAAAAATTTCAAAAAGACAAAAATAACACTGTCTCAGCGAAAATCACGAATGTAACAAGTGTAGTTTTTGTGCAAGATAGTTTAGTAATGTCAATTCATTTGTTTTACAAACTTTTTGCTATAGTAAAAATATATTTTCAGTCAAAAAGAGTAAAATTATATTTTAAGATATTATATGTTTTATTTTAAAAATCAGTCGAGTCAATTGAACCCCACTGAGGCCAAGATTACAATATGAATATATGATCACATTTCTAGTTAAAAGAAGCAAGCTTCTTTTGTGATCATAAACGAAATATCCAAATTCCAAACATGGAAACTTGACTGACATTGGTGTTAGTAACTAATTGAATGAAAGAAAGAAATATTTCTTTTGAGGTCAAACAGCTAACAGTTAATCCGAGAAAGAGAAAGTCCCCCTTAATTTAGGATCGATCTATAGCGAAGTAAACCCAAAATATAAATCTAATTGCCGAAATATATGAATTTATTGAAGTTGTCTTGTACTCCAGTATCTCAGTAAGCACGTGACACACACGACTTCAATAATATGAAGTCTTCTTTGATTGATTTCTCATCTCAATACCTCACAAATCGAGAGCTATCAGGGATTGTGATACCCAATAACTTTTAGTTTCTTAACTAGTTTATTGTTTTGCCAATGCCTAGAATCCAACCCTTTTCAGCAAAGTTACCTGTGCCTGGCACAAGGCCTGGCCCAGCCCAACCCAGCCCAATAAAATTACTAGTGCCCTGGATAATTAAAACAATAATTGGGTCAAAATTTGAAATTCTTGGGCTTGACCCGTTTAAATCTGCAAAACAAATTTGGATATTCAAACAAAAGAATCATGATTAAATTGAAAATGACCATGATGAAAGAGAAGTCAAAACTTTTGAAATCACATAAACTCACCATGAAATGCAGGAAATTAAAAATTCAATTTCAAAACTGTGTCGTCTCCGACGGGAGCTGAATATCTTGTTAAACCGCATCAGTCACCTGCCATGCACAGCCTCTGGATCTAAATTAAAGTGATAAAATCAAATTATCTCTTTGACTCGGTAACAAAAAAGCATAGACAAATAATGCACCAAAAGAAAGTATGTCATTTGCAATTAGCAGTTCGTATTACAGTATATATCTTGGGAAAAAAATTCCCAATACGAACAGAAAAATGCATCAAAAGAAAAAAAATATATATATATAGTACAAGCAAAAATGCATGAAAAAAAATGCAAAATATCACAACTGAAGAAATAAATATCCTGGGGAAAATGTATCATTGTGAACATATCCTCAGAAAACTGACGGTATGGTCACTGATCAGAGAAAGTAGCATCGTTTCAAAGCAAAATAAATCAGTTCTTCCTGAGCAGGTAAGAAGGGAGACAGAGTAGTTCCCAAACCCTTGTTACCAATTTTGGTTTTAAGGGTGGTCTCAACCGTCGGATCAACATTGAAATTAGAGCAAAATATGAAAATAAAAAAGAATTTCATTGAGATTAGTGATTAGATGTTGATCGCAAAATTAGTCCCAAGGGCTTAAAACAAGAATAGCTCAACTGAATGTTGAAGTTGAGGGGCGCAGCAACAAGGCAGGATAGGGCTTTTAATTTTCTATTTTTTTTATGGCACTTTGGGACTTAGTTTAAATTGGGCTGAAGTGCAGAAGAGGAACATAAATCAATTGGATATGCATGGAAATTTGGTAAAAAATCCAACTGGTGCCTGGCACAAGTTTGGAGATTTTGAATAATTAAAATAATAATTGGGTCTAATTTTGACATTCTTGGGCTTGACCCGTTTAACTCTGCAAAAGAAATTTGGAGATTCAAACAAAACAGTCCGGAGGTCAATCATGATAAAATTGAACATGACCATGATGAAAGAGACATCAACCCATCGCATGGTCCAAAAGGAGAAAATATCAGCATGGTTGACAATAACATGATAAACATGCGCCCCGGCCCCCACATATTGTCATAGTTAACGAGCCTTATAAACCTGTCATGAAATGCAGGAAGTTAATTTAATTTTAGAACTTGGAAGTATTCGGTAGGAGCTGATCTTGTTAAACCCAATCAGTCACCTGCCCTGCACTGCACAGCCTTTAGATCTGAATTGAAGTGATAAAATCACACTATTTCATCGACTCGGTAGCAAAAGATTATAGTGAAAAAAATGCAAGCATCTCATACAGAAAGAAAAGAAACGAAATAAAAGACAACCAATGGGTTTGAAATACTTTCTTTTAGATCTCACCGAATTCATTGTAACATATACAACATATACGTACAGAATTATTGAGGAAAGGGCAAAAATGATATCTAGCTGTAAAAAAAAGTGATACTAAAGAATACACGAGGTTTGCAAGCAGAGGATTGTCCTAAAGGAACCTTTACCAGCCTTACAATATGTGAACCACACACCCCTCTGTAAAACTAACAAATTCTAGTTTCTTTCCAGAGAGGTAACTTGTAAAATGCACCTTTGCAAGGCTCTAATGAAAAAAGGATCAGGTTTTTTCAGGGATGTGTTATGTATTCATAGCCAGTATCTATTCTTATCATCTCAGAGACCTCTTGCTAGCCTGAATCTGGCGATACAACCTGCGGGTGCGATACGATAACAACAAGTCCAACCCAAATCCAACAAGGCAAGTGAATGCCATAATAATAAAAATAAGCCTGTAGCAGTGGGCCCCAACACAAGTGTTGCCACCATCAGGTGTCTTGGTAGCCTGAGAATCATACAGAAGCCCCGCGAGAAGGCCTGAGAAAAGGAAGGAGCCAAGTGGAAGGTTGAGGATCAGTATGTTGTAGATCAGGCCATAATATTTCAGGCCGAAAAGCTCAGAGGCAGTCGGAACTGAAACTGCCAGACGTACACCATAGCACACGCCGACAACAATGGAACCGATAAAGAGGGAACCTGGAAGTCCAAGTGCCATGACCACATAACCAATTGCCATGAGGATTTGGGAGGCAGCATTCCAAATTGGACGTGGCAAGCCATTTTTCCTGAGCAGGGAAAAAAAGAAACAGAAAAAAGTCAATTGATATTCAACACATAAATTAGGCATAGTCAAACTCTTTAATGTAATACTCAATTATTTATCAGTGTTACCTTCTTTTTCACTATATATTGGCAAATTATATGAAAATTGAAACTGCCCTTTAAAGTCGATTGATATTCAAACAGCAAGCACGTAATTAAGAGAAAACGTTGAAAGATAATCAATAAAACATTAATATGGTTCCTTCCAGGTTCCAGCACATTCAAAAAGGGAATAGAAAGGTACATAATATTTGTACTGTAGGTGAAAGGACCACTTTTTCTTTGTGGGGAAAAAAGAGAGTTTGTTGGCTTGTAATGAATTGAAATGGACATGAGCGGTTCTTATTAAGCCATACATACCTACCCCACTACCAAGATAACGAAACTGCCCTTTTTATGTCATGTATATCAACTATTGACTTAGGTACCAAATTGTAATTTTGTAAAGTAAAAATATAAAACGCCCCACCACTCCCCCCCATCACTTCTCCCGTCATGAATAAAAATTAGCCCCTGAAATGTTATGGCGCATGAGGCCCACATATAATGTCGTATACTTCACCGTGAAGTTACCGTGCGTTCGAATTCGTAACAGTCAGATCAGTATTACGACTGTCCGCGGTCACTACAGCAAAGACTGGGATTTACGGGATATCAAAAACGGACATTTTACGTCTGTAAATTAGTGCATGCGATTTGAATTCCATATAATGGTAGTGGTAAGTGGGAAATATAGAGGCAATGCTGGGACACTATATGAGTGTCCGTGGCCTTTTGTAAATTAAATAAAGCACGGATTTGACAATGATTTCATTAAAGAAGAATTCAAAGCTTTCAAAAAACACCTGAAACTGCACATTACGTTAGTATACCAAATCTCTTTGGTTATATGCAAATATATATGGGTAGCATAGCCAACAGTGTTATCCAGCTAAATAATGGTCAAATATCTCAACTCAACTTGACAATATTAATTATTAATTTTTTTATTTGTATAATAATAACAATAGTTCTTGTAACATAATGACATTTTATATAAGGAAAAGGAAGAGTTCAAATTTTAGTCTCCGAAATTCCTTTGAAAAACTAAGTTGATCCCTAAACTTTTATGTGCACCAAGTCGGTCTTGAACTTCTTCTCGAAAACTAAATTGGCCTTTAAACTAGAAACTACTCTAAATAAGTCCTCGAACTTTTGGAATAAAAAACAATTCATTCGCTAAACTTCTTGGAAAAAGGAAAAACATAAAGTGGTCCTTCAACTTTCATTTGCACCTCAAAAGTTCAAGGACTTATTTAGTGTAATTTAGAATTCAATGACCAGTTTGATTTTTCTGAAAAGTTCAAAGACCAACTTTGGGTTTTTTAAAAAGTTCAATAACCATTTTTTTTTAAGTTGGGGACTAAAATTCCCTTGGAAAGTGATATAGGCTCCTCACATGCAATTTCCTTTGCTGCACTATGATACACAATAACACAAATGCATCTTACTGAAGCAAATTCATGGAGACCAAATCTTTTGAATATCTTTAATCAAAGTACAAGGAAAAAATTATTCATGCAATTGGACAGTTATTCACAGGAAGCACTTGCCACATTTTTTTCCAGTTAAACAGATGGAATAATTAACAGCCTTCAAACCCACAGAATCTCAAGGATACAATATTTTTTGGTAAAAAGATGGGAACTGAAGGATACAATATTTATTTGTCAACTCCCATCTCCATCTAGCTCAATGCGACCGGAATGACCAGTCATTAAAGATGAGAAAATGAAATATCAACGAAGCTTCTTTTTTGAGAGAAAAATATCAACAAAGTAAAAGTGTATGCCTTTTCTTAGTCTTGCCCAATCCTCCCCCAGTTAGATCCTCTTATGCTAAAGGACAAACATGGTTCACATGGTCCAACTATTATTTCACCTAAAAAGGTTCCTTCCGACTATATCTTAAAATAGAATTTGCTTTCTACCTGGGCCGATCTTTAGCAAAAAACTTAAGCTTGTATTAGCTCTATAAAAGATTATCTATCTGGGTAGATAAAAAAAAACTTCTTATGTTATTCATCTGAGCATTAAAAAGTATGATGCAAACCACATATCATCTTTAATTCTTTACTGAAGGTTCCTTTTTTTAATCTTTATTGATAAGCTTTGCTTGAATATTAATTTAACTGAGATCATAAAGCTCTTTTATAGAGGTGGATGTTTCCTATATTTATTTCTTGTAACTTTTTGATATGGTCTAAGGCTGCATGCATACTTCAAGAAAAGAAAATTCTGTTACTATCCGGTCTGTGGCTGTATAAATTAACAAAAGAAAACCTGCTATGACAAGACTTTTTGCAAAGAAAAAGATATATCAAGGATAGAGGCAGGAGCACAAAATCAAAGATAAAGATAACATACTTGATAAAATGCTCTGAGATGGTCCCCGACCCGATCCTTCCAAAAAATCCCCAGATGCTTGTCATGGACACAAAGATGGAAGCATCATTGTACCCCATCGCAACACCCATTTGGCCTAGATTGTTCATTACCGCAAGCCCAGTGCCGACGCCGCAAAGAAATGAAACAAACAGGACCCAGAAGTCGGCTGTCATTACAGCCTCAACAATTGTGTGATCCTCTCCTATCTCAGGCCTCTGCTTCACCTTCTCCAGCTTAACTACTGGCTCAGCCACTGCTGCTGCTGCCGCTACTGGCTCAGCAATATATTGGTTGATCAGCAGTGGTGCCTCCACATCTAATTCTGTTTTTTTCTTCTTTCCTATTCTCAAAAAATATATATACATTACTAGTAATCCTGGATCATACAAAAGAGACCTCCATATTGATATTCAATAATACACATGCGGATTACAATCGATACCTGTGATAGCTACGTAAATTGGGACAGTGGCTGGTGAGAGAAGAAACATGAACAGCACTGCAACAAAAATCTTAGAAACATATTTATTACTGCTCAAGCCAGTAAGATCAAACCCAAGTAGGTAGATTGCAATGCCAACAGCCAAGGAGTTTATGGCTGTGAAGCACCTGCCATCAATTTTCTCAGACTCTTTGTCTTGCGCATCTACTAACGCCTTTGGTGTTTCACGAAGAAAGAGCATCGCTATACCACAGACAACAGCTGGCACAATGGAGAGCATCAACAGGAAGGAGGCTGGATCATCTGCAAAAAGTGCTGAGCAGATGTCAGTGAAGATGGCAGTGCTGAGACCCACATAGCCCTTCAATACGCCTGACACTGGCCCACGGTTGCGTCGAAAATTGCGCATGCACGTCACTAGCACGGCTGTGTTCATCCACGTTGTGCTGTTCCCTCCCAGGCACAATACCACACACATCTGCCATGCAGAATGGTGCCGATATGAAGTATCAGTTCACACAATGGTAAAATTATATTTAAATTTCTATTTGGGTCTAAATTTCATGAAATTCTATAGAAATCTAGCTTTAAATCCATTCATAAAATTGTATGGTGTTGGCGTGATTGCTGACTAATGTAAATTATGACAAAACTGCACAGGTAATGGTGAGGTTGTCAGGCAAGGAACTGTAATTCAATAGTTTGGGTCGGCTTACTAATATCTTTTTATTAATATATTCTCCTATGGAGTCAATTCAAATGGTACGCTAAAAAATTATTGTTCTAACCATACACGTAACCTTGGTTTGTACCAAGAAAACATGAAAAATAAAATGCTCTAGTACTCTTGGTTGAACCGCAAGAAACGATAAGAAACGCTTCAAAGCATTGTTTGTACTTAATACGCACGCGATCGTACCACTAGAGTAATTAATTAACTCATGAGGTAGCGTTCATGTTCAACCGAAAATAATCCTAACATACATTGGGTAAAATCAGCGTGTAAAAAGTTGAATCAGGACCCATTGTCAAAATCAAGGTGCTAAAGAAAAAAATGCACAAAATGAAGTCGAATGTTCACAAAATAGCAACCATTGGACTCAAATGGCAATTACCAAGATCCTAAAATTTGCTCAATATATAGCGCCTTTCTGTTCAAACAACTCTCTCGCTAAGACACTAACTAGAAAATTATCATTTCTATCTTCAATTACTTGGATGGCTATCAACATTACATTGCTACTAGAGCCAGTGTAATTAATTACCTGCCAATAGGGAAGGGGCTTGATGGTCTTGCTGACGACAAGCCATTGTGTGCCGTAGCCGATGAACCCCTCGACGGAGCCAAGTAGGAGAATGGCCGGCGTGGGGAGCTTATCAGAAGCGAGGCCAGCGAGCAACCCGAAGGCCTTGCCGATGTCCTTGGCCACAGAGAGGCTGTTCAATTGCAGCTGCGTAAGCCCCATGAGCGTCTTAAGCGCGTCGGAGTAGTTGGAGAAGGTGTAGTTGTTGCCTGAGATGCACTGTACCCATACAGCCGTTATAAAACCCAGCCACCTGCCCCAATTCGTACCCGCTATGCCTTGTAGTGCGTCCATGGAGATTGTTTCTTTGTTTTGATCGGTTGTTTGTTTGTTGGGGTTTTTGAAGAGAGGTTTTGGGAAGAGGGGGGAAAGAGCGAGAATGGTTGTTGTGGCCTTTTGAAGAGAAAAGAGCGGTACTTGTATTTATAGAGAAAGAGCATCAGGCATTCAGGCCTGTTGTTTTATGGGCAGTTGGGCACTGGTCACTTTGTCAGTATTATCTTTTTATTTATTTTCCAAGTCTCGCCTTGTGCCAGTATGTTATTTCATTCGGGGAATGAAACTTTTGTGGTGGGGTCGGGGACTGATTTGACATCGAAATAGAGATAATTCCTGTATTTGACTATTTGGTAATGTAAATCACAGCATGCGGAAGTAATTACAGAGGAGATTAATTTGGAGATGAATTCTTTTCTTCTTTTTTATTTTTATGTTGAGTGGTGACAAATTTCGCCGGAAGGATGCGCAGAGGAATCGGTATCCTACGGAGTCCGTAGGTGCAGTTTTTTATTTTGATCATTCCGATTAAAAATTAACGTTTATGATTTATTAATAATAAATAATATTATATATTAAAATTTATATTTAAATTTTATTATAATCGTAAAAATTAAAATGAACCGTTTAAATTTTTATAGAGATCAAAATTTGCTCCAAAGAGGCTGGCTGTCCAGAGAGGAAAAGGTAAAGTCAATAAAGAGACGAGTTGGAAAAGGTGCGCACTGGGTAAACAGAGAGCAGCTCGTAGGAATATGCCAGGATGCTTTTATAAACGGGAGCTGGAAGGATTTACGCAGGGATTAAAAAATAGTAGATTAATAGTAATAGTAAAGGAAGGCAAAAGAGTACAGGTGGAGGCTTAAGGTTTTGTGAAGTAAAATCAAGTGCAAGGCAAGGTACTGGAGTCCATAGAAATAAGATTTGCAAATAATTTATTTTTCATTCATAACTTGATATTTCATGAATAATTCATCAGTTTAATATATAATGTGTTTTTTGGTAAAAAAAATATTTTATTTGTGAATTATTTGATAAAAAAACATATTATATATTATTTTATATAAAATATATAGTTTTTAATATTTTTTTAATATTTTATCATTATAATATATATTTTATTTATATTATATAAAATAAACTATTTTCGAATTATATCCGTATTATATTTGAACGTCAAATTTTTAATCTCACCGAACATTTTTCGAATCACAACTTATTATTATGCTTCAGCCTTGAGGTGTGTTGCCACTTGCCTTGACAACACGGTGTTGACACGGTTTCGGTCTCTCAGACGTCGGCAAGCATGCATCAATGAATAAAATTAAAACACATCCTTTTTGTTTGTACGGATATCATGTCTGTAACACCTTAACAGGCTATGAGACTTCTACATCAGCCGCCCCACCGTAGCTGTCGATGATATTTTAACAATATTATATTTGATAAGAAGTATGTTTATAAAAATTTTATTTCATTAACTATGTAGGTTTGTGTACAGGTAAAAAAAATCATTAACCTGCACCCATCGAATAAGGATATAGATAAAAGTTATTTTATATCCATTATCTTATAGTATAAATAATATATATCATAATTTATAATTATGTATTCAATTGAGTGAGGTTATAACTTATGATGAGATTAATTTATACAAAATTTTAATTTATATTCTTCCATAGATGATAAAACAAATAATTATAATATATACATATATTGTATTTCACCATGTATATGTAGTGTTTAAAGTAATATATTTTTTCCCAAAAAATAGTATATACTTATTTATATATTATACTTTTTTAGTTAAATTATTAAATTATTAATGATTAGTTAATCATCCATTATTTTTCATTATCTGTTAATTTTTATGGATAAGAATAAAGTACAATTAAAATAAAATGAAACTAGTAAAGATGGGGCATGAGTAAAAATAATATTTTTTAATAAAAATGAGAGTCTTATTTATTTATTTTTTTAATTGTTCATAAAATATTTCATTTAAATTTCGAACCTATAAAACTAATATTAAATAAGTATGGATATGTTCTATATCCATCCACATCCCTAACTTGTACTGCGAGTATAACGACAAAGGAAGGCATATAGTTAGGCCAAAAGTTAATAGTGATAACTTGATGATCTATATCAAAATGCTTTAATATTAAATTGGATCATTGATGCCATCGGAGCTACTGTGTCCGTGGATAGCGCTGTGGTGGCATAATCTCTCATTCGTAGTGACTAGGGAACGAATTACAACGGCGGCTGAGCCGGAACTTAAATCGGGGAAGGGTGCGTTTGGTATTAACTATGGGAAGGGATCACTTGACAATGGTTATCTTAATAATTTGACAATAAATTTTTAAATAAATAAAAAAATAGAATTTTTTTTATGAATATATTCTTCTACTTATAGATTGATGGTGATTCAAATCATATAATTTTATTATCGTTTGATAGCCTATTAAACACCGTCAAATTATAATTTTTACAAATTATGTAAAATTTTGATAGTCATTGATGGAATATAAAACGATAATGAAATTACATGAAATTTTAATCACCATAAATCTATAAGTAGAAAAATATATCCATAAGGTTTTTTTATTTTTAAGATTTTTTTAGTATTTATTTAAAAATTCATTGTCAAGATTGTCAAAATAACCCATTATTAAGTTATCCCCACCCATTAACTATTATGTACCTATGGCTTTGTAATAAGAAAATCAAATTATTAATCAACATAATTTTGAGTACGACACTTTAATTTGCTTTTAGTTATATATGACACTATGCCGTGTAGGTATGACCATAGTAACAAGATTCATGAGTTATTCGTGAATAATTCGTTTTTCATTTATAGCCGGATGTTTCATGAACAATTTGTCAGTTTAATATACAGTACGTTTTTTTGGTCAAAAAAATATTTTATTCATGAATTATTCGGCAAAAAATATATTATATATTATTTTATATAGAATTTTATAGTTTTTAATATTTTATCATTATAATATATATTATTTATATTATATGAAACGGACTATTCCCGAAGTATATCCGTATTATACCCGAACGTCAAATTTTTAACATCGCCGAACGTTTTCCGAATCACGAACTTGTTAATATGGATCTACAATAGAAAATATCTAGCAGGTAGGGAGGGACTTTGATGAAAGAAGTATTGACTGGTTGGTTCGAGAATTCAATTTGGTCAATAAAAAAATTCTGAGTACGTCAGTTTGTGATTAGAACTAAGATTTTGCTACTTTAAATTATCATTTGTAGCTTTGTAGGAGCAGGGGCGGATGTAAAGGTTCTCAGGAGGGTCAACTGACTTTATTTGGATTTTAAAAAAATAATATTTTTAGGTTAAAATTTTATTAATCTGACCTTCTCGGATTAAATTTTTGATCCCCTTGAATTGTCTGATTATTTTTCATTGAGAAAAAAATATTTAATATCGTGGATAATGAAAGAATTATACAAAAGTTTTAAAATATGAAGTTTCATAGAGAAAATTTTTCTTCATCGCTATGATTATTTATTATTTTGAGTTTTATTATTATTTATTTTTAATATATAAAAAAAATATTATTTTAATAATAATATTTAATATCCGATTAGTTAATAAATTTAAATCTAATAAATTATTAAATTCGATTACTGATCCTGTTCAAAATCTGTGTAGGAGTATGACGTTGATCCTTGATACAGTGTTTCACGTCGTTATTTTCTAATCTTTTATGTCGTTCCATTACTGGACCCCGTTCAACATAGGATATGTACTCACAGAGACCCCAAAAAAAAGGTATCATTATATTATATATTTCGTGGTTTTGTATGCAAATGTAATTACAAAAGATCCATTATTACGATCTTTTATCATGATGCAATTCGAGCTCATTATTACGTATAAATTAATTGTATGTTTCCCAGAGTTTATACGGCTTAGAATCGATATTTGTAAATATATTATTAACGTATATGAATATTCACAAAAATGTTTTATTTAGGACTTGTTCGGTGTTTTACTGTGCGCGTGAGAAAGACAAATTAAGTCTAAACTGATTATTTTTTATCACCCATTCAAGTCAATTTCTCTTCCTTGCCCGTTCCCTCTCTGCTTCCGAATAGACTCTTACAGTGAAAAGTTGCAGTTATTGAATTATTGCAGATTTTTTTTTATTTTAGTAAATAAAATAAATAAATATAGTAAATTGGCCACCTCAAACTCGGGTCTGATTTTTTTTTTTACACAGAAACAAAAAAAATTGGATCCGAGTTTCAAACTCGGGTCCGAGTAATTTTTTTTTTACGTTTTTAATATTATTAAGTTAGTTAGTTATTATGTTATATGAAATTAATTATATTATGTAAATGATTATTATGTGATATGAAATTATATTGGATAAATGATTATTATGTTATATAAAAATTATTATTATTTTTCTATTGTTAATGATTTAAAAATTGTTATGGTAATGTAAAAAAATAATATAAAGTCGATATAAAGAACCAGTCGATGTAAAAATATATATAAGAACAGTCTAAAAAAGTTAATACAAACAAAAATCTAAAAAAAATACATCAACGCCTACGAAACATCCTCCGAATGAGAGACGGACTATACGTGTCTCTCGGCCGAATTTCACGGCAAGGACACTCGTGTCTTGCGTCCGTCCGTCCGGCGGCGAGGACGCTCGTGTCTTGCGTCCGGCGGTTCCAAGCATGAATTACGCCAGATAAAACTTTTGATGGGTGATTTAGCTCATCCACATATTTTCACTTCGATGCTTGCTTCTGTAGGTTAATATTTAATTTTTTTAATTTTTAACTTGTGTGTATTTTTAATTTAACTGATTTTTGATAATTTAATTCATGTTAATATGTGTAATTTACTCGTGCAGGTCTTCCGACGGATCCTGAGGACATCGATATCTCTGCCGATGACCGTCCGATCACCGGCACACCTGACCCGGGGCCGGAGCCGATGACTGATGAGTTTGACTTTTTTCAGAGAGATTTCATGTCGTACTCTTAGCTCATGAGTGAGATGAGCCTCGATCTGGGTGCTGGGACGGACGGACGCAAGACACGAGCGTCCTCGCCGTGAAATTTGGCCGAGAGACACGTATAGTCCGTCTCTCATTCGGAGGATGTTTCGTAGGCGTTGATGTATTTTTTTAGACTGTTGTTTGTATCGACTTTTTTAGACTGTTTATATATATATTTTTACATCGATTGTTCTTTATATCGACTTTATATCAATTTTTTACATTACCATAACAATTTTTAAATCATTAACAACAGAAAAATAATAATAATTTTTATATAACATAATAGTCATTTATCCAATATAATTTCATATCACATAATAATCATTTACATAACATAATTAATTTCATATAATATAATAACTAACTAACTTATAATATTGAAAACGTAAAAAAAAAATTTACCCGGACCCGAGTTTGAAACTCGGGTCCATTTTTTTTTCGTTTCTGTAAAAAAAAAAAAAAAATCGGACCCGAGTTTCAAACTCGGATCTGACTATAAACGCAAAAGTGAGGAGAGGGGTGACCAATTTGCTATATTTATTTATTTTATTTACTAAAATAAAAAAAATCTGGAATTATTGTGGCTGCCAATCTTTCAAATCGGTGCAGAAGGAATGAACAATTGAACATGTATGTTTTATCCAGTCGGTGAACCATTATGCGTATTGTAATTTTGGTCAAAGTTCGTCTGTTTATGCTTAATCAATTAATTTCACAACTGACCGCTTTCACACTGCTTAACACAGGAATCCTCTTCAACTTTTAGTTGGAAAGAACTATCCAACTAGGATCGTAAACAGATAGTAAAATATTATATTTTATGTGTAATTCAATCTGAAAAAAATAAAAATATTTAATTTATATCTATATTTAAAACCTTCAACTGATAAAAATATGATTTAGCAACATATATATATATGTATTTGATCGTTTAGTTATTATTCATTATTATCCGATTCAAAGATATCTTATATTAAATGGATACATATTTATTTTTATTATATATTTTTTATTAGATTATTAGCGTGCATTATAAATATAATTTATTTTATATCCAATTTGAGTTAATGGTATCATATTTTTTTATTAATTCATTGATACATTTGAACCACTAATATAATAATAATTAGTGTTAATTTTTATAATTAATATTTAATTTTTATAATTAATGATCTATAAAAAATAATATATAATTATTTTCTAATTACACATAATATTTTTATTTAATATCCAAAATATATCCATATTTATATTTATATCCGTCCGATATCTAAATCTGTATCCGGATATCCATCGAATATTTTATTTATATCCGTATCCGGACTATCCATATCTGAAAAATTATAATGCAAATACGATAAAGCCATATTTCTCATCCATATCTTATCCGTTTACAACCCTAGATCCAATGGTCTTAAATCAAGTGTACACTAAAAATAGAGCCGGCTAGTAGCTGTTTAATTAGTGACAACTTATGAATTAATCGATCGGAAGAGTACTTATTTGCGCTGTTCAATTTTCATTACAATAATTAAAAATTTTAAATGCATCTGTTTCATGCTAATAACTATCTTGGCATAAATTCAAATCATCAAATGTTTGTATTTCTGCTATTTCAATTTTGCTATCGTGACAAAAGAAATAATTTTAGAATTAACAAAAACAGAGTAATGCATTACCATTAATTGCAAGAACGAAGATGTGCATCAGTGTATGTCACTTGTAAATTAATTGCGAGAGTTTATGCAATATTTTCTGACAAATTATTAATTTAACAAAATTTATAAATTAGCGAGTATTTTAAACTCGTGCAGTGTACATTAATATTTGTATAACTTATAAGTGATATATATTAATATTTGAAATTCCTTTTGCGGTGCAAAGAGGAAGAGAGAGGTTTCTAAACAAGTCTTAAAAGTTAACAAGACAAAGAACGGAGCATAAGATTCCTAAAACCAAATTTTAAATATAGTTGTACTTTACCAAATCCCATGATTAGCTTAGCTAGCCGAAACAAAATTGACCATTACGAAGTCCATTTTCAATTATACATTGATTCAAGCAACATGTGTGCTGCACTCAGATTCTCTATGTATAATTTTAATTTATTCAGTCTTCGCTAGGTTGTTCTGAACTGAGCCATCCTGTATCTTGCCATTTTCACACCAATTAACTTATTTAGTCATGTCAATCTCTTTTCGATAATCCCACTGAATATATTAATTATACATGTCAACACAAAGTTGTTCATATTATATATATAAGCGAAACTGTCAAGTGTGCTCAAAAGGACAAAAGCAACTTTTATTTGTTTGCACGATAATTAATTAAGGATTAATTGACCTAACTACAATTTGCATGTAGGTCCTCCAAAGACGCTTTACCAACGGGTCCTTGCATAAAGCATGAAAGAAGCGGGAGAAGTACTTGAGGAAACTTTTCTTCGGGTGGCAATCGGCCAGATCAAGTCGATATAGGTTCGGATGGGTCACATTGAATTCGGAGGAGTTAGATCGGATCAATTTAATTTAAAAAAATATAAATTGATCGGTCAAATCGGATCAATTTATATATTAATTTTTTTTAGATTTTAAATTAATTTTGATTAGTTGCAGATTATTTGATTTTAGATCGGATCAGATTAGATCAAATTAAAATCAATTTGACTTTTTCTAAAAGTCAGATTGAATCATATTCAAATCCAAATAAATCGGACGAATCTCGCCTGATTTTGGTCCCAATTGTCTTCTCAATTCGATTTTGTTTTGGAACCGTCAAGAGAATAAATGCCTCTCAAGTCTCAACCAACTGTGTCGCCGTGAGATACAGCTCTCTTGCGAAATATCTTCTTAGGATAGAGGGACCGGACAAATTTAGGATGACCTTTGCGGCTGTGCTTTTTTACACGTTATATATTATTAAATTTAATTATAAGCTTCCCACATCTCTTTCAACATTCATTTGATTTTTTTTTCTTTTTTGAACGCCGAAGGTGAAATTTATTTCATTAATAATAAAAACTATAAGTTAACTCTTAAATTAAATTGTATAAATTTAGAGCGTATCTTTTTCACTTAAAGGACATCAACATTGATAATAACTACTATGATAAAAATCAAAAACAAAATGTCGGTGTGTAAATATTCTATTGTAGAAGAGTATGAATGAATGTTTGTAGCCACTAGCCATTAAAATCGAAATAGTTGTCTTTTCTTATTTCTTCCATTAAAATCAGAAACTGTTCACAGGCGCTAAGCAACATACAAAACGATTGAAGCATACTTCCATCAATTACTAAACATACTTTCTAGTCATTAGGTCTAAACTAAATTTAAAGTAAACTAATTTAAAGTTCTTAAGCCTTCTCTTCAATCTCAGCCAACACAGCATTCTTACCACTAAATTATCAAAATTAACTAAAATAAAATAAAAAAAGTAGAGGCATAGCGAAAGACTAATTAGTTTTCAACAACTAAATTAACTATGTTTAACAGTTTGAGGATTAATTTGTTCAAATTCTTCTCCAGACTCATCCTCTACTTCTGCCTTAATTTGTATTAGTGTTAAATTTGCTTCTAAAATCTGCATAGGCAAATAATTAGTATCAGGGGGTAATTATATAAATATTATCAATACTACTATTACCTTTTATTTGGCTCCAATATCTGACTAAATTAATCTGTTAATCTAAAAAATATCATTATAACTATTATTTTTATGGTTCAAATCTAATGATCATTATAAATTTGAACAGTTTTTATACAGTACTTAGCTGGACCGTCTCCTGCTCTCCTTCGGTCCCACCAGCTTTCAGGCGACAAAAGGGGAGATGCTGACATCAAGGCTTATCCATTGAAGCGCAACTTTAATTCCTAGAAAGAGAACTGCGGAGAATTCAGTGATTTAAGTGACAAGCTTAATCCACCAGTAATGAATTGCCACCTAATTGAAGTTTGAACCATCAGACGTCATGGCCAGAGTAGAGGAAATTAGAAAGGCTCAGCGTGAAAACACCGCAATTGTAGAGGATCATCCACTCTCTTCGTCTCGGAATTCTTCAAACGACAGACTCGTCTCGGAAATTGAAGAAAATTTCAAGAAGATCATCCATTCCCTTCGACAAGTCACATCTTCACATATCTCGAGCAGCGCTCCATTAAGTTCCGACTCAGATCAAATCGGATTTTCAAGAAAAGTCCAAGATAAACCGGGAGCGTACTCAACCCTGACCCGTAACGTCCGATTCATTGCGGATAAAATTGTGGAGCCTTTCACGAAACTACACAATTCCTCAGCCCATATCATCGCTACACACTCCAATCCACACCCCATATCTGCATCTGTGACCGCTCCATCAAATCCTCCGTTGTACAAGGCATCGAGACCCCCGCCGCTTCGTAAACCACCATTCCGCCCTAAAACATTTCTTTCTTCCTCAGCTCGCAAAATAACACAAATCCGAGAAGATAGAAAGAAAGGAGTTATTACTTGCTATAGATGTGGCGAGAAAAATCATTCCTCGAGAGACTGTCGTAACGCTATTGTTTGCTTTGAGTGTGGGCGATTGGGGCATCGTTCACGCCAGTGCTCTATCACCAAAACCCTAATACCAGTTAACACACATTTCCCCTCCAAACACACTCTCTCCATGGCTGCGAAAACCTCTGATACATTCTCAGTATTGGAACTAAAATCGACTGATACAAACAAAGCCTTCCAAGAAACCATTAGTAGAAGCATTGTTGTCTTTGATGAAAAGAGGGTAGGGGCCCTATATATTCAGCACATCTCGAAAAACGTTTCCCAATACCAAACTTCCGCTGGATAGCTAGATCCATCCCAAATGACAGGTATCTCATAGATCCTCCTAATCCTGTATGGAGAGCAACCACAATAGAATTTGGTGATCTAGATCTAGGTGAAATCCGTTTTAAGGTCGAAGCATACAATACCCGTAAACATGATTATCAAGGACACCCTCCAACCCCTTTTGGATCAAGATCCGTGGGTTACCCTTTCGTCTTTTCAAACCCGAAGAATTCCAGAAAATAGCTCAAGATCTCGGTGGAGGTACACTTCTTGATATTGACCCCCGGTCAAGTTATCATTTAGATTTCAATTACGTTCGCCTCAAAATAGGAGTTTGTGATAAGGAAATCATACCAGAATTTAGGAAGGTTAAATTCACAGATGAGAATGGTATGGTCTCTTTTCACATCTTAAAATTTGAGATTGAGGAGGATTTGGATGAGTTATATGAAAATCACAACGGTGCAGGACACGACAATGATAATAAGAGGAAGTCTTTTGGCAACAGAAAGACAGTTTAGACCCCCTTTCCACGGTGACCAATCCCAAGATTCTCAACAAAACCGACCAAGTAAGAAAGGAAGAATGGAACATGATGTCAACAACAACCAAAACCGGTATAATGCCAACAAAGAACCAATTTACCGAATCAAGAACCACAAAATGAAATAATAGACATTGAGGATCTCCTTACTCATCTCCAAAACTTGTCCCCAAATCCCAATCCCCATCACACGACCTACTTGAAATTTCATCTTTCCAAAACCTAGCTATAGTTAACTATTCTCCTACCCACAACACTCCCTTACAAAACCCAACCGAGATAGAAGAGGGACGATGAAAGCACCAAATTGTAACATCCCGGGAGATCTTAAATGTTCAACCACTGAATCAAGCTTTAGCTCCACCACCACTGACGAGACAAAGCATCAGACTGAAGGGTAAGAAGCCAGTACAATATATCACTGGCACGCCAGTCCCAACCCCTCTCCAAAACAGGATCCCTATATTAAGGGCAGGTATCAATTCACTTATAAATGATTTTCCTTATCCCCATTATACAGACACTGAAATAGTAGATCTTTTTGTTAATTGTGGTTTTTCATTAGGAACTAATGATAAAATTAGATTAAAAGTAGTTCAACATTTTAGATCTTTAACAAAACAGAATTTGACTATAGTTCTACATGGTATATTAGATAAATTAAGTGCTAATAATAATTTGAATGCAATTGACTTAAGTGAAGAATTATTACCACTTGGTTCATTATTAGATATAAAATGAATATTCTTAGCTGGAATATCAGAGGTTTAGGAAAAGCATCTAGAAGAAGACTAGTTAAAGACATTTTAGTAGATCATTCAGTTGATTTGGTTAGTTTACAAGAAACTAAAAAAGAAAAATTCAAAGATAAAACATTAAGATCCTTAAGTCATAGATTAACTAAATGGATAATCCTCCCTTCTATAGGTAGATCAGGAGGGATTTTAGTTGGAATAAATGAAGATAAATTAGAAATAATTAATCAATGTTTATTAACTTTTTCAATTACACTTATTTTTAAAAATAAAAACTCAGGATATGTATGGATGTTTAGTACAATTTATGGTCCTACTATCAATAGTCAACGAAACATATTCTGGCAAGAATTATCATTTATTAGAGGTATATCCAATCTCCCCTGGTTAATAGGAGGAGATTTTAATGTAGTCAGATATAGTTCAGAAAAAAAAGGTAGATCATTTAATCATTCTATTAGTAATAAATTCAATTCTTTTATTAACACACATCAATTAATTGATTTAAAAATGACAGATAGGAAATTTACCTGGTCCAACTTAAGAAAATTACCATCTTTTGCATGTTTGGATAGATTTCTTTGTACCACAAACTGGGAGCATGAATTTCCATATTATATTAGTAAATCTTTACCAAGGTACCAGTCAGATCATAATGCAATTATATTAATCACTAATCCTTTAGTACAAATGCAGCATAACAAATCTATAAAATTTGATCCAACTTGGATCTCCCAAGAAGGATTTAGTGAACTTTTAATCTCTTGGTGGCATTCACACTCACTTGACATAAATAATTTAGGTCATAGTTGGAAAACTAAGTTGCAAATAATCAGAAGGAAATTTAGAGGTTGGAATATTAACCATAGAGGAAAATTAAAAAAGGAAAAATTAAAAATTTTAAATTTGATAAACAATTTTGAATTAACACAAGAAGATAGAGACCTTGATGAATTAGAATTTCAAACATGGGAAGATTTAAAACTTAAATTAGATAATATATATAATGATGAAGAAACTTACTGGCACCAAAGAACTTCCCTGCACTGGTTACTAGAAGGAGACAATAATACAAATTTTTTTCACACATTAGTAAATCATAGAAAAAGAAAAAACCTAATCTTTTCATTAGAAATAAATAATATCACTTCATTTGATCAAATAGCAATAAGAGCACACATATTAACCTATTATAAGACTTTACTAGGTTCAACTGATACTAGACTCATTACACTAAATCCAGAATTATGGTTAGAAAGTGAAAGGATCTCTCCTTTAACTAAGTCATTATTGGAACAACCTATAACTTTGGAGGAAATTAAAAAAGTTATTTTTGAAGCTAATGGTAGGAAAGCACCTGGACCTGATGGTCTACCTTTCTCCTTTTATCAAACTTTTTGGGACACAATTAAAACTGATTTATTTCATATAATTAAAGCATTTGAAAATCATTCACTAGATTTGTCAAAAATTAA
This sequence comes from Schoenoplectus tabernaemontani, assembly GCA_037127355.1. Taxonomy (NCBI): domain Eukaryota; kingdom Viridiplantae; phylum Streptophyta; class Magnoliopsida; order Poales; family Cyperaceae; genus Schoenoplectus; species Schoenoplectus tabernaemontani. The sequence goes on from CM073747.1 coordinate 10,444,635, forward strand.
CCACACAATAATTACTCTTATCCCAAAAACTTCTGATGCTAATACTATACAACAATATAGACCAATCAGTTTAATTAATTGTAGTTGCAAGGTTATTTCCAAGTTATTAGCTAATAGATTATCACCAATAATGGACCAGCTTATAGATCATTCTCAAACAGCATTTATTAAGGGAAGAAGTATTTTTGACAATATCATTAGTGCACAAGAAATACTGTTCCAAGTAAGGAAAAATAAAACAAAAGGTATACTTTTTAAAATTGATTTTGAGAAAGCTTTTGACAAAGTTAATTGGGATTTTTTAAATGAAGCTCTTAGAGCTAGGGGTTTTGGGAATAAATGGATAAAATGGATTAATGATTTATTAACAAGCAATCAAACATGCATTAATATTAATGGTACTCCTACACCATATTTTAAATGCAAGAAAGGATTAAAACAAGGTGATCCTTTATCTCCTTTTTTATTTAACATTGTAGTTGATACTTTAACTAAAATACTATTCAAAGGGAAAGAATCAGGATATCTAGAAGGATTAGGCAAGTTTAATGGAAGTAGTATTATTAATCTAAATTTTGCGATGACACACTAATCTTTTTAAAGGCGAGATATTAAAATGATAGATGCACTTAAACTTTTATTACAAGGATTTGAGAATATGTCGGGATTGAAAATAAACTTTACAAAGAGTGAGTTAATTCCATTAAATATTTCTACTCAAGAGGGACAAGACAATATGCAAATATTCTAGGTTGTAAAGTAGGTAGATTACCATTAACATATCTAGGAACACCTCTGCATTGGAAAAAGTTAAAAATTCATGATTGGGATTTCTTAATCAACAAAGTTGACAAACAATTATCTCATTTGGAAAGGTAAACTTCTCTCCTTAGGAGGAAGACTTACACTTATAAAATCTGTCTTAGGAGCAATTCCAATTTATTGGATGTCCATATTTAGAATTCCGATTAAAATCGGGACAAGACTTGAACAATTGAGTAAAAGATTTCTTTGGTTTGGTGGTAGTACATTTAGAAAAAAAGGATATTGTTTAGTCTCATGGAAAACCATCTGTACTAGTAAAAATCAAGGTGGATTAGGTATATTAAATCTTAAAACTATGAATAAAGCACTTCTTTGTAAATGACTTTGGAGATTTCATAATACAACTGAAGAAGGTTTATGGAAACAAATAATTCGGGCAAGATATAATAGTAGAAGATCCTTAAACAATGTTTCAACATTTTGGAAAGAGGTTAATAAGGAATTACATATATTTAACATTAGTATTAATAAACATGTTGGTAATGGTAATAATACATTATTCGGGAAGATAGATGGTTAAATGAATGTTCTTTAAGAACACAATACCCTTTACTATATGATTTATCAGTTAATAAAGATATAAATGTAGCTTATGTGATAGGAACCAATAGATTTTATCTCTCTTTTATAAGAACTCTAAATTCTACTCTTAATGCTCGACTTCATAATTTATATCAAACACTTTCCAATTTAATATTAACTCAAAATCAGGATCAAATAATCTGGAGATGGAACTCCAATGGGTATTTTTCAACTAAATCATGTTATGAATGGTTAGAATATAGAGGAGTAAATGATTTTCCTTATAAACGGACATGGGCGACTAAATTACCACTAAAAATTAAAATTTTCCTCTGGTTGGTACAAAAGAATAGGATTTTAACTAAAGATAATTTGTTGAAAAGAGGATGGATTGGTAACACAGGATGTATCTTACGTAATAATACTTGAATCGGTAGAACATCTTTTTATACACTTTGTCTCTGTTGCTTCCTCTATGGAATTGGATATCACATCATAATAATTTTAGATTTTATGATCACTGTACCTCAATTAAAGAATTATGGGAAATTGATTACTGTATTCCCTTTAAAGATAGTAATTTATGTGAATTATTAAGGGGAGCTGTATTATGGGTAATTTGGAATGAAAGAAATCGAATGACCTTTGATGGAGGTAATTCCAAAAGTTTGAGAACTTTGGGTGGTATGATAATATCTTTAATTAGATTCTGGAGTCAAATTAGTTATAAAGAAAATTTAGATATTATTTATAAAATTATCCCTCACAATGTCAATTTATTGCCATTGCATCTCAATCAAGACACTTTAAATATAATGTTAATAGAGGAAGAGGATGGGTTTGGAAGAGAATGATTTAACTAAATTCTGCCCCTCTCCTCTTTGGTTACGACTTATTCGGATGTTATGTTTCTTTTGTGTTTTATTTTGTGCGACAGGGTATGAAAAGCTGGAAATTAAACGTAACATCCGTTTAAGTTTGAGGAGAAGGTTACTTAGCATTAAATTCTATAAGTAGATTTTTAAAATGTTTTGGTCAGTGATGCAAGTTTTTTAGAAACTGATACTTTAGTTTTACTTCTGGCAGTTTTTGTAATAATTGTTTAGACATTTCGTTTACACTTCTATCTTGACCTTAGAGTACCAGGGTGTGGTACTCAATCAAACTTTCGTTTCGCTTATGAAACAGGTGGTTTAACCACTTTATCAAAAAAAAAAAAAAGAGAACTGCGTTGAAAACCTTTCACAGTTTGAAAGAGAAACAAAGGGCTGCACCTGCACGCCTATTTGACTGTTGTGTTTGGATCAAGCATTTTCCTTTTCCTTTTTTTTTTTTTTCCATTTGATGAATTAGTTGAGACCAATTTGATCAACCATCTCAACTCCAAGGCACGCGGTCTCCAAATTTGCAGTTTCTAAATCCGACGGTGGGGTAGGCGGATCAAGATTAAAAAGTTGGAAATCTACATTTGAAACATTAATGTATTTTTAGGTTGAGAAAAGTTTCCTATCTCCGAGCCTCTATGCCCCGATTAATATCTCAACTCCTCCTAATTATTTTTAATCATTGCTAATCATTTGTTGTTCAACCCAACACATTTAATTTCCTTCAAAAATTTATTTCGTGACTTCTTTCTTTCCTCTCCTTCTTTCCCGATTTGGATTATTTCCTCCTCTTCTCTCTTGTATTTTCTCTCTTCTCCGTCAATCATGATCTCTTTTGCTTTTTCTCTTCTCCACCATTAGCAATCACTATTGTATTCCTCATTTTGTAATTGCAACATCATTGTAGATGACAATGATTTCAAATGCTTCAAAATTCACCTCCATCATCATCCCCAGTAGTTTCTCCTCTCAGTTGTTCATCCTCGTCTTCTCCGGCGTCTCCCTCCTCCTCGATGTCTTCAGCCTTGTCTATGTCTTTCAAGTCTTCCCCATGCCCTAAGTCAATAAAGACTATCACAATCCACTGACATGATCGAGCTGAGGATCCTCTGTGCACACATCTATCCAATTCTACGTTGTCGAGGCAACCATGAGACCAAAGATGATCGAAACATGTAGGAGCTCAGATTGGAGGGTTGGATCTGCATCTATTGACATGCCAGATACACATGGACTTGTGAGGTCAGTTGTTATGGACCTTTCTACTAGAATGTGCAATTATTTTGAAGAATTCATTGTTCGAACTGTGAAAATTTTTATGTTAACTTCTATAAAATTTGATGAGAGGAGGCACCTAGGGAAGGGGATCTCAAAAAACTCACACCTACATCTCCACTGGCTACTACCATGTTCAATCTCTATGCCTCTGTTTTTTCCTCATTAATTGTCTATAAGAGTTGTGGAGACATGACAACTGTTCGATCAAATGTCAAAATGAAATAAATGATCATAATTTTAAATGTACAACTATTAGTTTGATGTTGCAGATAGTTTCTTAATGTTATGTAATATGACTCATATGTATGATCAAATTATCCTATTTAAATTTTATTTATTTGGTACATACTCTTGAAAAGACTTGCACACATGACAATCCATGTCTTGTTCGTATATATAGGACCTTTGGTATAGAATAACTAATAACATGAAAAAAAAGTTTAGAATGCCGACATACAAACTGTATCAGTTGTATTTTTTTCTTTTTTTGTCCTATATATTATGATTTTATTCTTTAATTTAATTGATTGTTGGTTATTTATAGCAGATATTGATATAAAATAAATTTTAAAGTTGATAATGTGGTAAAAGTGATTTTTTTTTTGCTTTCAATATGCATGATTTGTTGATTGTTACATCATTTAATTTGATTGATCAGCCTGCTTACAATTAACTTATTATCTTAAATTTTTGTACTTCAATCATGGTTTCATATTTCATATATCATGCAATTTGGTTAATATGTATTAAGATTTAGATGTTTGTATATTAAAACTTAAATATCTAAGTATTAAGACGTATATTACATATATGTTTATTGTGTTTGTTTACTGAAACTAACACTGCATGTATTAAGATTTAACCATACATGTATTAAGACTTAAAACCCTACTTGACACATTATCTGCATATGTATTAAGCTTAGAATGATATGTATTGGTCCTTTAAAAAATGACAATTAAGACTTAACATCATAGTTAATAAGTCTTTTATCTTTTTATCTGGTTATGTATTAAGATCTGGCTTATAAATTTTGAATTTATATTTTACAGCTATTTAAAGTTGAAGTTGAAGGAGTTGGTGTAAGTGAGAAAAGCTAAGACAAATAAATTTTAAGATTAAATTAGTAAATTTTTGTAAACCTCAATTAGCCCACTTCACAATAAAAGGCTATTTATGAGACCAAAACACAAGATAGTGGTTTGGTGAGTATATTTCTATATTTTAATTAAATATTAACAATTTAAATTCATATATAGTATAAAGTCCTTAATACTTGTTATATCAGTAATTGCATATGTTTCACACTTGATGTGTTAGATATTTAAATATAGATATAAAATATTAAAGTATTATGTTTAAATACTTGATTAATATAGCTAACACTAAATAAATTTATTTCTTTAGGGAATGAAGCTTAATGTAACTTCATTTGTATGGATGGATTGTTCAAAGCAAAATGATTTTAATGATTGCGCAATGGTTTGAATATTATTGGGGAATTAATTTTCTGAACTAATATTTTTTTATTTATTTAAAAATTTATAGGAGGACAAAAAAAGAGACTTATCCTAACAAATAAAATTCTAATTCCTAAAATAAATGATAAGTTTTAGGCTTCATATAAAATTTTACTTGGAGATTCTCATACTTATTTAGTATGAAGATTAATTACTTCTTACTATAAAGACTTGTTGGCCAATAGTATAAAGACTTATTAGTTATTAGTTTAAAGATTTAGTAGTTCTTATAATGAAGACTTGTTAATGAATGATATGATGAATTTTATTGTTTACTTTTGAATAATAATGTTTAATATCTATTTTGCTAGTAAGGTATTTTCTATTGTCACATTACAATATCACTGCATTAGAAGTAAAAATCATTATTTCTTTGAATGTGTCATGTAATATATTAAACTATTTAAATTGTTGAATATGAGATTAATTCATACTTCGAGATCTTGTTTGAAATAATTATAAGTCACGGGCCTATGATATTAAGATGTGTTATGGTAGATATTAAGATCTATTTTATCATAATTATTTTAAAAATAATGTCTTGTGTTACATACTTATTACATATTATAGGTAATATTATGACTTAATGATATAAGATATAAAGATATTTTTGCTATTTATTGAGATAATTTTTTTATTATTAGATAATGAAGTTTAGAAAAATACTAAATATAAATTTATCAATTATAAATTCTTAAGATATTAAGAATATCTGTATTAAAAAAATATTATGAAATTTTATATATTTTAAAGTTAAATATGACTTATATTAACCAATATTAAGGCTTTGATTGTTAAGTCTTAAGATAAAAAAATTAGGTATAAAGATTTGACACTAGGAGTGTTTGATAAATATTTTTAAATTATATATTATTCAAAACTAAAAATATGACTTCTGTTGATATGTATTAAGACATAAGATGAGTGATTTTAAGACACGAGATTTGTAATTTATGATATTGAGATTTTAGACTTGTTATTTATGAGATTGATAGTCAGACTTATAATTTGTGAGATTAGTTGTTTGGTGGTGACTTATAATTTTTGGTATTGAGAGTTGTATGTCATGTTTTTAAGACTTATTTATTATACTTTTACAAGTCTCACTAATCTGAGCCATTATAATCTGTATTAATACTACTAATTTGGGGTATTGGGACTTATAATTTATGATGAAATATGTAATATATATTTGTGGTATTGAGACTTCAAACTTATTATTTATGAGTTTAGTAGTGAGACTTATAATTTATGAGATTGACAGTTTGGTAGTGAGATTTATATTTTTTATTATTGAGACTTATAATTTGTGATATTAAGATTTTGTATATCATATTTTAAGACATTATAGTTTAGGTAAATTGACTTGTCCATATCCGAATGACCGCTCAAATACAAATTTCAAGTTCAAAATTATGACTTATAACATTGGATATTAAAATATCATTTTTTGCATGTTAAGACTTGAGATGTTAAAACTTAAAATGATAGATATTAAGATTTTATGTGATTAATATTAAGTCTTCGATTTCAATTATTTTTGAAGTCTTCATATTTAATAAATGCTCACATTACTGATTTTTTGTCTTCCATATGAAGAGTCACTATTGTTTAGTGAGCAGTTTGACTTCGTCAAGTGCTTGTTTTTATCTTTGTGTAAACACGTACATTGGATACTTATTGTTATTGGATACTTATTGTTATCGACTTAGACAAGGTAGAAATTAAATTGTAAAAGTGGATATTGAATCTCTGTTATTGCCTTGATCTTGAAGGAGCTCGATGCTTGCCTCATCCATCATGAGAAGAATATTACCTATCTGACAAGGCTCGATCAAATTAAGGTTGTTGCCTAGGTCTCCTAGACACTTTATCAACTATATTGACACTTTAAGTTCATATATTTATAACTTAAATTATAGCTATTAAAATTTCACATGCTAAATAATAATACTTAAGTACATGTATATTAAGACTTAATGTAAACACCGGAGCATTATTCGTAAACTTTGTCATATCTTTTTGAATATTATGATTTTATATTATTGATAATAAGATATTGTATAATAGATAAATAAATTTAAATAATTAACATTTGATGAAAATTTAGCATATAGTTAAGACATAAAATTATAAATATAATGACTTTTATATATCTGATTAGTTGTTGATATATGTAATTTTTATAGGTTTGATTCTTCAAACATGCAAATATGAACAATGCAGTAAAATTCAGCGGTTATATAGTGAGAAATTTAGATTGAAAGTTGTATATTACTTGAAAAAGAGAAATTTTTAGACGTGTCACTATTGATATTTACTGAATCTTAGATATAACGGTTGAATGTTGGATATAATGGTTTGCTTATTAAAGACATGTATAAATACTGAATGCTAGATGTAATTGTTGAATATTTTATATTTGATATTAAATTTTTTATGATGAATATAAAGATTTATCAATGATGATATTAAAATAGCTATACAGACAAATGAAAATAGATACACGGACAAAAAAAATCATTCAATAGATATTAAGACATATTTTAAAAACTATTAAGAGTAGAGTTACTAGTTAGTCATAGTTTATAAAGAGTTACAATATTTTTCTTGTTTTTGAGTGTGAATGATTTCTATATGGTATACTAATATTTATTTAAATGATTGATATATTAAGATATTTTATATTTGATATTAAGATTTTTTTTATAGTAGATAGAAATATTTGTAAGTGATGATACTTAGAGTCAAAGATTTTAAGTAATATTAACATTTCATATCGTTGATATTAAAAGTTTATTTATTACTTATGAATGATTGATTTATAATATTTATTTTTCTTTAAGAGATTTATGTATAAAGATTTAGGTATTAAAAAAATTTACTATTGAGACAAATAAAGATAGGTTTATTTACAACAAAAAAGACTTTGTTCAATAGATATTAAAATATGTTTTAACAACTATTAAGAGTAGAGCTATTAGATATAAAGACATTGCAATTTAGGGCGGACCATATTCCAGAACGTGAAACATATTCAACAACTATTTTAGCACGTGATCAACGTATTTCAGTTAAGATATATGACGAGATATTGAGGTTTAGGGTACAGTTATTAGATTCTTTTAGGTTAACTGATTATTTATTCTATGGCGGATTGGGAAAGAGCACGTGTGTTCTCCATATCATATTTTTATTTTTATGATTTTATCCGTTAATATTATTAAATAGTAACCTACACAGGACTCCATTCACCAATGCAATTAAAAACTACCCGTTTTATTTTATTATTTTTATATTTTATTCAATGCAATTAAAAACTTATTTATCAATTATTTTTTATATTTTTAATAATTAAATATTAATTAATTTATAATTAATTTTAATTAATGTATATATACTTTAATTAGTGTTAGTTTAAAAAATAAATCCCAAAAGCACGATTAAACTTGTAGGTTTGGTCAATCTTAATCTATACACGACTCATTTGTTCTCGGATTATTTCAAATCGGGTCAAATCAAATTTTGACAGCCGTAAATGAAACATTTAGCTTAAGAGGGTAGTATTGCTGACGAAAATGTTTTACGCCCATTCAATTTCTCATTATAATATTTTCATCAAATGTATATCCACGTGAGTTGTAAAATTTGAATACCTCACATAGTTGTTAACGACAGATAATATATTTGTTAAATAGAACACTATATTTTTTAAGATAGACATAATTGTTAAACGAAACATATTATTTTTTTATCACCCTTAAAAATTATCTAAATTTTTTATTTCATGTGCAGTGTAAAAATTGAACTACTGACATAATTATTAACGATGGTTATATACTTGTTAAATGATACGCCCATATTTATTAAACATAATACATAATTGCTAAATGTAAAGTTAAATATTTTTTTAACAAATATAAATTATATTTAATCTTTAAATAAATATTAACTCAATTTAATATATATGATAATTTTTGTATTTAATAATTATTTATTCTGTTTAACAAATATATATTTGTCAAACAAAAGTAAAGATGTGAAATAAACAATACATACCTGATAGATACTCGACCATTGTGAATGAATTGAACCCACTCCGTGCCTCATCTCAAAAATTACTTTTCATTCACAATAGTGTGAAGTATCTAGTTTCGGTGCCATTGTGAAATTCATTTAATAATTATGTAAGTCATTTAATTTTTACAATTATGTATGTTGTATTTAATAAACATAATGTTCTGATTAACAAATATATATCCGTTTTTAATAGTTATATCATATATTCAAATTGTACACCCTACATGAATGCACATGAGGTAAAAATATTATAACGTGATATGGGGCAGACTCCTCTTTCTTGCTGTTGTTGCTGAAACACCTTTCCTGCTTTCTTTTTGTATACTTATGAAGGACTTCATTAGAATTAGGTTGAGTTTGATGTATGAAATTAATGTGATTTTACAATGTCATTTGGCTTTGAATTTTCATTTGGTGGATTTATGTAAAGTGTTGGTCATAATAGCATGATTTAAATTTATCTGCCTGAAGAATAGCATATTGTTAACTTGTTGAATTTTATATATCCGTTAAATATTCTGTTATAAGAACGAGAGAATTTGAGAACAGATGCAAGAAAGTTAGCTGTGCCCAAAGTTGATATAATTTAGCTGTATCTTGCATCATCATCAACAGTATAAAGATTTGGAACATACGAAACAATCAAAATTTTAGAAGAATAATAAGAAAAAAAAAACATAGAAAATATAATCCAGAAGTAGCACCAATTCAGTGAGTAAAGGGCAGCCCTGGATACGCTGATGCATGGTGAGAACTTGGTGTGCTGCAACTGCCAGTGATTAGCCGCGGAGGATTATTTGTTGTAAAAGAAGAGAATTTCTTCTAGAGAATGAATTGAATAGTTATTATTAATTGAAAAGAAGTAATTAATATGCAATATTCACGAATTGAGTAAATAACTGTACACAAAACAACTCTTGTTTTTTATGTTCTTTTTTTCTCATCTGCTTCTACATTAGAGCTGATCGATGGAAGGTTTATAAATCCACAATAATCATATCTGATAGTATGTGCCCGATACTATATGGTGCTCCATTCGATGATAGATAGAGACTAGAGAGTAATGTTTTCTTTATTTATTTGGAGGATGTATAAATTAAGGTGGGTAACTAGCACACGATAAGAGACAGGAATGTCTTCAGAAATATTGTTGTTGGTTTATTGTTTATTTCCTGAAACCAGTGGTAACTGGTATTCTGGTAAATACTTCCAGTGTTTATTTAACTCGGGAATAAGAACTTCAATGGTATAGTTTACAGTACAATCTGAAGTTTTCCCTGGAGAATAAAACAAACTGACACCAGGAACAACAACTGAAAACCAAAGCCAGAGAAAGGCTCCGGGTCTTAAATTTAAAATTTAAATCGTCGATACTTGCCTTTCTTTCGAAAAAAGAGAATTATCGATGCTTAATTCTACTTCATTGTGTCTACCTAAAATATTCTAGTATATGAAATTGAGTTAAAATTGAACTGGAATATGCATAATCAAATTTCATAAATTGGGCCCTTCTCCCTTCTACAATACAACATATCTTCACTGTTATTAATGGGCCAACCAGCTGCTCATGACCTTTTCTTTTGCTCCCATTTTCAAATTTCTTTTGTCAAAAATTATGCCTGTACTGCTCAACTATGTGAAGTGACGAAATAGGCGATAAAGAAGACAATGATAACATCATAACACAAGGAAAAGTAAATATTATTTCTTGTTTTTCATGAGAAAACCTTTAAAAGTTCAGCCTTTGGAAATTAATGCATTCTGATCTAGGATTCCAGGTAGGTCATATACAGCAGAGACTAAGAGAGAAAGAGTTATTGAGCATCTATGAGCCAGCAACGGTTATATTTGAGATATTATCGAGTTAATTCTTGAGCTAAAAAATATCTAGAGTGGATTTCTTAATGAATTTATACAGGTTTTATAAGACCTCTTAAAAAAATATATTAGAACTGTAAGTGTTCGATCTCTATTTGTAGTTAATTGATTTTTTTTTTAAATACAACCTTATCTTTAATGCTCAAAGTGAAAATATATCAAAATGACACTTTCATATCCTATACCGTCTATTGATAACTTCGAATCATAATCCTACGAATAAGAAAAAAATAAAAATACGAAAGGGTTACGCTGGTATAACAAACTGGACAGAAAAGAGAAATCATGCTCCGCCCGTGGGCTGTGGCCTGTGGATGCATCAGTCAGAGTCTCCGAGTCAAAGTCTTTCTTCATTTCTTAACAGGAAATTCAGACTAGAATCTAATTCCCGTACAATTGTCTTAAATTAAGCTTAAAAATGGCATTTCCCTTTCCGACTTTTGGGAGTGACAGATAGGCGTGTTTTGACTCGTGATTCGTAAATATTCTAATTGCTTTTGCACGTGAAACTGCCTCCTACACCTAAGTCCTAATCACCATGATTAATTGATGTCCAGACAGGATTAGTGGACTACGACGTTGGTCTCATTTAAATTCTCAGCTGTGACCCGCCACATGGCGGTGTGTTACTCTCTTCGGCGCAGAGAAGCCGGAAAAGAAGGATGGGATTCATTGGGGGACAGAAGAGGAGATGAAAGTACGGATGAGCAAATCAATACAAATCGCTGGTGAGTGAGTACTCACTACTCAGTGGCCAGTGCTGACCGCTGAGTACTTGGTTGGACCACCCCACCCCATCCTTTTCAAGTGTCGCAAATAATAATAACTAACGATCATTCAATTAATTCACATTTCATCCCACCCACATGTACCTGTCATTTCTCTCAGTCTCAGTCGAGGTCAGGCCCCAATAACCTATTCTTGTTCCGTAGGGATCGTGATATAAACAAGGGGGAAATTTATTGCTGTTCGGTTGTTTGGTTGCTCCTATGTGGTGGACACTGGACAGTAGACAGTAACCCCTGTGCATTATTCGACGTGCATATATTGTGCATACTGCATAGTGTTAGTGCCCCAACTTGTCTATCTTTACTGTAGCGAGCGGGTCAGATCAATGCGCTGTGCCTGCTCTGCTGTGATGAGATCATGAGTTCTGAGTTCATGACTCATGGCCATTGATTGGGGTTGAAAACTTGAAATTCAGTACGCGAAAACCGGATGGGAATCATGGGATGATTTCTATTGCTTTCATGTGGGTGCTGTGTGGTCTGAATATAGTCTCTATGAGACGCATTTTGTGACATGTTGGATGGTGTTGCATAATTGATCATTATGACCCTCGCACGATAGGAAAAATATTCGTGCTTGGAAACAGTGAGGCCCCATTATTGGTCTTGGAGACGGAAGTCAATGTTCAACCGAAAGTGGAAACTTTTTTTATGTTAAATCGAAAGTGTATCTTGTTCCAAACATTTTCGTTCTTAGAAAGGGGCCCGTTTTCTTTTTCTTTTTCTTTTTTGTTATTTCTTAGAAAAGGGCTCTGTGTCTGTGTTGTTTTATTTTATTTGAGTAAATACTTTTTAAGAGGTACAAATGCAGCACACCTTAGTCAAATCTCATACCTGCATCTCGGATGAGTTTATATTTTCTTCATGAACTTTTTATATTTCACAGCAGATGTGTTTTATAGCTTGCAAAATAGTCCGGTATCTCAATTATGAGTTCATGTCTTTATGGCATAATTTGAAATTTGGGGCTAGATAGAATCCAATATTTCTACAAAAAGAAAATTGTTTCTACCTTGTATTAAAAAGGGATTAAATTCTATGGGTTGCACTATTTTTAGTTATCACAAGCTTTAAAGAAAATGGAAAATTTTAACTGTTTTAGTGGACTTGACATACTTTGACGTTTTTTTTTTAAAAAAAATTATTTAACGGGTTTTATGTGATTTAACGGTTTTATCTCACACTAAACCATTAAAATTAAAAAAACGCATTTACCGGTTGAAATTTATTTTGTTTCAAATCTTAATAGTTAGTGACTCTAAATTCTTATTTGCTTTTTATTTTTTTGATGTAAATTAATACTCTAATAAAAACAAAAAGTAAATACATCATGTAATAATTAGTATAATTTAAATTTTTAATTTTTAAATACTTAGTTAATGTTATAATTATTATTTTTACTTAATTTAATTAATTATTAAGTACTAGTCATATGAGAATGTATTTTTGAGTCTTTTTAAATATCAATTAATACATAAAAATGATGTTATTTTTTTTAATTTAGCAGACATGTAAAATCGTTAAATGCTCTCCTCACTGTCAAGAGTTGTTAAATATTTTTTTAAAAACTTCGTTATGCAATTAAACTTTTAACTTGAATGTTTCAATAATCATTCAGAAAAAAAAACTTCTATTTTAATTTTGAAGTTTTTAAGGCATTTGATGAATTTAACTCCAAAATCTACTATATAGTTTCCAAAAAGGGTCAAATCTAATTTTATTTTATTCAGTTAAAAGTCAAGCAGATGAAAAACAATGAAGACGACTCAGTCATCTCTCTCCCTTGGAAAAATAGGAGGAAGATATAGAGTGACAGAATAAGAAATGATCTGTAGAGAATGCTGTTACACTTAACATCTTCTTTGATTTGTCGATTTGCAAAATAATCTTGAATTTTATAATTTGTCTTGTTTGAGTTTTGTGCAGGGATTAACATGCAAATGGACTAGTGCACAAGAACCAAGACTAGTGCTGGGATATAAGAGTTTAATCAAGACTGTATTCGGCTTAGGTTTAGTTAGATTCAAACTGGGTTGAATTGGTCAAGATAAATTGAGCTTAAACAACAAGAAAATTGCATCTCGCCGGGGAAATCGTTATAACGATTCAGTAAACGTTATAACGGTTCATCTCAATACTCAAAAATATTCTAAGGCAGAAATATTCTAAAAGAAACTAGAGTGTACCGTTATGTAACGATTCAGTAATCATTACAAAGATTTGGGAAACGTATAACGATTTGATAAATCGTTATAACGTTTCAGCTCAGTTGATCCAACGGCTATTCTTTCTAAACGGTTCAGGCCGAAAAAGAGTTTCTTCAGAAAATCTATTTTAAAATGATCACCTCTCTCACTGAATTTTAATTAACTGAGTTGGAATTTGATCTATCTAGCAAAATCATTACTACAGAGAGCTTACTAGTCATATACAAAGTGAGAGAGATAATTCAATAGATTGATACACTCAATTAGCTAAATCTTTGTTCAAGCTCAATCTTGCTTCTCTCTATTCTCCCAACTTGATCATTCGTGATCTTCTTGAAAACATTCTTTTGAGCTGTAGTGCTCACCTTTTCTTGAGTGTGTTGTCACTCACATTTTGAGTGTGTTGTCACTCACCTTTCTTGAGTGTGTTGTCACTCTTGTTACCGATAGGCTTGACAGCCCATTTTTGTAAGGGACCAAGTTCTACAAGTGTAAAAACTTTTTTTAAATATATCGGCTCAACCTCAAGTGTTAGAGGTTGAGGGTCCCGGAGACGTAGGCATTGTTAAAGCCGAACTCCGTTACATCTTGTGTTCTTACTTTATCTTTACTTTCTTTTCTCATATTTCTTTGATTGCTATATTCTTGTGAGAATTGAATTGATTTAAATCATATTTCGCTGCCATTACACTTGAACATTAAGCCCCAAACCGGTTTATACATTTCTACCTTAGATTCTTTACATTCTTGTACTATCTTAACCTTTCAATACCACCATCCTAGAGCTTTAAAAGGTCTATCAAATGCGCTATCTAATTTCTTAGAAATAATTAGTCCTATAAATGATTTGCATCCCTCTTAATGTAAAAAAACACATGACTAGTCACACTAAATTAATAAATTACATTACATACTCAAAACCATATCAGACCATGGGAGGCGGCACAACTGGCCGTATTCTGACAAAATTGTAGCGATCTACTGTTAGAGATTTTATTGTATGGTCGTGATCCTCTAGTGAACCTCAAACATAAATTATGTTACATTGATCCATGCTGTCGGTTTTTCAGAGAGACACAACCCCGTTGATCACCAGACTCTTTTAGCCTTCCAGCGATCTTTCTCTAATCCGATGGAGTGATTGAGATGACCGGCGTCGATAGTTTCTTCTCTTCTGGAACTGTGTTAAGAGAAATATGGATTTGTTGGGAAACAAAAGGGTGGCAAAAAGTGGGGAAAATGAGAGTGTTGTTTTAAAACCAACAACATCCCTGCATATATATGGACGCCTATATAACTGAGTGCAGTTATATCTTAACGGGTCCATATCGGATCTAGATTCTCTCTTAACGGATTCGCTGCTTAATCAGAAAGCTGTCTATAGTTGTGTTCTTCAGGGACCAATAACATAATTGTATTATTATCAGACTTTATATAATTCAGACCATCACTAAATCATAAAGTCATTAATACGCATTCTACACATTAAATGACCTACTTCTAATGACATATAATAAAGCCGATACAGAATTTGATCATTTCATTACGGGTATAATTTGACAGTCCATTATATAATATATATTTATTACATATAAGTCCATACATATTGTAATTAATAATAATTAATTCCAACATCTACAACCAATTATAATGTCCTTAGTGTATTTCCAACTTGGTGACGGCCACGACATTCAATTCTGGCACGACAGATGGCTCCATGTCCTACTCAAGCAGAGGTTCCCTCACCTCTATAATCAGGTCACGAATCAATGGTAGCACAGCTTCACCTACAAAATTCATGGCGATAACAACAGTGGGTGAACTCTTAGAACAAGCGCATCTGAAATTAAACTCCTTGCAAATTTATTATAATTCTAACAAACAAGAATTATGTATTCTTTATTCATTTGTCTTCATCTCTTTTACATCATACATCGATCCTTTATATACATAAGTTCTATGTATAACAACTAACTAATCGATACTGAAAACTGTAACTAACTTCAGTTAGTTACTACTGTTGGTTTTAGCTCTCCAATTTTATCACTATTGGCGTCGTCCATTTTCTTATCCTCTACAGCCCCGCAAGCGCAACGGCTTCTCAAAGACAGTAAGCTTGTTAGATATAGTTGTAAAATGTGATTTGGCCAAACTTTTAGTCAGGATATCAGCAATCTGATCGGCAGAGCATAGAAAACTAACAGCAAGTTGCTTGGCAACCAACTTTTCCCACACGAAATAAAAGTTAAGCTCGATATATTTTGTACGAGCATGAAATATAGGATTTGCAGATAAAAAGGTCGCACCCAAGTTGTCACACTATAGAACTAGTAATTGAGAACATGGCTGACCCAATTCTATGAGAAGTGACTGAAGCCGAACGATCTCAGAAGTTGTCATAGCCAAGCTGCGATACTCCGCTTCAGTGGAAGATCGAAAAACCATGGGTTATTTCTTGGAGGACCAAGACACTATATTTAATCTCAAATATACTGCATAACCCATCGTTGAGCGATGGTCATTCGGGCATCCAGCCCAATCAGCATTAGTGTATGCGTTTAAACACAAGGTTAGTGCAGCTCTGAAATACAAGCCATGGTGAATTGTGCCCACAATGTATCTCATAATTCGTTTTACAGTTTGCTAATGAAAATCAGTTAGATGTGCTACAAACTGAGCTACCTTGTTGACAAAGAACGATAACACAGAACGTGTGATCGTAGCATATTGTAACGTACTAACTATAGTTCTGTAAAGATGAGAATCAGATAGGACATTGCCATCGGTTTTGGATAGTTTGAGGTCGGATTGCATTGGTGTAGTACAAAATTTTTCTCCCACCATATTTGCTCTTTGAAGAATTGAGTGAAGATAATGTGTTTGTGACAGATGAAGGCCACCTTGCACATAATGGACTTCAATGCCGAGAAAATAATGGAGATCACCCAGGTCTTTGATAGAAAAGTTAGAGTTGAGTGTATTGAGGAGAGAATTAACAGCGGTTGAATTATTGCCAGTGATGATTATATCATCAACGTATACTAAGAGATAAATGTCTATGTTTGCTGAGTTGAAAATGAACAAATAATTATCCGATTTGGAGCACTGAAATTGCTGAGCAAGCAGAAAAGTTTGGAGCTTTTGAAACCAGGCTCTGGGAGTCTATTTAAGACCATAAAGAGATTTGATTAGATGACAAATATGATGTGGGTGAGTTGGATCCTCAAAACCAGGAGCTTGATGTATATAAACTGTTTCTTCTAGATCTCCATGTAGGAAAGCGTTATTGACATCCAATTGGCGTAAAGACCAGCCATTGGATAGGGCTATGGTGAGCACAACTCGGATGGTTGTCGGTTTGATAACTGGACTATATGTGTCAAAATAGTCAAGGCCTTATTTTTGAATATAGTCCTTTGCTACAAGCCTTGCTTTATACCTATGTATAGTGTCATCTGCCCTTTTCTTAACTTTGAATATCCATTTACATCCTATCAGGGGCGGACCCAGGCTTATCCAGGGGGGGGACACGTGCCCCCCCTGGATTTTGAAAAATAGTGCTTTTCGGTAATCTTTTCGGTAATTTGCCCCACCGGAAATTTTTTTTGCCCCTCCTCTGAATTGTCTGGTTATTTTTATTGAGAAAAAAATATTTAATACCGTGCATAATGAAATAATTATGCAAAGATATCAAAATATAAAGTTCCTTAGTCGAAAACTTTCTTCATCAACTTGATTATCTATTACTTTGAGCTTTATTTTATTATTATTTTAATATATAAAATGTTATTATTTAATAAAAAATTTATTAGTTAAGTATATATATTAAATTATTAATTTTTTTATTTAGTACCCGATTAGTTAATGGGTTTGAACCCGATAAGCCATTACAATCCGATAATTGCCCCCCTAATCAAAATCCTAGATCCGCCACTGCATCCTATGATATGAGTTTCAGGTGGAGGTGATACCAATTGCCATGTATTATTTTTGGCTAGGGCATCTAATTCCTGAGCCATACCTCGATGCCAATGTTCATGTTTAACAGCTTGGGAGTAACAAGTGGGTTCAACATCCTTCATATCAGCTGATGAGATATGAGTTGTGGCATAAATATGATAATTGGGAAACTGTCTGGGTCGTCTGGTATTTATTTTTTGTCTGTGTCACCATGGAGTGAGAGATTTGAGGGGGAGGTGATGAGGAGGGCAAGGTTGGAATATGAGGTGATTGGAGAGAAGTATATGGTTGTGTGTCAGTGACATGAGGCAATGACTTAGTAGAAGGAATAATAATTATGGTGTTGGAATACTGGATTGATTGAGAATTAGATGATGGAGTGGAAGGTAATTGTGCAAAAGAAAAAACTGTTTCATTAAATCTCACATGTAGAGAGATGTAGGTTTTGTTTATTGGAATGTGTAAGCAATAATAACCTTTATGAGTAGAGGAGTATCCCATGAAAACAAAAGATGCAGATCAGGGTTGTAATTTGTTACCAGTATATGGCCTTAAGAGAGGAAAGCATTCACAACCTAGAACTTTGAGAGATTGATAATCGGGTTGTTGGTGAAATAATGTTTCAAAGGGTGATAATTTGTTTCCTGACAAGCTTAGAAGGCGGTTGATAATAAATATGATGCTTTGGAAGATTTGATCCCAATAAGCAAGAGGAATTGATGCATTGAACATGGTGGCCAAAATGAGCTCAACCACATGCTGATGCTTGCGTTCGGCCAATCCATTTTGTTCAGTGATATAGGGGCAAAAAAATTCAAAAGTGATCTCAGGGTGTTGACTCATTAGGGGTTTGAATTTGGTATCGCCATCACACTGTACCGTTTTAATTTTCTGTGATAGGAAGTTCTCCACTCGAGCTTTGAACAGATTAAAGATGGCTGGAACATCTAATTTACAAGAGAAACAATACAACCAACTGAATCTAAAGAACTCATCAGTGAAAAGAATATAGTATTTATTTTTAGAATTAGAAATTACATGAGATGGGCCCCACAAGTCACCGTGGATTACTTGTAATGGTACAGTAGCAACTAATGTTGAAGGGTAAAAAAGTAATTTGTGTGCCTTGACATTACAACAATAAGAACAAAAGATTATTTTTTAGTTTGAAACGAAAATTTTATTTTCCTTGCTCAATAGATTTGTAATAGCTGGGGAACAGTGGGGCCAAACGAGAATGCCATAAATAAGCTGGAAGATTATTAACATGTAATGTTGCATGCTTGTGAATAGAAAAATCTAATTTATAGAGGCCATTAACCAGTGTACCATGAAGAAGTGTCTGGTGTGTTGATCGATCTTTCACAAAGCAAGAAGATGGGGTGAATTCAATAATAACATCATTGTCCTTGAGAAGTTGAGAAACACTTAGTAGATTTTTTGTTATAGCCGATACAAAGAATATTGGTAAGAAAAATCGGTTTTGTTGTGGTATTAATGCAAGAGGAACCAAAGTGAGTAATTAACAAACATGATCCATTTCCTATGTGAACCTCGTCAGGACCAGTGTAGATAGTGGAAGTAAAGAGGTTGTTCAGATCTGAAGTGACATGTGTAGTTGCTCCAGAATCCAGAAACCAGAAAGGATTGGGTTTATCGGTTGGTTCTGCCAAAAGTGCATGATGAGGCTGAGAGGATTGGGAAGAAGAACCTGGAGGTGCTGAGTCAGTGAAAGATAAATCAAAGCAATGATAACACTTTGCAGCCATGTGTTCTCTCTTGAGACAAATCTGACATAGTGGTTTGTCAGAATTGAAGCTAGTAAATTGACCTTGGCCTCTTCCTCTATTGTATCCAAGTACTCTGTGAGAAGAGAAGCGAGAAATTTGCTCAGATGGAGGTGGTTGAGTGATCTATGGAGCAGAAGAGTGTTGTTGAAAGGAGGATCTAGATTGAGATGTGCCAGCATACAGGGCAGATGCAGACGAAGCAACATCAGTAGAATTGAGTAGATGAACAGATTGAAGAGTAGAGAGATTAGCCTTTAGACGAGCCTCATGAGAAAGAAGAAGGCTTTGGAGTTCAACCATGGTGATAGAGCCAGATCTCATGGAAAAGGCAGTGACGAAATTATCAAAATCGGTATCAAGACCCTGAAGTGTGTACAACACCAGATCTTGTTCAGACACATCTGATCCAATACTGCGAAGACAATCAACAATAGATTGCATATGTTGAATATATTGAGTACAAGAAGAGCCACTTTTCTTAGATGTTTGAAGCTGCATTTTAAGTTCAAGCACCTGAGCAATTGATTGAGATGTATGCAGTTGTTGAAGTTTCTGCCAGAGCTAGAGAGATATTTCACAATTCATCACCTGTACAAGGATTGACTGAGACATGGAATTGAAGATCCATGTAAGAATAAGTTGATCTTGTTGATTCCAGTGTTGAAAGGAAAGATTAATGGAGATAGCACCATCCGTGGAAGGTGGCAATGTCGCAGGCTCAGATCCATCAATATAACACATGAGGTCATAATCCCGAAGAATTGGAAGAATTTGTGATTTCCACACTAGGTAGTTGTCATTGCTAAGGATAGTGTGAATTTGATGAGTGAATTGAATGGGATTATTAGATCTTGCAAGAAGTGATTGATGAGACGAAGAAGATGCCATTGATTGATAAGAGAATAATAAGAACCAAGAAAAGAAGAAAAATGGAGTGTTGGCTCTTACTACAACTCTGATACCATATTATAATTCTAACAAACAAGAATTCTTTATTCTTTATTCATTTTTCTTCATCTCTTTTACATCATACATCGATCCTTTATATACATAAGTTCTATGTATAACAACTAACTAATCGATACTGAAAACTATAACTAACTTCAGTTAGATACTACTGTTGGTTTTAGCTCTCCAGTTGTATCACTACTGGTGTTGTCCATTTTCTTATCCTCTACAAAATTGAATTGCGGCACGTTACGCCTGTAACAAGTGCCAAGGACAGAATATTCTGGAGCAGACATTCCTCTGGAGACTTTGCAACGGCTTTGGCTTATAAATTCATCACGGGATCGCCATACATACAAACACATTCAGACGGCATATGGAAAATTAAAGCACCACAGAGGGTCCTGGACACCTGGTATTCACAAATCCGTATCGTCTGCCGTGCTGTACGGTGCAGCGTGGTTTGAAGATCATCCGATCAGCGTTAAGATTCGTGCTTCATCAATCTCAATAAACCCCGGTGAATTTAAAGGCTATCGTGCGCACTACACGCGTGCCACGTAGCAGAAGATCACGGTCTTGATATTCACATGGTCGATGACTTGATGTTGAGCAATAAAATCCTTACGATAGATAATCTCATGAAACGGGATGGCAAATGACCAATATTTCTATGCTGGAAGACTTGCGAATCGGTACAACATCTATTCTATCAGGCTATCATTGTCCATTTTCCAAGCAAATACAGTCTTATCTACAAACTATACTATCACAGCCATGTTGTGCGCCAACGACAATATCTCACCACGTTACCAAGGGGCAGAAGGAATTGGAGATAATAATCGTGTTTTATTTGGAGAGAAGGCTGTAGAAGAATATTCTCCGATAAGAATTAGGACATAATTGAAATTTCATAAGAGATCCTATCAAAAGTGAAAGATCGGTTTGGGAAATAACATAGTAACCATACGAATAGATAATTTTGCTAGGTAGTACTGGTGATACCGGTGCAGTACCTTGGAAGTTTGTAAATATTAATCCTTTTTATATTTTATATTTATTTTTTGTAATACTGGTTACCTATCAGTGACCTTATCAATGAATCTGAGGGCCTGACCCTATCCTTCTAAAAAAAAACATTAAAAGACGATGTATTTATATGATTATAGTGATGCATTTATATGATTATATCACCTATATTTAAATATTTTAGTATGAGCCTAAATTATGAAGGTGATTGGCGAGCTTAACTTCAAATTATAGCGAATTAGTTTCAAACGATCAATATAAATGGTTGAAACCAATTTAAATTATAGTGATGTATTTATAAATCTCCGATGCATTTAGTACAAGGTCAAAAAATAAAGAAATGAAGGTTTAACTTCTTAAATTATAGTGATGTATTTATATCACCTATATTTTAGTATGAGCCTAAATTATGATGTATTTAATTTAAACCTTCATTTCTTTTATTTTTTTATCTTGTACTAAATGCATTGAAAAATTTACAAATACATCACTATAATTTAAATTGGCTTGAACAATTTAAATTTTGATCGTTTGAAACTAATTAGCTAAAATTTGAAGTGAAGTTCACCTTTAGGCTCATACTACTTTTACTTTTATTTTTTTTATCTTTACCGTTCTAATTACAAACTAGTTACGTAATTTATATATTCTAACTACGAAACAGTTACGTACATAGTTGGTTTGACAATTTCAATTACAAATAATATAATTTTATATAGTGTATGAAATCAAGCGGTTATCTTGATATTTGAATTTTAAGTTAATTTTTAAGACAAAGATATTATGACGGTATGAGAACTGCAAGTATTTGAACCCGCCTATATTATATACACGAAAAAACATAAAAAAAAATCAGTAATTAAAAATATCAGGCAAGTTCAATATTGATCCGATGTCTAATATATGAAGAAGTATTGTAAATGGATATCACTAAAATCACGTTAACTTTAGACTTTCATATCACAGTATAATTAATTTTATTAAGCATCTCTAGTGTGTGCAGGGGTGGATCCACTTCATACGGGGGGCTGCTCCCTTGGATTTTGAAAAATAGTATTTTTCGGTAATGCTTTCGGTAATTTGTCTCTCTCCTCATAATTTTGTTTTGCCCTCTGGATTGTCTGATTAATTTTATTGAGAAAAAAATATTTAATATCGAGCATATTGAAATAATTATACAAAGATATCAAAATATAAAGTTCCGTAGACGGAAACTTTCTTCATCAACTTGATTATCTATTACTTTGAGTTTTATTTTGTTGTTATTTTTAATATATAAAATGTTATTATTTTAATAATTTTTTTATTAGATAAAAATATATATTAAATTATTAATTTTTTATTTAGTACCGATTAGTTAATAAATTTAAACCCGATAAATTATTACAATTCGATAATTATCCTCCCATTAAAATCCTGCATCCGTGGGTGAGTGTATGGGATTCACATGCTTGCATCTTCTACAGCACAGCACCGTGTTGCATGACCTTGAATTACAGAGAGTGTTTCTTAGATTGAGATTACACAAATCTTGAAGCAAATCAAAGGGAACCACATGCTGCGCTGAAGCACAGCAGAGATGCGAATTTCCCTCACCTCACCTGTATTGTCTTGTACTTCAAAAGTGTCCTTTATTTTTCCTATGAAAGTTGATATAGAACGCAAGACAGCTCCCAGCAAAGGCCCACCAAATTGTATCATATCCGAATATTTATGTCGCCTAAAATTGTACATATCGAATATTTCCTTTACGTTGCATCTTCTTTAACGGATTCTAATTTCTTGAATTACACAGTTCACAGCTGCCACGAGGGAAACATAAGAACGAATAAAAATTTCACGACTGAAGATAAATATCGGCATACATATATACACTTATTGAAGTCTAAGTATAATGTCAAAATTTTTCTAATGGGATTTAGAAGTTAGAACAAGTTACGTAATGATTCATAATATATCACTTATCTATTATTTTGGTTCATAAATTTCAAAAGTATGATTTTGATCTTGAAAGATCACTTCTTACCTCAAATATATCATTTACATTTTTAAAATATCATTAGCTTATTATTTTGGTCCTTGAATTCTTAATTTTTATAAATTAGTCATATCATCATCTCCAGTAAAAGAAACTAAATGAAGATCCATATTTGCATGTATTGCAACAATACTATTAGTTAAAATTAATATCAACGACATTGTATATATGTATGCAAACATTATTGTAAATGATTTATGATGGCGTTAATTTTAGTATTAATTTAATTGTCATTCTGGTGTCGCATAAATAATTATATTTATTTTACCTTTTTTTATGGCTATGTCTGTACAGTTGCAACTAATGTTTAAAAGATGAGGCTATGATAAATAATATATATATTCCGATGAATGTTAATACTAAAATCAATTCGGTACAAATTAGCATCAAAATATTAAGTGATTTAAATGCTAAATGAGTAATACTTTAAGAATCAAATGATATTTTTAAAATTTTAAATATAGAAAATATTAGTTGATTATATTTTAGGACAATTTGTATAATAACAAAATACGGCTTTAATATCCAGCAATTTTTTTTTGCTGTTGAGATGGCTAGCTAGCATAATCTATCCTTTCGTGGTCACTTCGTGCTTATAGCACCATTCAATTTATTAAAAAAATTATTTTACGAATTTCCAATTATATATAATAGGAGCATACAATCTAGATATGCGAGATAAGACAAAAAAATCGTGTTCCAATTTTTTTAATATTTTAGTTTGATTTTTCATACAAATAAATATTAATTAACTTTATCAAAAAAAGCTACAAAAATAAAAAGGTTGGATCTGGTAATGACGATCTCTTTTGTGCGATTCTGGGATGACGAAAATTATACTTTAGAATTATGGGAAGCAAAATAATTTGAACACTCACGAGTACAGTTGCGATCTCTTGCGCGCCAGTGTGAGACGGCAAAAATTTTATTTGTAGGAGGGAATCATTTGACAACTGATTATTTTGATAACATTAACAATAAATTTCAAATGAAGTATAAAAATTATTAAACTTATCAATTGATCATAATTTAAATCTTACTTTATTAATGTCATTTCATGCTTTTTGCAATTTTCTTGCATGCGAGATTAAGATGCCATACAAAACGACTTCAGATAGAAAAAAGAAAAGAAAAGAAAAAAGAGCCGAGTGTAAACAGGGCGGATCCAGTTAAACTTTTATTAATCTTCCTCTTGAATCGTATTTTTCCTGAATTGTTAAGTTATTTTTATTAAAAAATATTTATTTAATACCGTAGATAACAAAAGAATTATGTAAAAATTTCAAGATATGAAGTCTCATATAGCAAAAAAAAATTCATTGAGTTGAGTATTTATTATTTTGAATTTTATATTTTTATTATTTTTAATATATAAAAGGATATTATTTTAATATTTTTTATTAGGTAAACATATATTTTGAATTATTATTATTTTATTTAATATCTGATAAGTTAATAGATTTGAATCCTATAAATTACCATAATCAGATTATTGTCCCTTATTAAAATTTAAATATTTAAAAAAATACTAAATATCGAGTATATCTCTCAAATCGAGTAAAAACACACTTGCAGCTTTGAACATAATTCGAAAGTGGCTGGAAAATAATTGCTAGAGTTGTCAAAACAACACAAAGATCCGCCTTTGTGATAAAAAAAAGATAGAGAAAATAAATTAATTCCGTCACGAGAAACAGTCGCAGTTAAAACGTTTCGTTTAATCCCACCATAATAAAAATGTTTTTGCTATAACACATCACATGGCGAGTTGGCTGATGACCCATCAACCCCATTATTCCATCATGTCCGGCGTTAATTTTCTTTTAATTCGTTGTTGAATGTACTTCCCTAATCCCCTCTCATCTGTGAACTCTGCTCGGTCGGCCCTGGGACCACGTGTCAACATACTACTGTCTGATTCCTGTTCGCTGTTGTGAGCCCACAGCTTCAATTCAAAAAAAAAAAAAAAAGCCCACAGCTGGCGAGCGCAGTCGCTTTTCCCCTGCATTTTGCTGGGGCGCATCTGTCCGCTCCAAAACCCAAAACAATGAGCCATATGTGTAGGGAGCGTGATCTTCTGCTGCGTGGCACGCTTACAGCTCATACAACAGCTGTTAGATTCACGGAGGTTCATTCAGATTGATGAGCACGAATTTTGACACTCATAAGACGGTATTTAAACCGCGCTGTACAGTGTAACGCGATAGACGATATAAATTCTATGTGTAGCAGATTAGTCGGGCTAGTTGCGAAAATTATTCCAGCGTGCACATAATCCTTATCTTTCTTTCAATGTTTCCATGCTTTTATTCCTCTTATAACTTATAATTTCTCACATGTAATAAATGTAAAATATAGACTATGCATATTCCTCCGTTTGAATTTTGAATTCAAAATTGTATCTATTTGACTACTTTGTTTAAATTTAGATATGGAATTAACGACATTTCATAGAATGATTAAAAATAGATATATTTTTTTATGTTAAGTTTGAATTAAAACATACATAATTCCAACATTAGATGAAGTATTGAATGATTATTTAGAACAATGGATATTTTATTAATTAATTTTCTATACCATCTAGGTAGAAAAAATGATATCTTTGAAAATTACGGTGATCTTTGTTCTTTAATTGATGTGAAATTATGTTTGTTCTTTGATATGAAATATTTATTTTTGATTATTCCTAAAAGAGGGTTTTTTCTTCCTAATTAATAGTTTTTTTTTAATTTCTACGAAGAAGAAAACTTTTTGTTCAACAAATGACTCATAAAAATATTATGTAATTTTTTATTCTTCATATATTTAAAATATAGATTAGGGTAATTTTTTTTGACAAATCGCTCAATTTTATATAAAAATTTTAATTGGTCATTAAATTTTAAATTATTATTTTTAATTACTGAATGTCAACATACATTCAAATTTAGTCTCAATGTTATTTTTTCAAATTTAAATCATAACAATGCTGCCATGACATCCTACATGGACTCAGTCATATTACTTATAGAGATTGGTAACACCGATAAATGAATAAATGATGTATGAAAAGAGAAGAAAATATTTATTTTTTATCACTAAGAATGCAACTCTATGTATCCAGTTTGAATAACATACTTTCATAATATGATAATCATAAAATATAGAATCAACGTAGGATATTATACCAGTAACTTTAAAGTGTTGCCGAACAATTTGATAAAAGTGACTAAATTTTGAAATATGTTGAAATTCAATGACTAAAAGTGAATGATATGAAATTCAATGACTAATTTCATATGAAATCGAACGACCTCTAGAAAAAATTACACTATAAATTGATATGCGAATCTTAAACGAGGCAGCAAGCATTAAAATTATTTATATTTATATTTTTTTCAGGAGGGTAAAAGTTAGGCATGTTCACCTAATTTATAATTTTATTTTACACTTTAGCAATTTTGGATTCAAAAGCTTCGAACAAATTAAGTGCTCACAAGCATACTAATAAGATTCACGAATAATTCAAATTTCATCTCCTCATGTAGAGAACAACGAATAATTTGATGATTTACATATTATTAGGTTAATATGCATATTATATGTGAATAAAACATGATTTATTCGATACAATTCATTAGTTTAAATTTTTGATTAGTTTGTCTTGGCTTCCATACTGTTCTTTTTCTCACCAAAAAAACTTGGGGACCACAAATTTGAGACTTGCTCCAAGTCTACACAGAAAAGTACGAACCAACTCATTTTTTTCTCTCAATTGTTAAATCTGATGCTCCAATGTTTAACAATTACTTTTTTATTATTTTAGTTGTTTTAACAAATATGCTATATAAATCAGGATTTGATGTATAAAATGACAACTTATATATATATCATCTCTTAATATTTTTATATATCACCTCTCAGGTATAGATTATTATGAAGATGAATTATAGATGAATTACATCCGAAATATATTTGAATCATACATTTTTGATCTCGTTCGATAATTGTCGAATCATTAATTTGTTATTATACTCCCAAGTTCCTGAATTAGTGTCATGCACCTGTGACACATATAGCTGCAGGGGTAGCGGCTGAGCTTAACAGGGAACTGATAAACCAGAGTACCGAACACAGACTGCCGCTCTCTCGCAGTCGCTATCAGGTAGACCGGCTACAACCGGTTTCTTGCTAGAGATGACGGGCTGAGCCGGTTCATGACTTTCGGGACTTGCCACGGAGAAATCGTCTCGCCAGACGCCAGCTCCGCCGTTCTGCACGTGCTTTTGATAAGAAAATTATGATGTCTGAACCAGGTTTGCTTCGTCCTTGCTAAACCAGGTCATTCAAAGCGATTTGGGCTGAGACCACAAAATAAATAAAATTTAAGAGATTTATCATTAATTAATGAATTAAGTAACATTTTATTTCATAAGAAAATAGTATGTATATAAATCCATACATATTATGAAACTATTTCTATTTTCTTGTTTTTTAAATTTATTCTGGTGATCCCTCCACTCTGATCTCACCGTATCATTGGAATTGCGTCCGGTCTACGCCAGGTGCAGGGACCGGACAACTTGCAGCCCCTTGCTGCGGAGAGAGTAGACCTAGTTTAATCGAACGAACAGAATTAGAAGAGACCTAGTTTATGTGGAAGCTATCACACGCGCAGCGAGCCTCTGTGCAAAGAGAGAGTTGTAGGTAGAGGCAAGGATAAAGGGTGAGCCACAGAGAGGTGGGAGAGAGAGAGGAGCAGAGAGAGTTAAATGGAAGAGAAAGACCGAATTGAACGAAACTCGAGCTAAAATACCGAAAAGATATCGAATTTGTCGAAGAGAGAAGAGGAGGGCGCTGCCATGTATGCTTGAGGTATCTCCTTTTTTTCCGCTGTACCCCTCAGTTATTTAGTTTTGTTTATTTTGTTTTGAGAACTACAAATGGTTATTATTATCTTTTGAATCTAACTACAAGTGCCCCCATCTTCCTTTTCCCAATTATGGGGTGCTCCTGTCGCCGCCTCCTCCCCTTCCCCCTCTCTCTGCCGTGATTTTTTATTTAGCTCTTTTTTCAAACCCTTGAAAGGGGAACTGTGGTTGTTGCTTCTCTCCGCCTCTTCCTCCTCATGTGTGATCGCTTCGTAATGGTTGCTTATTTCAATTTGGAATTCAAGTCCGAAATATGGTTTTTGGTGAATTTAATGTGAAATTCAAGTAATTGCTTTGGCTTTTGAGATTCTTATGTTGCCTCACTAGGGTTTCAGTGATTTGGTACTAAGTACTAACTTAACTTAGAGGATTGTGCTGAATTTTGATTTTAATCGAAAGTGGTGTTGCTGACAGAAAGAATTAATCTTTGTGCTGATCTCCATATGGCCGGTTAGTATATAAACCTGAAGATTATTCCTCCTGTGGGGTCGGGGGGAGGTATTTTAGTTGATGTTTCTAGCTTCATTTATACCGTCTTTGAGATTTATACGGGTTCCAGATTGACTTCTTAGTTTTGACAAGAATATTTCCAGTTTTAGAAGTTTTTGAGGGTTATACTAATTTACATGATTTATGTGATTGACTTCATAGATAACACAGCAAATATTCTCTTTGCTAATCAAGTAGATGAGGATTCTTGTTACTTACTTATCTGTTATTGACAATGAAAATATTTGCATTGTCTGAAGCATAAGTCTTTGTTATGTTACAAGTTGTTATTGGCTCAAGATTTGTTCCCTAGAGTATTTACTGGCAGCAAATGATTGTGGTTTTGGTTTGAATACAGAAACTCATAAATTTAGTTGTATATGCATATTGTCCCTGTGAACTTGTGATTTTCAAGCAGTAGCATTGTAACTGGGTGTATTTAGACCTATTTAATTAAACTATAAACAATAATATTTAAATCAAGCAATGGTATACTTTATTTTTTTCCCTTTTCCCCTTTCTCTATTAAGTCCAATATGGGTTGGGCTTAGGAAGCAACACTTAATTTGGGATTTGGTTTTTCTATTGTCGGTGCTGATTTACATTTGGGGGGATATTGCCTGTTTCAAAACCTGATATTAGATTCCACTTAATTGATGAGAAAACTTAACATATATTTCTAGGTTTATGCAACAAGTAGCATGATGGCCAGCAACAATGCAACTCCCATATCACTTGACTGTACTGACCTTGTACTATCCCAAGCTGAGATGACTGATGGCATCACCACAACTAACCGCCTCGAAGAAATCATCTCTGCAATAGCAACAGAAAATCCTTATTCCTCTAAAGAAGGGAAACCTGACCCTAACCCTAACTGTAATGATGTACCTACAAACTGGTACAGCCTTGTGCATGCTGTGACTGCTACATCTGATGAGGATTGTATTCAGCACTTTGTTGAAAAACTGAATGGACTCACCCTAATAATGAATTGGGCCCACATGGCACAAAAGCTTGGCAATGAGGTAACCATTGCTGATGGGAATGAGGGGCCTTCTGACAAGCTGATTATTTCACTACTCAACCTTCTCAACAGACTCCGGATGGAAACTTATATGCAGTCTGAGGGAGGTATACTCAGTGTCTTAAAAGAACTTGGCATGAGCAAGAGTTCTATTATAAAGGAGATGGCTTTGGCTCTACATGATAAGTGGAGACCTGCTAAGTCAGGTGCTAGTTCAAACTATAACCTTACCAAAAGCACCATTGCAGAAACTTCAGAATCAGTGAAGGATGAACGAAAAAAAACTAACCATAATGGGTCTGGTTCCCCAGTGAAAGGAGAAATGGTTGAAGAGGAAGAAAAAGAGGAAGAGGCAGAAGAGCAGATGAATAACCCATCAGATCCAATAAGCCCAGCTTATTCATCAGACTCGGGCTCGATGCCTGATACAAAGTCTGTGGTGTCTCCAACAGAGAAGGAGAAGAAAGCAGGGAGAGTTTATGATGATGACATGGATGCCCTGGAAATTGCATGCCAGGTGGCAATCCAGGTGGAAGAAGAAGTGGTCCAATATCGGGAGACACTTTGCAGTTCCCCTGAAGAAGAGGCTCAGCCAGCAGAAGTTGATTTACCATTGAATGAGTCAATTGAGGTTAAAATTGATCAAAATGCAGTTGATCAGGCCTGTTCAATCCCTCCTTTCAGGGAGGAAGGCTCGGACCTAACTACTGGGACACACAAGGAAGGTTCAGTCAAGGCTAGCAAGGCAGATGGCTTTGGACTTGATCTGAATGAAAATTTATGTGTTGATTATGAGACCACACCTGAGTTGATACATGTTGCTGCCTCAAAAGGTGTACCGCCTTCCTCTCCCATACCAATCTCTTCTTGCCGCTTTGGTGCTGGTACTGCTGCTGGTTGGACGGGCACAGCTGCCGCCACAAGTGCCTTCCGCCCTGCCTCTCCTCGCAGTGGAGTACATCCCAGTGCGGACCGTTCCAGCACGGGTACACCCATTGCTGATTCAGTGGGCCAGAAAAAAAGGTCCTCCAGCTGTCTAGAATTTGATTTGAATGTGGCTGAGACAAATACTGCCGAGGTGACCTTGCCACCATCTGGCAATTCTTCAACTGAGGTCAGCTCTGAGGGAGCCAAGAGATTAAGGCTTGACCTGAACTGTACCAATGAAGATGAGGTGGTTGAACCAATATTGACCCAGTTGCCTCAAAAACCGGTGTTGTCCCATGTCTTCCGGGACCATGGACACTCAGCTTCATCTTCATCTTTGAGAAATCAGGCGAAATTTGATTTTGACTTGAATGATGACCCGTCTTCCCGGAAAGATGAGGGGCAAAATGATAATTCTGTCAAACTCATGGGATGGAATATGACTGGTGGTACTGTACCTCGAAATCAAGCCATTCCAATGTTTCATTCATTTCTTGGACCAAATGCTGCACCATCTCAGGTTGGATTGCTTTCTGGACCTACCAACCTATATCACTCTCACATGTTACCTTCTTCGAGCTATGGATACCAGTATAATGCAGCACCACAGGTTTGGTTTGGCCAGCCCAACATGTCTTATGCAGTTCCACCACATTTGGCACCGCAGATGTTGGGCCCAGAAAATGCGCCGTCTATTGGGCTTTCCCTGATTCCAGGTGACAGGTCGAACTTTTTCCGCCCCAGTTTGGACTTGAATGCAAGTACTGGTTCAATGGAAGCGACTAATAGAGAAGTTGCAGGCTTTAGACAGTTCTTTGTGCAAAATCACAGTGGGTACAAGAGCCAGTTATAAATTCAACAGCACAGCCGACAGTGCAAACACCAGGTAACGGGGTGAGATGGAGAGAACAGGAGCGTGAAAGGGAAACATTTAGTTATGGCTTCAAGCAACTGATATAGTGCCAAGTGCGAACATACATAGTTTTGATTTTGTTCAATTATTTTGTTTCATATTTTATTTTTTTGACATCAACTAGTGGATGATGATTGTTTGACTTTTGGAATTAGTCTCGACTTGGTGGCTAAATAATAGCAAATGAATGAATCATCACATAACTGCTTGTTAGGAATAACTTGGTAGTATCCACGTGGTAACATCGTTGGTGGATGTTGACTTGAATCGAAGTTAATTTGTATGTTTGTTGGTTGTATTGCTTGCACAGTGTCCCTTATGAGAACTAGCTGATGTCAGATAGTCTAGCTGTTGTAATTGTTGGGGGATTGACATGATATATGCAATGAATTTATTAGACTTGATAGCATTTTTATCTAAGGTCGTTTCATCAATTTGCTTTTTCTAGCTGATAATTTTCATTCAAGGATGCTAAGTATAATCGATTGCTTTGTTCACGATTTATATTAAATGAAAATTTGGCTCATTGTTAGTTACGAGTATTTCAATAGAAATTTGAGCAAAAAGGAAGTAGGTAGCAGAACTTTATCTGTATTCTTCTAAATGGAAATAAATATAGTTAATTCCTAAACAAACAATATGATAGAAAACACAAACCGTACTGTCAATTAATTTATGCTATATAGGCCTTCATTTGATAGTTCAAGCCTCTTTGTACGCTGATTCTTATATATAATTAACCGGGTGGTACATATGGCTATCTGGTACTTGTAAGTACGTTGAGCTCACAACACAATCAGCTCAACCTACCAGTGCAAGCTCGATAGATTTGTTCAAGTCACTTTAATTTTTTACCTGTAATGCATAACTACGCACCTTAAGATAATCTGTCAACTGAATGCCTATTCATAATTATCCATAAAAACACCCATCCGGATTTCGAACTTATGACCTCTCACATAGATAATTATTTTTTATCACTAGATCAAAGGTTAATTCTCAACTGTTCATATGTAGTTATTTTGATTTTTCATCATGAAAGCACGGATTTAAATAATTATAAGCAGAATACATATATATGCAATATACACAATCTAGGCAAATCAACAATAAAAACGCCAATATTAACATGAGTAAAATACTAATCATAACAAATAGTACGCTATGAAATACCAGAACTAAGAAGCACTCAAAACCAAAAATCTAATACAGAATTACACCATAAAAAAGGATCATACGTAATGCTTCTGGAAATCAAATCTACAGCAGGCAAACTAGTAAAGTCAAACTGCCTCTTTTCTAGGACATTCAAATTTTTTTACAAATTTCATCAGCTAAGCTACAGAAAATAACTGAAGAACATGACGCAATATTTAAAACATAACATACACTTATGGTCACATGGCAGATTTTAGCTCGATGAAGGAATATCAGTAATTTTAAGCATCCTCCCATTCAGTCTTCGGTACCTCTCCCGAATCAACAATAACTACCTTTTTGCGAGGCTTTCCATTATATGTGCCAGCCCCACCTTCAATTGCAAATACAGTATCCATGCCTTGAACTACTCTACCAAATGCTACATGCTCCCCATCCAACCTACAGAATTGACAAAAATAAGGAAAAAAAAAACAAAGAAAGAATGAAAGTTGTGGCTTAATGTGGGTAATTTCAGGATTTTCGGACTGCCAGTTAAATTTGGATTCAGACGGGGCTCAATGACTCCATCATCCAATTGGTGAATAAGGGGGCAGAGTGCTTGTACAATTCTGGTACTATATTATCCAGAATAAATTTCCACTTACCAACTTGTTTTGATAGTTGTTATGAAGAACTGTGAACCATTTGAATCAGGACCATCATTCACCATGGAGACAACACCTGAAAAGGAAAACAAACAAAATTCATAAAGAAGAGAAAAAAATTAAATCAAAATCTATAAAAAAGCAAAATAGAACTATTACTTAAATGTACATTACCAGCATGAGAGTGCTTTATTATGAAGTTCTCATCTGGAAATTTGCCACCATAAATTGATTCGCTTCCCTTACCATCACCCCGCAAAATATCTCCACCTTGAATCATGAAGCCAGGAATTATGCGGTGAAATGGTGTTCCTTTGTAGTGAAGAGGTTTGCCACTTGTCCCATTCCCTTTCTCACCTTTAACCCATGAAAGATAAAAAAATAATAAGCAATCAAAGAGATGCTCAGTTCTCTTCCTTTACTATTTTATAAACAAAAACAAAAGACAAAAGGCAATGACTGATGAGTACCTGTGCAAAGGGCTCTGAAATTTTCTGCAAAAACCATAATCAAAGAAATTAATAGAATTGAAAAGAGTTTAACAACTTCAGACATGATAAAAGTAAATAATATGAGATGAAATAAAAAAAATACCAGCAGTTTTTGGCACCACGTCACCATATAATCCAAAAATAATTCTACCTGAAATGACTTAATTACTAGCACATGACAGAATCAAGAAAATGTACAATAATCAATCAGAAAAATAGTATTTATCTAGCTCTACTGGAAAAATTAACGTACCTAGGTGCTGGCCGTCAATATCAACATCCAAATAGACTCGATGTGTTATTGTAGGCAGATTCTCTATGCTAACATTTTTCTGCACCAAAATAAGAGAAAGACAGACTGGTCAAGTCAGGTAGTTGTACTGCAGGCTGCAGCAGTACAACTAATTAGACAATTTTGGGTAATTGAGTCTAAATTGAGCTTCATAAAGGGCTAAATGAACTATATATAGCTAAACAATAAAAATTTCCTTTGAAACCTTGTTTCACAAAAGTGAGAAATTAAAAATACTATAAAAGTTAACAAAAATTACATCTTTGCGGGAGATCAAGAGCACGATACAGATAATTCCGAGGAGGAGAAGCGCCACGACTGTTTTCTTGAACATAGTGTTCTTTCCAGACATTCACATTATCTCTTCGATCTCTCCCTCTATCTCGCAAAATACTCGAATCTATCTATGTAGTCGGATTCGCTCTGGCGAGTAATGGAGAGGAAGATGCCTCTCTTCGTACGGGAGATGAAAAACAACACGGAGGCGAGGTCCAAGGTAGAGAAAATTAACACGGGCTTTTCTATTTTGGGCCGTATGTAACTTTGGGTTTACATTGGATATTGTATGTATGGCACAGGAATAGCCCAATCAGTTTATAGTGGGTTTTATAAAGTTCTCCTCTTTAATTTTTGTTTTCTTTCGGCTCTGACTACATAGTCTATATCTATATCTATACTATTATATAAAACAGTTAAGAATTGAAAGAGTTTATTTTTTATTATTTTCTTCAAATTTTTTATATCTAAAAATATCTCTTATCTAATGATTTATATTAATTTTGACTAATCAGACGAATACGATAGCGTCTATTATTTTGTATTTATTTTTATTTTTCTGTCATATAGGAGGAAAATAATTAAATGTTAAGAGAAATCATGCAATATAAATTATATCTGATATAGTATCTGTAATTGATTTTGAAATTGATCTTACATTTATTATATACTGAGAAATCATGCAATATTATATACTGATATTATATACTGAGATAATTCGAGATGTAGTCCAAACCAGTGCAGTAACTCACTACTCGGGGATCCCTAGCTTTTGTATTTATTTTTTTAACAAACACGTGCGTAGACAGGAACCAGCTATTTCACGGCCATGTTTAAACAGAGTAGGATTCTAATCAGAGTATCAGAAAGTACATCTTGAAATATTAGCAAAGTCCAGTGGTTCTCCTTCTCAAACCTTCTCTGCAGGCTATAACCTCATAAATCCCAAGGACATGATCTAGTGATAAAAATAATGCTCTCTATATGAGCGATCATAAATTAGAAACTCAAATAGAAGGTTACATAGATGCAACCAACATAGTATAAGAATTTTAAGTTAGATGTTGGCTCAAATTGATTGAATGAGTTCTGTAACTTCTGTTCAGATAATTTTTACTTGGCCAAAAATACAAGTCTTTTTTTTTCCTGAAACCTTTTATTGCATGCAAGAGATCATCATTAGTACAGCCGTAATTAAATTACTGATGCAACTCTCAGCTCGCTTTGTTTGATTTGACAAACCAGTGGAACTTCGTGCCTATTTGAGCTGGATTCTTTTATTGTTATTTGATTATTTCTCTTTAAAAAAGCTGTAAATAAATTACTGATGCAACTCTCAGCTCTCTTTGTTTGCATTGTTTGATTTGACAGGGGATGTGAACTCAACATGGAGAAAAAAAAAGACTAAGAAATTACCTAATGCAAACAGCATGATTGGTACCGTATATCAGAAATCAGAAGTGCAAAGCGTCATATTGAAACAATGACCACTACTCATACGGAACCATACATCTCAAGAAAAAACTAATCAACAATAATATAACAAATATTTGACAAAACAAAAATGATAAATAACATCATGTCAGATTAATAGTCAGTGTCTGAAACATCACATGAAAGCAATATCATTAACTTATCAGAAAAATAAAGCAGAATAAATAATTATTTTTCTTTGCGGTTTCTAGCTAATCAGAATGGCAGTCCTACAGGTTATGAAATTATTTTTTTCGTTTAAGTTTTTTCATCTCATCTTCTATTAATCTTCTACTGCTTCCATCTCAATATTCTCAGTTCCACAGTTCCTTCATAGTTATGAAATTATTCATCCTTCAGGGGAAAAACAAATATAAATTGATTAATTTAACAACAATAACATATGAAGAAGAAAAACAGAAACAACAAACAATAAGAAACTAAATCAGGCACAGACTACTAGCTGATATTTTAAATTATAATTATCTTCCTATTCAAAGTTAGTTCTAGCAACCATAGAAGGTTAAAACTAGTGGATGGTGGATGTCTATGCAACAAACCAGATAGATAAACCTCAAAAAAACTCGATGCAAAAGATCTCTTATAAACAGCCAGGTCAAGATTTTGGAGTCCTTGAAAAGTACCTGTACCTTAAAAAAAACTGTGAGAGTTCAGGTTCTCCAAATTGGTGAATGCCGCACAAGATGATCTATCATATCCATGCAACCAACCAGATAACCATCAAAACTCTTGAAAATGCAGGGCCTTGAGAATCTTGAAGTCACGGGCAGTTCTTGATTGAAATAAGAGAACAATGATAAATACAAAAATAAATAAAACCAACCATAATTAAGGATAACTTTTTTAACTTATAAAAAGTACTTGGTTTAATTTGTAAAATAGTTACCTCAAATTCTGATGCAACGAGAACAATATCAAGATTTTTCAATCCTGAAAGGCTGCTTAGGATCTTGGCCTCACTATTATAGAATGCCCACTTGAATTCATCAGCAGTTAAGAAGCAAACACATTCTTTGACTAGCGATGACATGTTTTCCAAAAAGAGAAGCAAAGAGGAATGCTGGGAGCCGTTGGAGGACTGTTAGAATTCAAATGTGGCGCTAACGCCATTTCTGTGGAGAATGAGCTGGGCTTTTCCAAGATAGCGAATGGAGAAGGCCCATATAAACTGGAGTTGACCGTTGGAGTTAAGGCCCATGATGGGTTGTCAGAGGAATGCAACACCATAGCGCCACAGGAGATCCGGGAGGCGTGCCAGAAGTTAGTTAGTAGCACAGAAAGGCTGTTATGAAGATTCTATTATCTTTTACTGTTTCATCTTAGAATTTTACTAAATTACTATGGATAGAGCCCTTCTTTAAATAGGCGACTGTGCCTACATTAGAGTTTTTTTTATGAATGAACTTGCATTTGATAGTTTTCCTTTCTTTCTTGTTCCATTTTTACCCCTTTGTTTCATCAGTAACGTGTAATCTCAGTTGTTATCAATAAAATCTCTGAGTTACAATTTGTTTTCTTGTTTGAATTCATATTCATACTCCTTGTGGATCCTCGAGGGTCACAACAATTGGTATCAGAGCTCTAAAATCACAACTGGGGTGTTTTTGGTATCAGATTCGCCATGGTTTCTAAGTCTGAGTTTGAAAAGGCCATCGCTGAGCTTCACGCAAAATACGATGAGTATCGTAACCACACCGATCATTCTATCTCGCAGGAAGGGGCTCGTTTAGAGCGATTGATCGCTGACACTGATGAGCAAGCTCGTGTAAGGGAGGACAAGAATGTCCCGCGACCATGATTACTGCATTGGGCCAACAACTACAGAGCTTAGCAATGAAACTCACTGTGGTAGAGTCAAAACTGGATGCTGCTCACAATGCAGGACCAGAGATCAGGCGGTCACCAATCGGAGACCATCAGATCTCAATAGCACAACCTCATATTGGTTCTAGACAAAGGGCCTGAAACTCCAAATGAGTCGGATTTCATCCGTAGAGAGGGTAAGTTCCATTTTCCTCGATCGGAATGTCCTGGATTCAATGGAGACAATCCAGTGGAATGGCTGAGAAAATGTCATTCGTATTTTGAGCTACATCAGATTCCCGACATGTATAAAACACATCTGGCCACTATCCAATTTCATGAAAAAGCCAGTGCTTGGTATGATGGCTACCTTATTGATCATGACCCTCCCCTTGGCGTGAGCTTGTCCGTTTAGTTCAATCTCGTTTTACCAACCCGTGTCTAGCAATACTTTGGATGACCTCAAGCACATGAATCAAATTGCAATTGTTAATGAATACATGGAGCAATTTGAAAAGCTCAGGTCCCGTATACTGTTGGAAGGGAGAAATTTTTTTAAAGGGATTTTGTGGATAGCTTTATTAGTGGCCTCAAAGGGGAATTAAAACCTATGGTTATGGCTTTTAAGCCACCTTCTCTAGTCTCAGCCTATGAATATGCCCTTTATATGGAAAGTGTAGTAGAAATACAACAAAAAAGATGGAGAACTAATAACAAAGTCCCTCTTACTACTTTTTTTTTCCAAAAGCTTATAATGACAAGGGTCCTAGTGTTGCTACAAAACCTAATTCAGGGAATGCTACCACTAAGAGCACACTCATTGATCAAAGAAGGGCACTTGGGTTGTGTTTTAAATGTGGGGACAAATACTACCCAGGGCATCAATGTAAATTTAAAATACAAATGCTCCAGGGTGATGTAGAATCAAGGGTTGAGGTTGAAGAGGAACTACTACATCAAAAGGAGATCGAGGATATCCAGGTAGAAGAAGCTTTGTGAGTATGCATGCCACTTCTTCTGCTACTCATACTAGCACCATGAAATTCAAAGGGATAATTGGGTCAAAACCTATATTTGCCCTCATTGATAGTGGGTCAACCCATAGTTTCATCAACCTTGCATCTTGCAAGATCACACTTGTCACATTCAAAACACTCACCCTATGGTGGTTATGGTGGCTAATGGGGAGAGGATGGTCACATATTCCAAATGTGATTCTTTGTTGTTCTCCATTCAGGGATTTGAATTTAAACATGAATTAAGGCTTTTACCGGTTAAGGGGTATGACATGATCCTTGGATTGGATTGGCTCTCCCAATTTGGTCCAATGACTGTGGACTGGAATAAGAAATGGGTTGAATTTTCCAAAGAAGGTCAGTTAGTAAGGTTGCAAGTGCATGAGGAAATTGCTTAAGTTCAGATGTGTGAGGGTATAGCTATTGGCAAAGAACTCAAATCTAATAGTGATGTGTTAGTAGCCCATATTTGGCTTTGTGAAGTTGCAGATAAGCCAGTATACACTCCAATACCTCCAATCTTGCAACAAGTGCTATCACAATTTTCAAAGGTCTTTGACAATTGTACCATTGTTCCTCCAAGGGATATAGACCACAGAATACCTTTAAAACCTAATTCCCAACCTGTGAATCTTAGGCCCTATAGATACTCCTATTTCCAAAAGTTAGAATTAGATAAAATTATAGAAGAACTCTTAGTAACAGGAATCATAAGGCCTTCCACTAGCCCCTTTGCATCACCAACTCTTTTGGTGAAAAAGAAAGATGGGTCCTGGCGTTTGTGTGTTGATTATAGGAGATTGAATGATATGACCATAAAGAATAAGTACCCAATACCAGTGATAGATGATCTCCTAGATGAGCTCCATGGAGCAACTATCTTCTCCAAGATTGACTTGAGATCTGGATATCACGAGATCAGAATGCATGGTACTGACATTGAGAAGACAACATTCAGGACCCATGAAGGCCATTTTGAGTACATGGTCATGCCATTTGGGCTAACTAACGCTCCGGCCACCTTTCAAGCCCTAATGAACCATGTATTTAAGCCCTATTTGAGAAGATTTGTGTTGGTATTCTTTGATGACATTTTGATCTACATCCCTGATTTGATCACTCACTCTCAACACCTTACCAAGGTATCTGCAGAAACTCAAGGATAATGAACTATTTGCCAAACTATCAAAGTGTGCATTTGGTGTTACTGAAATTGAATATTTAGGGCATGTAATCTCTTCTACTGGCATAGCCACCGATCCAAAGAAGGTGGAGGCAATGCAGAATTGGCCTACCCCTCAGAATGTTAGGGCTTTAAGGGGATTCTTTGGGCTAGCTGGATACTATAGAAAGTTTATTAAAGGTTATGGAGTGATCACTAAACCCCTGATAGAATTACTCAAGAAGAAGAATGTGTTTCATTGGAGTAAGGAAGTTGCTGCTCTTTCACTGCTCTGAAGACAGTATTGAGCACGCTCCTGTGCTAGCTATGCCTAACTTTACACAACCCTTTGTATTGGAGACAGATGCATCTGATCAAGGAATGGGTGTTGTGTTGATGCAAGAGAAGAGGCCTATAGCTTACATGAGTAAGGCCTTAGGGACTAAGAACCAAGCACTATCCACCTATGAAAATGAGTTAATGGCTTTGTTAGCTGCTGTACAGAAGTGGAGACACTATTTGCAGGGTAAGCCATTCATAATTAAAACTGATCACATTAGTTTAAAACACTTGCTGGAACAAAGGTTGACACACTCCCTGCAACACAAAGGGTTATGCAAGTTATTGGGGCTGGAATACACTATACAATATAAGAAGGGTGTAGAAAATAAAGCAGTTGATGCACTCTCTAGAAGATTGGAGGAGGATAAAGAAGAGTTGAATGTTGTGACTGAGATTGTACCATCTTGGCTTATGGAACTTAAGAACAATTATGTGGGGGACCCTTGGGCTACACAGGTATTTACTGATGTGGCTCAAGCTAGGTCATTAACAAAAGAGGTGACAGTCCATGAAGGCATAATTAGGTATAAGGGAAGAATTTATGTGGGTACTGTTGATGATTGGAGAGGTAAGATAATGCAATCACTTCATGATTCTAGTATCGGGGGACATGCTGATAACTTGGGTACTTACCAAAGAGTAAAACGTCTTTTCTATTGGCCTAACCTGAAGGGATCAGTGCTGGAACATGTGCGAAATGTAATATCTATCAGTTGAACAAATCTGAAAATGTTCTACCACCTGGCTTGTTACAACCTATTCCTATACCTGATAGACCTTGGGCTGTTATAGCTATGGACTTTGTTAGTGGCTTGCCCAAGAGTTGAGGGAAGGATGTACTCATGGTTATCATTGACAAATTTACTAAGTACTGCCACTTAATCACACTCTCACACCCTTTTAAGGCTGTTGAAATAGCACAAGTATTCTTAGATCAGGTGTATAGGCTCCATGGATTGCCTGCCAAAATCATTACTGATAGAGACCCACTGTTTACCAGCAATTTCTTACAGGGTAGAATTAATGAGATTGCTTGGGGTTAAGTTGAACTTTAGCACAGCTTATCACCCCCAAACGACGGTCAAACTGAAAGGTTAAACCAATGCATTGAGTGATATTTGAGATGTATGATTTTTAGAGACCCAAAGAGTGGGCTAAATGGGTTCCAATGGCTGAATGGTGGTATAACACTAATTTTCAAACTGCAATCAAAACTACACCTTTTGAAGCACTTTATGGTTATGCACCACCCCAGCTTTCATTAGGAGATAAACCCAGAAGTGCAAATCAGGCAGTCAATGTGACTATGGCAGAAAGACAGAAACCGCAAAAATGTTGAAGGAACAGTTGAGGAGAGCCCAGGATAGAATGAAGAAATATGCAGATAGCAGAAGGAGTGAAAGGAAATTTCACACTGGGGATTGGGTGTACTTAAAACTTCAGCCTTATAGGCAAGTATCAGTCCAAGGACATGCCAGTTCTCACAAGCTTAAGCCCAAGTATTATGGTCCCTTTGAAATTGTAGAGAGAATGGGAGAAGTAGCATACAGGTTAAATTTACCTCCAGGGTCTCTTATACACCCAGTGTTTCATGTGTCTCAATTGAAGAAATGCAAAGGACAAGTTGCTACTGCTGCCACACCATTGCCAGTATTGAACCTAGGTGGACGTGTGAGAATTGAACCCATAGCTGTTTTGGATAGGAAAATTGTGAAAAAGAAGAATGAACCGAAGCTGGAAATATTGGTCAAATGGTCCAATTTAGAGGATGAGGAAGCCACATGGGAAGATTATGAATCGATTTGTAAGCAATTTTCGGGTTTTAAGCTTGAGGACAAGCTACTTTTGATGGGCGCGGTATTGTCAGGAACTGATACAAAAGAGAGCAAAGGGAATGCTGGAGCCGTTGGAGGACTGTTAGAATTCAAATGTGGCGTTAACGCCATTTCTGTGGAGAATGAGCTGGGCTTTTCCAAGATAGCGAATGGAGAAGGCCCATATAAACTGGAGTTGACCGTTGGAGTTAAGACCCATGATGGGTTGTCAGAGGAATGCAACACCATAGCGCCACAGGAGATCCGGGGAGGCGTGCTAGAAGTTAGTTAGTAGCACAGGAAGGCTGTTACGAAAGATTCTATTATCTTTTACTGTTTCATCTTAGAATTTTACTGAATTACTATGGATAGATCCTTCTTTAAATAGGCGAATGTGCCTACATTAGGGATTTTTGAATGAACTTGCATTTGATAGTTTTCCTTTCTTTCTTCCAAT
Source organism: Schoenoplectus tabernaemontani (assembly GCA_037127355.1). Lineage (NCBI taxonomy): Eukaryota > Viridiplantae > Streptophyta > Magnoliopsida > Poales > Cyperaceae > Schoenoplectus > Schoenoplectus tabernaemontani. The sequence continues at coordinate 10,487,603 of CM073747.1, forward strand.
TTTACCCTTTTGTTTCATCAGTAACGTGTAATCTCAGTTGTTATTAATAAAAATCTCTGAGTTACAATATCTTTTCTTGTTGCGTTCATAATCATATTCCTTGTGGATCCCCGAGGGTCACAACAGATTAGGATAAACCCAGATGAAGTTTCTCCATGAGATCACCATTGATGGTATAATAACCAAGGTTTAGTCTCCTCAGACGTGGTAGATCTACCAATGCTGGTTCTAGGACAAGAGAAACTCTGCTTTAAACTTGCAACTTCATCTCCTCTAGAGATGAACAAGCAAAGACCAGGTACATCTACAATAACACAGTGATTTTTTTAAATAATTATCTAAATAATCCTAATTTTAAAAAGAGTGATTAAATTAAAATTTAAAAATACATTAAATCAAAATTTAAAAATACATTCAAATGATAGCGCGCCACTGACATGGCGTCTTTTCATTTTTATTTTTTAGTTAACTTTCCCCAAAAAAAATTAGCACCAATGGGAATGGCGTTCTCCCACTGGACACCAATTCATAATTTCAAAATTGTCAACTTTGAATGACAAATGATCGACAAAGTTAAAAAAGAAAGAAAGACATCACTGAGAGTGACATTTTTGCCCAAACGCATCAGTCGCCGTCAGTCGTATTTTTAAAATTTTGATTTAATCATTCTTATTATTATAATTAGGATTGCTTAGATAATTATTTTAAAAAATCACTGACAATAACAATAGGTTGCACATAAATTAACAACACCCGAGGGCTCTCTTGGAGAATGAGAAGAATCCACTTACTCACGGTGACCACTATTAATGTAATTCTTAAACTAGTACTCTCAGAAGAACGTGAAACTATCAACCTGTTGAATTTGACGTGAGGCTAACACACCATCAACGAACCCCATGTAAGTTCTCGTGGCATTCTGAGTTTTCACTTACATGAGTTACATATCTACCATGACTGATGATATCCTCCGACCAAAAATGAGCAAAATTAAAATCGAGGTCAGGCAGATAGACCCATAAGATTACTCATCGCTTTGAAATCAGAGACCACCGTACTGCACTGGGTTGCATGTATATTGACAACACCCAAGGCCTCTGCTGCAGAATGACAAGAATCCATCTATCAAAACTAACTCAAATTTGACATCCATTTAGATGAAGTTGATTAACATTCCAACAAACATAGACTAGACTTGTGACCTGTACTCAACTATGCAATTTTTAAATTCCACTAATTTGATTTCACACGAATGAACTTCATAATAAAATATCTTCATTAAATTTTTAGGTACATCTTGATCCATTCTTGAGATTAGCATTTTTTTTGGGGTCAATGTGTGGTCATATTGAATGAAAAATGATCCCTTTTGTCTCTGTGTGAAGCTAACAAAATATAGGCCTTCCTTGGTGACATGGTGCTGACATCACCAAGGCAGGCCTGACCTAAAAAAGGGTTGAGTTGCTTCAAACCTACCAGGATAGCATTATGCAAGTCTTTTTTCAGAGAAAGAAAAAGTTAACTTACCCAACATACCTGATTTAAAAGATTAAATTTCAATCTCTCCTCAATATATTTCTAAAAAATAAATAAATTTTGATAAAACATTAATACAATTAAGATTGAACTAATCCACGTAATGACAATAATAGTTTTTGAAGGATGAAAATACTAGAGTCATTGTAGAAGTTTGTATGTGTGTGCGCGTATAGTTAGGCTAGAATCTCTTATAAAGCATGGATCATCCTGTATTTTAAATTCAAATCTGAAATTCATAGTTTAAATGGTTGATCTATACTGTTCAGAATGATCTTCATATGAAAATCATGTTGTAGATAAGATTTTACATTTCTTAGAATCTTGTTATTATAGTTTTGGATGGATAGGAAATGTATTTATTGATTAATAATTCCAGAACCATCTGATAACAATGGTTTTCAGATGATACAGATATATGGGCAAGGAGGGAAGGAGATGGAGAATAAGCCAATAAGCATTGCAACATGAGGTCATTTTTGCACAGGCCAAGGCTAAGGGATTATCGAAATGATGTCTAGCGGTAAGAAAATTACATAGCCTGATTTCTGAAATTTAGATGATGAGCTGAGGAATATTCTCTATACACATTCATTTCTGATGATATGAAACACAGTGACAATAAAGTTTTCTCAGAATGTATGAATTCTATCAAAATGGAAATATTTAAACAAGTTGATTTTCTTGTGCAAAAAAAAAAAAGAAATCTACTAACAAAATAACTGTTAGTTTTGGAAAATCCTAACAAACCAGTCTTATTTTAAATCTTATCAAATCAAAATAGATATGTTATTTGGCAACAGGTAGCTATTCGCGATCTAAACTAAATCAATAAATAGATATATCCAGAATTCATAGACATCTAGATTTAAAATCATACATTTATTGGACTTGTAGTCCTAATCAACTATATTTGAAGTTGAATTGGTAAACTTGAAAGTGAAAATAAATCAATAAAGTGGCATCTGATGACATATTTCCACAACACAACAATGTTTTTATGTGTTGATTCTTTTCGATTTGATCTAAGCCATTTTCACAACATTTTGTATTAGAAAATTATATTAAAAGAAGGCCGATGAACATACAAGCAGAATAGAAGAAAACAAGCAAATATCCAATATGATAATTACCTTACTAGAATAAGCAGACTTGAAGTCCATAGTCTTGAGGTTTTCAAAGGTTGAGCAAATCTGGAGGATATCCCCAGCATATCCTTCATAAAGATTAAACAAAACAAACAACAACAACAACAACAACAACAACAACAACAACAACAACAAAGCCTTTAATCCCAAATAAATTGGGGTAGGCTAGAAATAAAATCCAATCGGAAAACATAAGATCAAAAATCTCAAATATCAGTGATAAAAATGAATATGATGGAAGAAAAAAATAAAATAAAATAATAATAATAATATATAAATAAAGATGATAATGATAATGATAATGATAATATGCTAATAATAGTAGCAATAATAACAATAATAATAATAGTACAATAAACCTCTATTATAAAATCTATTTCTAATTTCTAAAATTCTATTTTAAAACCTAATTCTAAATTCTAAATCCTAAAATCCTATCTAAAACTCTATTTCTGAAATCTATTTCCAAATTCTAAATCCTAAAATCCTAAAAAATCTAAGAATATGAAGTTTATAACTCTACTATTAGACTCTAACTCCTAAATCATGGTTCAGGTACATGAATCGCTATCTTCCACGCACTCCTATCCAAAGCAAGCTCTTTGGGTATATTCCATTCCTTCAAATCTCTTTTTATTGCTTCCTCCCATGTCAATCTCGGTCGACCTCTTCCTCTTCTTGTATTTTCAGGACGACTTAAAATACCGCCGCGTCGATGCTTCAGGAGGCCTTCGTTGGATATGACCAAACCATCGCAAACGATGTTGGACTAGCTTCTCTTGAATTGGTGCTACCCCAAGTTTGTCCCTAATATCATCATTTCTGATTCGATCTTTCCTTGTGTGGCCACATATCCAACGCAACATCCGCATTTCAACTACACTCATCTTCTGGATGTGTTGTCCTTTTGTAGCCCAACATTCTGCGCCATACAACATCGCGGGTCTAATCACCGTCCTGTAGAACTTGCCTTTTAGTTTGTTTGGGACCTTCTTGTCACAAAGAATACCAGATGTTTGTCTCCATTTTACCCATCCAGCTCTTATTCTATGACTAACATCTTCATCGATCTCTCCTTCACTCTGCAACATCAATCCCAAATACCGAAATGTGTCATTCATGAGTACTACTCGTCCATCCAAACTAACATCTCCGTCATCTAAGTTTTCTCCGCTGAACTGACACCTCATATATTCAGTTTTTGTCCTACTAAGTCTAAAACCTTTTGATTCTAAAATTTATCTCCACAACTCTAGTTTCTGATTGACTCCAATTCTCGCTCTCGTCAATCAGCACCACATCATCAGCAAAGAGCATACACCAAGGAATATCTTCTTGTATGTCCTTTGTGATCTCATCCATCACTAAGGTGAAAATATATGAACTCAATGCTGACCCTTGATGTAATCTATCTTAGATTAAACAAAACAAAGAAACAAAAAAATTATATGCTGAAAAAGCTTCTTTTATTATATATTTTTCTTCTTTGGATAGAAGTGGGATACCCACTGATTTCATTGAATTGTAAGTTCCACAACATGAACGACATGAAGGGTACCAAACGGCTGGCACCGATCACAACCTATATATGAAGCCTAGTATCCAAAGAGCTAAAACCAAACCTTAACAGCAACCTAACACAAGCTCTTAACAGTCAGAAACAATGAACAAATCCACACATCAACCCTTCTTTTTTTTCCCGTAACCAAGCTTTTTACCATGCTATTTTCCAGAACTAGATTCAATGTGCTTTTTTATCATGCTTTTTCGAACTAGATAAAGTGCTTTTGGCTCCGGATTTTTATTCTGCTTGTTTGTAGAGCTAATAAAGCGTTTTTACTACCAAATTTTGATACCTAAGTTATTGTAAGGCATCATCTTTGTTTCAATTGAACATATGAATATTCCTAATTCCATGAAAGAGAAAAAAAATATAACAAATAAAGAAATAAAATAAAGGTGACCAAAACTGAATGGAATAAAATCAACTTAAATTACTAGTATATCTTGTTTGAGCCATCATTGCTCAATCACTGGGCAAGTTTAACCAAGTTGAGTCGAGGTTGACTGATTTTTCATTAGAAGAAATAACTGGTTTGAAGATTTTGATTTCAAATTTTCAATTTTCTTTAGAGGAAGAAACGACCAAAGGAAGAGGGGGTTTGGGAAAGAAAATAAATTACGGCGGGGAATAAGTTGTTAAATATCTCAGCTATTATATAAACATTTAATGTCCGGACCGATCCAATATCTTGAAGTTTATTGTTTACAGATTTACCCTTAAGTCTTGTGGTTAGAATTATATCATTTGAATCTAAATGACTATGATAGTCTTTCTATCTATTGTGCAGCGTGGGGTGAAAACCCTAATCGACTTGCCAACATAAGAACTCTCTTTTTTGAAAACCTAATGCCTCCTCCCAAATCCTTCTCTTCCCCCTCTATGTGGCACTCTCCACATCTCTCTCGGTAAACAACACATAATACCTAAAACCAGTATGTGAAGTAACAGGTGCAGGACTCTACATATCACAGTGTATGATTTCTAAGGGTTTAGTAGCTCTAGTATTAGACAAAGAAAAAGGAAGTTTATGTGATTTTGCTAAGCAACAAAAATCACAAAGTTCTTAGTGTTGTTATTATAAGAGATTGATTTTGATGTGATCAAATGCTGAATGACTGAATCAGAATCATGACAGAAATGTCTATGACATTGTTGAGTGAAATCTTCTCACACAACAAAGCTTTGAGGTGAAGAAGATGTCACAACATACAACCCATTATGTCTTATACCCTGAAGAAGAATTTGATGACTGCCCAGTGCCTTGACAAAACAAGAATCACAATTAAACTCCATATAAACATCATTGTCAGCAAGAAGATGGCTTATACTGAGCAATGGTTTAGAAATTGAGGGTACATGCAACATATTATGGAATTTTAAAGGAAAATAAGTTGTACAGAGACTACTAGATCCAGTGTGAACAATGTCGAGGCCTTTATCATTACCAACACAGAGCTTGTCAGAGCCATTGTAGGGAGAATAATTGGTAAAGGCATTTAGATATGGCGTGACATGGGCTGAAGCACCAGAGTCAATGTACCAAGAATCAAGAAGAGGCTGCCCTGGTTGAACATAAATAGCCTGAGGTGGAGATTCCTTGGAGGAGGCCTTGGTGGGAGTTGTTTATAAGTGGAATCAAACCGCTTGTAACAGCGATCTGCGGTATGTCCCTTTTTCTAGCATAATTGATACGAGGGTCGATCAGAATTTTGCTAATTATAGGGCTTGTCAGATGATTTACCACGAGATGCAAGAAAAGCAGAGAACTGACGCATTAGATCTGAATCTTTAGATGGTGATGCTAGGCAGGCTTGAGGCATGCTAGAAACAACTGATGTTGAAGAGTTGAAAGAAGCAGGGAAGCTTGGAGAGAAATTAGCAGCTATAGCCAAATTGTGTTTGAGAAGGCCTTGTTCATGATTAAGAAGAAGCCCTGTGAGTTCATTAAAGGGAACTGCATCGGATCTTGAAGTGAGAGAAACCACCAGAGGATCATATTTAATGCTTAAGCCATGAAGAATGAATAATTGAAGATCAACGTCTGATACAGCAGATCCAATCAAACGAAGACGATCAGCCAACGATCGTTTTTATCAATGTATGCTTGCATAGTTAGATGCCCTTTCTGAAGTGATTGCAGCTAAAGCTTTAGATCCATTCCTCTTGCTAGAGATTGGGATGAATATCTAAGATGAAGTTTTTCCAAAGATCAGAGGAAGTGACACAATGCACCACTTGAGGAACCACAGCCTCAGAGATCGTGCTCAGCAACCATGCCAGAAAGAGCTGGTCTTGACGTGCCCAAGAAATGTACTCTGGATTGGGAGAGGAGGATCCATCAGAAAGAACAATCGTAGCAGTCGGTGGAGGGCGAGATCCATCAAAAAAACCAAGCAAATCATGTCCTTTTGCATGAGAAGAATAAAATACTTCTAGGAAAGGTAATTATCATGATTCAGTTTAATCGGCAACTGATAAGAAAATATAATGGGATGAATAGAAAATGAGGAAGAAGAGGATGCCATGAAATGCATGAGCAAGAGGAGTAGAGTCTAGAGATATGAAACAGAAACACGTGAGCGAATTCTGGCTCTGATACCATGTAAAATTGAGAGAGAGAAAGAGTGTGATTGTAAACTGAATCTTATTCATTCATTTGAACTCTGTTACATACATGTATATATAGAGCATAGCTCGCAACTACACACAGTTACATTTTGTTACGTACTTCTAACAAACTAACTAACTATAATACAAACTTTTATGTCTGGAGTTGTGTGGCTTTTTGTGTTGCATCCTCTTGTATGTCTTCATCTTGTGCAATCCTGTAAATACTACATCACCAACTTTATCAAAGTTTGGAGGAGAAAACATGTCTGAACAGTTTCTTCATAAAAGTATCGTTGGTGTACTTTAGTATGTAATGATAACTCACCTGATATAGCTTTTGTTGTGAATTGTGTATCACAATTCATGCACAACCCCTGTGTGCTTCATTGGGCAGTTGTGAAGAGAATTCAACGCCATCTCAAATGCTCTCTTCATCATGGCCTAACAATTCATTAGTCTTCTGATTCTACATTAAATATTTTCTTAGATTTGTATTGGGCTAGATGCTGAGATGACCAGAAATTAATTACTGATACTTAATATTTCTTGGTCCTAATTTAATATCGTGGTGTTCTAAGAAGTAGTCTACGGTGGTGCGCTCTAGCACAGAGGCTGAGTATAGGAGCCTTGTCATGGCTTCTACTGAGTTAGTTTGGCTAAAGAGTTTACTTCATGAGTTGAGTCACACTCTTACACCAATTTTGTGGTGGCGTGACAACTTGGGTGTCACGTTCTTGGCCTCAAACCCAACGTTTCACGCTTGCACGAAGCATAAGAGCTCGACTATCATTTCGTTAGAAAGAAAGTTGTAGATGGTAGCATTTGTGTGTGTTTAATTTGCTCTTAAGATCAATTAGCTGATACATTAACAAAATCACTTTCATCATCTCGCTTTCTTACTCTTAGAACCAAGCTCACTGTTACATCAGTTTCGGTGTGCTTAAGTGGCTTATTAACGATGATGTAGAAGAGAGCGGTACAGAAGATGCAAGAGACAAAACAACACATACAAGGAATCACATAGTTATTATAGTCACAACTTGTATTCAATTGTACATTCGATTAGTTTTATAAGCTCTCTATATAAAGAGGCACATGTAATGTAAACATTTGAGTTAATGAATACAATCAGTTATTCAATCTCCTATCGTTTAATTCTCTGGACTCTATCAATGCCAAAAATGAAAATCACTATTGAATGGTAAAGCATACCTCCCAGTAGCTAAGCCTCCGTGCCAAAGTTTATGAAGATGAGAGAACCAAGTCCAAAATTGTGGTTTCCAAATACAATTACAAGCAGTATTGTCAATCAACATTTGCAACAGTGCTCTAAAAAAGAATGCTACAATTGACACCAAATCATTGATGCCAGATCAATCTTTGTCAAGACTCAAGACCAATAAAGCTACAACTACAAATCAAATCACGGAAATCAACATCTAACAAACAAAAAAACAGAGAAGCAACAGTCAATTTAAGATCAATCATCAAAGGAATCTAACATGTAGTGCAAGCAATGAGCGAAATACATGACCTTCAAGAGGTCTTTGCTTTAAGTCTCAGTTGGCACTTGGCACAATATGTAAGAGAACTATAAGCCTTCTCCATAAATTAAGTGGAAAAAAAGATTGATTATCATTCAAGTTCAACACCACAAGAAGTTGAACCGCATGTCTAATACATATGGTAATAAACCTCGCCCCTCTATGAATTGACACATATTCAAGTCCCAAGAAAAGTATATGAGAAGTAATATATGCTAGGGGGTTTATGGGAGCTCTATTTCTTTTAAAAAAAAACATAACCAGAAACTAATCTATAAATTCTGCTTTTCTGTCTATCTCTTCTCATTTATGTTCCTCCAGCTCTTCTTATACTTATTCCCATCATGCTTCTCCTCCCACATATTCATCATCTTGTCCGCCGTCGTTGTCATCATCGTCATCGTCGTCGTCATCCTCCTCGATCTCCTCTGCTTCTATTTCCATCTTCATCCTCTCAATACGCATCATGTACTGAATCGGCTGCTTCTCTAATTCATCTAGAGAGTCATAAACATGTCCCTGCCTGCACTCAACCAACCGACAACTTCCATGTTCACGTACTACCTCCCTCAATTCCTCCAAAAGTTCAATTTCATCAGACTCATCCTAAAAATAATAATGAATCAATGAGCATTAATAATGACAGAAGAGCACAGAGGAAAAATATAAAGTTAGAGGGAGGCATAGAACAACATATGACTAGGAGAGATAAATGAACAATTTCATACATCTCAGTATCTCCTAACCCTCCCAATAAATTTTCATCATAATGGACCAAGCCACTTAGATAGATGCAAGAAAACTTGGTAAATTAACTACCTTAAAAAATTGGATCAAATTATATAGGATAAACAATAACATCAAATTAGTATTCATGACTAACGTAACTGATTTGAATCCTTGATCAATAACATTATTGTTCAAGACAACCAAAAATAGCTCAAAATTGTTTTCCATACAACTCTTGCTCTAAGAAGTTGAACTCAACTAAGGATACGACGATGCAATTATTAAATATTCACAACAATTTACTTGAGCAGTGAGTATCTTGCATTACAAGGAAACAAATTCTGTTGGTTATTTTAACGTAAGTCAGACTTCACAATGGCCAGAGATTCCATTTAATGGAAATTGAATATTTGCATAGAAAGGTAAAAAGGTAGAAAGAGAACTTTTGCATAGAAAGGTAAAAAGGTATAAAGAGAACTTTTGCATAAAAAGGTAGAAAAAGAACCAAACATTCAATTACCATCCAGTGCTTGGGACATCCACATGGAGTTGGTGATTGGAATAGCAAAAAGCCAACAATAGTTTTTTGAGGGTTATAAAGCGAAGGACAGAAAGCTTATGTCCATAAACACATGAAGGAGAGAGAAAAAGGACATAAAGGAGACAGACAAAAGCATTGCATGGCTTTATTTCACTGCACTTTTGAAACTTAATAAGGAGGTCATTTAGCACAGCATGCTACTTGAAAACTCCGGGAAGGCACACTGCAGAAAGGGAATAACATGCCCTCATTATGAGGGATTCAGATTAGCTAGTGATTATTTATTGCCATGCAGATTCCTTTACAATTTTATCACACATTCCTCATTATGAGGCAAAACATGCACTAGAAATAGGAAAAGAAACAGATAACATACAACGATATATTCAGCATAACAAGTCTTGTATAACAAACAAAAATGGGAGTCTTAAGGCCCCGTTCGGTGACAAGGTTTTTATAGTAGGAAACCCTGGTCCCTGTTAATTTTGACTTTGAGGTGTTCTATGCACACATAAAAGCCATGGCTTTGAAACTTTAGGATCAATGCAAATATAGAGTAAAGTTAGCCCCAAAGCCAGGTTTGAAATTTCTTTATCAGATTAGATTTTTCTCATGGCTTGCTGTGTTTGTAACTCCGCATGCCATAATCCAACTTTTATCAAAGTCAGCTGAAAATACAACACAGAACGGGGCCTAATAGACACAATCAACTTCTCACCTAAGAAACTATGCAAAGATTCAGAATTACATAAATAACTTAGCCTCAAAAATATAAAATATTAAAAAGAACTGACAGAACATAATATGTGCAAAAGAACAGATATATACAACTTAGCAAAGATAAGTACCTCACAACAGTGGAAGGTCAGGTCCTCCAGAATTGGTGACTGCTGCACAAGACGATCTATCATATACATGCAACTAACCAGATAACCATCAAAACTTTCGAAATGCAGAGCCTTGAGATTCTCGAAGATGGGGCAGTCTGCGAGAGCATGCCCCAGCATAGCCTTCATAGTTCATATAAAGTAAGAGAACCATAGTAAATACAGAGAAATAATATATACAAGAATCAAGGAGAGGTTCTTTTAACTCATAAAAAACAATTAGAATAATTTGTAAAATAATTACCACTGATTCTGATCCATGGAGAATAATATCAAGATTTTTCACTCTTGAAAGGCTGCTTAGGATCTTGACCTCGCTACCATAGAATGCCCTCTCGAACTCATAAGCAGTTAAGAAGCAAACACAAGCTTTAACTAGTGATGACATGTTTTCCAAAACAATCCCTGCAGTCTGACATGACATAACTGTTACTTTCAAGTACTGGAGAGTTGGAATGGACACCCGAATCCCCGTGAAGTTACAACAACCATCAAGAACTAAACTCCTGAGATTACCACATGAAATCTGAGAAAGGTTTAACCCACAAATATACAGCTCCAACTCTTCCAGATTAGGACAACCGAGATGAAGTTTCTCCATGAGATCACCATTGATGGTATAATAACCAAGGTTTAGTCTCCTCAGACGTGGTAATTCTACCAATGCCGGTTCTAGGACAAGAGACTCTCTGCTTTTAACTTGCAACTTTATCTCCTCTAGAGATGAACATGCAAAGACCATCTCAGGTCCATCTACACTAACACTAGGTTGCACATAAATTGACAGCACACGAGGACTCTGCTGGAGAACGAGAAGAATCCACCTGCTCACAGGATGACCACTATTGATGTAATTTTTAACCTGGTACTCCCAGACCAGCGTGAAACTATCTATCCATTGAATTTTACGTGAGGCTAACACACCATCAATGAACCTCACAAAGTTCTCGTGGCATTCTGAGTTTTCACTTACATGAGTTGTGTATGTACTACGAGTGAAGATATCCTCCAACCAAAAATGAGCAAAATTAAAATCCAAATTGGGCAGATAGGCCCATAAGTTTACCCAACGTTTTGATATCGAGATGACCGTACTGCATCCTTTGTAGGCAGGTACGACAGGATATGAGGTAGTAGACAGTCGGGCAACGCATCTAACCCACGGTTATGACTCATCTTGGTAGTTCAATTGCAACTCTCGATCTCTTCAGAGAATCTATTTTGTCAAAAGTCAAAACCACTGATGTGACATGTTCTTTGCATTAAGTGCAAACAGATCATAAAAGACGAAAACATAACTAAAGAGTAAAGAGAAAGAGGTCTGTACCTTAAAAACCCTGAGACGCCATTGATCCCTGCAAAGACTTGAGTCCTTTCAAGTTGCTGAGGTTAGGGTCTTAGTTGCTGAGAAATGCACGATTATTTCAAAGACATGAGCACCTCCTTCAAGTTACTAGGTTAGGATCTCACGTTCTCAGAAATACTAGTGGAGCGGTGCTACGGATGCGATCTAATTCGGGATTCAAATTAGGGTAAGCTGAGGCAGTACCCGGGTGAGATGCGAATTCGAATAGAGGAGAGGTGTATAGGCAGTACGGGTACTACATGTACGATTCTACGAGGGTTTGAGGTAAATATTATTATATGAAAAAAAGCTTAAAGTAATTGGGCTGGTTTTTATCAACGACTGCATTGTTATCTAGAATTACAGGCCAGGGTCAAAGTGGGGCCTGCTAATTTGTTTTCTATTTTGTTTTTATTTTTCTTTTGGCAGATTGCTCGCAGTCTCTCGCAACAACCTGAGCTCAGATTTTGTTTGTCCCTTTCATCATCTGATCACGAATTCAAGATCGTTGGGGTGCTCGATGCTGAGCTCACACGTTGAAATGTAACCGCATCCATGTTTTATCTTCAGCCAGCAGGCAGTCGGTCCTGGTAATCATCTCCTAGTGCTCCACAATAATATATTTTACAAATTATTTTGTCATTTTAGCGATAGCTGGCGTTGATCTAGACGGTTCAGATTTATTCTAAAAGAGTGTTTATTTTTTATTTTAATAATATCTTTTTTGCGTGTCTTACCTAGCATAGAGACCATGCCACAATGGTATGCCAACTACGGCAACGATGTAAATTCTACATAGTAAAAAGAAGCTTTAAAAATTGAATTTAAAAAACCTTTCAAACATGAAAAAAAATGCGACATAAACTGTAATATTTAGCTCTGAAATACATTTTTGCTTTTGTCCAAAGCTCCATTGATAACATTTTAAGCCAAATCACCGAGCAATTTTAATCCAGTTAAAATTGGTATATTTCTGGGCCGTCCATGTAAAACTAAACTTCAAACCCACTTTTAACATCACATCAAGGCCTGTTAATCCGACAAGCGAGTAGAGCCCAGCCCAAATATTCCTTTTCTCCTACCTTTCTCTCCAAGCAAAACCCTTGTTTATTGTCACTTCACCTATTCCTCTCTCGCTCCAAAAGAAGAATAACGGAGAAATAAGCAAGATCGGAGCTAGAAAAAGAGACATTATTATAAAGCGATGGCTCGTTACGATCGCGCGATCACCGTCTTCTCACCGGACGGCCACCTCTTCCAGGTCGAGTACGCCCTCGAGGCGGTGCGCAAGGGTAATGCAGCCGTCGGCGTGCGCGGTACGGACACTGTCGTGCTCGGTGTCGAGAAGAAGTCTACGCCTAAACTCCAAGATTCGAGGTATCCCTACTCACAGTCCCTATTCGTTCTTGCTAGGATTAATTACGGCCTGATCCATGCATACTGGTTAACTTTTATGTTTCCTTGAGCTGAATTTAATGTTAATTGGTCGATTTCTTTTACTGAGATTACGACGCCCTGGCTGGTTCAGAGTTTAATAGTTTAGAATGCCCCAAAACCTATTCAAAATTCTTGTTTCAGTAAATGAAACAGGCGGCCAATTGCAACTTATTTTCCAAAAAAAAGGAAAGGCCTAAAAGGTTATAATAGTTTTTTTTTCAGTTTTCTTAATTTCTGTCCGTTTTCCCAGGAGTGTTCGCAAAATTGTAAGCCTAGACACCCATATTGCTCTTGCTTGTGCGGGTCTCAAGGCAGATGCTCGTGTTTTAATAAACCGGGCACGCATCGAGTGCCAGAGCCACCGTCTGACTGTTGAGGACCCAGTTACTGTTGAGTATATAACACGCTACATAGCAGGCCTTCAGCAGAAGTACACACAGAGTGGTGGAGTCCGCCCATTTGGTCTCTCAACTCTGATAGTGGGTTTTGACCCGTATAATGAGAAGCCCTCTTTATATCAAACCGATCCTTCTGGAACCTTTTCAGCATGGAAGGCCAATGCCACTGGAAGGAACTCAAATTCTATGAGAGAGTTTCTGGAGAAGAATTACAAGGAAACTTCTGGAAAGGAGACTATTAAGCTTGCCATCCGAGCTTTGCTTGAGGTAAATTTTGTTTGAATATTTTCGAACGTTTGCAATCTGTTTGCAGCAGTAGCATCTGTTTAAAATTTTACCAAAAGAATATGCTACATAGAGCTAATCATTATATGCACAATTTCAGAATTCTGTTCTATTGTTTCTATGTATGCTACCTAAGATTGTCTTCAAGTTTGTTCTTGAGGCTGTCATTGAGGAGTTTGAAACTAAAGTAGTACTCAAGTTTTGGCTGTTTATGCATTATAAATTCATACAATGAGGTTTAATTAACCTCTATATTGCTAAACTTACATGCTCGGCTTATAGACATTAGTATAGCATTATGTTAGGCTTCATCCCTCATGATTTTTTAGGTCTTTGATTGAGAACGTAATAAAACATAGTCAAAATACCATTGTAGTGTTATTTTCTTGTTTATCATCCAGTATTTGTGTGCTTGATATCTAATTGCTTTTGTCTGTAGACTCCTTACGATATTAGATATTTAATTAAAATATCAATTGTTCCTTTCAAGAAGTTAAAGCTTAAGCCTCAAGAGCAGGTCTATAAATTCAATTGTGCCTGAACTTAAAGTAGTAAAGATTAGAAAAAATAGATAAAATTCGGGGCTGAGTCAAATACTGATGAAATTTGGCAATTATGCACCAGGACCAGATTCATACTGGTGCGAAAATTATAATCATAAGCTTCTTTTATCTCAGGAATTCATTCATGCAATTTCTGTTTACCGTGTTTCACAAATCTTATAAGCAATTCATGTTAGAATTGATTTGCAACCCTCTCTTATTTCTCTTATAGGTTGTGGAGAGTGGAGGAAAGAATATAGAGATAGCAGTGATGACACGCAAAGATGGGTTGCGCCAGCTAGAGGAAGCTGAAATTGATGAATATGTTGCTGAGATTGAGGCCGAGAAAGCTGCTGCCGAGGCTGCCAAGAAAGGTGGCAGCGCCTCCACCTCTGCTACAAAGGACTCCTGAACACCTTACTCATTCTAGTTTTAGATTCTGTTTTATTTTTATTTTTATTTTGACTGTGTTTTCTGGGAACGGTGCTTTTCGAACTATATTTCATAGGCCTGAGCAATTGTTGTATTATTCACTTGTGGCGCACTTCTGTAATTTCCCAATTATGTTTTTTTCTTCTATAAATTGTCTTAACTATAAGCTGGTAATTTATGTCAATAAAAGAAATGTTGGATGCTGCTGATTGAGTTAATTTTATTGTTAGCAGAGTGTGTGCGCACTTTTGCGCTGATAGATTAAACCGACCTTTTAATCTCAAGTGAACAAAAGGCTAGTAGCTATTCGCTTTGGTCCGAGAAGCCCTTCTATTTGTCCAATTTCATTTTCATTTTGGAGAAGTTTCAAATGGTGAGGCCTGTTGAAAATATTTGTAGTCTAGGTATCGTAACAAGATGTGAACGACTATACTTTCTAGGTTGTGAAATCCAACCCAACAGGCTTGTTAAACCCGCACCTAATCTAAACAATTTTTGACACAAGCAAAAATCAGCATTGTGCTCCCAAAGAAAAGGACCTAAAACCTGTTTTGAGATCAATCCGTTTCTCCGGCCTCAGTATTTACAGTATTTTGATAAGATTATGCCCGCATCTGACTTCATGTTGAACAACCAACATCACACATCCTCAGAAAATTTTATATCAAAACAGATACCTGACGTATATTAGACTAACGTGATACAAAACAACTTAGACTTGGTACATGCCACTATCTGAGATACATTGACATTTGGACGACAGATTGAACAAGTACAAACCGCACCAGACCACTGCTTAATTTTCACCTGTATTTTTAGTAAACAGTTGGCATTTTTATATAAAGACATATATATATACCTTGATAGTTATAAAGAAAAGAATCAGAACTCAGAAGTCAAGCGTGCTAAAACAAATAGAGAAGATTGGTTTCTCCCATTACCGGCTAAGAGTGCCTTATTCTGTACTGTAGTTTAGGGAACTCGGTCATGTCGTAAGCAGAATCATTTATCAAGGAACTTGTCAATATTTGCTACGGTTTTCAAATTTCAAGCCACGTTCACCAGTGCTGATTCATATTCTTCCATCATTTCAATAAGAATCTTCCTACAATTGCTTATCTTTTCCCACTCTTTTTGGGTTTTCTCAGGATCTTCTGACAATACCTACAATTTGTAATACTGATATATATTCAGAGCCACGGGAATTTAGTACCCTGTCGTCTTCTATAAAAGAAAGTTGAAAAATCGAGCACTGTCAAGACGTACAAATAATTAATGAAATCTTTCTAAGCCATAAACTTAATGAAAATGAAGCAATCAGAAAAATTGGCCATGAAATTTCTACTCAAGCTCGATTGATCTCAAATTTGCATAATAAAAATAAAAAAAACCTGCTGAAAATAGAATAAGTAAAATACAAGAGAGCAGTGAAATGTAGGGAATTTGAGAATTGAGACCCTTTTTTTCACATTGTTGATAGGAAACCTACAGCCAAACCATTAAACTCAGTCTGGACAAGGCCTGATTTTTTCGTGCCTCGTTTGCGAAGGTCTAAAATATTGGGTTTGTGTGGGATAATTCTTTTAGTGCAAAAACCAGAAAGATAGGATATGTTGTAGATTATGATGGGACATTTGAGTATTTTTATAGAAAACAATTTTGATATTTTTATAAAAACAATAGTACTGAAATTGAGTCCAGTCTTTTTTTTTTTTTTGGTTGGGGGGAGGGGGTTTGTGTTAAGTGTGTCTCTCATTTCATCATTTATTTGCAGCAGACTAATTTTTTCAGGCTGTCATGTACAACAGGCTAAAAACTGCAAACTATGTTGAGGGATATTTTTTGTATTTTAGAAAATAAGATATTTTAGAAAATTTATTTTATTAGAATTTCTTTATAGAGAATTTATTTTATTATAAATATGTCTTTTGTAACCTACGTAATGTCAAGTCAAGAAATATAATTAAGTTTCATCATAATATTTATCTCTTTATTATCTTTAGCAAATCGGCTTTCAGAGCTTTATTGTGCCTAATAACTGGTATCAAAGCTTATGTTACAAAAGTTCATCAAAAGCTTGACTATTCAATCTTGTAATTTATCAATAGCTTGACTATTCTATCTTTTAATTTATCAATTTCATGACTATTCTATTTTTAATTTATCAATAGCATGACTATTCTATCTTTTGATTTTATACCTTGAATATTCTTCTAATGTTGATTAATGCTGATTGTCAGCTCATATTCTCCGCAAACAATAGATGTCCCTCATATAAGATGCATATGAAACATGCAATAATTTTTGAAGAATGTATATGAAGACAAGGAAAACAATGCTATGGAATTATTCTACAAGATGGCACTGGTTTCCACATACTGACATATATACATAAGTCATGCAGTTTTAAAAAAACGATGTTCTGAATAAGGACGCCAGGAAGCAAACTATGGTATAGGCACCATACACAACATACTGAACCAGTAACAACTGTCTACTATGCTAGTACCAACTGTAGTAACAAAATTCAGAATTTTGAAATAATTCTGCGAGGTGCAAAATTTGTAATTCAGTCATAAGTGAGGCATAATTGAAGAATAGTTTGTCTATTTTAACAAACCCATATTACAATATGGCAAAAAAAACTATAGTCTAATTTAATCATCTGTTGGCAAATGGACATTAATTTGCATTCTAATTTTTCAATGATAGTAGCAAAGCATTTAAAGCAATTATGCCATGTTTGCAAAAGTTTATGTGCTCTGGATTGATCAGCAAATCACTCTCATATCTTTGAATTTCGGAGCTTGATCTGTCCATCTAATTTCATATTATACAATAATCAGAGGCTTGCAGATGTACATCGGTACACAACTAGATAAATTTCACTAGCAAGAAAATGTAGGTCCTTACTCTAGCAAACGCACAGCCGTAATCAACTGTTGACGTTACTTGCACAATAACAGAACTGATAAAATCCTGGATCAGAAAATAATTCAGTCAAATTGCTGATGTAGCAGAGCTAAAAGCTCATCCCTCTTTTGGTGGTATCAACAAGTTGCTTGTCTCAATGTGGAAGGTTCATTTCATATCAATTATGACTTGATTGATTGTAAAACAAAAAGGAAAAAATATCCGAGCCCAATATTCATACAGGATGCACAAAAGTAAACGAATGTGGGCCTAAAATAAAAAGTAAAGACAGTGATGAGATGTCAGAAGACTCGAAGCCTAATCAGCACACATAAAAGATTCAAAAGTGCGTTCAAGTTGGAAACCACTGTCCCCACGAGGCCACGACAACCCCACTTCATCTTTTCCTGTACCTAGTTTTGATTTATTTTTTCTTTTCCATTTCATTGATCGTTTTGGTTCCTAGTTTTGGAAGGTATCTAAGGAATGTCAGTTCCAACTATTATCTAATCTCTCTTTCTACCCACTGCGCTGCTGTGCAACAAAAGCTAACGTTCACACAGATTAACTAAACACCTAGTACTAACTTATCTATCAAAGATGCTGCAATCGGAGAATCATAAAATGTATAACAGTATTTGCTCTTTTCTAAAAACATGCAATTGTAGGAAATAATTTCTTTTTTTTTCCAATTAATATCATGTAAAAATCTGTTGTCTATTTCCAGTACATCTCAAATAATAATATAACAGGTGCCAATTAATGCGGCATGACACGACAATTCACCTAACAAAATTGGTCAACAACCAATAGGGATTCAAGCACCAATTAATAACTGGGATATCTCTATTGGTGAAGCATGAACAATGAAAATTAGGTGGGAAAAGGTGGAAGAATTAATGGTAGTTATGGATTTATTGAATATGTTACTATCTAGCCAATTGTTCACCAATGAAAACCCAAAAATGTGCACTCACGGAGTGATCTATTTAGGCACTAAATACGCAGTTGTGCACTCACGGAGTGATGTATTTAGGCACTATGTGTGGGTTATCCGATCACAAACTGTTTCAGTTTTGAGGATAAAGGACAATCTAAAGTTTCGGATAAAGCTTGGACTTGGTGCCTTCGTTGGCCCCACTTTCGGTTAGCAGCATTAACCGGTAAAAAATAGGTGGTTAAAACAAATTAGAGAAAAAATATTTTTACATTTCATTATATTATCCCCTTAAATATTTGTACTTTAACACAGAGTTATTTATATCAGAGTTTTAAAAAATTATACCGAATTAATATCTATATTTAACATGGTGCGGTACTGCGGTTGTCATTTTTTCCCATTTGTAACTATTATAAAGAAACTCAAATTGAACCCCTCGTCAAATAAATTAAGAAATAACTTTTGAAATCTATTCTTAATAATGCATTATATATATTGAGAAGGGATCCAATTACCATTTTTTTGGTGCCCATGGTGCCTATTTATTTATTTATGTATAAATTTAAAAATGTGAACCGTTGGATGTATTCTATATCATCTCAATTGTATGTATATGAAAAATCAAATTTTTTTAACTTTATTTGCATAGCCATCAAGTAATGTGTCTAAATTGTAAAATTTGGTCCGTTGATTTTATTAACGCTTGATGCCTATATAAATAATATCGAAATGATATAATTTTTTGTATACATATATAAGATGATATTTACAAAATATTCCTTCAATTAGTTTTGTTATTTAATAATTTAAATAATAGTTATTTGATATTTAATTTTAATGGCACTGATGTGGCACCAAAATGATGGTAATTTGATCCCTTCTCATATATATTTATTCTTAATAAGCAACGCCTTGAATTTTAGAACTACTTAATTAGTAACATGGGCGCCAGATTCGTTATTTTTAAAGGTTTCATTGAAATCGGTGGAGTCATTTCACTTTTGTCAAAAAAAAAAGTAACTGGGCAGATATAGAATTTTAGTTGGGGTTAGTAGATGGATTGTAATAGCTTATCAAGTAAAAATTCATTAACCAATTGAATACTAAATATAAAAATTAATAATTTAGCATACATTCTTATCTAATAAAAAAATTATATATAAAAATTAATAAAAAAATAAAACTGAAATTAATAGATAATAATGTAGATGAAAATAAATTTCTTCTATGAGACTTCATATTTTTTAACTTTTGCGTATTTTTTTCATTGTCCACGGTATTAAAATTTTTTTTTCTCAATAAAAAATAATCAGACAATCCAGAGGAGGTCATAAATTAAATTCGGGGGTTAGATTAATGAAAATATACTTTAAAAATATTTCTTTTTTTTTTTTTAAATTCAGAGGGTCAGCTGACCCTTCTGAGGCTTAAATGGATCCACCCCTGACTAGTAAGATATGAAAAATATAAAATCAAAATTTACATTTTTTTTAATTTATTTACTATTTTACATTAAGTAGTTCTTTTATCGAATTTATTTTTTTAATTTTAAACTAGATATGACCAATCCAAACCATTCAATCTAATCTCTATATGAAAAATATATTAGCAAAATAAATTTTATATTAGAATTTGTTTGCTTTTTTTATTAGGAAGGAAATCATTTTTTTGGATGAACCATAATTCTTAGATCAAGTCATTTTCTCCCCATCCAAAAAAATAGCAAACAAATTCTAAAATATGTTTATTCTTAAAATAATATGCATATCTGTGGAACATGCTGTATTTTAGAACTACTTAACTATATATATATATATATATAGAGAGAGAGAGAGAGAGAGTTATGCTATGATGAGTAGCGAAATATAAAATACTTTTGTGTTTCGCGCTATATCTCTTGTTTCTAAATTCAAAGGACTGATACAATCATTCAATATGATTTTTCATATATATAGAGAATTATGCTATGGTGCTTTGTAAAGTACAAAAATATTGTGTGCTTTACACTCTATTTTTAATTTTAAGTCAGAAATGATCAATCCAAACCGCTCAATCTAATCTCCATATCAAAATCTATTAGTAAACCAAATTTCATATTTTTTGGAATCCATTTGCTATTTTTTTTGGATAGGGGGAAAACCGTCATTTTTGGATGAATCAGAATTCTCAGATCAAGTCATTTTCTCCTCAGCGTAAAAAATAACAAAAAATTCTAAAAAATATAAAATTTGGTTTACTAATAGATTTTGATATGAAGATTAGATTGAATGGTTCGGATCGATTATTTCTAACTTGAAATTAAAAATAGAGCGCAAAACACAACGCCTCTCGTGCTTTGCAAATCACCATAGTCGGACTCTCTCTCTCTCTCTATATATATATATGTATATTATCAATATATAATATATTGTGTATAATATTATGAAGTTATTTTTTTATTGAAAAGATAAGAGTCAAGCTCTCAAATTTCATAATTGTCCATAAAGACCTCTCATTCGGGTTTTGAACTCACGACCTCTCACACAGAGGCTGTTGTCTTTTGTCACTAAATCAAAGGTTGGTTCTATATTATGAAGTTATTAACAATTAATAATATATTATGTATAATATTATGGAGTTATTAATTTATTATATATATATATTATCACTTATAATTATTTAAAATTTTTAATTACAATATAATTTGAGATATAAAAATTTTTATTGAATGTTTAATTTTTTTATTGAATTTAAATTATCGGATCGGAAAGGGTCGGACCGATATTGAACGGCCAGCGGGTAGACGAGTAAGATAATTATAAATCTGAAGGTACAGATCCGATAGAATGAGCTGGGATTTAGAGAGGACAGATCAGATCCTGAAATTAACAAATGACCCGCCTATTGGGTCCATTACCATCTTATACTGCATTGGTACAGGCGTCCAGCCCACTTATGAAAAAAAAACAACTTCAGATCCTATGGCAATACGTCCTATCCAGCCGTATGGCGAGTCAAAAACAGTGGGACTTTCAAAAGAATTAAAAAATTTAAGTATATATTTATCAATACAATTTCGGTCACCATCTTCTTCTCTCAGCTTTGAAAATGAAAACGAAAAAGAAATGAAATTTGTGTGCACTAGAGAAAGCATTTGTATGGGAAGCTTTCTAGTTTATGTAAAACTAATATTTCTGGAGACGATTGATCCACGATTAATCCTCCAAATTACATAAGAACCCCTGGAGTCTTTTTCTCGGAAAAGAAACGAAAAGACACTTGCCAAAGAGCATCAAAACAAAATCTTATTAGAGATGGGTGTAAATGGGACTAGAGATAAGCTAGCAGTCTCTTTCTCATCTTTTGTGAAGTAAAAGGATGGTGCATCATAGGACTTTGTACATATGTGTGCGCATGATATATGTGTCGACTAGGATGCATTTATCCATCTCCCAACTTGGATGGCAGATGGGGCTAAGCAGCGCTTTGGATTGGTTATTTCTTGGTCTCATCTTCCCCTTTTTATTGTTAATCTTTATCTCATAAAAGAAATAAAAACAAAAAGGAGTTAAGTAAAAGCCCTTTTTTTTGTCTGTTTTTGGGGTAGAGATATCTAAGGGACCCACAGTCACCAAAGATTGTTGGGACTTGGGAGCACATAAATAATTTTTCCTCTAATGTTCTTTCTGGTTTAGATATAACGATATATAAGTAATTTTATGATGCTGAGATGTGTATTAACTCTATTATATATAACACACACGTGAGAACCACGTGCTGATGCAGGTTTTAAGTTACATAAAGTGATATATAAAGACGTATGTATAGATTATAATTGGATCGATTATTTGAATTTTTGATGTATTAAATTCGAAGAGAAAAAAGTACTGTTACTTTAGGAGGTATCATAAGATCTTCGAAAGTAAATGGAGATCTTAATGCTTCGCAAAGCAAAAAAAAATACAAGATTTTGTTTCAGCCTCAATATCTCTTAAAATCAAAATTTTATTGTCCAGCCTTAATTCGCCCAGCATAATCTATAATTTATATGCTGAAATTTTAATAATTTTACAAAATTTTAACCATTTTGCAAATTTTAAAGGTCGATAAGTAATATTATCAATAATAAAATAGCAACAATTATAACAACAATGTTTTTAATCTCAAATACATTTGGGTAAGTTAAAAATGAAATCCAATCTGAAAATATAGAAATTATTGAACTCAATATAAAAAAATTATAATGATGATGATGATCATAATAATGGTGATGATGATGTTAATGAAAATGACGATGATAATAATTTTAATAATAATACAAACATCCATAACATTAATAATAGTAAAACTAATAATAATAATAATAATAATAATAATCATATAATCTACTGTTAGAATCTAACTCCTACACTCTAACTTTAAAACTCTAAAATTTAAAAATAAAAAAATTTAAGAACCTAAAATTTATACTCTACTACAAGACTAACTCTTATATTATGATTCTGATACGTAGATCATCATCTTTCAAGTATTCATATTCAAAACAAACTCTTTAGATATATTTTATTCCTTCAAATATCTTATATTATGTCTCTTCTTATGTTTTTGAGATGACGTATAATACTACTGCATACCAATGTCTCAAGAGATCTTCGTTGGATATGACTAATTCATCACAAATGATGTTGTATTAGCTTCTCTTGAATTGGCGCTACTCCAAATTTATCTCGAACATCTTCATCTCTTATTCTATTTCTCATTGTATGACCACATATCCAACACAACATCCGCATTTCGGTTATATTCATCTTCAACATTTGTTGCCCATTTGTAGCCTAGCATTAAGTATCATACATCATCACAGATCTAATCACCATCTTGTAGAACTTACCTTCTAATTTATTTAGGATCTTTTTATCATAAAGAATGTCAGATGTATGTTGTCATTTCACTCATCCTGTTTTTATTTTATAGTTTACATATTCATTGATCTCTCCATCACTTTGTAACATCAATCTCAAATATTGAAATGTATCCTTCTTGAGTACTACTTATCTGTTCAAACTAATATTTCCATCAACTGAGCTGTCATCGTTGAACTGAAACCTCATATATTCAATTTTAGTCCTACTAAGTTTAAAATCTTTTGATTCTAAAGTTCATCTCCATAATTTTAGTTTCTAATCATCTTCAATCATATTATCGTCAATCAGCACCCCATCATTAGCAAAGAGCATGCACCAAATAACATCTTCTTGTATGTCATTCGTGACCTCATCCATTACTAAAGTGAAAATATATGGACGTAATACTGACCCTTGATGTAATTCTATCTAAATAGAAAATTCATTAGACTCATCATTATATGCTTGATAGGCCTTATTTATATATTATATTCAATTAGAGTTTTATCTCAAAAACTATACATTTTATGTTAATTGTTAAAAATTTATTCAGTTTTTATGTCGTGTTCGAGATACTGCTGCATTTCATATTATTTTGTAGGTTATGGAATGAAAACAAGGATGTTAACATAAGAAATGAGGCTTGGAATGAGATGGGTCGAACCTACACGAAAAAATCAAAGTGAAAATCAAAAATTTGCGGATCACAATTATCAAATTGCGGACCGCAATTTTGGGATTTACTCTCTGGTTCGCTTTGATAAGAAAAATGTCGGACCGTAATTTTTGGGTTGAAAGCGCGAACTTGCAGTTTTAAAGCGGTTTTCTCATTGAAATTAAGAGATTTTAACACCCTTTCGTCCAGAACATCTCTCAACCGTCTGGAGAATAAATCCTAAGCAAGAAAGAAGAGAAAGAATACCATTGGAGGGAGATTTGAAGGAGAACTCAAAAACCGGGCGAGAAATCATAGATCTTCTTGGTGTATTTTTTCTTTACTCTTTTCTCATGTTGTATAGTTGTTTAAACATAAATCTTGGTACAATTTTTGATATGATTTGTGGCTAGACACCCTTTTAGGGGTCTAGGTGTAAACTCGATAACTCGAATGATTTAATTTACTCGTGTGTTGATCTTTTAGTTCTTGTTGTTTGTGATTGTTATTTTGTCTAAATTAAATGCTTAGTTTTAATCAATTGCATGTTACCCTAGAAGTGAAAGTGGAAACCGAAAGGTGGAACTGAATCTTCTAACCCAAAATAGTGATTTAGGTCGTAGGCCAAGTACTTAATCATGAAACTTATTACCCAAGGGAAAATCGAAGAAACCCTAGAAATTATGTGAAGTACCGAAATGCGAAGTACAAAATCTAGGTTATGCCAAAGTGATTCACCGATCTTAATGGGCTTAGACTTGTAAGGTGAGGTACTTAATCGTGAAACCCGAATTGTTTAGGTACGGTATCAAGCCACGAAAGTGTAAATTTGGTACTAAATCTGAGATTGAATCCCCGACAAACACTAAAACATATTAAAAGATCAAATAGAGTGAATTGACCAAACAAGTGAGAGTGAAGCCGAAAACCCCTAGAATCCTCTATTTGATAAACTTTTTAGTCGTTGTTGTTAGATTTATGCACTCTTAGTTTAATACAAAACTCTCATTCGATTGTCTAGATTAGTGAACCTTACGAGAACCGATAATTCACTCTTGTCCTTGTGGTTCGACACCCCGACTACTACTTGACTAGGCCGTGCGCTTGCGGCTAAAATTGAGTATAAATTAGGGTATTTATTAGCTTAGCAAAATACACATCAATGATCTGATACTAGTTACAATATTTGTGTATATATTATTCATAAGTTACACATCATGTACTTACTTTGTTGGAACTCTTTTCTTTTTAAGTGTCCACCACATGATATTTCTTAGTATTTTATTATATATTTTCTTCAAATTAATAAATATCATATGTAAGTCTTTCTTTTGTTCCTTATATCTTTCGATATGTTATCGTATCAAGAAAATTATTTCCATGATGGACCTCCCAGACATAAAATTAAATTATTTTTTGAAGACGGTTATCAATTTTCTTAAACGATGCTCGATTATTCTCTCTCAAAGCTTCATGGTATGACTCATGAGCTTAATTCATATGTAATTAGTATAACTTTGAATATCTCATTTATATTTAAATATTGATACTAATATATTTATTCTCCACTCATCATGTATTTTGTTGGATCGAACAATATTATTAAATAGCTTAATGACTCACACTATTGTTATGTCTCTAAGACATCTTCATACCTCAATTTGGATGTCATTGGGTCCCAATGTCTTATCCGTTATCATCATTTTTAAAGTTTTTTTCACTTCAGACTCTTAATTTTTCGAACAAATCGTCTGTTGGTGTCATCCAACTCGATCGTATTTTTCTCACTTTTTTCATTGAACAATTGTTGAAGTATTCTCTCTATCTATTCTTAATCTCGTTATCCTTCACCAAAAATCTATCAAAGTTATTTTTGATATATTTAACTTAGTTAAAAAACTCTTATCTTTCTTTCTCAAAGTTTAACCATCTTGTAGATATCATTTTCACCCTCTCTCATATATAGTTTTCAATACAGCTACACGTACACTTGGTCTTTTACTCCACTCACTACTTTTTTTTGTATTTTTTATGACTTCTTTGTACTTTTATATATTTTCATTACTCCTGTGGTGATATAAATATTTATAGTTTCTTTATTCCTATTGATCGTTTTTTGTACATTTTTATTCTACCACTAAGTATCTTTTGGTTCATGTGTATTTCCTTTGGTTACTCCAAATATCTCTATAGTCAGCTCCCGATTGTGAGTCATCATTTTCTTTCACATATTGTCCGTATCTTCATTTATATTTTCACGCCCCTTCTGTAATAAGGTTATCCTTAAACACATGAGAATCGTTCCTTTTGAGTTTTAACTGCTTCATTCTCATAATTTTCATAGCTCTATCTCATCGGACGCATATCTGAAAATAAAAGTCAACCACCACAAGCTTATATTATGGGCTAACACGGTAACCAGGTATAATATTATAATCTATGAAATTTGGTTTCTACACTCTTCTAGTAAGGATAAAATTAATTTTGCTCAAGTTTTGGCCACTGTTGAAAGTAATTAAATGGCATTTCTTCTTTCTAAAGAAGGTGTTCGCTATCATGAGGATGTAAGCTACAATGAAGTACAAAATTTCTTCTCCTTCTCGATTCTGATCGTCATACTCAAAACCTCCATGTACTTTCTCAAAACCTCATCTAATTGTACCAAAATGACTATTAAGATCTCCTCTATGATGAATTTTTCACTACTAAGCATGCCTCTAACTATTTCCTCTAAATCTTTTTAGAATTATCTTTTCACCTTATCAGTCAAATCTACTTGTGGGGTATATATACTAATGATGTTCAAGATCAAATCTCCAATAATAAATTGATCATGATGATTATGTCTCATTATCTCATAATAGTGATAACTTCATTCTTAAGTCTCTTATCATTTAAGATCTCTATACCTTTTCTGATTCGTAATTTTTTTGTGTACCACAATTTGAAGCTTGTGTTTTTCACCTCCTTGGTCTTCTATCATGTCCATTTAGTCTCCTGAACATATAAAATATTCACATATCTTTTAATCATAGTATCAACTCTCTCTCTTTAACTTATCTGTTAAGGACCGTACATTTGAGTAAAGTACGAAAACCCTAGTTCATTTGGCACTATATTCGGACGTCGATATAGCGCGTCGTTAGGAACGGTGACGACCCGACCCTTGCTCACTTATCACCATATTCAGATTTCGATATGACGCGTCGCTAAGGCGGTGATGATCTAACACTTGTTCTCTACGGCATGACACGTTGATAAGAGGGTGACGCCCCAATAAAATTTGACTAAGTTTTATTTCCATAAATATCGGTTGTTGTGGTGCATGACTTGTCAGTTGTCACACCCAGCGCAACCCTCCTCCTTTATCCTGATTTGGAAAAGTTTATGCAGAAACTAGTATATACATGCAGAGTTAATAAAATAACAACAATTATATATAAAAATATCATATTTTAAAAAATCAAAGAAATAGTTATTTTTTTTAAAAAAATAATAAAATTTAGTTGTTACAAAATTTCAATATCTAAATTGTGTTGGATATACCATTGAAATTTGAATATATGTGATTTTGAGTTGAAACAAAATTTATCTTAACTTCACAAAGTATCATAAGATCTTTCAAAATAAATGGGAGGACATATGTTGCTTGCACACAAAAATTTTGCTTTGCTTTAAATATCTCTCAAAATCAAAATTCGAATAACCGATCCAATTCATCAGCCACAGATTATTGAAATCTTGTGAAATACCAAATTTTATTAATTTCAGATTTTTCTATTTTTTTTTGAAATTATGAAATATGAAATAAAAATAATAATAACATATGCACGTCAGAACATGTCATATCTAAAAATACTAAAAAAATAAAATTTAAAAATAATAAAATTTAGTATTCTATAAAATTTTGATATTTTTATTGTGAGCAAATTAAATTGATCGTTTTAAATTTTGAAGTATGAGATTTGAGCAGCATGGATCGAAGCTTGAAGACAAATAGACAATGGTTGGGCTATCATTATTTAATTATTTTCTTAATTTAACTCAATTTGTTCCGTTTAAAACTGGTTCATATTTTCTTTGACCTGATCCATATAAAAAATTAAATATTTATTAATTATTATTTTTTATATATTTCTATGTAATTTAATATGAATTAACATATAATTAAATTTAATTATAGTGTAGATAAGTTTTGATTAGTATTAATCAGAAAATAAATAAAAAATATAATTAAATGGATTGAGTCCATCCGTACCGGAGTTAATTTGAGATGGGTTAAAAAATCTTAATCAATAGCCAACTTATTTATCCTTAGATCATTTCAAATCAGATCCAAATCGGATCAAAAATTGATATTCTTAACTTATACTCAGAGTTATTTTGGTCGGTTTCTTTTCTTGTTAGATTTGTCGTAGGCTAAAAGGAAAAAAAAACTAAATCCAAATTTATATATTAGAATAAGAACATGAGTTCAGAGAAAATAAGACAAGATGACTTTTGGCCCCTGTAGCATAATTGTCCTTGAAAGGCAAGGATCTTTATTAAGATATGGATTAGTTTGACCCTTATTATATACGTAAGCTCCATGTTACATTCGGTCGCAATTATAGCTTAATTAATAACATATTTTGTGAGATTTACTTGAATTAGCATAAAGTAGTGAGTTTACGTGAGAATCACGCGTGGTGAAGGTATTAAATAGTGAAAACTGATAGGGGCGGATTCAGATTTTGGTTTTGAGGGTAAAAATTAGATTTTTTTTCAAGGGTAAAATTTAAAAAAATTCTTCAACATAATCATATTTTCTATTTTTTTTTAAATATATATAATTATAAAAATATTTATAAAAAAGTTTTAGGGAGGCAGCTATCCCGGCTGCACATGGATCCGCTCCTGAGTCTGTGTTCTTTTTGTCAAATTACAATTGTAACTGACGAAAAAAAAATATTTATAGTTTATTTTATTAAATACAAAACTGTGAAAATTATATATAACTGGAGCAATAACCGGGTCTTCACCCCGGAAAAGAAAATTAAAATTTTAATATAATTAATAAAAAATTATAGATGATACACTAAATTTGATATTCTAGAAATTAAATTTTGATATACATACACAATATGTTGGATGAGTCAAACCGATATGATAAATAATTACTTGAACGATTATGTATTTTCAATGAAATATAGACAATAATATTTTTATAACAAATATATATTAAATTATCTATATAGAAATATATTTTTCTTACTTTATCATTTTTCAGATGCAATCTGTTAATTTTTTTATCGTGCTAGACTCACAATATAATATTTTTGATGAAAAATTGACATTATTTTCTCTAACCTAATATGAATGTATCCATTACATAATGTGATGGTAAAAAGATATCTTCAGTCTAAAATACTAACAATTCATCATACTAACTGATGTATATTATTGATCAATATGATGATATAATTTTAATTATAAAACATTAAAAATAGACACACCACCGCACAAGCAATTCCACTCAACTTGAATATGAAAGGTAACAAAAAGAATGAATGTGCAATTTAGAAATTAAATGTAAGTCAATAGAAAAAAAATCTTTTCATCTGCTTAGCACTTAAAAGTACCGCATATTTCTTCTCACACACTCCTCCTCCACTTTTAAAACACACTCTCTCACATACTTTTCTCGTGCGTTTTTCCTTTTTCACCATTCTCAAAGTTATATATTACATTTCCAAAACCCTATCATCTCTTTAGATAAATTTTACCTTACATTTACCTCAATTTTTTCAAATAAAAAGTTGAAAAAGTAAAAAAAAAAAACTATAAAAAAGGCATTTATTATTATGTTAGAATAATACTTTCAATTTTCTGTGTATAATATATATTAGTTTTAATATGAATACTCCATAACAATGATTGTCAGACATTCATATTAACACTTATATATACAAACATGTATATAAAAAAGTAGGAACTAATAATCATTAAATATTAATTTATATTTGCCATCATCCGATGAAAACTAAAGAAGAAAGAAAAATAAATCAAATGGTTTTAAACAATGCTGATGTGGCATGACTAAGAAGAAAGGAAACTCAACACTCTTTGTGGCGTATCATTGTATCAATTTACTCATAACAATAATAAAGACTATATAGATATTAATATTAGATGTGAAGTTTTTGTGAATTTAGATGTAATTAATGTTTATGTTAAGTGTGAATATTTTTTGAATGCATTTAGGAGTTTAGAAAATGTGGTATAAGAAAATTATATCCTCCTTACCGAGACCTCAAACCTCAAATTAAAATTTAACAAAGTGGCAGAATATTCCTACATGATGTTAGTGCTGATAATCGAAAATGGAAATCTTTCATCAAGTTGCATACCTAACCAACAGATTATGGATAGCCACGAGCGACTAATAGGTAGGTGATCCTTGACAGTGACTCTTTATTTTTTTTCTCGATTTTTTTTATATATTTTCCCCTCATGAATCATGATGCTTCGTACTTGGGTTTTTGACTTTTTGTTCTCCCACAGAGACAATTTAAACAATACAAAATGGCAATCGTAGTGATAAACTGATTAGTGATTGCCTGATTGGTGTATAATTAAATTATAACTAAGCGTTTTTTTCTAGAATCTGGGATTTCTCACGACTGTTCAATTGAAAGTTGAATATTAACTAATTCTAGACTACAGTTTTACATGTGAATATAAACCTCAGGATTACGGAGAGTTCCAAGATGCACACGCCAGACCAGACGCGACATTATTCTTATATACATGGAACAATTCCTTTTTCCTTTGTGCATTAACGGTTAGACATATAGCAAATTTCACTTATATACATGCACCGAACCATGACTCAAAATTTGAGAGCTTTGACTCTTTTTCCTTTGTGCTAATAGATAACTAATTTTTCAGGTTAGCTATAAAATAACAATTTATTTAAAGTGATGTGTTGTATATTCAATATTTTAAATTTATCATCAAGAAGTTAATCAATACTTTATAGTGTTGAAATATTATATATATATATATATATATATACCCATTTTGTGTGGACCCCAACGCGTACATTTATTTTTAATTTCTGTTCCGACTCAACCCGTATTTAAATACTTGACAAATAACAATAATACGAAGGACATCCTATTTCTGGTACAACCAATCATGATCATGGAGGCAAAGAACATGAAAACATAGCTGTCTATCCTTTCTTTTTCTTTTCTTTTTTTTTAAAAAAATATATCTGTCTATTATCTTTTTTTTTTCGGCCTAAGTGCAGCTGTAACTAAAAAAAAAAGATCTGGAGAGGTTCAAAGGATTTTGAACCCAAAATTTAGTTCAAAGCTTCTTTCATCCATTGATTTTGTATTAAAATTCATATTTTTTATTTGTTCAAAACTTTTCTCTCACCTCTTTATGAATCTCGATGCAAAATCAATGGATGAGAGAGCTTTTGAACCAAATTGTAGGTTCAAAATCCTTTGAATCTCCCCTAGTTCCAATTAAAAAAAGCATCTTAGCGACGTGAAGAACGGTGTTCTTGTATTTATTTTCCATTTTAGGGTAATTCTATTATATATTCATTTATGTTAAACAACAATAACAACAACAACAACAAAGCTTTTAATTTCAAATAAATTAGGGTAGACTAGAAATAAAATCCAATCTGAAAATATAATTTCAGAGATATCAAATATCAATGATAATAATGATGATGATAATGATGAAATAAAATATTAATAATAATAAAAATAAATAAAAATAATAATGATAATATGATAATAATAATGATATTGATGTATATTGTATAATAATAATAGTAATGGTAATAATAAAAAAAATAGTATAATAAATCTATATTATAAAGCATGTTTCTAAATCTTTAATTCTAAATCCTAAAATTCTAAAATCTAAGAACTAAAAAAACTAAGAATCTAAAATCTATAACTCTATTACTAAACTCTAACTCCTAAATCATGGTTCTGATACATGAATCGTCGTCTTCCAAACACTCATATCCAAAATAAACTCATTGGATATAATTCATTTCTTCAAATCCCTTTTTATTGTTTTCTCCTATGTCAATCTCGGTCGATCTCTTCCTCTTTTTGTGTTTTCAGGATGACTTAGAATATCATTGCGTACTAGTGTTTCAGTAGGCTTTCATTAGATATGACCAAACAATCGCAAACGATGTTGAACTACTTTCTCTTGAATTGATGATACCCCAAGTTTGTTCAGTATATCATCATTTCTGATTCGATCTCTACTTGTGTGGCCGCATATCCAACGCAATATTCGTACTTCAGCTACACTCATCTTCTGGATTTGTTGTCATTTTGTAATCCAACATTATGTGCCATACATCATCATGGGCCTAATCGTCGTCATGTAGAAATTATCTTTTAGTTTATTTTATACCTTCTTATCACAAAGAATATCAATGCTTATCTCCATCTCACTCATCCAGCTCTTATTCTATGACTAACATCTTCATTGATCTCTCCATCATTAAACAACATTGATCCTAAATATTAAAATGTGTCATTCATGGACACTACTTGTCCGTCCAAACTAATATTTCTATCATCTGAGTTATCCCCTCTGAACTGACACCTCATATATCCGGTTTTAGTCCTACCAAGTCTAAAACTTGTCAATTTTAGAGTTTATCTCCACAACTCTAGTTTCTAATCGACTTTAATCTGTTCTCGTCAATCAGCACCACATCATCAATAAAGATCATGCATCAAGGAATATCTCTTTGTATGTCTTTTGTGATATCATCCATCAATAAGGTGAAAAATATATTGACTCAATGCTGATCCTTCATATAATCCTATCTTAATAGGAAATGTATCGGACTCATTGTCACATGCTCTGACACAAATCATAATATTCATGTATATATCCTTAATAAAGGTAACATACTTTGTTGGAACTCGTTTCTTTTTAAACACCCACCATATGATATTTCTTAATATTTTATCATACGCTTTCTCCAAATCAATAAATATCATATGTAGGTATTTCTTCTGTTTTTGATATCTCTCTATGAGTTGTCTTATCAAAAAAATCATCTTCATGGTGGACCTCCCAAGCATAAAACTAAACCGATTTTTGAAGATAATTATTAGTTTTATTAAATGATACTTGATCACGCTATCCTAAAAGATTCATAATATGACTCATGAGCTTAATTCCTCTATAATTAGTACAACTTTGTATATCTTCTTTATTCTTGAAGATTGTTACTAATATACTTCTTCTTCACTTATCAGATATCTTATTGGACTAAAAAATGATATTAAATAACTTAGTGAGCCACACTATTATTATTACATCTCTGAAACATCTTCATACCTCAATTGAGATGTCATCATGTCCTAATGTCTTACCTATTTTCATCATTTTTAAAACTTTTTTCACCTCAGACTCTTGAATTCTCTGAACAAATCGCATGTTAGTGTCATCAAATGAGTTGTCTAATTCAGTCACGATCTTCTCACTCTCTTCATTGAAAAGTTTGTCAAAGTATTCTCTCCATCTGTTCTTAATATCATCATCCTTCACCAAAAATCCATCAGTCTCATCCTTAATACATTTAACTTGGTTGAAGTATTTTGTCTTTTTTTCTCGAAGTTTAGTCATCTTGTAGAAATAATTTTCATCTTCTTTTGTATCTAGTTTTTGATATAAGCTCCGCATATGTCTAACTCATTTCTTTGCTCATAACTTTCTTTGTGTTTCTTCTAGTTTCTTTGTATTTCTCATATTTTTATCTCTCATGTGGTATTGTAACCATTTGTAGCATTCTTTCTTCTCATTGATCGCCTTTTGTACATCATCATTCGACCATCAATTATCTTTAGGTTCATATTTATTTCCTCTGATTACTCCAAAGACCTTTATAGTCATCTTCAAAATGTGAGTCAACATCTCATCTCACATATTATCCGCATCTTCACCTGCGTTCCATGGTCCTTTTCCAATAATTCTATCCTTAAATATTTGAGAAGCATCCATTTTGAGCTTCTACCACTTCGTTCTCATGATTTTCATGTTTTTATCTCATCGGACGCGTACCTGAAATGAAAGTTAGCCATCAAAAACTTATGTTGTGTGACGACACACTCGCAAAGTATAACCTTATAATCCATGCAATTTAGTCTCTCTCCTTTCTAGTAAGAATAAAATCAATCTATCTCGGGTGTTGATCACTATTGTTGAAGTAATTAAATGAGATTTTTCTTTCTAAAGGTGTTCCCTACCATGAGGTCGTAAATTACAACGAAGTTTAAGATTTATTCTCCCTCTTGGTTATGTTTGCCATATCAAAAACCCTCATTTACTCTCTCAAATCTCCTTCTAGTTGTTCTAACATGACCGTTAAGATCTCATCCAATGAAGAGTTTTTTATTATTAGACACTCCTCTAATCATGTCCTCTAAATTTTTCCAGAATTATCTCTTAACATTATCGCTCAAACCTACTTATGGAACATACGCACTGATGATGTTCAAGATCAAATCTTCAATAATCAATTTAATGATGATGATCATATCTCTTTGTCTTCTAATTGTAACAACTTCATTCTTAAGACACTTATCAATTAAAATGCCTACACCATTTCTGCTTCATTTTTTCCTGTATACCATAGTTTGAACCCCGTATTTTTCACCTCCTTAGCCTTCTGAGTCGTCCATTTAGTCTTCTGAACGCATAAAATATTCACACATCTCCTAATCACAGTATCAACTAAATCTCTTAGTTTATCTATTAAGAATCCTATATTTCAACTACCTAAATGAATTCTACTTTCCCCAACTAGATTTCTTACCACTCGCACTCATCGAGTCAAGTACGAAAATTCTTGTTCATTTGACACTACATCCGGATGTAGATCCAGCGCATCACTAAGGTGATGACGATCCGGTCCTCGCTCGCTTATCATCATATCCGGGTTCTGATATGGCGCGCTACTAAGGCGGTGACGACCCAACCCTTATTCTCTTATCACCATATTCGGGTTCCAACATGATGCATCGCTAAGAGGGTGATGTCTCAACGAAATTTGATTGGGTTTCATTTTCATAAAGATTGGTTATTTTAGTGCAGGATTCACCACACTCATCGTAATCCTCCTCCTTTTAAAATGGCTTGGGACAAGCTGTACAAAAACTAGTCAACACAGACATAATTATATTCATTTATATTATATTCTTTTAAAAAATATCACTATGATATAAAAATTTAAAATTATAAATGTACTTCTAATAATTTATATTAAATATATATCAAATTTCAAAATAATTTGAACATTATTAAATCATTCTTCACGATATTATTGAAATTATACCGTTAAAAATTTAAAATTATATGATAGGAACTGAAATCTCTTTTTAATTGAGTAAATTTTAATAAACATTCTATCTAAATCATTAGAAATTTATGTATGATTTTAGATTTTAGATTTGTGTAATTTTTTTGTAAAAGAATCTACCCATGAGATATACTTTGGATGTGCGCTATAATTACCCTCATTTTAATTATTAACAACAATCTACGATAAATTTATTAAGCTTGCATATGCGGTAGGTCTTCCAATAAAATGTTGGCTCGTGAATTAATTATGATGTGCAATTACAATCAAGATATTGTTGCTATTTAGTCTCAATATAAACATTACATTTATATTTATTGGCAAAATTGAAATGTTGGACAATTCATTTTTATTAAAAGTAAGTTATCACTCCGAATAAAGAATAACAAATATAAACTCTTAACACAAATATTTTTAGTTAACATTAATCCGACGTATTAAACGAGTCCACCACCACTACATGGTACAAGGACATTTATCGTGTAATTCTTGAGGATTTTACTAAAATAATTTTAGAGGAGTTTGAGCTATCATGGTATATTCAAACATCGTTATCATTACAAATTAATTAAGATTTGTGTACCTACCCTCCCAACCTTCCTTTCTCTATTCGCCTCTCACATATTACTTCCTTATCCACAGCATTTATTCATGTGGGGGGCCATTCTTGAAGTTGAGTTGCAATAACTCAGCGACAAATATATATAATATATTTGGAGCACCCAAATCCAGCCCCCCTGGCACTCATAGATTAGTTGGTTACATTTGGAGCACCCAAATCCAGCCCCCCTTGGTTATATTGACATTGCATTTCCATAAAAAAACAAAAACAGCAAAATTTGATGCCGTTGTATTTGTAAACATTGCAGTTTCCACACAAGCAACACTAACTTTCTGAGACAAAATACTTAATAAATTAATCAAGGATTCAACATAGTTGAATTGGATTGAATCTGATCAGTGTATATATATTATCAAGCATTTTTGTATTTGCATTATATTTAGTAATATAAAATTTAAATAAAAACCTGTACTGCATGTAAATGGCTCATTTATTTATGCTTATATTAAAAGGGAGTGATCATTTACACAATTACACTAGGCATTTGGGAAGAAAAAGATGGGAGTGCCATAGCATAGTTCCAACTGGCCAAGAACAAAGGTCACCGAACAAGACTTGCATTAAATTACTCAAAAGCGCAATATTTAGCACTGCACTTTCCAACTACAAAAGGACAGAGGTAGTTATCACACTTTTATTGCACTCTCGAAATTCAAATTCATAAATTTATTATTACAAGGACGGTTCTAGATTTTCTAGACATCGATAAATCTCTACTATTATATGGTACATATATTTAAAAGTATTATTTAAATTCAAAATTAAAATTATAGAAATTCTCTCAATTATTGTAATAAACTTGATTCGATATTAGTCATTTATCATAACTTCACTAATTTTCTTTCCATTAAGCCATTCAACTTTAAGGGCATGTTCAGAAGTAACCCAAGTCCGAAAATAAGTATGGGAATTGTATTATTTTCTACTGTTCACGCGGATAGAAAATATGTATTATTTTCTACTGTTCTGCG
This sequence comes from Schoenoplectus tabernaemontani, assembly GCA_037127355.1. Lineage (NCBI taxonomy): Eukaryota > Viridiplantae > Streptophyta > Magnoliopsida > Poales > Cyperaceae > Schoenoplectus > Schoenoplectus tabernaemontani. The sequence goes on from CM073747.1 coordinate 10,524,983, forward strand.
AGTGTGGGCATGATCCGAACGGTAAATGTTCATAAAAAACTTCATTTGAATTTTGAACATGCAATCATTATATGGAGAATAATATATTTTTCACTAGACCAAATCATTAATTAAAATTTTAAAAAATATATATATATATATTATTCTTATTTTAATTTTTTTATTATTTTTTAGATAGTTAGAAAATTACTTTCTTTAATTATTATCAGTCATTCAAAATGAGTGATTTTCTAACTGTCTATAATACAGTAAAAAATATAAAAATATAAATTTTGATCTATAACTAAATTTTCATATAAAAATTATTTTGAACGGTCGAATCGACCATTTAAACTTTTAAAATGAAGAAAAAATTTATAATACACTGGTCATTTGTGCTACATCTAGCACCATAGCCCAACTATATACATATTCTTCAAATGGGTTCCAAGTTTGATTTATGTCTAATAATTAAAAATGTATCTAAAATTTAAATTTAAATAATATATTTCTAATATATGTATGAGAAAGCTAAATGCACTCTAAATTAGAGTTGAATATAATCTAGAATTATCATTTGCTTTTAATTTTTCTATTGTTTTTATTCATGGAATTTATATTTTCGATTATTTTCATCGATCGGTATCAAGTGGACCCAATTTGAATATACACGATAACAATGTTTTTCTAGTTCTACTTTGGATCAATTTTTTTTACAATTATTGTGTGTATATGAATCACAATCGTTTATCTCAATTAATTATATTCTATAGTAGAATTACCATGTTTTTATATTGGATTTTGCACGACATGAATCAGGACGACACACTTCATATAGGAAAATAAACAATTTTTTTAGAAAGAAAAAAACAACAGCGAACTACTATCTCATATATTCAATTAAATAATTACACAAAAAGGAGAATCTAAGGCAAAGAGAACATGGTGATTTTGTCTTGCACAAATGAGATGCCGCCACATCAGCAATTTGGTTCTCGCTACCAAATCGACTAACATTACCAGTCTTGGTTTTGGACTTATTTCCATCTTGAAGTTCCCCTGCTTTCATCTCCAAAACAACTACATCTAAAATAACCAAAAAGGAACTAACAAAGAAAAGAAAAAAACAAAAGCAATTTTAATTACTTCATCTCAACACTTCTAAAATCCAAGAATCCGCTGCTCAATCCAAGGAAATTGCTACACTTACACTCGGGGCTCTTAGGCAGCCCCAAGCTGCAATTAAAACAAAGACCTGCCTCTCTCTTGACAGGCTTGATCAAGGGCTCCTCTTGAAAAGGAAGGCTGATACATAACTCCAGGTTTAAGTCAGGGATCTTGAACTGTGGTTCTTGCAACTTGAAGGGTTCTCCTAAGGCATGAATCTTGCGATCTTCGTCTCGCTTCTCGAATGATATGGTTATGTTGGTTTGTGGTTGTCCATTGATTGGCCGATGCGTGGCGGGATCCACTCCTCGGCTTAATAGTTTTCTTCTGATATGTGTGTTCCAGTAGTTCTTTATTTCGTTATCTGTTCTTCCAGGCAACCTCCCTGCTATCAGAGACCATCTGCATCAATTCAGAAAAAAAAAATGTTATTAGCACCATACTGAAAAGAAAAGAAAATTATTTTTTATACAACAGATTATCTCAAATTAAAAAATGATCAGCCTCATACCAAAAGAAACAGAAATTAATTGGAGGATACAATATTTTCAATCATGATAATACATGACATCAAAGGAAGCTCTGACATACCAGATACATATATACATAAACAAAATTAGTTTGTTGAGACAAGCATATAGCAATACATACTTGTTGCCAAGGAGGCTATGAAGTTTGATGATGAGCTCATCCTCCTCCTCGGTGAAATTGCCGCGCTTGAGATCTGGCCGAAGGTAATTGATCCACCTGAGACGGCAGCTCTTGCCGCACCTCAAAAGGCCGGCAGCTTTTGGCAGGGAGCGCCAGCACCCCTCACCATGAGCCCGAATATACGCGATCAACCGATCATCCTCCTCTTTTGTCCATGCGCCTTTGTTTGTGTGTGCCTTCTCGCAGCACGGTGATCTCCCCATGTTTGGTTCAACTATAAAATCGGTTGGAGCTTATCTTCCAATTGTGTTGATCTTGTGTGGAGGCAAGTCTCTTTTGTGTTCCTTTTTGTTTCTTCTTTCCTCTCTAGCACCAGGAGCTGGGAAACAACTAGCAGTAGTTGATTGGTGGTTTGGGCTTGGGGGGTGATTGACTGATTCGGTTGGTTTATATACTGCACTTTTTCTTTTCCTTTTGTTTTTTTTTTTCTTTTTGAACTTGTTGAATCTATTTTTTTCTTTTGAATTTTTTTTTTGCTTTGAGTGGGCAGGCCCGTGTAATTTATTATAGGATAAAGGTAAGGTTTCTACTTTCTAGAGGGATGAGTTGGTGAGAAAAAGGCGAGGCTGGTGGTATGCTTGCCCCTCTTCCCAGGTTATGACATCACTGCCCTTCTCCATCTATTTCTTTGCCCTTTATCTAGGGATGGAAACTGATCGGATACGGTTAGATATTAGTTAAAATTATATTTATATTTATTTTAATTTTCCGAATATAAATATAATTATTAATATTTTTTAATATAAATATGAATACGAATATGAATATGATTAATATATATAAAGTATCAAAAATTAATATAAAATTCGCTTAAAATCTATGAAATTTATTGATATACAATAAAATAAGTTTTTCAATACTATATTTTATTTAACCATATATTTTAAATTTTAAAAATATTAAAATTGTAATTTATATTTAGTTATAATGATGAATAATATTTTTTATGTAATATATATTAAATAATATATTATATATTTAGTGTTCAGATACAGATAATAAGAATTAAAAATCATTTTTATATTATTTTACATCCGGTTATTCGAATACGAATTATCACATTAAAATTTTTAAATACAAACCGAATATGATCCAATATTATCCGCATAAATTTGCACACCTGCCTTTTATCTCATTCTTTTTTGAAGCTTTAATTCAATAAAATAAAATAAAGGCCAAGGCCACAAGGATATTTAACAATCTAGGTGCTCAGCGACTCGGCTTAGAGATCTTCTGTGGCTTTCTTTTCTAAGGAAGTCTGCCATCTACTGCACTGCTTGCATTAAAAAAAAAACAAGAATGATACATTCAAGAGTGCAGAAAGGGGTGGAGCCGGGTCTACCCCTAACTTTTCAAAAAAAACTAGTTAAATTGAATAGTTATTAAATAATTTTAATAATATTTCCTCAAAAAAAATTAATAATAAAAATCAAATTTTGTTGATATTCCATCTCTTTTATTTCAATCCTCTGATAACTCTATCAATCATTTTCTGGTCCCTCTATATTTCAATTTTGATTTTGTGTTTGAATATATTAGCATTTTTAGAAACCAAAATAGAACTAAAAAGTAAGAAAGATATTTGCCATCATTCATGGATTTCTATGGTAGAATCTACCGTTCAGGTGTATTACATTTTCATAAAATTTGAAAACAATACCTTAATTTTGCACACTTACTGATTCGTTAAATTTTATATATAATTTGGTAAGAGATTTGAAGGTTTTGATAAAAAAAAAAACTGATGACACATCAACTAAGTCTAGGAAACGTGGTTAATATAAATTAGAGCCGCAAAAAATCCGAGAAAAGTAAACCTCAGGTAGGTATAAAGTGGAGGTAGGGAACTGTGGGGTTGACAAGTCTTCCCCCCCTCTTGTTTTTAGCCTTCTCTGTCTCTCTACTTTATTATAATAATCTATTAGTTAACAAACACCCTCCATAATCACATAGGTTTAATGGTTTACTACCTAAGCTACGTCACCATGTCCAAGAAAAACAGTTCACTTGTCTCCTCCTTTTTTTTATTGCTTTGTCCTTTTTTCCTCTTTCCAATTTCTGCATTCTAGAGGTTTTATGATTGTATGATAGTCCTTCAATACAAAGGTCAATACAGAAGAACAGGGAAAAAAATAAAAAAAATGTTTAGTTCAACAGAAAAGGTATAACAAAACATGAAAGCGCATACTTCCAGCCAGGTGTTGAATATTGAGTTTTTTGCACCTGAAATTAAAAAAAAATGACACATTAAATATCTCTAGGTTGTACATGATAGTTATCACAATTAATCATATTACTAGTAGAATTAACCAAATTTGCTGCCTAATTATACGAACTAAATAAAGAGTTGGCAATGTCACACGGGCAGAATAATTGTCAATTTGTCAGGTAGAAATGCAAATAAAGACTTGAGGGTTTGGGCATTGTTACTTCTTACCAGGGACTTCATACCAAGAAATACGTAAGCAAATTAAAGAACAGCTGATTTGATGAAAAACTTTCTAAAATATAACCTTGTAGCCTTTCAAATTTTGTGATGAATCCTGTTACAAATTATTTGCTGGGACAAAAAAATGCCTGAGATTTTACATTTTAATGTTGCATACTCAACTTCGAAATTTCTTTGGCCGTTTATATATTAACATATTCAATGAATATAAGTGAATATTTTGTATCCAATATGGTTTTCCATATTTCAAAATTTTTTAAACATTATAGAGAATTTGCCCACATCCGCTCGTCAACGTCCTTACGTCCATGATTAGTTATTTAGTTGCACGAGAGTGTTTATACTTTTGCTTTTATGCATTTATTTCTATTATTATAGGGGTTTATACCATCATTTTATAAGTATTTATAATTTTTATCCTACACGACCATTTGTCAACACAAAAGCCAAATTAATACTAACATTTACAAAGCTTTGATTGTTTTTTGGCGCTAATATTTATACATGTATATGTGAATCGTTAATAAACATACTACTTTGTATATATACCCTCATCAACAAATGTTTGCACCTTCACTTCTCATTGTTTACACTTGCAAACTCGAGTGCTTAAAATTTCTTTAGTGTCTATGGTAGATATGTCATCAGTTCATAATCTATGAACATTCATTACAAATTGCAAAATGTCTTAAGATACTGAATAAGAATTCCGGAAATCGACAAAATGAGAAAGACTGATGAACAGGAGAGACATCTCTTTTTGTAAAGAGAAGAATATAAGGGTGGATAATTATTTTTACTAAAAGGGAAATTGAAAAAAAGCCAATGAATGCTAAAAAAAGAATGATGACAAATCGGCACCAGTCAATTATGTGCATGGATGAGAGAGAACTAAGATAAAAGATGGGGGAAAAATATTTTCTCAAGATAACAATAAGTCATAACTCTGAACATGCAATTTGTTGTCTCCTAAATAATGGTCAAATTGATAATTCTACTAGAAGGTTGTGATTTATTTTAACTTTTAAGAGATTCGATATATTGTTATAGTGATTAATGAGGCACATATTTTCTTTTCAGAAAGAAAGACATAATTTTCTAAACCTTATGATTACAATATTTTTTTACAGTTGCAGGAAAATAAAAATATAGACCCGTTTTATTAAATTTGTTTAGTCATTTCGTAATTTATTATTTTGTGGGTTGACATTTTGAAGACGTACTCCACAATAGAGTACTATTTTAAGGTCAAGAAGGGCTTGCAAGCATATTATCTTAGATGAGGCTCGTCTCACCAAAAGCATAAATGCTACCAAACTAAAGACTTTATGGTTGGTGCTCGGTACGGGAAGAGGGGGAAATATCAAAGCAAATTGATTCCACTGGCCCGGTTGTTGATTCTTGATAAAGATATATAATCATGGTGCTCATTAGTTCATATTGTATCCTAATCAAGTAATCATCAGTGTCAGTAGTTTCTAAACCAGTGCATGGTGCTTCAAGTTAAGAGACTGACATCAAGGGCATCTGTATTTTCTTTCTCATCACTTTTGATTCTTTTGGTGAGGGACCACTGTCAGTTAAATATCACACGGTATGGGAATCCTTTCAAGTTACCCGTCACAGAGAATCCCTGGTTCCGTGTTAATCTATATATCATCTTTTTCTTTCATGCCGGTTTTAGCCTAAAAATAGATCCTAATTAAACCTGTAATTTAATATGTGGTTCGGATTGATTAATTTGGCGGCTTGACCATACTTGATAAATACAATATTTTCATTGAACGGATAAAGCGCTTTGAGTTAGCCCATCAAATCTCAATATAGGACGGTGCTCCAATTTAATTTCACTTGTTTCCAAAAGTGGTACGCAAATTAATATTGGTTAATAGTTTGGACCCAAGATGGAGCGAGTTACTGAAATACTTCCTCCTGTAACTGTAAAAATAATATATAATATATTTTTTACACAGTTTCAAATAATTTTTATTCTTTAAGTTAATCTTCATTCTAATTGTGATATAATTTTATAATTTCACATATTATATCATCATATTTTTTTAGTAAAAATAGGAGTCTGAGTTATTTAATTTTGTAAATATTTATAAAGAATCCCAATTCGAATTTTGAACATCATTGTAGTTATAACTGCAAACTAATTGCAACTATGTGGAGCTTTTTTTAAAACAAATTGCCAATTTCACAATATCATAAATTGATAATTGTTCTACATACAGATAGCTAGTGACAATACAAATAGACAGTGCCACTATCGTTAAGATTAAGGGTTTAAAATCCATCAAACTCTAGAAGGGGATAATGATGCCTTAAAATAATTAAGTATCATATTCTTTTTTAATATAAAGATGACCTACAATAAAAAAAATGTTCTTTCTACTTCACTGACAAAAAATAATAATAAAAAAAGATTTACCTTTTGAGTTGACGATTATGTAGAAGGTATTGCAGTATGGAGAGTTCAAATATCTTTATTTTTGTCTTTTTATCATGTATCTATTTTTAATAATTTCTAATAAATTATAAATTAAAGCTAACAAGGATGGGATCTTTGACAATTATTTACTATAACAATCTTGACAACCAACTTAACAAAAATTCATAACAAATCTTAAAAATGATAAAAAAAAATTAACTTATTAACTGATCGTGATTCTAGTTTGATGTAATTTGAGTGTCATTTGATATTCATCTAAAGTCATTAAATTCAAACTGTTAAAATTAATTATATAATTTTGATAGTGTTCGATGAGATATTAAATGACACTCAAATTGCATCAAATTTGAAACACAATCAGCTCAAAATTTGAAGAATATATCAGAAATATTTTTTTATTTTTAAAACTTTCTATGATTTCATATGAAGTTGGTTGTCAATGTTCTCAAAGTAAAACTATTAGATTTGATCTATATATTCTTTTCTTTGCATGTAAAAAAATATTTATTTTTTACTTTCATTTTATATGGATCAATGATTTAAAAATTAACATCTAGAAATTATTCATATTAGTGCATTTATTTCAAACTCTTGATGTCACATAAAATAATATATATATTTATCTTTATATATTACTTTTAATTTTTAAATTATTAAAAATTTAAAAGAAAATGTGATTTATTCCCTTAAAAACAAAAAAGAAATATTTTGGAGATTTTATAATGCTTACTCTCAAACTTTTTGTTTACACAGTAGTTATATTCTTTATTTCCCTTTTTATCTAATGATCTAGGGCATAATCCTGGGCGTGAGGAATAAAACCAACAGATTCTTAGTTATTTTTTATCATTAATTTTCTTAGGCATGATGAAGACATAAAAAATAGAGACATTTGAAACCTCCTCTTTGTAAGTTTTTTTTTATTTTTTTATGCTGACAACGGTATTTTCGATGGGGGTAATTGACTTGATCTGAAAATTTGTATTCGTCCAAAAATAATAAATTTTCCCATTATAAATAGCAAAAAAAATTCTAAAAAATCTAAAATTGGTTTGTTAACACATTATGATATGATGATTAGATATAATTGTTTGGAGTGGTTATATTTAATTTGAAATTAGAGATTTGAGTCTAAAAGCACAGTAGCCTCATTCATATATTATTTATGTATTAGATGAAACATCTATCAAATTTTAATTCAGATTAAACATCGTTTGTTTGTTAAGCAAACACTGATGAAATTAAATGGTGTCGATATAAAAGAAACCGATCAAGTGTATAAAAGTATATTTAAAAAAAAACTTAATTGTTTTAGATTTTGACTAGTTGCGACAGTTGTCACATGAGTAATCTACATATCCTAGACTACTAATATTGATACACATAAATTATAATGAATGGAATTGATTGAAAATAGATTGATTTGTTAATATTAAAATTCTTGATAGATGATTTCCACATTTTACCTCTGATATTTTGGAATATAAATTTATTAGGAAATTTGTAGAGTAGCAGGGAAAGCAGTGAATATTAATATCATGCAAATGATAATTGAAATTATATGCAACTTTTCCGTTCGTTTGACGACATGAAAATTGTAGACGATTTATATTTAGTGATGTTCAATGGAATATTAATGATGTTCAAATTTTTTACCCAACCAATCTATAAGGAGCATAGTGCCCCCATTAACTTTTTCATATTTTAATTTTTTCGACTGATTAAAAATGATCAAAAATGTCAAATTAATCATGAATTTCGCGCAACATTTTTAAATTCTTAACACGAATTGTGATTATAAAATGAGAACCTAATCCAAAAAGATTAATTTTCTTATCTGCAGAAAGTTACAAATAATATTAATATATTGCAGAAAACAAGAGCAGTGCACGACTGTGTACCTAATATTTTGCTGGTCTGATCGTGTCACCTGCGCTGCCAGGCTGCCACCCTCTTCTTCATTTTCAGCCTGAGTCTTCATCTAAGCTTCAGTGTCTCCTGGTTTGAGCTGTCTGATAGGTTGATGGCCAGCACCTGGGTATTGCTCTTGTCAGGACTAACCACTTTAATAAACTTATTGTCTCCTGCATCCTGAAGGTGCTATCTATATCAAAAAATTTGCTCCGCACATTTAATATTTTTTAAAATTATTTATCCAATCTAATTAAATCTGAAATAATTGCAGTAATAAGTTACAATCAATCATGAAGTTATAATTTTTGTAAACATTTGTGTTATAGCAAGTATTAAAAAATTATAATATTTCAAAAAAAAATGTTTAGTGTGCGGAGAAATATTTTTAATGTTAATAGCATCTCCCAATTCTTAATTCTGAATGTAGCTGCAGCCTACTTTAATTAGTTAAATGCAAGTGCATCTACTATGTTTTCTAGAACACCAACCTAACTAATTCCAATTGAAACTGAAATCATTCTCATAAGCATACATCACATCTACCAAATCTGGCATAGCCTGTTCCAAATCACTAATCAAATATACTAGTTAAATCCAATTCGACCGTCTTTTTTTTGGGAGGGAAAGATAGGGACGTTGTTTTAGAAAAGCAACTAAGATTGAGATAATTAAGATGGCTGGTAGAGGAAATGGTTAGAAAAATGGTGTTTAAGTCTGCTAGATGTACTTCTCTCCCTGATATCAAAACTGGAGGTGTCCGCTTTTGGGTGTCCGCTACACGAATCTCTTTGCAACTGATGGTTATCATTTAAGAACCTTTGCAGCAAGGTTTTTTGGGTTATGGATTCAGAAGTTTATTTACCGATAAATGTCCAAGTTCATCCAAACTTGCATTTGATTACTTATACTAAAATTTTATTTTTAATTATATTTAAAGAAAATTTCATTTAAGGTGAATAAAACATGCACACTAAAATCAGTTCGAGTTAAGATTACAGTTTCATAGTTTGGTGCCCACTGTCCAGTGAGGCAGTGACACTGATCCATCAAAAGCATATATCATTATTTCAGACAGTTGGATGCGTCCATTCATTCTAGAAATGGAGATGAGATGGCAGCTCATGAGTGGGCATGGAAAGTAGTTCTACCTTCCACTCTCTCTCCCTACTCTTGTGTGGTGTGTGTGTGAGTAGTCTTTTAGGGGCAAGCCGCAAGCCAGTTGGGTGTTTGGAAATTGATGGAGATTAGAGATTGGGATTTGAGACGGAGAGGGCAAAGAAAAAAAAGGTTGGTGTTATGGTGTAGGATTTTTGTAGTTATCTATCCATTGAAGCGACAGGCCACTCCCCCTTTCCCCACCAAATAAAAAGCTGGTGCCCACATCACGTGGCCTTTTAGGCAGAGACCATGATCACTTATCCGATGTTGTGCTAATACCACAATAATTGGGTCCGGCAATTAATAAATTAATACCCACAATAATTATATCGACCAACTTATGGAATCAGCCTCAAAATTTTGATAATTTTACTGCTATTTTTGAACCGAGTTACTGTGCATTAGACATACAGCAAACTGTACCACTTGAAGTACAGTGTACTTCACATTATTTAACGGATCTATTTGCCGCGTTTTTGGATGGTCAGATGTTGGAATTTGGCTCATATTTTTACAGAAGAGAGGAAAGAAATTATTTTTTCTTTCAAAATAAGGCGATGCCATGCCAACATATGATTTAGAACACTGCTTACATTGTAGTAGATTTTAATACAAGATGTCTATTACTTACTTACGCTTACCACTTTCATTTAAATTCTTTTGACAAATTAAGGAATAACTTTCGAAGAGTGATAATTTTAGAAGAATGATAGAATAGTATTTTTTTTGGAAGAGTGGTAGAAGAGTGATATTCTTGACTATTCGGAAGAGCGAAAATATCGTTTGGCAGTTGTTACTCGAATAGTTAAAATATGAATAATTATGATACTAATAATGATGATGATAATAATAATAATAATAGTAAAATAATACTCATAATAGTAAGATAATAATAATAAAGTAATAAAAAATAATTATAATAAATAATATTATAATAGTAATATAATAAAAATAAAACATAATCATAATATAGTAATATAATAATAAAAAAATATAATTACAATCATCATTATAATATAATAATAATAATAATTAATCATAATTTTAATAATATAATAATCATAATCATAATCATGATAATAATAATTATAGTCATAATCATAATAATATAACCATAATCATAATCATAATAATATAATAATAAAAATAATATAATCATAATCATAAAAATAATTATAATTATAATTATAATAATAAATTAATCATAAATATAATCAACATATAATAATATAATACAACATAAAAAATAATAATAAAGTAATAAAAAATAATCATAATAAATAATAATATTATAATAGTAATATAATAAAAATATAAACATAATTATAATATAGTAATATAATAATTACAATCATAATTATAATAATATAATAATAAGTAATCATAATTTTAATAATATAATCATAATCATAATTATGATAATAATAATTAAAGTCATAATCATAATAATCATAATCATAATCATAATAATATAATAATAAAAATATAATCATAATCATAAAAATAATTATAAATAATTATAATTATAATAATATAATAATAAATTAATCATCACTATAATCAACATATAATAATATAATACAACGTAATAAAATAATAATAAATAATCATAATCATAATCATCATAATATAATAATGTAATAATAAATAATCTTAATCATAATAATAAAATAATAAAATAATTATATTTATATTCATAATATAATAATATAATATTAAAATTATATTTATAATAATAATAAATAATATAATAATACTAATGGTAACGATACTATAAATAATAATGATAATAATAATTTAATAATAATAATATAATGATAATAATAATAATAATAAATAATAATCATAATATTAATATAATAATAAATTATAATCATAAATATAATATAATAATACTATAATCATAATCATAATCATAATATAATGATATAATATGATATAATCAAACAATAATCGCTATTCCGACGAGAGCTAATCATAAGTTGGTATACCGGATTAGCATTATTCCGCACTCTTCTACTTAGTCTAAAATTCGTTTGGCAAATTAATTTGTCAGAATAGCTATTCTATTCTATTTTTTTGCTATTCCATTGAGTGCCAAACACTCCCTATATTAATATTTTGTAAACCTTCTATTCCCCTTTTTTTTTAACTTTTCAGTTGGCATGAGTCAACTGACATCACAACGCAATAAGTTGTAATGGGTTTAATTTGGAGTTTGGACATATAAAGTAATTTATTACTTCTGATCAATCAACATTTTATTTGTGACAGTATTAATTACCACAAAATAACTGTAATTTTTCTTCTTCTTCTTTTTTTTATCTGGAGCAAAAGGAAGTTAGAAATATATGGAATTCCAAAGAAAAATTGAACAAACCATACAACGTTGCAACCAACCAAAGTCAGAACTGAAGAATTCAAGTTCAAAAACACTTAATTCAACGTCGTGCATAGCTAATAGCTCGTTAGTTAAACGGATAAAATTGGTAATTTGGTCAGCTTGAGAAGCCAGAAACGTATTGTTTTTTTCCCCTTAAAACATTTCCACACGATTTGTGGAAGATTGAATTGGTCAAGAACCGTTAATTTTGCATTTGCTCAAACCTGAACCTGCCTTATCATTTGTGTTAGTACTGTACGTAGTCCATGTGGAATAATTTCATGTCAAGACTAACACAGTATATGTTGCCTTGTTTTGTAAGCTCCCAGAAGCCAGTTCAAGCAATCAAGGTCAATTCAAATTAATTCTCCATTGATCCTTGATTTGGACATTCTGTGAAGTAGTCCACACTGGTTTTAGTTTTTTTTTCTTGTTGGGAATTAATGTAGTGGTTTAGATTAGCTTGGAATTCTCTTTTTGGCTTTTTTCGGTTTGTATTTAATAGAACAAGTCATTATAGAACTGTATATAATAATAATGTAAAAATAATATTAATTTTTGAGTTAAACATTTCTCTAGTATTGCGATATTTACGTGGACATTTTTTGCATTTTTAAGTAAATCGTGTAATAATATATGAGACAGAAGAAAAAAAAAATTAGGAGAATTTTGTTAACTTCATATTATAATGATTACTTGAGTTGCACATTTCTATTTAATTTGGCATGAGCGGAGCTACCTATGTTGGAGCGGAAACAAGAAATTTCGTAACACATTTTTTCCCAATAACTCCTGACGTGTTAAAATTATTCATTTATAAAATTATTCATTTAACAAATGAACTGTTCTAAAATATTGTTTGTCAATTGCCTATACGTTTATTGTTCGTGCTTTTCGGTAGTTAACCAACTCTATGACCTTTTATCATCATCCTTGGAAGCACTCAAGAAATATATTTTATATAATTATATTATTAAATTCTGTGCAGGCACGTCATGCATAGTGCATGACACACACATTATCAAATTCCAATCAAACCTATCCATCTTCATTAATGCACTTAGTTGTTGCATTGCTGGCTTTGTTTAGTAATGGAGTCTCCAAATTCGTTATATAATGGTAATTATCTTTTGTTGAGTTCTTGTTTAATTTATCAATTAAGTCACCCGCACTGTTGGAGTAAGAACTTTGACTAAAACATGCAAAATAGTGAGGAGTTAATATCATATTTACTTTTAACTCTTCTTTTATTTTATATTTATCCATCAACTCTTTAGATCTTTTCATATTTACCTATATACTCTTTATAATATCAAATATATCCTTAAATACTTTAAATTCTTTCATATTTACCCAAAAAATCTCAAGTATATTATTAAATTTATATAATTATTCATCATTAAAATATTTAGTAGTCACTAAATCCGTTTTCTTGCTCCAGTGAGTAACGTAGGATATACCCGATAATTATATATAATAACTTAGACATCTTAAATTTTTTTTTATATATATTAATAAAATTAAATTTATTTAAATTGATTTGGATATATATATATATATATTATTTAATTATTTTCTTGATCTAACCTAATGGCCCATTCGGTCTGATTTTGGACCAGGACGAGAAATTAAATAATGCATGTCGAATCATATTTAAATAAATTTAATTTTATGAATAAATATAGAATGATTTAAAGAGTTAAATAGTATATAAGATATTCTAAATAATTATTGGGTATATATGAATATATCTTATATGATAGACTTGAATTTATGGATAAAATGAAAGAATTTAAAGAGTTCAAGAATATATTAAATATATTAAAAAGTATATGGATAAATATGAAAGTATCTAAAGAATTGATGGATAAATATGATATATTAAAGAGTTGATGGATAAATATGAAATAGAAAAAGAGTTTAAGGGTAAAATTACCCTAAAATAATTAATCCAGTATTTTTTAAAAGACCATGACAACGACCGCTTGATCTGCGAGATAAGCTAGGAAGGTTAAAATACATGCCCTTGTTTCAAAAGAGAGGGGATTGGTTGACAATGGGTTATTTTGTCAACTTTGACAATGAACTTCTAAATAAATATAAAAAATCTTAAAAATGAGAAATATTTTGTTCATAAATATTTTAACATGCTCCGTTACATAGCTTTCTTTCATGAATTAACAACATGGATGTGGAAAACTGGAACATATGCGTTTCCTTGAAGTGACCACAAGTGGGCTCTTTGCAATTATTTCTGTTCTTTTAGGAAAAAGGAGATCGGTACTATAGTTAAGATAAATTATTCATAAATATATAATTGCATTCCAATGTTAATTATCCGTATTTTTTGGTTTATATTAGTAAGAAATGATGCGTATAAGAATATAAATTTGATTTTTGAACTCTATTATCCGTATCTAAAATAAAACAAATATTATAAAATTTTATCTATAAAATAATATTATTTGTCAAAAATTTTATTTGTATGCCATATTATTATTATAAATATTAACAAATTATATTTATTATAAGTACCTGCTATTAATAAAAGTATTTATTTTTATTATATATACATATCTATAGTAATGCATATTAATTTTTATTTCATATCTATTATAAATTTCGTATCCGTTGAATATCCGCTACATTTCCATATTCATTAAAGGTGGATTTAGTTTTGAATTTGAACAGTCATTAATATTCATAACTGTATCTGTATCTGTCAAATAAGAACAATATAATTTTAGCACTATTCATTTCGAATTTGTTCAGTTGGTACTTGAGTTGGGGGTATGTGTAATAGAGATTTTAGAACGATTTTGAATTACGGGTAATGGTTTGGCATTAGTGATTAAATTACTACTGTTATTCTCACAAACAAATTTGCATTTCACGTAGATAATTTTAATCCTTTGTAGTTTCGTAGTTGTTGAATTTTTTATTCATGTCCTGCCGTACCGAAGATGGAATTGATATTATTCTAATTAACTTCCCCCTTTTTGTTGGGCTGAATAATTTAAATTGTATATATTAGTCTGATTTTGCATAACTCAGAAAAAATAATTCCACTCTTACATCACACTATACTTAAATCCTTTCTTTTTAGGATGTATATAATTAGGATCTAATGTCTGGATCAATCATGTATGACCACTCCAGTTTTTAAATCACCGCCTAAAATATGCGGATTAACAGGACCTAATACATCGACTATTTTTTTTTTCCATTACTTATTACATTCCGAGTCATAAAACTTTCACAATTGGAGGATATTTAATTCATATGGACTTTATTTGTTTGTTGTGCCGTTAAACCTACCCGAACCTCTAGTATTATGAAATAATTAATGTGTGGTTTTGTATAAGCCCGAGATCTCCTCACGTTTAACCTCTTAAAAATCATGTTGGATCCACGTGGAATTTTAATTATATATTGATAAATTCTATCAACCAAAGTGGAAATAGAACCTACCTTAGCTTTTGGAGTTTTGGTCCTTTCTCGTTGTTGGGTCAATGAGGTTTAAGCTGGAGTTGGGAGTGTGGTACCCAATCACGTTAAGTCAGAATGTCAGATTAATTTAGGTCTTATGCAAATTGTGTAACATGGTTTTGGGTGAAACACAAAAAAAGAAAAGAAAAAAAGAACACAAACACACACTAGGACAGTAAAGTAAATAGATAAAAAAAAATGAAGAGATGATACTGATTTTTTTATTTAATAATGTTAATTCAATTAAACATGTACAAAAATATGTTAAACAAAAATTGACATTTAAAAAGGCCGAAATAAAAAATATCATGTTATCCTCTTTTATAATAAGAGGAAAAAATAGTTTTTAATTTATTTGTTTTGCTTTAAGATGGGCTGGATTTTCAATTTCGTTCAACGTTTTCTTTTTCTTTTTTAAGGAAAAAAAGGCAAGGGTTGCACTTTTAAATCCCAAAACTTGAAGGCTAGACTTTCAAATCTTTACTTTGAACTTTTAGAATCTTATCCTTAAAAAATAATCTGACTTCTAAGTTCCGGTTCGTAAAATATTGAACTTCTAAATTCATGGTCGAATAATATCTGTATGGGTCGAGGTTTCTTATATCGTCCTTGTAAATGTAAATAAGTTTAATATTTTTTTACAGATTGAATTAAATTTTTTTACGTTTGTAATATAAACTAATTTAAGAAGAGATTGAACTAATTTAAGAAGGGAGAGAGTGTGTGCACGCGCGCGCACTGTAGGCCCATATTTTAAAGCTAGAAAGACATTTTTTCCTTCAGTAACGACATAAATTAAACTCCAAGTATTGTGGGACGCATCATATAATTTCACTGAGGACAATGTTACTTTGAGTGCATATTTTTTTATAGTACTATAAAATTTACGTTGAGAATTTTTTGAAGGAAATAGTACTACGGTTAGGAAAATAGTATTACAGACATTATTTAGATTCAAAAAACTGTTTACTGTTTAAAAATAGACATCACTGTCAATTGTAAAGTACTTTAGAGGAAACCGATTCATATTCCGTGATGCTATTATCCATCTCCATATTTGATTTGAGCATAAAATGAAAAAGACAGAATTTTTATGTTAAATTATGACTTCATAAAATATTTTTATTTGATTGAATAAATAAAAGAATAAAAGATATATTGATGATGATAATATTATTTTATTATTATTATTATTATCACAGCCAACAAAGATCATATTAATAATAATTTTTATAATTATAATAGTAGCTAAATAAATAATAATAAGAAAATATAATACTAAAATACATCTATAATTATATTAAAAATATAATAAAATATAAATCAAAATGATAATATAAAAATAATAAAATTAAAATCATATATGATAACTATAATAATTATATTGATAAGTTAAAATTAAAAAAATAATATTATATTAATATAAGATTAGCTAACATATATAATAATGTAATAATGATAATAATAACAACATTGATAATAATTATAATAATATCTATAAATATTATTATTAGTAGTAATGATAATATTATTATTACTAATAATATTAAAATATATGTCATAATCATAATAATCATATTGACAAAAAATAAATAAAAAATAAAAGTATTTTATTAATAATAATTATATTATGAGTAGTAATAATAGTTATTATTATATTATGAATTGAGAAAGAGTACATGTCCCTCACTTTCCAAGAGGTTTGTCCTTCCACCCCGCTCAGTTAACATTCTTTCTTCTCAATGAAATATTGAGAGATCTTTTGACCGTTGTATTCGAAGAAACGGTGAACGACTGCTTTCGAGGTGGGGGAATGTGTGAGAATACATTTTAAATAAAAAACGTATTTATTTCTTATATTAACTATTTTTTAAATTTTGAGATTTTTATATGGATTTTTGACATAAGAATCAATAAAATATATATTACACAAATGATGGGTGTAATTTTTGAGTATTTAATTATTCAAACTCTTAAGTATTTCAAAAATAAGAATCAAATATTGATGAATGTTTAGTGGAGATAAAAATTAAAAACTTAGATACCTTTTAAATTGAAAAAAAAAGAACAAACAGATTCATTTCTTATATTAAATATTTTTAATTTCTAAAATTTTGAGAATTTTTATATGGACTATTGACACAGAAATCAACATAATATATATTAAATAAGTGATGGGTGTATTTTTTTAGTTTTTTTATCATTCAAACACTTAAGTATTTGAAACATAAGAATCGATTATTGATGGATTTTTAGTGAAGTTAAAAATAAAAATAAAAACAGAAACCTTTTAAATTAAAAAAGAAAAAGAAAAATATTCATTTCTTACATTAATTATTTTTTGTTTCTAAAATTTTTAGATTTTTTTTATATAAATTATTGATATAGAAATCAATAAAGTATATATTTGATAAGTGATGGGTGTAATTTTTAATTTTTTTATCATTCAAACCATTAAATATTTCAAAAGAATATTAGATGAAGTTTATTTTATGTATATATGATAAATAATAAGGTTCTATCGGAATAATTATTTATTTTAAGGCATCTTGCATCGTCTTTTTGAAAAAAAAAGAGAATGAAAAAATAATATGAAGATATTAAAACATGAATTTGAAAGAGATAATTGAAGCAACAACTCATTTAGTAATAATAACAAAAAGAAACAGTCCAACTGTATGGAGAGCAAGTTGAGAGATAAGAAGATGGACCCCGCCTCATTTTCCTTCTTCCATCTCATGTTTCACTCCACTCTCTTGCCCTTATCTTTATCGATGGACCCCCTCCTATCTCTCAACCTGCTCTCCATACAGTTGAACCACTTCTTTTTGTTATTATTACTAAATGAACTATTGTTTCAATTATCTCTTTCAAACTAATTTCTAATATCTTCTAATTCACCAATCATACATGAAAAAACATTATCTATTTTTTTTGAAATACTTAATGATTCAAATAAACAAAAACTTGAAAATCACACCCATCTTATCTAATATATATTTTATTCATTCCAATACTAATAGTTCATTTAAAAATTTCTCAAAATTTTAAAAATTAAAAATAGTTAATATAAGAAATGTATATGTTTTCGCTTTCTTTCTTTTTTCAATTTAAAAGGTATATATATTTTTAATTTTTATCTCCACTTAAAATTCACTAATAATCTATTATTATTTTTGAAATACTTAAGGGTTCAAATAATCAAAAAATAAAAAATTACACCCATCACTCATCTAATATATATTTTATTGTTTCCTATGTCAATAGTCAATATAAAAATTCTCAAAATTTTAGAAATTAAAAAAAATTAATATAAGAAATGAATCTTTTTTTAATTTAAAAATGTATCTACTTTTAATTTTTATCTCTACTAAACATCCACCAATACTCAATTCTTATTTTTGAAATGCTTAAGGATTCAAATGATCAAAATAAAAATCTCAAAACTCAAAAATTACACCCATTATATATATATATATATACTATTGATTTCTATGTTAAGAGTCCATATAAAAAAACGCAAAATTTCAAAAATAAAAATTAGTCAATGTAAGAAATGATTATATTTTCTTTTTCAGTTTAAAATGTATTTATTTTATAATTTTTATCTCCACTAAAAATCCATCAATATTCGATTCTTATTTCTGAAATACTTAATGATAAAAAATCCAAAAAATTACACTCATCACTTATCTAATATATATTTTCTTAATTCTTATGCCAAGAGTCCATATAAATAATTTCTAAATTTCAAAAATAAAAAATTAGTTAATGTAAGAAATGAATCTATTTTCTCTTTTTTTTTCATTTTAAATGTATTATTTTTAATTTTATCTCCACTAAACTCCTCCAGTATTCGATTCTTATTTTTAAAATACTTAAGTGTTAGGATTTATTATTGACTGATATATTCAATTTTGATAGAATATATAGTGAGAGTCGCTTGATCAAAAAATTTTTTTTATTCATTTATAAATGTTTAAAATATTTTCTATTGACTGATTTATTTAATTTTAGAGTGCGCTGGGAGAAAAAGAAAACTTTCTCGAAGACATAAGAATGACGTTAGGAAGTGAGACAATTTTATACGGAACTTATTATCACTCTATTTTTTTTGTAATTAATTAGCTCCTGACTAAGAAATGAATTTATTTTCTCTTTGTTTTTCAATAAACTATCTATTTTTTATTTTTATCTTCACTAAAAGTCCATCAATATTCAATTCTTATTTTTGAAATACTTAAGTGTTCGAAATTGCTATTAATTGATTTATTCAATTTAGTAGAATATATAGCGAAAGTCATTTTGTCAAAGAAAATTATTATTTTTCTATTCATTTGCAATTGTTAAAAAATTTGTTATTGATTGATTTATTTAATTTTGGAGTGTGCTCGGAGAAGCCGGGAACTTTCTCAAAGACACAAAAATGACCTCAGGAAGTGAAACCATTTCTATACGGAACTTATTATCACTCTGTTTATTTGTAATTAATTAGCTTCTGACTTTTATTTTGAAAAGAAAAGGCACCATAAATGTTGATGCCGGCTTCCATTTCTTTACGAAAATAAATAATTATTACAAGCATTGCTGATAGGCCTAGTCTCTTTGATAGACAGGTTGTAGTTGACCTCCTAATGTTGCTGGCGGAGTTAAGATTTTTGAGGTATGTCTGTTGTTGTCTATTCAATTGTGATATGTATCATTTGAGTTTTCTTTTGTGATTGTAGTGATTGTTAGTTTTATGTATATCAGATGGTATAACATTGTTGGTGCTTATCTTCAATCAGAAATGAACACCACCTTACAAGTACAATTAGTAACCATGCATGTTATATGTCTAGATGTTTAATTAGTTCTCTAGGGCCTACAAAGATGTTGTTTGCTTACAGTCAGAGATATTATGCTTAATCTATGTACTCATTCATAATATGAGTGAAGTAAAAAACTTGGAGTATATGTTGATTGGTGCATGCAAATAATTCTATCGAAGAATCTTACATGCATTAGGTTCACTCTAGAGGAAAGGCACTGAAAAATGATGTTGACTTAAATTGCCAGATGTTCTCCTGGATTTGCTGATCGATCTTCCACAACCTGATGAACGTGGCAGCTATTCTGGCTGAAAAGCATGATCTCATAAGCAAAGATGAAATTTCTGACATCTTTGAGAGAAATTGTGAGGCCTAAGAAGAAGAATGCTGTTATGTCAGAAGAGAAAGAAGCTGGTAGCATATCATGATAAAATTATTCTTACAAACCATGCTTTGCTTTTAGGTTTCATGCAAATTACACAATATTTTACCAAATTTGTGATCAACTTCTCATATTTTGCACCAACACCCAATACATCATTTATTGTATCAATTCAATTAGAGCAAAAGTCGTGCATGTCCATCTTATTACTAATTCTAACTCTGACTTAGATGCTGCTTTCCCAATTCTTGTAAGGGATATGCGGTCATTAAATATTTCTGCACATTGTTTATTGAATAGGCAACTACTGTAAATAGCCAGAAATTAGGAGGTTACATTGCAAGCATGGGAATCCTGCATAGTGCATTGGTTAAAGACCCGGCTGTATTTTATTTTGGACCTTACATATTTTATTTTGGGCCTTTTCAGAGGCAGCCCATGCTTTTGTAGGTGCGCTAATTCCAGAATATGACCCAATTGCAAATTTTCAATTATTCATATAGTCTTGAGTCAGATCTTTATAATTGGACCTACCTAGAGAATCAAATAACAGTGGTCCTTGGTGGAAGATAAATAAATGCTGATCATATTTGTGCTTTTCTACTTTTAAACTTTCAGATATAACACTAATGTCCTTCATATTTTTTGGCAGGAGTGACTGAGGAGATGATATTTGAAAAGGAGAGTGTGACAACAGGAGTATCCAATGACTTAATCCTACTGAAAGGTTTGGATTCAGTAAAAAAATCGACCATGTTGCTATTGGTGGATCCGATGCTTGGGTCTTTCTACTTTGCAAATAATCATGCTTTGTGGAATTTGTAAAAATAAATGCGACTACATTTATATGTAGCGCACTGCACCTTTTTTTTCTTGGTATTTCTGCAAATTATCTAGTTTAATTATTGAGTAGTGAAAATTCTATATGGATAATGCAAAAGTCGGAGAGGCGTATTATTTTCAGTGCAAGAAATTTTATAGGTGTTTTGGCATCTGGTGAGTAGGCAAGAATATTTTTTTATCATTGTAATAATTATTTTAGGTTCAAGAGTTTAAGAGATTATAAATGATCTTTCCTTCAGAAGTACATCTTTCTTCACTCGCAATCTGGTCCTCTCCAGCCCATCCTACCATATTTCCAGTCCTAAACCACCGATATTACTCACAGATGGACATTAGCCTCACCTAGAATCTACTGTTTGCCCAGTGAGCTCCTCTTTGAGTCTTTTTCTCCATATTTTCTTATTTTATGTGCTTTGTTTTTACTTTTCATGATTAGAATAAAGTGCATTTATTTTGCTCAACATTTTGATTATTTTTGCTACCTCTTCTTTTCTCCTCTTTTTGTATCTTATCTTGCAACGTGAGAGAGTTAAGGGGGGCGAATGGAACCGCTACACAACCAATACAAACAGGCGATAGAGAAAGCGTAAGCAAGGAGGAACAATCCTGTATGGTAGAGCACCATTCATGTATTTGAGGTTAGTGAAATTAATTTTGAAAAATACTTTTTCATTCTAAAGGGATGATGAAGTAACTCCCATCTCAAATATATGCTCAAATCCAATCAAGGTAATAACTGTAGCTCTTATTCTCACTTTATAATTTTTCTGCTTATTTTTTAAATAAATAATTATTGTCTTGAGCATATGCTTTAGTTCAAGCTGACACGAGTAATAATACGAGAATACATTAATAAGTATAATTTATACTATATATTAAAACACAACTGGATTTCTTCAGTAATAGTAATTTTTTTTGTGGGGTATCCGGTACCGACCTTCGGTTTGGTAGCAGGCCGAGTGTTGGTACTAATTATTGATTCTCGCTTGTTCAGAAATTTATCAGGATACCTTGATCAAAGCCCTCGCGAAGTATGGGTTAGGGAGTTTATTGCGTTTTCAAGCATTATGCCACAAATTGGGCTGAAATATTAACATAAATATATTGAAATAATATTTTTTGTTTATTTATGTGAATTTTATTTCATTTGTTGTCTCACTCCAACGCATAAAAATTATCAAAATACACAAAAAAATATTTTGAATATAATATTATATTAGTTTATATTATTATTATTATTATTATTGTGAGCTCAAAGTTTTACGTCACGAATTGCACACAAACGTTAATGCAAATGCATTAAAAAAAGGAAGGGATCTATTGACAACGGGTTATCTTGACAATCTTGACAATGGGTCTCCAAATAAATATGAAAAAAATAAAAATAAAAAACTTATAAATATGTTGTTCTACTTATATATTGGTGATGATTAAAATTTTATGTAATTTTATTATCATTTGCTAGTACATCAAAGACCCTCAAAATGTTATGCACATTGTAACAGGTTCAATTTTATGATCTTTGATGGACTATCAAACGATAATGAAATTATATGAAATTTGAATCACCATAAGTCTATATCTAGAAAACATATCTATAAGGTTTCTTCTGTTAGTCCATTTGAGTTTTATATCATTTGTAATCTTATTTTGATAAATAAAATCACTAAAATTCTTAAAGTTATTTTTAATATTGTCTTATATCAATTTATATTATAATTACTGTGAGCTCAATACTTTATATTGTGAGTTGCACATAAATATTAATATAAATGCATTATAATAATATTTTTTTATTAGTCTATTCAAGTTTTTTTCTCTTTTGATGATTCATTTTGAAGCAAAAAATCATCAAACTATACATAATTATTTTGAATATTATCTTCTATTGATTTATATTATAATCAATGTGAGTTTTTGATTTTATATCACGAGTTGCACATAAAGATTAACACAAATTCTTTAAATTAATACTTATTCTATTAGTCTATTTGAGTTTAGTTTCATTTGTTATCTCATTTCAATAAATATAATTACTAATATACACAAAGTTATTTGAAAGTTGTCTTTTATTAATTTATATTATAATCACTGTGATCTTAAGGATTATACGATGAGTTGCACATACATATTAATACAAATATGATAAAGCAAGACATGTTCTATTAGTCTATTTGAGTTTTTTTTATCATTTGTTGCTTCATTCAACACATAAAATCATCAAAATACATAAAATTATTTCAAATGTTATCTTCTATTGATTTATATTATTATTACTTGGCGTTCAAGGTTTTATACCACGAATGGCACACACACATTAACATAAATATTTAAATTATGTATCATTCATTATTTATTTTAATATACTAAATAACCAAAATATATAAAATTACTGTAAATATTATCTTCCATTAGTTTTTTTTATAATCACTGCGAGCTCAAAGTTTTATACCATGAGTTGAACACATATGCAATAAATTAATATTTATTATGTTGGTCTATTTGAGTTTTATTTCATTTATTGTATTATTTCAATAAATACAAACACAAGAATAAGGGAAATTTGTCTAAATACCACTTCAAAACTTTAAAATTATCAAAATACCATCTCAAAATTTACAGCTGCTCTAATGTCAGTCCAAAATTATTTTAATTATCAAAATATCGTAAATAATTTATATCCAATTATACTCATCTCTCCCCTTTTTTCCTCTCCCCGCTACATACATAAAAACAAACGGTCTGCCATTTGGACCAAAATGGTTAGCGTGGTGTTTATCCCTGTCAATGATGAGAAGTTGGCCAACTACAGGTTTGTTTTTGTTTTGTTTTCTTTCCAGTTGAGACTTCAATTAGAGGCATTGTTGCCTGAAAAATCCCAATTGGATCAAGAAAACGCAAATCTAACAAGGCAAAATCAAAGTCTGCACCAGTTGGTCGACTATCACCAGTTAACTTATCAAGACCCGACTGCATCATTTGAGGAAATTGAAGGATTAATTATACCTGGACTTCTCAACACATGCTATAAAAGAGAATGAACACTCCAAACCTAAAGACGGCCAACTTCATGAAACTAGAAATTCAAACACAAATAATTTATTTGGTTGTCTGCTTAACATAATTTCAGTGTTATTGGAAGATTAAGCTTTGATCATGACAGGGCAGTGTGTATTCTAATTACTTGTTACTAAGTTTTGGGTCTCTGGTTAAACAATGTTGTGCTAGCCAGGTCAAATGTGTAAGTTATGATTTTTTTTTTTTGTATAAGCACCTTTTGTATATAAAGGGAAAGAGGGGAGAGGGAAGGATGAGGGAGGGATGTGTATAATTAGAAATATAAATTAATGATGATATTTTGATAATTAAAATGGTTATGGAGCGGTATTAAAATAACTGTGAATTTTGAGGTGGCATTGGAACAATTGTGAACAAAATTATTTTGAATAATATATTCTATTGATTTATATTATAATCGCTACATTCTCGAGTCAATATAATATTAAGACAAATATGGATACAACTGTATTAAGACAACGATGCATACAAAGATGAACACAATTATGTTAAGGTAATATTTTTTTTCTGTTAGTCTATTCAAAATTTGTATTATTAACTTATAAGAATGCTTTTGTTGTCTCCCTTGTTTTTTGTTTACTAAACAGCTAAGCTGCTTTTGTTACAGCTATATACTTGAAAAACTGAAAATTAAATAATTATGATAATGTAACACGTTTATTTTAGGAGGTAAACGAATAAGATATGAATCAATAGTGGTCAAATTATTATATTTTTTGAATATAGATATAAATCAGATACTAAATTGATACAAAATAAATAACGGACAAATACATATATGAATATTTGAATATTAAATGCATATATTTTTCTGATAAAATAATTCGTTAGAAAAGTTAAATATTAACTATAAAAATTAATGATCATGATCATCATTATATTATTAGTTCCAAAGTATCAATAAATTATAAAAAAAATATGGTTCATTAGCTGAAAATAAAAACTTAATTAAATTGTAATCTTAATCTACATGAAAAACTAGATTGAAAAACATATAATGAGACTTTTTAACATATATCCAAAAATAATAGCTTTAATAACATATTTTTGATTTTATAGACGCTTTTTACCGTTTATCATTTTCTGAACAAGTCTTCTTGTTGGTTCATTTTTCTAGTCACTCAGTAATCCAGATTTATTTTGTAGATGATGTAATTATAGATCCATCAATTGGCAATAGAGCGTTAGTGCGTTACTGTTCGTTAAACAGTAACACGATATGAGGTGCTGTGTGCCGCTTCCCCTCTTTCGACATTCGCTGCGTCGTGTGCTCCTTTCTCTGCTCTGCGTCGCCGCCACCTGTTCTTCACTGCGATGTGTTGGCTTCTCGCTCTCTTCAGCTGAAAATACAAGTGTTTAGGGTTTTTTTGGGGCTCAATAACATAAGTGTTTGATTATATAAGTAAAACTTTTTTGGCGCAGATGTGAATCACATGAAATGCGTAGTATAACAATTGGGGCTAACTGAGATGGATTTCTGCTCTTCGAGATTGGACGATGTGAGTTAATTTGATCTCTTTGAGATTTATGCACATGCTTTTCGAGATATTTCTATCATCGATTTGAAGAGAAGCAGATTCATCAACAAATTGCTTGAAATAAGTGTTAAAAACACTGATACCTCTTGGTACCAGTATATTTATCGTGTATCAAACCAATTAGATCTTTCTTGTAAATCAAGGGCATTTGGTAATGTGCGGTTCTTGAAAAGTGACGTATATGTGTGTGTGAAATTAGAGAAAAAATGGTTATAAATAAAATTTGAATTTTGTAATTAACAGAGCTCAGAAATATCCTTTTACTGTTTTACTCATAGCGAAACCAAATGAGATTTGATTGTTCCTCTCATCAGTTGAAACTTATAAATTATTTTTCGAGTTTCATAATGCAACGATTTTGTAATATCATAAGTCATAAATCATATTAATAATAACAATGAAAAAAAAAAATTAATATTAAAGATGATAACATATCACTAGCAAGGCACATAATAAATATGTCGATTCGATCGACGTATTTGTAAGATGAGCAAAGGACGCATAATAAATATGTCAGTTTGACTGATGTATTAGTAAGATGTCATTTTGAGTGACTTTTTTTTTAAACATTGCAAATATTTTATACAATATAAAACAGTCCTCTCAAATGAAAAGGACAGAAGTAATGGGAGAACGGTAATGACTAGATGTGGCAGAACCCGATCCTATCCGAGAAACCCGTCCGATCCGTCCGGATCCGAATCCGACACGATCCAATCCGATTTTTTAAGAAAGTCAAACTGATCTGACCCGAACCTGACCTGACCCGACCCGACCTGAGATCAAATGGTCTTCAATCCAATTGAAATCTATCAACAATCTGAAAAAACACAACATGTAAATTGACCCGAATTCGACCGACCCGACTCGACCGATTTCTTCTAGAATGTTAAACGATCCGACTTTGTCCGACTCGAACCCGAACCCGACCTTACCAGCTCTATTGCCACCTCTAGTAATGACATTGGCGCAGTCCAATTTTTTTTTAAAGAAAAAAAAAAGATATCATTAAGATTGGCGTACTATTATTTTTAATATTAAAATTTGATATATATTTTTTTATCATTATTAATAATATGATTTATAATATTATTATATTATAAAATCGGTGTTCATAATGAATATGACAAATTTTAACCTGTGTAATTATGATGCTTATGAGGTATAAGCATTATAATTAGCAAGTTTATGCGGCTTAATTATATAAACTATGTATATTGAGGGGAGATATTCATCATAATTCCGTGCTGTACTGGAGGCAACTTTACAACATATCTTTGATCAAAAAAAAAAAAAAAAACTTTACAACATATCAAATTGCGACAGCGTGTTCACGAATCATCATGTAACCGGCTCGGGGGATAACAGCGCTTGGATATATTAGATATATTAAAGAGTATATGAATAAATATGAAAGTATCTAAAGAATTGGTGGGTAAATATGATATATTAAAGAATTGATGGATAAATATGAAATAGAAGAAGAGTTTAAAGGTAAATTTAACCTAAAATAATTCATCCAGTATTTTTTAAAAGACCATGACAACGACCGCTTGATCTGTGAGATAAGCTAGGAAGGTTAAAATACATGCCTTTTTTTTCAAAAGAGATGGGATTGGTTGACAATGGGTTATTTTGTCAACTTTGACAATGAATCTCTAAATAAATACAAAAAAATCTTAAAAATGAGAAATATTTTGTTCATAAATATTTTAACATGCTCAGTTACATAGCTTTCTTTCATGAATTAACAACATGGATGTGGAAAACTGGAACATATGCGTTTCCTTGAAGTGACCACAAGTGGGCTCTTTGCAATTATTTCTGTTCTTTTAGGAAAAAGGAGATCGGTACTATAGTTAAGATAAATTATTCATAAATATATAATTGCATTCCAATGTTAATTATCCGTATTTTTTGGTTTATATTAGTAAGAAATGATGCGTATAAGAATATAAATTTGATTTTTGAACTCTATTATCCGTATCTAAAATAAAACAAATATTATAAAATTTTATCTATAAAATAATATTATTTGTCAAAAAATTTATTTGTATGCCATATTAATTATTATTATAAATATTAACAAATTATATTTATTACAAGTACCTGCTATTAATAAAAGTATTTATTTTTATTATATATACATATCTATAGTAATGTATATTAATTTTTATTTCATATCTATTATAAATTTCGTATCCGTTGAATATCCGCTTCATTTCCATATTCATTAAAGGTGGATTTAGTTTTGAATTTGAACAGTCATTAATATTCATAACTGTATCTGTATCTGTCAAATAAGAAGAATATAATTTTAGCACTATTCATTTCGAATTTGTTCAGTTGGTACTTGAGTTGGGGGTATGTGTAATAGAGATTTTAGAACGATTTTGAATTACGGGTAATGGTTTGGCGTTAGTGATTAAATTACTACTGTTATTCTCACAAACAAATTTGCATTTCACGTAGATAATTTTAATCCTTTGTAGTTTCGTAGTTGTTGAATTTTTTATTCATGTCCTGCCGTACCGAAGATGGAATTGATATTATTCTAATTAACTTCCCCCTTTTTGTTGGGCTGAATAATTTAAATTGTATATATTAGTCTGATTTTGCATAACTCAGAAAAAATAATTCCACTCTTACATCACACTATACCTAAATCCTTTCTTTTTAGGATGTATATAATTAGGATCTAATGTCTGGATCAATCATGTATGACCACTCCATTTTTTAAATCACCGCCTAAAATATGCGGATTAACATGACCTAATACATCGACTATTTTTTTTTCCATTACTTATTACATTCCGAGTCATAAAACTTTCACAATTGGAGGATATTTAATTCATATGGACCTGATTTGTTTGTTGTGCCGTTAAACCTACCCGAACCTCTAGTATTATGAAATAATTAATGTGTGGTTTTGTATAAGCCCGAGATCTCCTCACGTTTAACATCTTAAAAATCATGTTGGATCCACGTGGAATTTTAATTATATATTGATAAATTATATCAACAAAAGTGGAAATAGAACCTACCTTAGCTTTTGGAGTTTTGGTCCTTTCTCGTTGTTGGGTCAATGAGGTTTAAGCTGGAGTTGGGAGTGTGGTACCCAACCACGTTAAGTCAGAATGTCAGATTAATTTAGGTCTTATGCAAATTGTGTAACATGGTTTTGGGTGAAACACAAAAAAAGAAAAGAAAAAAAGAACACAAACACACATTAGGACAGTAAAGTAAATAGATAAAAAAAATGAAGAGATGATACTGATTTTTTATTTAATAATGTTAATTCAATTAAACATGTACAAAAATATGTTAAACAAAAATTGACATTTAAAAAGGCCGAAATAAAAAATATCATGTTATCCTCTTTTATAATAAGAGGAAAAAATAGTTTTTAATTTATTTGTTTTGCTTTAAGAAGGGCTGGATTTTCAATTTCGTTCAACGTTTTCTTTTTCTTTTTTAAGGAAAAAAAAAAGGCAAGGGTTGCACTTTTAAATCCCAAAACTTGAAGGCTAGACTTTCAAATCTTTACTTTGAACTTTTAGAATCTTATCCTTAAAAAATAATCTGACTTCTAAGTTCCGGTTCGTAAAATATTGAACTTCTAAATTCATGGTCGAATAATATCTGTATGGGTCGAGGTTTCTTATATCGTCCTTGTAAATGTAAATAAGTTTAATATTTTTTTACAGATTGAATTAAATTTTTTTACGTTTGTAATATAAACTAATTTAAGAAGAGATTGAACTAATTTAAGAAGGGAGAGAGTGTGTGCACGCGCGCGCACTGTAGGCCCATATTTTAAAGCTAGAAAGACATTTTTTCCTTCAGTAACGACATAAATTAAACTCCAAGTATTGTGGGACGCATCATATAATTTCACTGAGGACAATGTTACTTTGAGTGCATATTTTTTTATAGTACTATAAAATTTACGTTGAGAATTTTTTGAAGGAAATAGTATTACAGACATTATTTAGATTCAAAAGACTGTTTACTGTTTAAAAATAGACATCACTGTCAATTGTAAAGTACTTTAGAGGAAACCGATTCATATTCCGTGATGCTATTATCCATCTCCATATTTGATTTGAGCATAAAATGAAAAAGACAGAATTTTTATGTTAAATTATGACTTCATAAAATATTTTTATTTGATTGAATAAATAAAAGAATAAAAGATATATTGATGATGATAATATTATTTTATTATTATTATTATTATCGCAGCCAACAAAGATGATATTAATAATATTTTTATAATTATAATAGTAGCTAAATAAATAATAATAAGAAAATATAATACTAAAATACATCTATAATTATATTAAAAATATAATAAAATATAAATCAAAATGATAATATAAAAATAATAAAATTAAAATCATATATGATAACTATAATAATTATATTGATAAGTTAAAATTAAAAAAATAATATTATATTAATATAAGATTAGCTAACATATATAATAATGTAATAATGATAATAGTTATTTTATATTAATAAAAAAAGAGTACGTCTTTTCCATTTCTTTAACATTCTTTCTTCTAATAACTATTTTTTTTGACCGTTGTATTCGAAACTTTGAGATTTTTATATATTTATTTTTATACTATTTTTTAAGAATCAATAAAATATATATTACACAAATGATGGGTGTAATTTTTGAGTTTTTAATTATTCAAACTCTTAAGTATTTCAAAAAATAAGAATCAAATATTATGAATGTTTAGTGGAGATAAAAATTAAAGACATAGATACCTTTTAAATTGAAAAAAAAAAGAACAAACAGATTCATTTCTTATATTAACTATTTTTAATTTCTAAAATTTTGAGAATTTTTATATGGACTATTGACACAGAAATCAACATAATATATATTAAATAAGTGATGGGTGTATTTTTTTAGTTTTTTATCATTCAAACCCTTAAGTATTTGAAACATAAGAATCGATTATTGATGGATTTAAAAAAAAACAGAAACCTTTTAAATTAAAAAAGAAAAAGAAAAATATTCATTTCTTACATTAATTATTTTTTATTTCTAAAATTTTTAGATTTTTTATATAAATTATTGATATAGAAATCAATAAAGTATATATTTGATAAGTGATGGGTGTAATTTTTAATTTTTTTTATCATTCAAACCATTAAATATTTCAAAAGAATATTAGATGAAGTTTATTTTATGTATATATGATAAATAATAAGGTTCTATCACAAAAAGAAACAGTCCAACTGTATGGAGAGCAAGTTGAGAGATAAGAAGATGGACCCCGCCTCATTTTCCTTCTTCCATCTCATGTTTCACTCCACTCTCTTGCCCTTATCTTTATCGATGGACCCCCTCCTATCTCTCAACCTGCTCTCCATACAGTTGAACCACTTCTTTTTGTTATTATTACTAAATGAACTATTGTTTCAATTATCTCTTTCAAACTAATTTCTAATATCTTCTAATTCACCAATCATACATGAAAAAACATTATCTATTTTTTTTAAATACTTAATGATTCAAATAATCAAAAACTTGAAAATCACACCCATCTTATCTAATATATATTTTATTCATTCCAATACTAATAGTTCATTTAAAAATTTCTCAAAATTTTAAAAATTAAAAATAGTTAATATAAGAAATGTATATGTTTTCGCTTTCTTTCTTTTTTCAATTTAAAAGGTATATATATTTTTAATTTTTATCTCCACTTAAAATTCACTAATAATCTATTATTATTTTTGAAATACTTAAGGGTTCAAATAATCAAAAAATAAAAAAATTACACCCATCACTCATCTAATATATATTTTATTGTTTCCTATGTCAATAGTCAATATAAAAATTCTCAAAATTTTAGAAATTAAAAAAAAAATCTAATATAAGAAATGAATCTTTTTTAATTTAAAAATGTATCTATTTTTTAATTTTTATCTTTACTAAACATCCACCAATACTCAATTCTTATTTTTGAAATGCTTAAGGATTCAAATGATCAAAATAAAAATCTCAAAACTCAAAAATTACACCCATTATATATATATATATATATATATATACATACTATTGATTTCTTTGTTAAGAGTCCATATAAAAAAACGCAAAATTTCAAAAATAAAAATTAGTCAATGTAAGAAATGATTATATTTTCTTTTTCAGTTTAAAATGTATTTATTTTATAATTTTTATCTCCACTAAAAATCCATCAATATTCGATTCTTATTTCTGAAATACTTAATGATAAAAAATCCAAAAAATTACACTCATCACTTATCTAATATATGTTTTCTTGATTCTTATGCCAAGAGTCCATATAAATAATTTCTAAATTTCAAAAATAAAAAATTAGTTAATGTAAGAAATGAATCTATTTTCTCTTTTTTTTTTTCATTTTAAATGTATTATTTTTAATTTTATCTCCACTAAACTCCTCCAGTATTCGATTCTTATTTTTAAAATACTTAAGTGTTAGGATTTATTATTGACTGATATATTCAATTTTGATAGAATATATAGTGAGAGTCGCTTG
Organism: Schoenoplectus tabernaemontani; assembly: GCA_037127355.1. Taxonomy (NCBI): domain Eukaryota; kingdom Viridiplantae; phylum Streptophyta; class Magnoliopsida; order Poales; family Cyperaceae; genus Schoenoplectus; species Schoenoplectus tabernaemontani. Next base: position 10,557,885 of record CM073747.1, read on the forward strand.
ATCAAAAAAAAATTTATTCATTTATAAATGTTTAAAATATTTTCTATTGACTGATTTATTTAATTTTAGAGTGCGCTGGGAGAAAAAGAAAACTTTCTCGAAGACATAAGAATGACGTTAGGAAGTGAGACAATTTTATACGGAACTTATTATCACTCTATTTTTTTGTAATTAATTAGCTCCTGACTAAGAAATGAATTTATTTTCTCTTTGTTTTTCAATAAACTATCTATTTTTTATTTTTATCTTCACTAAAAGTCCATCAATATTCAATTCTTATTTTTGAAATACTTAAGTGTTCGAAATTGCTATTAATTGATTTATTCAATTTAGTAGAATATATAGCGAAAGTCATTTTGTCAAAGAAAATTATTATTTTTCTATTCATTTGCAATTGTTAAAAAATTTGTTATTGATTGATTTATTTAATTTTGGAGTGTGCTCGGAGAAGCCGGGAACTTTCTCAATGACACAAAAATGACCTCAGGAAGTGAAACCATTTCTATACGGAACTTATTATCACTCTGTTTATTTGTAATTAATTAGCTTCTGACTTTTTTTTTAAAAGAAAAGGCACCATAAATGATGATGCCGGCTTCCATTTCTTTACGAAAATAAATAATTATTACAAGCATTGCTGATAGGCCTAGTCTCTTTGATAGACAGGTTATAGTTGACCTCCTAATGTTGCTGGCGGAGTTAAGATTTTTGAGGTATGTCTGTTGTTGTCTATTTAATTGTGATATGTATCATTTGAGTTTTCTTTTGTGATTGTAGTGATTGTTAGTTTTATGTATATCAGATGGTATAACATTGTTGGTGCTTATCTTCAATCAGAAATGAACACCACCTTACAAGTACAATTAGTAACCATGCATGTTATATGTCTAGATGTTTAATTAGTTCTCTAGGGCCTACAAAGATGTTGTTTGCTTACAGTCAGAGATATTATGCTTAATCTATGTACTCATTCATAATATGAGTGAAGTAAAAAACTTGGAGTATATGTTGATTGGTGCATGCAAATAATTCTATCGAAGAATCTTACATGCATTAGGTTCACTCTAGAGGAAAGGCACTGAAAAATGATGTTGACTTAAATTGCCAGATGTTCTCCTGGATTTGCTGATCGATCTTCCACAACCTGATGAACGTGGCAGCTATTCTGGCTGAAAAGCATGATCTCATAAGCAAAGATGAAATTTCTGACATCTTTGAGAGAAATTGTGAGGCCTAAGAAGAAGAATGCTGTTATGTCAGAAGAGAAAGAAGCTGGTAGCATATCATGATAAAATAATTCTTACAAACCATGCTTTGCTTTTAGGTTTCATGCAAATTACACAATATTTTACCAAATTTGTGATCAACTTCTCATATTTTGCACCAACACCCAATACATCATTTATTGTATCAATTCAATTAGAGCAAAAGTCGTGCATGTCCATCTTATTACTAATTCTAACTCTGACTTAGATGCTGCTTTCCCAATTCTTGTAAGGGATATGCGGTCATTAAATATTTCTGCGCATTGTTTATTGAATAGGCAACTGCTGTTAATAGCCAGAAATTAGGAGGTTACATTGCAAGCATGGGAATCCTGCATAGTGCATTGGTTAAAGACCCGGCTGTATTTTATTTTGGACCTTACATATTTTATTTTGGGCCTTTTCAGAGGCAGCCCATGCTTTTGTAGGTGCGCTAATTCCAGAATATGACCCAATTGCAAATTTTCAATTATTCATATAGTCTTGAGTCAGATCTTTATAATTGGACCTACCTAGAGAATCAAATAACAGTGGTCCTTGGTGGAAGATAAATAAATGCTGATCATATTTGTGCTTTTCTACTTTTAAACTTTCAGATATAACACTAATGTCCTTCATATTTTTTGGCAGGAGTGACTGAGGAGGTGATATTTGAAAAGGAGAGTGTGACAACAGGAGTATCCAATGACTTGATCCTACTGAAAGGTTTGGATTCAGTAAAAAAATCGACCATGTTGCTATTGGTGGACCCGATGCTTGGGTCTTTCTACTTTGCAAATAATCATGCTTTGTGGAATTTGTAAAAATAAATGTTATTACATTTATATGTAGCGCACTGCACCTTTTTTTTCTTGGTATTTCTGCAAATTTTCTAGTTTAATTATTGAGTAGTGAAAATTCTATATGGATAATGCAAAAGTCGGAGAGGCGTATTATTTTCAGTGCATTTTATAGGTGTTTTGGCATCTGGTGAGTAGGCAAGAATCTTTTTTTATCATTGTAATAATTATTTTAGGTTCAAGAGTTTAAGAGATTATAAATTATCTTTCCTTCAGAAGTACATCTTTCTTCACTCTCAATCTGGTCCTCTCCGGCCCCTCCTACAATATTTCTAGTCCTAAACCACTAGAGGTGGCAAAATTCGACCTGACCCGACAAACCCGCCCGACCCGTCCGGACCTGAACCCGACCCGACCCGATTTTTTAAGAATTTTTAAGAAAGTCAAACTGATCCGATCCGACCCGAACCCGACCTGACCCGACCCGATCCGAGATCAAATGGCCTTCAATCCAATCGAAATCTATCAACGATCTGAAAAAACACAACATGTAAATTGACCCGACCCGACCAGCCCAACCCGATTTCTTCCAGAAAGTCAAACTAACCCGACCCGACCCGACCCGTCCGATTGCCACCTCTATAAACCACCGATATTACTCACAGATGGACATTAGCCTCACCTAGAATCTACTGTTTGCCCAGTAAGCTCCTCTTTGAGTCTTTTTCTCCATATTTTCTTATTTTATAAGTGCTTTGTTTTTACTTTTCATGATTAGAATAAAGTGCATTTATTTTGCTCAACATTTTGATTATTTTTGCTACCTCTTCTTTACTCCTCTTTTTGTATCTTATCTTGCAACGTGAGAGAGTTAAGGGGGGCGAATGGAACCGCTACACAACCAATACAAACAGGCGATAGAGAAAGCGTAAGCAAGGAGGAACAATCCTGTATGGTAGAGCACCATTCATGTATTTGAGGTTAGTGAAATTAATTTTGAAAAATACTTTTTCATTCTAAAGGGATGATGAAGTAACTCCCATCTCAAAGATATGCTCAAATCCAATCAAGGTAATAACTGTAGCTCTTATTCTCACTTTATAATTTTTCTGCTTATTTTTTAAATAAATAATTATTGTCTTGAGCATATGCTTTAGTTCAAGCTGACACGAGTAATAATACGAGAATACATTAATAAGTATAATTTATACTATATATTAAAACACAACTGGATTTCTTCAGTAATAGTAATTTTTTTGTGGGGTATCCGGTACCGACCTTCGGTTTGGTAGCAGGCCGAGTGTTGGTACTAATTATTGATTCTCGCTTGTTCAGAAATTTATCAGGATACCTTGATCAAAGCCCTCGCGAAGTATGGGTTAGGGAGTTTATTGCGTTTTCAAGCATTATGCCACATAAAAATATATTGAAATAATATTTTTTTTTGTTTATTTATGTGAATTTTATTTCATTTGTTGTCTCACTCCAACGCATAAAAATTATCAAAATACACAAAAAATATTTTGAATATAATATTATATTGGTTTATATTATTATTATTATTATTATTATTATTATTATTATTATTATTATTATTGTGAGCTCAAAGTTTTACGTCACGAATTGCACACAAACGTTAATGCAAATGCATTTAAAAAAAGGAAGGGATCTATTGACAATGAGTTATCTTGACAATGAGTCTACAAATAAATAAGAAAAAATTAAAAATAAAAAACTTATAAATATGTTGTTCTACTTATAGATTGGTGATGATTAAAATTTTATGTAATTTTATTATCATTTGCTAGTACATCAAAGACCCTCAAAATGTTATGCACATTGTAACAGGTTCAATTTTACGATCTTTGATGGACTATCAAACGATAATGAAATTGCATGAAATTTGAATCACCATAAGTCTATATCTAGAAAACATATCTATAAGGTTTCTTCTGTTAGTCCATTTGAGTTTTATATCATTTGTAATCTTATTTTGATAAATAAAATCACTAAATTCTTAAAGTTATTTTTAATATTGTCTTATATCAATTTATATTATAATTACTGTGAGCTCAATACTTTATATTATGAGTTGCACATAAATATTAATATAAATGCATTAAAATAATATTTTTTATTAGTCTATTCAAGTTTTTTTCTCTTTTGATGATTCATTTTGAAGCATAAAATCATCAAACTATACATAGTTTTTTTAAATGTTATCTTCTATTGATTTATATTATAATCAATGTGAGTTTTTGATTTTATATCACGAGTTGCACACAAAGATTAACACAAATTCTTTAAATTAATACTTATTCTTTTAGTCTATTTGAGTTTAGTTTCATTTGTTATCTCATTTCAATAAATATAATTACTAATATACACAAAGTTATTTGAAAGTTGTTTTTATTAATTTATATTATAATCACTGTGATCTTAAGGATTATACGATGAGTTGCACATACATATTAATACAAATATGATAAAGCAAGACATGTTTCTATTAGTCTATTTGAGTTTTTTTTTATCATTTGTTGCTTCATTCAACACATAAAATCATCAAAATACATAAAGTTATTTCAAATGTTATCTTCTATTGATTTATATTGTTATTACTTGGCGTTCAAGGTTTTATACCACGAATGGCACATACACATTAACATAAATATTTAAATTATGTATCATTCATTATTTATTTTAATATACTAAATAACCAAAATATATAAAATTACTGTAAATATTATCTTCCATTAGTTTTTTTTTATAATCACTGCGAGCTCAAAGTTTATACCATGAGTTGAACACATATGCAATAAATTAATATTTATTATGTTGGTCTATTTGAGTTTTATTTCATTTATTGTATTATTTCAATAAATACAAACACAGGAATAAGGAAAATTTGTCTAAATACCACTTCAAAACTTTAAAATTATTAAAATACCATCTCAAAATTTATAGCTTCTCTAATGTCAGTCCAAAATTATTTTAAGTATCAAAATATCGTAAATAATTTATATCCAATTATACTCATCTCTCCCCTTTTTTCCTCTCCCCGCTACATACATAAAAACAAACGGTCTGCCATTTGGACCAAAATGGTTAGCGTGGTGTTATCCCTGTCAATGATGAGAAGTTGGCCAACTAGAGGTTTGTTTTTGTTTTGTTTTCTTTCCAGTTGAGACTTCAATTAGATGCATTGTTGCCTGAAAAATCCCAATTGCATCAAGAAAACGCAAATCTAACAAGGCAAAATCAAAGTCTGCACCAGTTGGTCGACTATCACCAGTTAACTTATCAAGACCCGACTGCATCATTTGAGGAAATTGAAGGATTAATTATACCTGGACTTCTCAACACATGCTATAAAAGAGAATGAAGACAAAGGCGAACACTCCAAACCTAAAGACGGCCAACTTCATGAAACTAGAAATTCAAACACAAATAATTTATTTGGTTGTCTGCTTAACATAATTTCAGTGTTATTGGAAGATTAAGCTTTGATCATGACAGGGCAGTGTGTTTTTTTAATTTCTACATTTGTCAACTCGATCTATTCTAATTACTTGTTACTAAGTTTTGGGTCTCTGGTTAAACAATGTTGTGCTAGCCAGGTCAAATGTGTAAGTTATGATTTTTTTTTTTGTATAAGCACCTTTTGTATATAAAGGGAAAGAGGGGAGAGGGAAGGATGAGGGAGGGATGTGTATAATTGAAATATAAATTAATGATGATATTTTGATAATTAAAATGGTTATGGAGCGGTATTAAAATAACTGTGAATTTTGAGGTGGCATTGGAATAATTGTGAACAAAATTATTTTGAATAATATATTCTATTGATTTATATTATAATCGCTACATTCTCGAGAGTCAATATAGTATTAAAACAAATATGGATACAACTGTATTAAGACAATGATGCATACAAAGATGAACACAAATATGTTAAGGTAATATTTTTTTTTCTGTTAGTCTATTCAAAATTTGTATTATTAACTTATAAGAATGCTTTTGTTGTCTCCCTTGTTTTTTGTCTACTAAACAGCTAAGCTGCTTTTGTTACAGCTATATACTTGAAAAACTGAAAATTAAATAATTATGATAATGTAACACGTTTATTTTAGGAGGTAAACGAATAAGATATGAATCAATAGTGGTCAAATTATTATATTTTTTGAATATAGATATAAATCAGATACTAAATTGATACAGAATAAATAACGGACAAATACATATATGAATATTTGAATATTAAATGCATATATTTTTCTGATAAAATTATTCGTTAGAAAAGTTAAATATTAACTATAAAAATTAATTATCATGATCATCATTATATTATTAGTTCCAAAGTATCAATAAATTATAAAAAAAAATATGGTTCATTAGCTGAAAATAAAAAATTAATTAAATTGTAATCTTAATCTACATGAAAAACTAGATTGAAAAACATATAATGAGACTTTTTAACATATATCCAAAAAATAATAGCTTTAATAACATATTTTTTATTTTATAGACGCTTTTTACCGTTTATCATTTTCTGAACAAGTCTTCTTGTTGGTTCATTTTTCTAGTCACTCAGTAATCCAGATTTATTTTGTAGATGATGTAATTATAGATCCATCAATTGGCAATAGAGTGATAGTGCGTTACTGTTCGTTAAACATTAACACCCCGTCTCTGAGCCATCTGATACGTATCCGAAAAGGCATTGCTCGCGTACGATGATATGAGGTGCTGTGTGCCGCTTCCCCTCTTTCGACATTCGCTGCGTCGGGTGCTCCTTTCTCTGCTCTGCGTCGCCGCCACCTGTTCTTCACAGCGATGTGTTGGCTTCTCGCTCTCTTCAGCTGAAAATACAAGTGTTTAGGGTTTTTTTGGGGCTCAATAACATAAGTGTTTGATTATATAAGTAAAACTTTTTTGGCGCAGATGTGAATCACATGAAATGCGTAGTATAACAATTGGGGCTAACTGAGATGGATTTCTGCTCTTCGAGATTGGACGATGTGAGTTAATTTGATCTCTTTGAGATTTATGCACATGCTTTTCGAGATATTTCTATCATCGATTTGAAGAGAAGCAGATTCATCAACAAATTGCTTGAAATAAGTGTTAAAAACACTGATACCTCTTGGTACCAGTATATTTATCGTGTATCAAACCAATTAGATCTTTCTTGTAAATCAAGGGCATTTGGTAATGTGCGGTTCTTGAAAAGTGACGTATATGTGTGTGTGAAATTAGAGAAAAAATGGTTATAAATAAAATTTGAATTTTGTAATTAACAGAGCTCAGAAATATCCTTTTACTGTTTTACTCATAGCGAAACCAAATGAGATTTGATTGTTCCTCTCATCAGTTGAAACTTATAAATTATTTTTCGAGTTTCATAATGCAACGATTTTGTAATATCATAAGTCATAAATCATATTAATAATAACAATGAAAAAAAAAATTAATATTAAAGATGATAACATATCACTAGCAGTGGCACATAATAAATATGTCAGTTCGACTGACGTATTTGTAAGATGAGCAGTGACGCATAATAAATATGTCAGTTTGACTGATATATTAGTAAGATGTCATTTTGAGTGACTTTTTTTTTTAAACATTGCAAATATTTTACACAATATAAAACAGTCCTCTCAAATGAAAAGGACAGAAGTAATGGGAGAACGGTAATGACTAGATGTGGCAGAATCCGATCCTATTCGAGAAACTCGTCCGACCCGTCCGGATCCGAATCCGACACGATCCAATCCGATTTTTTAAGAAAGTCAAACTGACCTGACCCGAACCTGACCTGACCCGACCCGACCTGAGATCAAATGGTCTTCAATCCAATTAAAATCTATCAACAATCTGAAAAAACACAACATGTAAATTGACCCGATCCGACCCGACCTGACCCGATTTCTTCTAGAATGTTAAACTGATCCGACCTGTCCGACTCGAACCCGAACCCAACCTTACCCGCTCTATTGCCACCTCTAGTAATGACATTGGCGCAGTCCAATTTTTTTTTAAAGAAAAAAAAAAGATATCATTAAGATTGGCGTACTATTATTTTTAATATTAAAATTTGATATATATTTTTTTATCATTATTAATAATATGATTTATAATATTATTATATTATAAAATCGGTGTTCATAATGAATATGACAAATTTTAACCTGTGTAATTATGATGCTTATGAGGTATAAGCATTATAATTAGCAAGTTTATGCGGCTTAATTATATAAACTATGTATATTGAGGGGAGATACATCATAATTCCGTGCTGTACTGGAGGCAACTTTACAACATATCTTTGATCAAAAAAAAAAAAAAATTTACAACATATCAAATTGCGACAGCGTGTTCACGAATCATCATGTAACCGGCTCGGGGGATAATTCTGTCATTTCAACAGTCTATAGCGTTCGATGAAATCCAAGCGCTGTCCAAAGCACCTCCCCTCTCCAACGGTCGACTCCCATTTGACCGTTGGAGAAATCATCTCATTAATACCCGCTCTCCTCTCTCAATCTCTCTCTCTCTCTCTTTCTCTTTTTATTTTGATAAGCTTGGCAGTAGCTGCCAAGGCTCTCTCTCTCTCTCTCTCTTTCTCTCCTCCCTCAACACCTCGTAACTTATTCTCCGCTGTCAATTCCGCTCAAATCAACTCTCCAACTACCAAAATGATGCAACAGCCACCTCCTCGGCCTCTTCTGAGTAGCTGCTCGGATCTATCGCATGTGGCTCACAAAGTCCCAGCAGGAGACACGCCTTATGTACGAGCAAAAAGGGTTCAGGTAGTTTCCCTTTCGTTTTATGGTTTTTCTGGGATTTTCGGATTTTATTCTTCGGTTTCCCTTTCCAGATTTATTTCTGTCCTGTACGCATCTCAATTTAAATAAGATCGGATTTGATTCTTCGGTTTCCCTTTCCAGGTAAACCATGAAATTTATTTGGGTGCTCCGATTTTGCATAAAGTTTTAATGAATTAGTATTTCTTCAATTCTTGACAGTTCTTTAATTCCCATTTTCAGCTAGTAGACAAGGACCCAAACCGAGCCATAGTGTTATTTTGGGCGGCAATAAATGAAGGGGATCGGGTGGACAGTGCACTGAAAGACATGGCCATAGTGATGAAGCAGCAGAACCGAGCTGAAGAAGCAATCGAGGCAATCAAATCTCTCAGAAATCGCTGCTCTGATCAGGCCCAAGAATCTCTCGACAACATCCTCTTGGATCTTTACAAGGTAATCCTTTCCTGATATTTTTCTTGAATTCTTACTGTTCTCTGTAATTTAATTTGACAAAATTCTTTGGATCAAACTATAACTATATCATTACAGAAATAAATAATTTGAGACCTGTATGATATGGTTGTAGTATGGTAAATTGTGTGCTGGAATATGATATAGTTATTTTATGATAAATAGTGTGTATCCATGTCTTTCCTAACCTTTTCTGTGCTCTTTTTACATGTCTAATGAATCTTATGCTCACTGGTAAACTACTGTAGCAATGAACAATTAAAAATCAGAAACACAAGCTAATTGATTTTTTTTTTTGGTCTATGATACAGAGATGTGGTAGGATAGATGATCAGGTAGCATTGCTAAAACATAAATTGAAGCTGATCGAGCGGGGCCTTGCATTTAATGGCAAACGCACCAAGACTGCTCGATCTCAGGGGCGCAAGTTCCAAGTCACAGTTGAACAGGAAGCGACACGTCTTCTGGTAATTTCTTTTGAGTAATTTCAATTTCTTTGGCATTTAACAGCAAAGACAACTGCATCAGGATCTCAGGGACGCAAGTCCAACTATATTTTTTAGTTTTACTTTCTTGATATCTTTTGTACAGATAATACATGATGATGTACTAAATGATTCGGAATAATAAAGTTAGTAAAGATGTGCTTTATTTAATTGAGTGTTATAAGTGTACATATTGATTGGTATTATTTTATTATTATTACATTTTAGTTACTAAATTGTGCAATTATGCTTAATGAAAATCATTTTCCTAACCGATTTGTTAGATCATACTATTTAGATTATACATAGGCTTCCTAATTGTTCTGATATGATAGTACAACCAAACCATTAGTTTTTAGGGGCTGCACAACTTTACTGACTAGAACCAGAAAGATCTTACATTTACATTATTATAAAATAGTATTCTTGTGGGACCCGTATGAGATGCACTTTCCTGTACATCTTGCGATTCTGGGGCAGAGCAGGGGGCTTTGTATCAGCACCAAACTTCGAAAATATCCTGAAAATTACTTTATATTTAACATCACAGGGTAATCTGGGATGGGCATTAATGCAAAAGGAGAACTACACAGAAGCCGAGGTAGCATACAGGCAGGCACTCTTAATTGGGCCTGACAACAACAAAATGTGCAACCTTGGTATCTGCCTCATGCAGCAGGGACGCGTAGCCGAGGCCAAAGAGGTCCTGATGCAGGTGCGCCCGCCATCCATCAGCCATCCGTTAAGATCCGACCCGTTAAGGGGCTGTGACTCGCACTTGAAGGCCTTTGAGCGGGCCCAGGAGATGCTTCGTGACCTTGAGACACGCAATGCTGCCAACTGGAGGTTTGATACCTTTCTTGGTCAATCATCAGCGACCATCTGGCAGCCCCATCCATGCACTGATTATGTCGCACCACTGCCCGTATCAGTAAAATCTGTGGAGACGTTTGCCAATGAGAATTGCAAACTGGACCCGAAGCGATTGAATGTTGATGCAGCACCATTTTTCTCTTCTAAGATGGTAAAGAAGTGTCTCAATTTTGGAAGTGAGAACATTCCATTGTGTAACTTAAAGAGAACCCGATCTGTTAAGGATCTCCAAGTTGACGCTGACATCTTGATTAAGCGGGTAGAGAGGAGGAGGTCGATTGAGAACCGGTACCCTGAATTACCGAATGATGAGGAGTTTGACGCCGCTCTTGTTGCAGCAGTGCTGGGGCCTTTACTAGAAGAGGATGAGACCACCATTAAAGATGGTAAAACTGGTACGAGAGAGTCGTGTGTGAGTTCCACTCAGAGTAGCCCCGCAATGCCAGAAGGGAAGAAGCTGAGGATATTTCAAGATATCACAGCTTCCTTGAATAGAGAGTAGCTTGATTGCTGATTGGTTGGAGATAAGCTTGTTCTCCTGGGATCAGGGATGGGGGAAGGGGTATAATTTAGGACTCCTAGGGAGGTGATTCTTTATTTTAATATTAAAATAAGGCCACGAGATTTTTTTGTTATATCTGATTTATTTGTAATTTGTGCCAGAACTGTTGACAAATACTGAGTATTTGATTAATTAAATTTTTATTCACGTTTTTGGTGGCAACTTTTTTTATTATCTGGAATTTTACTGCTATTTATGATTTTGTAATTTCTATAATTCTATTGGACCAAACCTGTTTTCAGACCCCAATCCACACCATTTATATACTTCAGCACACCATTTATATACTTCAGCACAATTGCACAAACTCCGCGGACTTGGAGTACCCACCCCTCGATACTGCTAGTCACTTGGCGTTCGTCGCTCCTCGCAACTATCAAACGCGTGGCGTGGTGGCCCATGACTGTTAAATTGCTTTCTCGTAATACCTCTTACCGATTGAAAATTTATAAACCGCTGATAGTAAACGATAACAAAGTAATACCAAATGTATTATTGTAATTTTTAATACAGAGACTCATGTGAAAGAAGCTGATGAACTAAATAGCAAAGTAAGCTGTTACAAAATTTTAATCTCAATATATTATATTATATTTCATTTTAAGATGTTTAATTATGTTTTTTGATGTTTTTAGTCGGAGAGGATCTATTAGTGAAATTATATGATAGATCAAAGAGGAAACTAGTGTAAGTTATTCTTCATTTTTGTTACAAAATTCAAAGGTTTATTTTTTTATTTGCATTAATTATCTATTTTTTGTAGAAGTCCATTTAAGTAGTACCAAATGTATATTTTGATAAAAATATTATTATATTCCTTCAAATGTTCTGAAATTAATTTCAAAATTTTATATTGTACAGATTGTTCTTTATCCTTCTATTCCTGCTTGTTTCATTAATATAACCAGAACTACCATTAATTGTTTTTATTCAATCATGCATTTCTCTATTCCTAACAATTCACTGATCTGGTAAGGTCAACCGTGAGCTGATATGTTTGGTTGTTAGAGTGAATAATGACCAAGGCACGGCGACTTGTAGTGGAAGTGGTGGGGGGAATATAGGAAAGTACTTCAGTTTTGTCAGGTTCGTCGAGGCCGACATAGTGGAAGGTGATGTTGGAGGTGAAGAGAGGGGAAGAGATGATGGCGTGGCGGGCTGAGGCGATTTCCGAGGGGGTTAATGGGTCCAGGGGGTGGGAGGAAGCTGCTGTAGGAGAGACAGAGAGGAGTTAAGACGGAGAAGGAGAAAATTGGAAAGAGATTTAGAAGTGTCATAGTGGAACTAGTTGAGTCGCCGACAGTTGTCTGGTTACTGGATTTATTGGGCGGATCCAGATACGAAAAGAATTGTTTTTCCTTTGTTTGGTAGATTACTAGATTGATAGAAATAGATAAGATATGCTCCTCGAGAATTTAGTTTTGAAATTTCACGATAACTTCATATTTGAATTTTTAAGAAAAAAAAATCAGTTTTGACCATCAAACAGTTTATATTTCTTTCCAAAAAATATTTAAATTGGTCTTTGAACTCTCTTTTTCTATTAACTTGACTCTTTAATCATTTAAAAAAAAGTCTTATTATTGAACCAATAAATTAGTCACTTGTATCAAAACAAAAAATATATTGGTGATGGAGATTAATCTATCTAATAGGAAAACTTTCAATTGCCTCAGCCTACCACATCATTCTTGTCGATAAATATACAAAAAGCCCCCATGATTTGATACAGTATCTTTTTTTTTTTTTTGATCTTATCTTTAATGCTCAGTCTCGATCGAAGCTGACCTTTTCTGTTTAGATTTGACGTCCCAGGTTCCAACACATGAAAAACAGGACCTCTTCATGTGATGGCAAAGAGCAGAAACAGACCCACCCCAACACAATGAAACACTGGGATATAATACCAAAAAAATCATTATCGTATCTATCATGCTACCATTTGAAACTTAATTGCGAGATCGACCTAAATGTACTCAAATTATTTGTTCAACATCAGGATTACTCGAGAAAAGGGAGAAACTCCTTCAGCAGTCTACTACAATGATTTCCAAGCACTTCTAACAGAACCAATAAAAAAATGGTATTTTTCTAGATTTAAATGAAGTTGACATACCAAATAGAAGAAACCAATGAAAAGCTTTAGTAAAATTCTGTAATAACTATCATCAGTCATTATATGAGCAAACAAATGAGATAAAAATATACAATAACATAATCATTTTTCATTTTAAAACTTTATCCAGATATCAGAGATCTGTTTATTCAATGCATTACAAATTAGCAGTCTCTTTTTATGTATTATTATTCAATTTGATGATAATGAATAAGCCCTTTTCTCACATATCTACGTACCCATCTATTTAATCCTCTTAGAACTCTCGTAAAGGTAACTGAAGACTACTACAGCTGCTGCAACTGCTACTCCAACTGCACTCTGTGCCAGAATGGTGCTTCCCTTGACATCAGAAGCTTTGGAACCTGTACCAGTGAAACCAAGCTCTGACAGCTTCTTGTGCGACTCAGCATAGTCCTTGAAGAATAAATCCTCGTCCTAAGATGATCATGATAGAAGAAACCAATATGAGATTCAACATTTCAACTTCTACTAAAAAGGAGTGCTAGATAATTTAAAACCATACTAATTGATTTTCCTTTCAATTATTAACAATGAAATACCTTTGCATAAAGTTCGACATAGTGCCTAAATTTGGGATCAACTAACAGTGCTTTGTCAGTAGGAAGCTTTAAAAGCCCCTCAGCCTCTCCCTTCAATAGCTCTCTGTAGTAATTAACAGAAAAACAAAGGGCATTTGTGTTACTTAACATTTCTATATTATATATTATATGAATGGGACTGTTTCTATTACTGACACAAAGTAAGAATTGTCGAATTTCAGAGGCTCTATAGTCCAGGGGCCTTCAAATCCAGATCTTTCAGGATGGGCCCGACCCTGGGAAAAAAAATTCAAGTTATGATCCAGAATTAACAAGAGTCTATGAAAGGTATCAATTATCAGCCTAGTTATCTGTTCAGAGACAGTGATAGAAACCACATACCAGAGTATGACCACCAGAGAGTGCAACAATGTCCTTGTCAGTTAAGCCCATCCTATAAAATATATCCCTTAAATGTTGTGTGCCTAGAAAGCAATGAAAAATCAACTTAGTTTAAGTTTTTTTTTAACTATAAAGACATAAAGGTTACTCCATGAGTAATAATGCTGTTCTCCTTCTCTCTTAATATTTGCAGTACACATGATCATTTTTTTCTTTCTCCGATGCATTGACATATACATGTAAAATTTTTATTTTCTCTTCTGTTCTATTTTTCCATGACATGTATTCTGGAGACACCAATAACAGTAATGATATTGAGCTGGTACTGGTATAAATGTAAGATAATCTAAATTATAATCAATATGCCTTGTTTAGCATCAGGAAGGCGGCCTTCTCTGGGACAGACAGATGAATCCTGCAACAACATTGTATTTGATTAGGTCCATGTACAACTTCAAGAGAATGCAAAAACAAGAAACAAGTAAAATAATAATAATAATAATAATAATAATAATAATAATAATAAATAGCAAACCTTGCGACCAGGAACAAAGTCAATGGTAGGACCACCAGTAACCTCAACCGCAACCACTCCGGCAAGCTGTTTACGTGCAGCAAGTTTAGTGAGTACTTAGTGAGTAAACAGAAGTCGTTATTCCTTTGCTAACATGATTTATTATATACGGAGATAATGGCAAAACCCAAGACAATAAAAAACTAATAAAATAATTGTAATAGACATAAACTGTTGAATGCAGTAAAGTCTAACAGAACAAGTTTCTATTCTGTCAAACATGAATAATTTTATCGGTAAGTATTTATGTATCACAATACATTTTTACATAAAGTTTTGAATGATTTGCACCTTTGGCTTCTATATTACATTATTTCTTATTTCTTTTTTTTTCCCAAAAAGGTGCATCAAGCACTCGATCCATCAATGGAGAAACTCCATGAAAGATTTACCAACAAAAAAATTAATTAGTTTCAAGTGTATTTTTTAGTACCTGGTGCAGGTCAGCATAAGTGATTTTTGGATGTTTCGCCTTAATTGGCTCTGTTCATAAAGTCAAAAGAGGAAGAAATCAGGAGGTATGTACAAAACTGCAGGCTTTTCCTTAGATGATGGCCTTTTCATTAATTCTAACAAAAGGGTTATTGTTAAAAATATTAGCACCATATATAGGTGTCTAAGGAGTCTAGACAGTCTAAATGAGGACCACAATACACAAAATTAAGATCAGTAGTTGATGGTATCTATGTCCATAGCATACCCAAAAGATCAATGGCAATCTTCAACCCTGCATTGGAGCCATGTGAGTATTCTTCCTCAAACCTAATCGATCCATTTGGACCACCTGTTTTTGTTTTTACATCGTATGTGCCGGCATCATGCCATCTGATGTAAATGAAGGAAAAAAGGCAACAACAAAAGAGAATTGGATCAAGCGTTGAATAAATATACTCAAGCTCCATCAATTTCTGGATTCTTGCATGTGCATTTAAAACCTTAATTTTACAGAAACAGACAACAATTCAAACAAAACTTCACCACAGATGTCATGGGGCATTTCAACAAACAGTTGGTGCCCAGCAGGGGAATAAAGTCATAGATCGACTAGACTACTCATACATAGAATATTTACACCATTTACATCTGGAACATAGACCAGGTCACATTTTTTAAAAGAAAAAGGCATCCTGGTACAATATTTGGGCAGACAAGTGGTTTTAGAGCTTATAATTAACCAGAAGTCCCCCCCCCCCCCCCACACACACAGCATACTCAGGGGAAATACAGAACTAGAAACTCGCCACACTGAATCCAAAGCAGATAATTTCTGACACAACTTTTCAGAAAGAAAACAAGGAGAGAGATTACGGACGCGAGGCGAAGCATGAGCGGAGCGCAGTTCTTGCTAGCGATAAGAGCGCGCAGATCTCTGCGCGCCTTGTCGATCTCCTTCAGATACGCAGCGTCGACCACAGGTGCAGCCATGTCCGTAGATTACTGCGATGTGAATGAGGGAGTTGGAATCGAGCAGAAGGAGAAGAGAAGGCGGAGAGATAGAGGCGAAGGGGGGCAGAACTGGAGAAATGGATAGATCCAGTTACCTCGAGGTTAGCGAGAGGGCTAAAGGATATGGTACGATTGGTTGCGTGAGTGACGACTTTTCCAATCACACTGCCTCATATTCTCACGCTTAGTTTCTAATATTGTTTCGTGCCGTGTCGTGCCGTACCGGTTTATCAAAAATTAGAAATAACTAGACCGGCACGGCACGATTAAGGCACGTCGCCCTAATTGTGCCATATTTGTTCGTGTCATGTTGATTCAATATATTGTGTTTTATTCGTGTTAACCGTGTCGAAAATTTTAAAAAAAAAATTAGAAAATCTAAAAAGTATATAAATATATAAAAAAGAAAAATAAGAAAAAAATTCCTAACTTTTTATATACTATAATACTATATTTTTATTTTTTTCTAAAAATTTGGACAAAGTTATAAAAATAAAAAATGCCAAAAATTTGAGAGAAAATTACAAAAATTATTTTTTTAATGGAAGAAACAGAAAAAAAGAAAAAGAAAATATTCATATATATTTTATATACTATAATATTATGTATTTGTTTTTCAAAATTCAGAAAAAAAAATTATAAAAAAATTGGAGAAACTGTGTCTAGCGGTATCAAGCGTGCCTAGTGGTGTCTAGTCGGGTCTATTATACCGTACCTAATCATGTCGTGCTAGGTCCTATTTTCGTGTCGTATCATGCCGTGTTTCGTGTTGTGTCGTGCCGTGTACGCCCTCTTAACCGTGTCGTGTCGTGACATGCCCTATAGTAGAAAAATCGAACACGACACACTTAAGACACGACACAGCACGTGTCACGTGCCGTGTCTTAACCGTGTCATGTCCTTATCGTGTCGTGTTCGTGTCCACAGTTGCACGATTTTGAAAACACTACTCACGCTCATTTTAGAAGCTAGCAGAGAATTAGGCGCATATCCATGAACTTTAATTTACTATCATAGGATCAGGCTCAGCTGCTCGGAGCATCCCTATCATTAGGGCTGCCCACGAGACGAGCTACGAATGAGTTGGACAAAACTCGAACTCGTCTCGAAATATTAGCGAGACGAGCCAGCTCGTCAAGACATCTAGTCACAAGCTAAAACTAGTAGCTCGAGCTTGTCTCATTTATTGTCGAGTTATCTCGAGCTGACTTGTCGAGAGCAGCTGTGTTTAGTAAGTGTAGAGCAAAGAAGAGACCGCGAGAGAAGAAAGAACTATCGTGCAGAGAGGGATTTGAGCAATCAAATTTTCAAACAAGCAACAAGTTCGAATCGTATTTAATAAGTTCACTATGTTGAAAATGGTGTTATTTTCTATTAAATTATGAAAAAACCATAATGGCGGTTCCTTTTAGACTTTTAGTCCTTAACACAATGGCAAAGCTGAAATAATATGAGAAAGAATAGATGAAAAGAAGTATTTTAAAAAGTTATAGCAGGGAGTACAGTTCTTTTTAGACTTTTAGTCTAAAGATTCCTTTCTTTTGTTTGCCCCAAGGCAGAAATAAAAACAAGACTTGCAAAAAGTTACATATCCTCTTAATATATGTATCGGGATTTAGACGAGCTGAGTTCATTATAACTCGAGCTCGTCTCGTTACTCAACGAGTTTGTCAATTCGTCTCGCTAACAGCTTGAGCTAATAACAAACGAGTTGATAACGAGTTACAGTCAAGTCGAATACGAGCGAGTCACGAACTACGAATATTTTGTGCACTCCTACCTATCATGTACTTTAAAGAGGGATGAAATACTTATGATAATTGACTGAATTTTATGAAAAATGAAGTTATCGATATCTTATCTTAGGTTATGATAGTAAGTATAACAAACTTAAATGTAATTTCAAATTGAAGAGGTTTTTTTAGTGTCATCAAATGTTATAATTTACTCTTTTTTTTAATTTAAAATTCAAAATTTGACACTCAAATATAAGACCTTTCAATTTTCAACTTGTTGATTTTCATGGTTACTAGAAGGGGCGGAGGGACACTTTTGGCGGGGGTGGTGGGCAATTCTTTTGAGAAGAAATTGATGCTATGAGTGGTAACTTTTTGAGTTAGTTATTATTTTTATTATTATTTTATGTTTGAATGAGAAAATAGCTCTTTAAAAATATTAAATTAATAGTCATTCTACTAACTCAATAAAAAGTTGATTTAGCCACTACTCCAACTATTGAGTTAGTGACTATTCTCACTAATTCACTCCCTCATCAAAACGCACCCAAATACACAAGCTATGAGTGGCCTTCTTTAATCCCTACTCACCAATCTGATAATCGAAGCACAATTAGGGTAATGGAGGAGATGATATTGATGGGAGAGTTTAGAAAAAGAAGAAGAGCAATGAGGGAAAAAAAGAAACAAGCATTGGAGCTGTTAAATGCAATAAAAGATGTTCAGATTCTTTTAGTTTTTTCTTTCAGTTTTATTTGTTCAAGTAAAAGTGTAGATTATAGATAATGGCACCATAAATAGAAAAAAATACATATTAAGAAAAAAAAAACGATTGATAAGTAGTAAAATATACTTGTAACTGGAATCGTACAAAATACTTTTATGTCATTTTAGAACTTTACAATTGATTGCTCTGCAGTTTTAACAGATCACAAAGCAAATATTTTGTATAATTGTTTCGTTGTTTATCTCAAGCATCAATCCTCAAAATGAGTTCGCTTTGAACGTATCAGTTCAAAGCATTGTATCCTCCATGAAGAAAATATGATAATTTAAATTAACAAAAAGGTATTAGATTCAAATGCACAGTAATATAGTTTTGATTTAGTATTAGAAAAACATAGATAAAACGGAAAACATTAAATACTTTTATAAATTTTTCTTGATAATCGAAAAATAGAAAAAGGAAAATATAATTATTTTTTTAAAAGTCTGGAGTCTTTATATTATCTTATAAATAAAAAAATATAACAAAAAAAAAGGTCTCCTTGAATAGGGCTCGTCACAGTGTCACACTGCGAAATCTGAGCACGTCTCGAGTCTCGACGCTCCAAACATGTTTTGATTCTTCATAAACTAAAAAAATATAATCCAAATGCTGAATAAGAAACAAACAAAATATTCATGACTTATTAGAGCTTATCATATTCATGTATTTTTTACTTAGATGTCCTCCGAATTCTGATGGACTTCAAGAGACTATAAGAAGAAAATAAATATAATTTTTCCCCAAAAAAGTGTTGATTATTCAAAATTCTCAAACTCATAACGTACAATTAAAAATGTCAAACATATTACTGGCCTGTAAACAACAGTGTAAAGATTGAAATTTTAATTTATCACTTTCATTAAAATTTTCAAATCGAAATTTTATGGGGTACAAAAATTTTAAGAGCTGATTTTGAAAATAATGTACAAAAATTAAATATTTTATTATTATTTTTAGAGCTGATTTTTAAAAATTAAAAAGAGTGATTTAGAAAAATTAAAACTTATCAAATTATTATATCTCACAAGATTTTCATATGAAAAATTCAATGAGAGTAATAAATCAAAAATTGGAGATCATTTGATGTACTTTTTGAGTTAGTATCATGGAGGGGTTTTGTGCTTCTAAGTAGAGTCGGGCAAATAACTCGTAACTCGCAACTCGCTCATAACTCGCTCGGATTATAGCTCGTCATAACTCGAGTTAAATCTGACTCGAGTTAAACTGACTCGAGTTGACTAACTCGGATAGTTTTTTATACGAGTACGAGTCAAGGGAAACTCGCTCGGTGACTCGTCAACTCGCTCGGTGACTCGTTAACTCGGATAGTTGATTTAGCTGTTGCTGCAATTTGCAAACTTATAATGTTAATATGTTGCAAACTTATAATGTTACTATGTTAGCATTAGACACTAGCATTACACAAACACTTGGTATTTATTAAATTCGAGTCAAAATCGCGAGTTGTGAGTGACTCGAGTTAGCACCGAGCCGAGCTCGAGTTCGATTTAGCTCGGATGATGTTAGCTATTCGAGTCGGTCCAACTCGAGTTACTTATGATCTGAGTTCGAGTTGCTATGAACTCGCTCGAATAACAGCCCTACTCCTAAGAGTATGTAGCTTTACTCATGTCTATATATAGAGAGATAGATTATGATGCTTCGTGAAGTATAAAACTTCTCGTGCTTCACATCTATATCTTGAATTTAAAAGTTCGAATGACCAATCCAAACCGTTGAACATAATCTTTATATTGAAATATCTTTCAAAATCAAATTTTATATTTTTTTTGCCATTTTTTATGTGGGTGAAAAATCATAGTACTGGATGATGCAGCAATTATTAGAACCAACCGTGCTTCGCGTCTGTATCTCGAATTTGAAAGTCCAAACGACCGAACCAAACCATTGAACATAATTTTCATATTAAAATATCTTTAGAGATCAAATTTTATATTTTATTTCGATTTTTTTTCTATTTTTTAGATATGTGAAAAATCATTAAAATTGGACGGTGCAAAAATCGTTAGATCAATAATTTTGTACTCATCTAAAAAATAGTAATTTTTAAAAATATATATAAAAGTGATCTCCACAGATATTTTAATATGAAGATCATGTTCAACGGTTTGGACTTTCAAAGTCAAAATAATTTTTATATGAAAATTTATTTAAGAACCAAATTTTATATTATTTAGAACTATTTTACTATTTTTTAACATAGCTCAAAAATCACTCCTTTTAAATGACTCATAATATTAAATCAAGTGATTTTTTAATTATCTTAAAAAGTAGTAAAAAAGTCCTAACAAATATAAAATTTGATCTAAATTAATTTTTTATATTTAAATTATTTTGACTAATCGGATCAATCATTCAAACTTTAAAGATGGAAAAATAATCTGTGACACATGAGTCATCCGTGCTACGTGTAGCACCAAGTATATAGTAAAAGTAGTGTGCTCCTAGGAGCATAGAACCATTCTATGATTCTAGCTCAAAAAATATATTAAATCATTTCTAAATTTTAATTTATTACTCTCATTAAATTTTTCATATTGAAATCTTATGAGGTACAAAAACTTGAGATGTTTCAAATTTTCTAAGTCTATGTTTTTAATTTTTGAAGAGAAAGATAACTTATGGTGCTTTGTAAAGCAAAAAAATCATTATTATTTTAGGATGAGATTTCATATCTGCATATATTATAAATGTAATTAATTTTATATATAATTTATGGCAATGTATTATTTTTTTATAATTCATTGAGACATTTGAAATACTAAGATAACGATAATTAGTATTTAACTTTTATAATTAATAGTTCTATCAAAAAATAGTACGTAATTATTTTACAATGATACTTATAATAGTTTTATTTAATATCTGAAATATATTTGTATTCGTATATGTATTCATCCGATACCCGTTGAATATCCGAGACTATTCGTATCTAAAAAATTATAATAGATATGAATACGATAAAATCATTATCCGTCCATATCCGATCCATTTGCAACCCTACCTACACGAGCTAAAGTTGATAGTAGATTTACTCCTCTAAGCAGTTCATTTAAAAAACTTATTTTTTCTGACTTGTTTCACTCATAATGAACAAAAAAACCTTTAACTATATCTTATAGAAATATTTTTACTAATACACATTAATTACTTAACGCAATTTTAAATATCCGAAATCCCGAAGGTAAAAATTGTAATCAAAATACTGAGTACGTCTTATTTTCTGAGGATAGCGGACGAAGTTCTCAAAATGGCGGGTGACAACTGACAACATCACCACACCATATTTTTTTTTGGGTCTTATTTATATATATTTATTCGTTATAATTTGAGCTTATTTATAAATGCAGGAGAAGTGGAGAAGGCAGAATCAGAATAACTGAATAAGAAATGGAGACCATCTCTCCCATCGAAGAAAAGGTTTTCAAATCAATTTTGTTATAGTCCAACTCCAACTGCCCAAGCAAGGTATGAGGCGTTGTATGCCTATAATTGAACCGGCCCACGGGCCCAGTACTTCACCTCCTATGGAAGAAAAAGCACTTCTCATTTTTCGAGTTATTCAAATAATCGGCCTCGGCCCATATTTTTATATCCAGGCCTATATGTACTTCTCTAGACAGTCATTGCATGAATTCATGGGATTTTTTAAGAGAGTGCTAGTTCGACTAGGGGTGTCAATGGATCGGGTCGGGTCGGGATCGGGTCGGGTCATATTATTTTATTATTATTTTTAATCCGATCTGAATCCGATCCGATTAAATTCGAGTCAAAAAATCTTGACCCATACCTGACCCAACGGGTCACGGGTCGACCCGACCCGACCCGTGTAAAATAATGAAATATTTATTAATTAATTTTATGTAATTTTAAGCAATAAAATATTAATTAATTTATAATTAATTTTAATTAGTGTATAATTAATGTATATTTAAGCTTTAATTAGTACTTAATCACTAAATTACTTTAAAAAACATAATTAATCGGATAGGGTCGGGTTGATCCGAACCCGACCCGACCCGATTCAGGTCACAAAAATCAAACCCATAACCGACCCATTTATTTTCGAGTTATCTCGGGTCGAGTCAATAATTGACACATCTAAGTTCGACCAAATAGCACAATCCAAAATTTTATATTAAGATTATTTATATAATAAAGTTTATTTCGAAACAATGGATCTTTCCTTTTGTTAGTTTGTAATAATCTTGAAGTCAATAATACAATAAATTGGTTATATAAAGCTTTGTTCATGAATTGGATATTTAAAATAATATTTTGTTTCCTTGAGTGTTATTGAATTTATGAATCATTCCGAGTTCATGACTAGAATTGTGAAACTTCATAATATAGAATATACTCTTAAAAGTCACTAACCAAGGTAATTAGCAGGAACACTAATTAACCGCTATCAGGTTAGTATGTGGATTAAATGATGGTCAAGTTTTACAGACCATAGACAAAGAGTTGTCGTTTTAATCACATAGATAGATGTTCTAGAAACATCGTATTTGACAGACCCCGAATGAAACATTAAATGGAATTGTGTTCGTGTCATTAATGTTTTCGTTCAGTGTTAAATTCTAAAGTATGAGGTATTCATCTTTCCTAAATAGGATATGTATGTGTGTGATTTCTACCAAACGTTATCCGTAAAAGGTGGCTATAAAGGTAGTTCTTCTGTATACATAACTTATGCGGAGGAAGAGATGGTTTGCCAAAAGTACTATTGTCCCTCGTATTTCTATACGAGTTATATCATCATTGGGCCCTTGATAGAGTAAGATTATCTCATAGCAAGATAATTACAAGAGTAATTATATTTGATAATTTACTCGGGATCAAGAAAAGATTATGTTTGCAAGGATGACACATATCTACCTTGAAACTGATCGATAGCTATGAGAGACAAAAGAATTAAACACAAGTAAATAATTTACTGGATCATGATATTGTACATAGACATCATCATCTCAGTGTAATTAGATGGTCATAGTGCATTCGCCGGATGTCTCCTATGATTATAGAAGTTAAAACGATTTTAACTCTATTTACCAACATAACACGGATCCTGTCGGTCACACCGTATAGAGTTAATCGGAGAATCTTATTGATTAATTATAAATTATTTATAATTAATAATAAGATGGTTATAATTAATTATATATGATATAATTATATTTGTCATAATATGACAAGAAGCAAAAATCGATTGAATTTATAACGTGTTGGACACGTCGTATAAATTAATAAACAACAACCGAGAAAAATATAATTGTAGATGACAATTATATATATTTGATTTGGATTTTAAATGTTAATTATGGATTTGAATTATGGGTCAAATCCCATTTATAATTAAAGCCTTAATTAATAATTAAAAGCCCAAAATCAGAAAAGCCCAAAATGGCCCATGAAAAGCCCATGCCGACCTCCAAGGGTATTTTGATAATTTGGCCAAAAGCCCAAGGGTATTTCGGTAATTTGGCCAAAAAACCCAATGGCGTTTTGGTAAATTGGATGAACTTTAAGGGTTTTTTGGTCTTTTCACATTGGAACCTCCCTACTATTCATGAGGGTATTTTGGTAATTTGTCAATCTCACATTTTCTATAAATAGAGGGGTAGGGTATGAGAGAAAGCTACACCAAATCAGTTCTACTTTCTCTCTCTCGGTATACGGTTGTTTCAGAATTCACGGGATCAGTGAATAGTGTTTTTACGAAAGTTGCGGTATTTCTGCACATTTGTGAAACAGAATTACTGCGAGTCGTGAATAGTACTATTTCGTCTTTTTCTCGGGTGAATAGTGTTTTTTGCGAGAAACTGCGGTTTATGGTATTTCTGGCAAAAAAAATAAGTCGCTCTCTGGTCAGTCCTGGTGGATAACCTACAGAGGCATCAGACGTTTGGTGTTCCGAGACAAGTCGATTTTCATTCCAATTGAAATTTGGAAGCGAGGTATAACATCTTATATTAATTTATTTAATTGTTAAGTAGATTAATATTTTAGAAATCAATCATGGAGTAGATCAATAAAGGTTTAAAGAGGTGTGTATCTCTCGGTAATCATCCGACACATCACTTTAACCCTAAGCTTAAGTTAGAAGTAAAATAATATTTTACTTTTTGTAAAGGATTAAATGTCTCGTAACTCTGCGGTTATTATCCGACATACTTTAATCCCTAACTTAAGTTAAAATTTTTGTTCTACGGTAAAATAAGATTTGGGCATTTCCCTACAATTTTTTTAAAATTCCAAATATGTTGATTGTAAATCAATTTCTAAACCATTGCTCGGTATAAGCCAATTATCCGACATGATATTTATGTGGATTTAATTGTGATTCTTGTCTTGTCAAGGCACTCAAGGCGATAACTTCTTCAGTATAAGACAAAATTTGTATGTTGTGACATCTTCTTCACCTCAAGCTATGTTTGTGTGAGAAGGTTTCACTCCAACAATGTCATAGAAATTTCCGTATGATTAATTCGGGATTTGATCACATCAAAATCAATCTCTTAAAGTAAAATTTTTGTTCTACGGTCTTTTTTTAATGAATTTTTGAATGAAAAATTTATAATGAATTTATTTTGTACGAATTAGGAACATGAAAACAATGGATGAATATGATAAAAACTAAACAAAAATATAATTAATAATGTCTATCATGTTAGAAAAGAAACAAAGTTTTTCGATTTATGCAAAGCTAGCGTGACTTCTAAGTCTTCAATGATTAATTTAAATGTTGTTATTTTTAGTTATTTCTTTTTGTTCATTTTTAATGAGGTTAGTATTTTACGAGGAGCGGGGTGGGTAGTAAAGAATATAGGTCATATTTAGTTAGAGCAAAAGCTAGGAATACAATTTTTACCCTCATTATGAAGTTAAACATAAATAGTTAAAAATGAAATAAAGAAAAAGAAATTAACATAATGACTCTTTAAATTAAAGAGCATCCTATGACTTTTTATGTTATGTCACAAGTTATTTCTTAGTGGAGCTCATAATTTGTAGTGAATATGATAAAATTATTATTATTTATTACTAGTATAATAATAATCATTATTATTCGTATTAATAATATAATAATTAGTATTAACAATATTATTATTATAATTAATAAAATAATTAATATTATATTAATAAATTATCATTATTTTTTATTTTATTTTATCAGTATAATTATTGTAGTTCTGACATATATTTTCATATTATTAGTATCATTATAACTACTACCGATAATATCTATAAATTATAATTATCATCATACTATTATTATAATAATTATTGGTATTATTATATATGATAACTAATTTTATATTAATGGATTATCATTATTATCCTTATTTTTAGTTTATCAATACAATTATTATGGTTATCACAAATGATTTAAATTTTATTATTTTCTTATAATATTATTATTATTATTACTATCATTATCATTAATCTTTTATTATATTTTAATATGATTATAAAAGTACTTTAATATTATATTTATTTTTATTCTTATTTAGTAAATATTGTAATGATATAAACTATCATTAATATCATCATTGTCGGTTATTATAATAATAATAATAGTGAAAATAATATTAATAATATATTAATAATAATAATAATAACAGTAAAAATAATAATAATAATAATATTATCATATTATTGTTTCTTATTCTTTTATTTGCTCAACTAAATAAAAATATTTTATAAAATTACTTCATATATAAGAAGTCATGTGTCACACCCCGAAAAATAAATTGAACGGGTTAGGGGTGCTTAATCCACACGTACGCACGACGAGACGTGCGTACGAAAGGCTAAATGAATAAAAATAAAGAAAATCCCAGAATAAACAAAACAATAATAATAATACAAAACAATAATGACCATCCCGGAATAACAAGAATAGAATACAACGCCGACATCGGCGGGGCTAGCTCCATCGGAATGGGCGAAGAAAATCTCTCAAAGAAAAACCCAAAAGAAAGAAATAAAACTCAAAACCGATAGATCCTAATCCACTACCCCCGCTCACATGCGGAGCGCGAAGCATCTCTGTCACCACGCAGATCGTACACCTAGCACTCTCATCAAAAACTCGAAAAATCCCGAACCCGTAAACCTGGATCCCACAACCACCGTGGAAACGTGAGTAATTTTATAAATTACTCGGTGACGGATTTAGATCCAACCTTAAGATTTAATCTTCTTTCCTAGACCGGACCCAAAACCGATATCTTGATGTTTGAACGAAAATAATATTGATAAGTGAATATAATAATATTAATATGCACATTGACCTACATGATATGATATGATAATGGTAAAGAAAACCCGAAATAGAAAATTCTGTGGAAATAATAATATAATATAAAGTATAAGATACGAGAGTCAAACACCCGTAATAAATACCCGGTTGTAAATTTACTAACTCGTCCCGAGCGGGCACTACCAGGGCCCAACTTACTAACTCGGGCTTGCCAGCACTACCAGGGCCCAACTTACTAACTTAGGACTTTATATGTTTGCGCAACGACAACGCCGCACAAACGACATTTCGGCTCCCGAGGCGATAACGCCCTAGGAGAGTGAACGGCTATAAGCACGTACTGCGTCCGCCGAATCTGTAATTCACCTTACAAAATATAAACAAACGGATAAATATGTCTTCGCTTGCCATATCGTCAAAATGAGATAACTACCCAGAAATAACAAATCGGAAACTAATACAAATGGGAGCCTACACCGTACCAACTAAGGGTCGAGGACCGCATCCCGAAAATAATGACAAAATGAAGTATAATACGATGTGAGCCTACACCGTACCAACCTGGGGGCCGGAGGACCGCATCCCAAAGCGGGAGCCTACACCGTACCAACCAACCAGGGCCGAGGACCGCATCCCGAGAAATGACAAAATGATAGATGATACAAATAGGAGCCTACACTGTACCACTAAGGGCCGAGAGGACCGCATCCCGAGAGAATAACAAAATAGGGTAGAATCCAAACTCGGATATGGACGCCACACTAAATACCGAAAGACATGGTATCCTAATCGCTCAAATTTGGATTAAAAATCTTAATCATATTAAGAATATTAAAAACATAATATTGATCAAAAGAAAAACACTCGCACAGCACGGCCGAACCCGCCAAATGACGGGGTCGGTGGATAACCGACAAGCAAAGATGCGCGGTGTATATACGACCAAAGGAATATAACCCGTTGGTCCGTTATACAAGGCAACCTCGATCGAGATCACCCGCCCGCCTCTCGACTTTCCCATGCATTTTGTATGATTAATTGTCTAACTTAATTAATAACTAATGATATTAATAATATTAATCTACTAATTATAATTTATAACTTTATTTATTTAATTCTAACCTAGTCCTATCTCGGGACTATTTCCGAGATCCTACTCCTATCCTATCTACGTGCGTATGATGATGATATGACATGTAAATGCGGGTATGTCTCAAATATCTTTGGTCAATTTACCTGGATGCAAATGACAGTTAATTCGGTCTCTAGTTAAATTTGGACAAAAACACCGCAATTGATTTGTTTTAAAAACATTTTATTTTCGGTTTGGGTTCCTAATTCGAAGAAAGAAGATGAATCCCGAAACCGTACACGAGAATAATTTGATCGTGTCGGTAACGTCAACTTGTTTAGTCTCGTGGCATCACGATCCCATCGGACGAGCCTTTCATCTCGAGTGTATTCGTTTGTCGGCTCGTCAAGATATTTTTTGAAAACCTATGAAGTCAGAAATAGATTAAATTGGCGAGTATCCTATTCGCGTTGGGTCTGGTTAGGTCATGGTACACCGGACGCAGAAACGGGAGCGTTATTATTTAAAGTTTATAATTAACTTATATCTATTTTGATAAATATAATTAACTAAATTTTATTTAGATTTATTAACTTAACTTAATCATTATCACTTAATTATTTTAATTATAATTATGATAATTAATTATTTAAAAACAGAGGAATTAATGAATGTATAATATTATTCTTATTAAAAATAGAGAAATTGATTAATATATATTTATTAATATTATTCTATTCTTAAATAGAGAAATTGATTAATAGGTATTTGTATATATTAATTAATGTTATTCAATTATTAAAATAGAGAAATTGATTAATATATATTTTATATTATAAATTATTATTATATTTTATTTATTATTTTACAACCCTTAATTTTTTTTTAGTATATTCTTTAATTATGTTTTATTTTATTTATACTAGTATTATTTTTATAATTTAGATATTATATTAATAAAGCAAAAAAATTCAATTACACTTAAATTTAATTAATGTTTTTATTTAATTAAATGTGTTGGTGTTTTAATGTGTTTGGGATCATAGGCTGCCTCCGAAACCACTGTATCTGTTCGGATTTTCATTTTGAGGCAGATCATGTAATCATCTCCCATTTTATCTTTAAGTATTAATTAATTATTAGTTGCGCACGTTTTAGCTTACGGCACTCGCTAATTAATTAATTACACTTTTATCCCGCTAATACCTTTCGCCCATTTAACCTTGATCAGTTCATTTCCCGACTAGCTTTATAGTTCCAATCGTTTATTAAGATTTAATTTGTTTGCGCATATAACCCTTCAAGAGGTGTTATTACCACAAATTCATTTAGGCCCCTTAATTCTATCATATTTCACAATTTGACCCTTAACTTATACGGACTTTACAAATCAGCCCCTATATTTTTTTTATATTTTGCACTTCAGTCCCTGACAAGGATATACCATATTAAATCGCAACCCAAATGGCACATTAATTTATAACAGAAGGGGGCTGGTACAACAAGCTCAGAAGATAATTAGAGTTACTAGCCAGCACCAACCAGCCATATAACTAATCTCACATCAGGATAACAAAACCACATGAGCAACTAGGGAAGCCATCATTTACAGCTAACAGACTTTATTAAAATTGGATCAGCAACCCAGAATTCAAACCAGATAGTTCAGTCAACTGAGTTAGGGAGCTCAACAGTATAGTTGGCTAATACCAGAACAGGGTCAGCAGATCAGGATAAGGGATAGGGGCTGAGTCAGGTGTAATATCGGTTCGTAGGTCGTTTTCACTATCAAACCAAAGATAACGTATGTTTTAGGGTTCAGAGACGACTCAGCCCTTTGTCAGAACTTTCAGCAAATCATATTAGCAACACTAAGAACCGGGTCAGCTATACCGAGTGAGTACCAGTAAAGAGGCAAGACAGCCATATCAACAACCGAACCAGTATGTCTGCAACAACCAACAAGGAAACCAAGCACTAACAAGGCAGTCCCACACAAGTAAAGGCACAAGAGTCAGGCACAAATCAGACCCCAAAAAAAAATGAAATCGGTACAACGAAAAAAAAAAAACAATGCACAATAACAGCCAACAACAATCACCACTAGCTAAAAGGCGCAGGCCTCGCATCAATGGTACCAACTGGTACCATCGTACCAAAGCACAGCAATAGCACAGGGCAAGAACAGATATAGCAAGCAACAGGCGGTACAAGCAGAGCAACCCAAAAAGACAGCAACAGACAAAATCGCCCAAGCAAGACAAGCAAAGCACGAGCTCAGCTCGGCAGCCGGCCCACACGGCCGGTCAGAGATAAAGAAAGGTGTTACCCGCTTTATGCAAGGCAGCAATGGCTTCGTGCTCGGTTCAGAAGCAAGAGGGGAGGCAACCACCTTGGGGGGTCGGGGGCGGCCGAGGTAAAACCCCAGCGGTGAAGGCCCGAGCTAACAGAGGGGAGAAGTGGGCAAGGCGAAGCCCAAATAAACACGAGGGGAGTTTAAGGCAGCCAGATCTTGCGACGGGTTGACGTCCCTGTGCCGCCCTTGACGGTACGAGGTCGCCTCGGCCAGGAAGAGAAGGGAAAACGCAAAAAGGTGAAGTGAGGAAAAGGATAAGTGAATAGGGTTTTAGGTGTCGCCAGGGAGAAGCAAAAGAGAGGGGTGAAGAGAAGAGCTCGGCTTTCATTCGGATCGAGCCAGAGGGAGAGAGACACGACGATTAAGAGGATTTAATTCTCGCCGAGGAGAATGGGTGACAGCGGGAGGGAGAGAGAGAGTTGTGAGGGGAAATGAATAAAGAGAGAGATGGAAAATTCAGGAGCGAAGGGACAGGAGTCGAGCGAAAAGGAAAAAGGCGGAGTGGGGGGTGAGAAAGTCAGATCGAGGGGGAGAGAGAGGGTGAAAGAGACAGAGTGAGATTGATTGATTTTACGGGAGAAAAAGAAAATGACATGAGAGAAATGGATCACGGGTACGGGAGTAAGGAAAAGAAAACATCAGATTTTTCTGTAATTAATTTATGTGGTCACAATGCAATCATTCGTTTGACACATTTTTTTTCTTCTTCTTTAAATTTTCCATTGCAAACTTTGTTCATCGAAATTTTAAGTCGAATCAAGGTGATTCATGTTAGTTAATTGACTTAATAATAATTTATTTATTTATTTAAAATTAGTTATATCAAACTATCCGTTTAATAAAAAAATTAAGTCACCTGTAATTATTTACTTACTTATCATTACTTTTGACTTTGTCATTATTTATTGATTTGTGTTGAATCGTTTTAATTATTTTCTTAGTTATTATTATTATTTGTTACATTAAATTTTCACGGTTTGACAGAATTTTTATCAAAAAATCAAATTAGTTTGTCCCTGTACTTTCATTGCATTCAATCAGTACATAAACTTTTTGAAAAATTATTAAGTTAGTTTATGATTTTTTTTAAAAAAAATCAAGTTGGTTTTTGAATATAAGAGGAAATAACTGAAAGCCCTAGGTACAATAAAGTTCAAGGATTAAATTAGTTGTTATAAAAAGTTTAGGAAAAAAATTAGTTTTTTTAATCTAAAGATTTATTTGGTGTAGTTAAGAGATTAAGGGCCAATTTGATTAGAAGTTCAGAGTCTAACCTAGATTTTTTTAAAAGAAAATTCAAAAACCAAAACATCAGTTTCCCGATAGTAGAGGACTAGTGGTAGTTTGCTGAGGGATTAATGACTATATTTAGTTATATAACGTCTATGCTCTCAAGTATTATATTGCAGAAAAGCCATAAAAAATAGAAATATATATGAGGTTTTTAAATACATAATGATATGAATGATTTCAATCACCTTAAATCTCCGCCATTTTTCGAATTTTTTTTTCCATTCTATTCATTGATCTTATGTCCCGAAAACATCACGCGCTTCCAACGATTACCGAGCGCATGCATTGATAATCATGCCTCTTCATTCATAATTTTTTTTTCAATTCTGTAAGTTCAAAATAAATGTCTGCATATTTATGTGTTCAAACAAGTCACATGATCAGTGGGACCAATGCTCCTATATTTCAATTTTGTTGACTTGCATTGATTTTTCTGTCGGAATAAAGATATTTTTCAATCTCCACCAGTAAATAGCTGATCCTCATTGAATTTTTTTATCCGTCTTTACATGTGTTACACATAATAGGTGACACACATGAGACTAAATCCACATTTGTACACATTTATTGCTTAAAGAAAATTTTCCTTTATAGTAAACAAAAATAAAGATTTTTTTTAATATGCAGAATGTATAGGATATAGTAAGACGAGAATACATACATTGAGAAAATGAGAATAATGTCGTTATTATATATTACATAACATAAATATTTTACTCTTATTAAAAATTTAAAAAAGTTTAAACGGATGAGAACAACTATTATCTTTATAAGATAACCGCATAAAATTACCGAAAGCAATATATCCGGACTTCCCCAAACTAACAATATAATTGCTACCGAGACTGAATCTATGACACGATCGATGAAATTGCATATTTTCCTTGCATCTCTAATGTCACTTCATACAAAGAAAAAAATAACAAAATGAGAATGCCGTGATACGGTGTTTTGAACTCAAATATCTAATTTCAAACTAAATATGATCTATTTGAATCATTCAATCTAATTTTCATATGAAAATATATTAACAAGTCAAATTTTTATATTTTTTAAAGTTTATTTGCTATTTTTTCGGATGGGGAGAAAATTATTATTTTTGGATTAACCAAAATTTTCATATCAAATCATTTTCCTCCCATCTGAAAAAAAAAAATAGCAAATCAACTTCAAAAATATAAAATTTAGTTTGCTAATATATTTTCATATAAAGATTAGATTAAACGGTTAAGATCAATCATATCTAGTTTTAAATTAGATATTTGAGTCTGAAGCACCATAACATATATATAGTAAAGATACCGTGAGCTTAAGCTCACGGATGCCTTTCATGAGTTTAACTCAAAAAGTATATCAAATCATCTTCAAATTTTAATTTATCATCCTCATTAAATTTTTTATATGAAAATCTTATGGGATGCAAAAATTTGAAATGTTTTGAGTTTTTAAGTCACCATTTTTATTTTTTTAAAATGATGTTCAAGTATTGAATATATTATTATTTTTTTAGAGCTGATTTTCAAAAATTAAAAATCATGACTTAAAAAGCTCAAAATACTTCAATTTTTTGCATCCCATAATATTTTTATATAAAGAATTTAATGAGCATGATAAATTAAAATTTGAAGATAATTTGATATATTTTTGTAGTTAAGTTCACGAAAATCCTTCGTAACCTTAAGCTCATGGTATCTTTACTATATATATATATATATATATATATATATATATAGAGAGAGAGAGAGAGAGAGAGAGAGTCCGCCTATGATGATTCTATAAACACTTCGATCAAATACTTATGGCTTGAATTTTAAAATTATGTATTTAAAATTTTAATTTAAATAGCTCAATTTTTTTTTCATATCATAATCTTGTAGATTATCAATTTTCATCACGTTTGGAGTTAGTTTACTATGCTTAATGATTTT
This sequence comes from Schoenoplectus tabernaemontani, assembly GCA_037127355.1. Lineage (NCBI taxonomy): Eukaryota > Viridiplantae > Streptophyta > Magnoliopsida > Poales > Cyperaceae > Schoenoplectus > Schoenoplectus tabernaemontani. The sequence goes on from CM073747.1 coordinate 10,591,653, forward strand.
TTAAAAGATGAAAATATTTGGCCTATAAAAATAAGTATTTTTAATTATTTTTAGAGTCATCTTTTTAAAATCATTAAGTGTAGTAAACTAACTCTAAACTTGATGAAAATTGATAATCTATAAGATTATGATATGAATTATATTTTGAGATGTTTAAATTAAATTTTTGAACATGAGATTTAAAAATTTAAGTCATAAGTATTTCGGCTTGAAATGGTTATAGAATCACCGTAGTCAGCCCTAGGCATAAATTTTGAGTGAAACTAGGATGTATTTGGATCTAGGTAATGGTTAAGTTTTAAAAAAATGAATTTATTTTAATAAAAAATAAACTATAAAAAAATATTTACATATCACAAATTTATGAATTCACGAATTCATTTATATGTAAAATCAAAGTAGTTAAAAACGAATTAGTGTTTATATCGTTTTTAATGTTTTTCTTCTAAATATTTTATTGCCGGATTTTATATTAAATAATATTGAAAATTAACGATTATAGTATATAACATTACTCATATCGTTTTCGATGATTTAGATTCGTTTGTTTGGAACTGATCCAATAAATTGTGAGTTGAACTTGCTATGATTTGTGATAAGTTTAAGTTATATTCTTTGACATGACTCTATGTAAATTTAATTCTAACATGAAATGTGCGGAAGCTTTAGGAGAATCCGTACGGAATTTGTACTTGAGAAATGAAAACCAAAATTAATTTCGTTGACCCAAAAAATCCCAATTATTCGCAGTCGTGAGTGCCATTATTATTTTGTTGAGCGCAGTTATTACTGTATTTACGTAAATACAGTGCTGTCATTAGTTATTACTCACTCGTGTAAGTCGTAACTAGTAAGTGGCAAGTGGCAACGGTTCAGAGACTTTTGAAAAAAAAATATTTTCTTAAAAGAAGAAATAGTTCTCAAAATGGGAAAAGCACCCCTAGGCCCTGAGTAACGTAACGTTTGCCAAAATTTACAAAAGTTCTCGCCGCCTCATCGGCAGGAATTAACATCCTCTGCATTACTCCACCCGCAAGAAAACTATTTCCTGAATTAGAATCGTTATCGTTGTGATAGCGGGTGAATTTTAATCATTATCATTCTGATCACGACACAATCATCATATAAAGGATTATAAAGGAGCACCACTGCACAAGCCGCATGCCACATCGGGTGCTTCGCCTTGACGGAGCAATAATCTCCAAGCGTGATATAAACCGTTGGATCTTTTAAAAGCGGTATTAGACACGAATCTTTATAAAGAGTCTACATTCTCTGCCGCGCGTCACGCTCTGCATACATCCGTGCGTCGTTAGATGTACGGAATCCTCTTTGAGAATGATGAAGTATATATCTCAACGCAATCAGACGGTTCTCATGATACACTGTAAGTTGTGGCGCATCAGATAATGTGAATTTATTAATTGATATCTTATTAAGGGCTTGTTCGGTGGGGCAAGAGCGGAATTAAGATAAGATACCAATTAGCGCTTGGACACTCTTTTAGTTCACTTAAAAATAAAAGTTGTACCGTAAAAAATATTTTTTTTAATTTGAACATTTTATTTATTTGAACCGAAAACTCTCTATCGATCATTTCTGATTTTGTCCTGAACTATCGAGGAGAACGGACGCGGATACAGAAATTGAGCTAAGAAAAAACAGTGTAAGAAAAAAAAATAATTCACTCTCAATAAACTTATTTTTTTCGGTGTAAATAGTGAACGCCGAACGGGCCTAACTGTCTGATACATGGTGGAGGGCGAGGACGATTTCGGACATTCGACAAAAGAAACCCTTCACGGCTTCACCTCATGCACAGTGCCCGAAATTCAATTTGCACTTTGTTCATCGAAAATATTGTCCATACACCTGGTCTATCGTCGAACGGATAGAATCCTAAACTGACAAGTTTTATCATGAATCAGGTGCATCAAGTGCTATCTATTTTTCTGTAATGAACATGTAGGCGGGTAAAATGTCAATTTCGTGGTTCGATTTGTTTATTAAAATTACATATCTGTCCTACTCGGTTTATACCTTTGGGTTTGAAAATCTCGGCTAGTCCGGCCTGCGGGTCAAGTTTTTATGGTCCGGCCTGGCCTGATCAGATCTATTATGCAGTGTAGTTTTTTAAAATCAGCTAAGAAACATATTTTTTTAGTATTTTAGATTATGAATTTGAGAAAATTAAAAATATAAAAATTGTAGATTTTATTGTTATGAATCTATAAAATTTTTATTTTATATTAATATAATTTTTCGGTACTAAGTTATGATTAAAAAGTATTCAAAGGTCTAAATTTTTCAGCAGCTAACCTTCATATTATGAATTTTTGAGATTTATATTTTATGTTTTTAAAAGAGATCAAAATATAAAAATGATAGATTTAGTTATCATGATTTTAAAAAATAATAATTTTGTATTGATTGAATTTTCAAGTTAAAATATATGAATAAAAAGATACCAATGTGTCTATTGAATTACATTATTTACATTTATAAAATTAAAAATATTAGTGCTTCTATTCATATAATAAGAGTTTGTCTACGGTGCTACGCGTAGCACATATGGCTCGTGTGCTACGGACCGTTTCTTCATTTTCAAAGTTTAAATAGTCGATCCGACTAGTCAAAATATTTTTTATATGAAAATCTAGTTGGAGACCAAATTATATATTTTTTAGGATTTTTTTACTATTTTTAAGATAACTAGAAAATGACTTCTTTTAAATGGGTCATAATAATTAAATCAAGTGATTTTCTATATATCTTAAAAAATAGTATTTTTTTTTTAAAATATATAATTTGTTCACCAACTAGATTTTCATATGAAAAAAATTTGACTGGTCGGATCGACTATTTGAACTTTGAAGACGGAGAAACGATCCATAGCATACAGATCATCCGTACTATGCGTAGCACCATAGCCAAACTCCATATAATAATATCATAACTAAATATTTAATATAATTTAAATAATATTAATGGTATATTAAAATTCTATATAACTTTTAGAATATATTGATATATAATATATATATAAATATAAATAATATAAGTACAAATATAAATAAATAAATATATATATATATATATATATATTCTAGGTCGGGCGGGACGGGCCTAACTTCAAACTCGTATCCGGTCTGGTTCGTAGGATGGCTCGGTCCAACTCTATCCGTTCATTGACCGAATCGAGCGGATTGACATCGGGCCGAAATGAGTCCGAGCGGGTTGATGTGAGACCGGGATGGATCCTGACGGGTCTACCGGACCAACCCTAGTCCGAAGAGATGTTCGCAGCGAAATCTGAACGTCTCTGAAAAAAATTTAAATATAAATTTAATATATAAAATTATTTATTATTATTAAATCAATTTAATTAATAATGGGATGGTTTATAATAAAAAATCGTAAAGCTTCGTACAGAGAACTCGAGAGGAGAGACTCTGTTTAACTCTTACCTACTCTATCTTTTTTTTTTTTTTTTTTAATTTCAATTCAAACGAGAGATCAGTATGACACCAATGTAACGGAAACACCTCTTCAAAAGAAGAAAGGAGAGAGGAAACATTATTACCATCTTTCCCTAGAGGAGAATTGAAGAAATATTTCATCCTTGCCCGCACACACTTTACCAAAAGAAAGAGAGAAAATTTAGATAAAAGAGGAGAAATAAGTAATAACGAATGGGAACATGCAATTCAAGACTGGAAAGGAAGGAGGCAGTGTCGCGATGTAAAGGAAGGCGGCGGTACACCAAACAGCTCGTGCAAGCGCGCCGTGATTTCGCCACGGCACACTCCCTCTACTTGCGCGCTTTGCGATGCACTGGCTCGGCTCTTCTCCATCTCGCCACTGCGGAGTCAAACTCCGCTCCCCCTCCAGTTCCTCCCTCTCCACCGCCACCTCCGCCTCCGCCTCCGCCTCATCCCATTTCTCCTTCTCCAGTCCCTCCTTCACCATCCCCACCTCCATTAAGCCCCCTTAATAGCAAGTGGATTTCTTCCTCTGTTTCTAACTCCCCCATTTTGCCACCGCCTCCTCCTCCCATGGTCTCGGGTTCTGGTTGGGATTTCTGGGACCCGTTTGTGCCCAATTCGTCCCGATCTGGTACTGATGGTGAATGGGAAGAAGAGGAGTGTATCAATGCTGGTACGGCTACAGTGCATGCTGCTGCCGTACCGCCGCCTCCTGTTGTTAGACGGTACGAGAAGGATCCTGCAAGAGAGCTAGCAATGGTGGTTGTGCCAAGGGGCAAGAAAGATATCTCAGAGATTGTGAAGGAACTTGATGAGTATTTTCTCAATGCAGCCGAGGCGGGTAATCGGGTTTCGGGTATTTTAGAGGCACCTAATTGTGACTTTGTTCTTTCTAATCAGAGCGTTGCTGGTCAGTATTGAATCATTTAGTGGTTTTTAGAAATTCAAATTATCTTCTTTTGACTGAATTTGCGGAAGTAAAGCTAAACAAAGAGTCTCTTTCTGTAGGTAAAATGTTGGGTTATGGAAAGAATTTGAACCCGATGGGATTTAGATGGGGTTACAATTCAAATTTAAATCTAAAACCGGAAGAGTTTACAAGATACAACAATGGAGGTGGTAGATTGGGAATAAGCCACGCTTCAACAGTGGAGAAACTGTATGCTTGGGAAAAGAGATTGTATCTCGAGGTCAAGGTACGGTTTCAAACTTTTTTTTTTTAATGTTTTCCTAACTTAGCTTTTGATCTTTGTTTTATTGTTTGTCTTCTGCCTTTGTCAGTTGCCTTTTCCCCATTGCCTAGTTGGTCCATATCCTCTGCATTTCCCTTGATTGCAAATAATGCAACTTTTAATTGGCTCATTTTGAACATAACTATGATTTTCATAGACCTTATAATTTTTAATTTTAACACGTAAGAATCAGCATAGTGCATCTTTTTGGTGCAATGGTTTTGATGCCTTATGAAGTTTGATTTAAACATTGAATGTAATTATAAATTAGATTCCAGGGGATCATATCTTTCCACTTGTGACTTATATTGACAACTTTTAGGCTGGAAACTCTTGTGATTTAGGCTTGTTAGTTTTGTTGATGTATGGGCTTCTTGTGTTGGTTTTGTTGATGTACGGGCTTCTTGTGTTGGTTTCTGGGGGCTATACTTAGGATTACTGCATATACTTTTCTGTTGTGTGCAGAGGCTAGGAAGATCTCACTGATTATTAAATATTAGATTGAGCGGTTTGAATCAATCATTTCTGACTTAAAATTAATAATAGAGCACAAAACACACAACGCTCTTGTGCTTTACAAAGCACCATAGCCTAATTCTATATATATAGAGAGAGTTAGACTATTGTGAAAACATTTGCATTTCGAGCCCAAGTGCATACGGTTCAAATTTTATCGTAACACGTTCAAAATTCAAATTATCATTCTTATTAAATTCTTCATATCAAAATGTTGAGGATATAAAAATTTGGGGTATTTCGAGTTTTCTAAGTATTTGTTTTGAATTTTTGAAAATCAGCAACAACAATTCAATATTTTATTATTATTTTAGTGCTTATTTTCATTAATCCAAAATAAATACTTAGAAAACTCGAAATACCCCAAATTTTGTATCCCTCAATATTTTGATATGAAGAATTTAATGAGAATGATAATTTTGAATTTCGGACGTGTTACGATAAAATTTGAGCCGTATGTACTTAGACTCGAAATGCAAATGTTTTCACAATAGTCCAACTCTCTATACATATAGAGTAAAGATACCGTGAGCTTAGGCTCACGGAGCCTTCCGTGAGCTTAACTCAAAAAGTATATATCAAATCATCTCTTGATTTTAATTTATCATCCTCATTAAATTCTTTATATGAAAATCTTGTGGGATGCAAAAAATTGGAGTGTTTTGAGATTTTTAAGTCATCGTTTTTAATTTTTTAAAATGATGTTCAAATATTGAATATATTATTATTATTTTTAGAGCTGATTTTTAAAAATTAAAAACTATGACTTAAAAAGATCAACACACTTTAAATTTTTGCATCTCATAAGATTTTTATATAAAGAATTTAATGAGCATGATAAATTAAAATTTGGAGACGATTTGATATGTTTTTTGAGTTAAACTCACGGTATCTTTAGATTTAGACTATTATGAAAACGTTTGCATTTCGAGTCTAAGTGCATACGGCTCAAATTTTATCGTAACACGTCCGAAATTCAAAATTATCATTCTCATTAAATTATTCGTATCAAAATATTGAGGGATATAAAAATTTGGGGTATTTTGAGTTTTCTAAGTATTTGTTTTGGATTTATGAAAATCAACACTAAAATAATAATAAAATATTAAATTGTTGTTGCTGATTTTCAAAAATTCAAAACAAATACTTAGAAAACTCGAAATATCCCAAATTTTTGTATCCCTCAATATTTTAATATGAAGAATTTAATGAGAATGATAATTTTAAATTTCGGACGTGTTATGATAAAATTTGAGCCGTATGCACTTGGGCTCGAAATGTAAACGTTTTCACAATAGTCTAACTCTCTATATATATAGAATTAGGCTATGGTGCTTTGTAAAACACAAGAGCGTTGTGTGCTTTGCACTCTATTATTAATTTTCAATCAGAAATAATTGATCCAAACCGCTCAATCTAATCTCCATATCAAAATCTATTAGTAAACCAAATTTTATATTTTTTGGAATTTATTTGCTATTTTTTTTGGATAGGGGGGAAACCGTCATTTTTGGATGAACCAGAATTCTCAGATCAAATCATTTTCTCCTCATAAAAAAATAGCAAAAAAATTCTAAAAATATAAAATTTGGTTGACTTAGATTTTATATTTAAAAATTAGATTAAACGGTTCAGATCAATTATTTCTGACTTGAAATTAAAAATAGAGCGCAAAACACACACCTTTGTGCTTTACAAAGCACCATAGTCGGACTCTCTCTCTCTATATATGAGAGAGAGTTATGCTACGGTTAGTCGCGAAGTACAAAACGTTTTTGTACTTCGCTTGTATCTCCCATTTCTAAATTCAAAATACCAATCCGACCGTTAAAAGTGTTCTTCATATTGAAATATGTTTGGAGACAATTTTACACTTTTTAAAAAAAAAAATTCTACTTTTTGAGAAGTAGAAAATCGTTCTTATTAAAAATCATAAACTCAATGCATTTTCATCGCCTAAAAAAATAGAAAAAAATTTGGTCTCCAAACATATTTCAATATGGTCGTATCGGTATTTTGAATTCGGAAATGGGAGATACGACGCAAAGTACAAAAACGTTTTGTATTTCGTGACTAACCATAGCATAACTCTCTCTTATATATATGGAGGTGTGCTAATGTGCTTTATAAAGCACAAAAAACATCGTACTTCACACTTATATCTCATGTTTCAAAATTCAAATGGACGATCCAAACCGTTAAATATGATCTTCACATCAAAATCTCCTTGGTGATCAAATTTTATATGTTTTAATTTTTTTTACTATTTTTTGAAGGACTACAAAATTCATTGATCGTCTTCTGAACCATTCAATAACAACGATTTTCTATCTTTTTAAATAAATAACAAAAAAATTCTAAAAAATATAAAATTTGATCACCAAGGTGATTTTGATATGAAGATCATATTTAATGGTTTGGATCGTCCATTTGAATTTTGAAACATGAGATATAAACGTGAATTACGAAGTATTTTGTACTTTATAAAGCGCATTAGCACACCTCTATATATATATATATATGCACTCATGCACTGTGTCAAAAATCTCAAAATTCAAGTTAAAAATGACCGATTCAAACCGGTCAATTTATTCTCCATATTAAATTTTTGTAGAAAATCAAATTTTATATATTTTTTTTAATTTTTTTGCTATTTTTTTGGGTCAAGAAAAAATTACTTAATTTAAGGATTTTGAATCGTCCCAATAGTTATATATATTTGTATCTAACATGGAATAACATGTAATTCAGACTATTTGATCTCATTAACGTAAAGACTATTTTGCCAGGTACACGTGTACTTTGTCATAGTGCCAAGTTGCATAGCACCAGACAAATGGTCTCTTGTTCTTTTCCTTGTCACTTTCATAGTCAGATTTAGCACTAACTATTTAGAACTTTCTTGAGAACTGAAATTGTGGGATCCATCTGTCTATCATCAACCCTGTGGTTTGTTTTGCAAAGTAGAGAGCCACTAGACACAAAATGTTGTAAAGATCAAACATATTTTTATTTCTTGTGTCTAATTTAACGTTTTACATCGGTTCTTCAATAATACTGTTAAGGTACTGATGGCAAGCATACTGTTCAATTGATTCTTGTGATAATTATAGAGCTACGAGAAGGTAAAGGAGGAGCATGAGAAGAAAGCAGAAGCTCTGAGGAAGCAAGAAGTGAAAGGGGGGGACTATTTGAAAATAGAGAAAAACAAGTTGGAGATAGAGAGGCTTGAGTCGAAGATGCTGGTGGGGGCCCAGGCAATAGAGACCACTACCTCTGAGATTATATCTCTTCGTGAGGCGGAGCTCTTCCCTCAGCTCCTTGATCTCCTCACTGGGTTTGTACACTAGTTGAATTTTACCTATACTTTTTACTGTACTTGCTAATGGAACATAGATATCTCAGTTGGTCATCTTTTGCAAATAAAAAAAAATGAAGTTTTTTTTTGAGATAGCAGTCGATAGACTTCTAATTTTTAATTAAAGAAAATTAAATTGTTTTACACCCAGTCAGCATTTCCTAATAAAAGCATAAGTCTTGTTGTTTTCTGTTAAATGCTTTACAAGTTCAGGTGTTGGTCTATTCATTTTCTTTTTGGTATGAACCAAATTAGGCAATTGTACTACTGCAAGTAAAATATATTTGGAGTTGGTACTAATTGTAACAAGAATTCACTCCTGGTGCAATGCATAACACCAACCAACTGGTGTTATGGCTCCCATCTATTGATCCTTCCTGTCTAATATTGGTGATGGACTGATAGTACATTCTATGGTAGTATCAATATATGATGAATGAAGAATCTACCAACTATTAAGTTTTTATGGGTCCACCTTTTCTGTTCAGTAAACACTTGATGAAACAGTTTTTTCTCTTCACTTGCATGGAAAAGTATCAATTAAATCCGGATTATCCTATCTGAAAGGATGGAGAGTCCAGATCATACTGGACTGATTTAATGATTATATACAACTGGAGAGGAGTGAAGCTGCATACAAAATTACCCAGGAATAACATCCTTTGAATTTTTTTTAACATCTATTATTGCTTTATGAAGATACCTCCAAAATTAAAGAATTCAGGCGACTATGCCTGGAAATCTGATTATCCTTAGCTACAAACTACAAGCAGTTGGAATAATTACATATTGATTATCCTTATCTAATAGTACCGTTCAGATTTGAACCATCATTTTAGATAATATTGTCCAGATCATATTTGTCAAACCAGCTGCCCATTTCCCTGGACATCTAATCAAAATTTCAAGCATCGTTCCGACAGTGTTACCCAATTAACATAACTGGTTTCTGTCACACAGCTGTGGCTGTACCAATCATACTTTTAAGTGTAGTTTTGAGCATCTTTCCCGACCACGGATATTATTCAAAAAGTAGGGATTTGCAAGTAAAATGTTATTTATTTAACATTACTGTGCGAGTGGGTTCCTCATAGTATGTCTTAAAGTTCCCACATGATTTCTGTTTGCACGTGCTGAGGATATTCAAGATTGCCCTCCCATGTGCCCTTGTATCACAGCCTTTTTGCTATTTCATTGTAAGACTGTCAGAATCCTCTTAAACAAAAAAGAAGAAGAAAATAGGAGAAAACAATTTATGCTACTTTTAACCTCTTGTCCATTCCTCGCTCGCTTTTACTACAGCTTCATTCTTTTTACATGGTAGCATTCACCGATTTGATAAAATCTAAATTTATGATTTATCCATTTGAAAATTAACCCATCGGCCAAGTTTATTCAACTAATATTTAACAGGTGGTGACATAGTTTTTTTTTAAAAAAAAATTAACTTGTAAATTGATCTTTTCAATGAAGTATTTTTTTTATATATGTATTCACAATGTTTTAAATATATTATTTTTATCTGTTCATATATTCATGCATGAATTAGTGCTAGTAGTACTTTGCTTCCAACATGTTATTTCCCTAGGATTATAAAGTCCTAAATCACTGGTAATACCTATGGTCCACAGCCGGTATAGATACCATAACCAATACAAAAATGATTAGCGCTTACTCTGAAATTAAATTGGCTGTCAATTTAACCCATCCAGTACAGCAAATTGAGTTTTGGAAAGAAAAATATGGAAAATAACCAGAAAGATGCTGTAAAATGTTTAAAGTCCTATCTATACATCAGTACGTGCTGTTTTATACATCATTCTTAGTTATTTGCATTTTTTTATTTTAATATACTTTTGTTTTTGAATCAACAGCTTAACCAGCATGTGGAGGGGAATGTATGAGTGTCACCAAGTTCAGACCCACATTGTACAGCACCTCCAACATCTAAACCTTCCCAAGACCGATCCCAACCCAAACCCTACATCCAACCCACTTTGTGATGCCACTCTCCAGCTGGAACTTGAAGCGGATCGCTGGTTCACTGCATTTTCCTCCCTCATAAAATCGCAACGCGATTATGTCTACTCCCTGACTGGATGGCTCCGCCTCTCCCTCTTTGGTTCTCATCAACAAAGCCACCACCTCCATGAACCCTTGTCAGAGATATATTCACTATGTGAGGAGTGGCAACTTGCTATTGACCGAATTCCAGACAAGGTTGCATCAGAAGGGATAAAATCCTTTCTGATGATGGTTCGAGCAGTGGTGGCGCAACAAGGAGAAGAGATAAAGCAGAAGAAACGTGCTGATGTGGCATTTCGAGAGCTTGAGAAGAAGTCTGATGAGCTGAGGTCAGCAGAAGCAAGACATGGACTGGTGTCAGAGAAGCGAGCTAGAGTTGATGGGTTGAAGGCAAAGGCTGAAGAGGAGAAGAGCAAGTACAAGAAGAGTGTTGGGGTCACCAGAGCAGTGACACTTAACAATTTTCAGACTGCGTTGCCAAATGTTTTCCAGGCCATGACAGGATTTTCAGGTATCTGTGTGAAAGTCTTCGAGGCAGTTTACAGCCAATTAAGTAGTGGGTCAGCGGATTGTGTCCTTGATGATAAGAGGTTGCTGAATTGAGGTGCATGGAGATGGTTTGTGAAGCTGCACTCAATGTTGGATGCAATCCACAAGCCGTTTTGTTGTACAAAGAAAATAGTGTTGTGTTATATTGTCATAATGTTTTTTAATAGGTTTTGGATGGTTTCAGTTGTATTTTGAGATGACAAAAGTTAATGTTAGGATGCTATGGAGTTGCTAGTTGAAGTTTAATTTGTAGGTAAATTAAATGGGTTTTCAAAAACAAAAAAGTATGTTTGAAAAGATCTCTTCTGGATAATTTGAGCTGGAATTGCTCTTTGGATGGTGTACAACTGTATACAGTGGTGGCAGAAACCAGATTCAAATCTAACTTGATTTTTTAAAAAAGTCTAACAGATCTGGCCCAACTCAAATCTATCATAATCCGATCTGAAATTAAATAACCCACAATTCAATCAAAATTAATATAAAATTAAAAAAAAACTTAATATATAAATTGATTTGATCCTGATCTGATCAGATTCAATTCAATTCAATTTGATTTCTTTTAGAAAAACAAATTTACTTGAAGTGTCTAAATCCGACACATCCCATCCGATTGCCATATCTAACTGTATATGTAAACTACCGGTCACTATGAGATCTGGTTCAACGAAAAAAATTCCTCTATACAACAACAAAAAAGTCTTTAATCTCAAATAAATTGGGGTAGACTATAAATGAAATCCAATCTGAAAGTATAAGATCAGAGATCTCAAATATCTGATAATAATGATGATAATAAAAAAAAATACTACTACTAATAAATAAATAAAAATAATAATGACAATGACAATATGATAATAATAATGATAATGATACTAATAATAATAATAATAATAATAATAATAATAATAATAATAATAATAATAATAATAATAAAATAGTATAATAAACATACATTATAAAATATATTTCTAAATTATTATTTTTAAACCCTAAGATTCTAAAATTTAGGAACTGAAAAATTAAGAATCTGAAATGTATAACTCTACTACTAGACTCTAACTCCTAAATTATGGTTCTGACACAGATCGCCGTCTTTCAAGCACTCATATTTAAAGCAAACTCTTTGGATATATTTTATTCCTTCAAGTCTCTTTTTATTGCTTCCTCCCATATAAATCTTGGTCGACCTCTTCTTGTGTTTTCAGAATGACTTAGAATATCACTATGTACTGGTGCCTCAGGATGCTTTCGTTGGATATGGCCAAACCATCGCAAACGGTGTTGGACCAACTTCTCTTAAATTGCTGAATCCCAAGTTTGTCGCGTATATCATCGTTTCTGATTCGATCTCTCCTTGTGTGACCGCATATTCAACGCAGCATTCGCATTTCAGCTTACACTTATCTTCTGAATGTGTTGTTCTTTTATAGCCCAGCATTTTGCACCATACATTATCGCAGGCCTAATCACCGTCTTGTAAATTTTGCCTTTTAGTTTATTTCAGACATTCTTATCACAGAGAATACAAGATGCTTGTATTCATTTTACTCATCCGGCTCTTATTTGATGACTAACATCTTCATCGATCACTCCGTCACTCTGCAACATCAATATCAAATATCAAAATGTATTATTCATGGATACTACTTATCCATCAAAACTAACATTTTCATCATCTGAATTATCCCCGTTGAACTGATACATCATATATTTAATTTTAGTTATACTAAATCTAAAACTTTTCGATTCTAGAGTTTATCTTCACAACTCTAGTTTCTGATCAACACCAATCCTGCTCTCATCAATCAACACCACATCATCAGCAAAAAATATACATCAAAGAACATCTCTTTGTATTTTGATGTAATTCTTTCTTAATTTTTTTTAAAAAATTTACTCTGTAAGGAAAAAAAATCGTAACACCAAATATAATTTTTTTTTAACAAATGCCCATGCATGTACATAGAAAACGAGGGAGCACCAACACGACTAGAGAATCTCTATGCGAACAAAACAATAACCTCTGCACCAAGGACTGCGCGAGTATTGAAAAAATATGCCTACAAATCTCATCGAAATACTTATACACAAGGCTGTATCTTCTATGAAGCCCTCCATTGCATCTCAATTTGAATTTGCCCATTTTTCGAGTCTATCAGGTGGTACCGCTCATTGATTCTCTTGTTAGTCACCACATCTGCCAGGCTTATATCCACATATCCCAGCACTTCCTATTTGAATAAAAGAACATATATATATATAAAATAGCATATTATCTAATAAACAGAACAACGATTAATAAAATTGAAAAAAAAATAATAATTGTCAACTTATTCTGCAAAATACCTTCGAATAAATCAGTCCCTTCTTTGGGGGCTTGCTAAAAACTTCCACATGCATTCTATCATTAATAGGTGGCTGCTCACATATAAATTCAAATTCTTTATCCCACCTTGGATCTCTGTTTTTCTTAACCACCTGCGTAAGAAAACCGATAATTGATTCAAATCACAACCAAAATGCACCATTACAATTTACGTCACTCTGAATATGATTCTACATTTCTAATCCACCATTTACTCTTTAGCTGGAACCAGATGCTTACATGCAAATTAACAAATCAAAACCCATGACAACACTACTGAAAGAATAAATTAGGGAAATAAGAAAGCCAAAACACAGTACCTCAGTCTTTCTCTCCTCGCCTCTAAATATGATTTTGACATAAGGGTTGGTGTGGTGCTTTCCCTCTAGATCCTGTGCCTCGTGAACAATTACAAACAATAAACCGCCACCATCTGGTGTACCCTCAGGAGGCTTCTCAACATTGTCAACCTCATCAGCGAGTTCTTTTGGCAGGTCATCCTCCTTGAACGGCTTGTAGGTTAATTCTAAGGTAATCTGGCCACGGTTCTTCTCATTCTGTGCATCATTTAAGTCCGTTGTTTTAAGTAGATTTAGGGTTACAGTTTTGGTCTCATCTGGGACCAGATCCTTCAGTGGAACCATGTTTGTGCCCATTTTCTCATGCTTTCCCACCTAACATTGAGAAAAAAGGGAATGTAAGTGAAAATACGCAAACTAAAGGGGATAGGAAGATATGAAAGCAACTTCCCTGTAGTCTGTATCACTACTGTCCAGTTTGCACCTCTACCAGTATGATGTCCTGATTATATCTCTACTATTATACTGCAGCACTCATCTGAACCATTTTGATTTATTTTTATCTTTAAAAAAGTTTAAAGGTCGAGTTTTACGAAGAAAATACAACTCAAGCAGTCAAGCTACAGCTGGAATCATAACAGGAGGTTTCAAGTGAAGATTATCAGTCAGGTCTGCTAATTCACAAACAGCTCAAGGGCTGGATCTTAATACCAGAATATACTATTACAATTACTATGGTAAACCAGTACATACACAATTAAATTTGCAATGAACCCATTACAATATATTGACTTTGATTTCTGAACTTTATTCAACAAATGATATTACTATTTGACCATGATTCCACTGGCCAAAGTGGCAGATAGTCTGTCTCTCCTGACAATAGCTACACTGGTTCATAACATACAAAAGTTACGACCAAACAACATATGCAAAGCCAAAAGTCAAAGAAAAAGAAAACATATTGACAAGGAATGTAACAACAAACAGAAAGGGCCCCAGTCCAAGAAAAGCATAATACCTGCTCCCAATCATAAACGTTGACCTCGAGGGCCTGGATCTCGGGATCAGTGACAGTGATCTTGAACTCCTCGTTCCATTCAGGGTTGAGGTTATTCTTCTTCACATGTGTCTTCTTTGACGGCAGCTTGTCACCTACCATCTTCAGCTTCACATATGGGTCCGATTTCCCCAGCAGATCCTTCTTCCTCAGGTTCTGTGCCCGTACCACCTTCACATGCAGTATCCCCACAGGCTTCTTCGACGCCCTACCATGGAATCCAAGTTCATCATTTTATTTAAAAAACCTAGAAATTCCGCTGATGATATTATAATTATATTGCCCCTATCTTGGACTCTTGGTTGAGAAGCACCAAGCCAATGAAATAACAGGATATGAATAATTGTGGCAGAGTATTTATGGAGAAAAAATGCACTAATAGCGTGAAGGTAATTGTACAACTATTATGGACTAAAATAAGACAATAAAATAAGATTTCTAGTCAATAAGATAGTAAATACTCAGACATCTAATACATGGAAAAAGAGTTCTATCAGTAAAGTATAAATTCTTTTTACAAGGACACAGGAAATAAATGAATTAAAAATAAAATGTGCACATGAATATGTAAAAGACAAACAGTAGATTTGATGTTTACTTTGAAGGATCCAATATGGGAACTTCCAACGTCTTTGGCCACAGATACATGTTTGCAACTTGCTTTTTAATTGTCTCCTGAAAGAGGAGAGAACAAGAGTTCAGAAATGAAATATTATTGACATGCAACTTAGGTGTTCAAGTTGCTGCATTTTTCATGAAATGTGAAGGAGTTACAATAAAAAGAAGGATGAATGACCTGAGCAAATCTATATAGACCGGGGATGGCCATGACGTCTCCTCCCAGGAGTTTCAGTCCAAAATCAACATGTGGCTAACAAAAGAGCACAATATAGATTAACCCCCTAATTGCAAAATAATCATATAGCTGACTTTTGGTCAAAAAAAAAACTAGCACCTTTTCCATGAGAGAAACTAAGATCTTTGCAAAGCATGGGAATGATGGGACCAATGGCTTAAGAGTGATGCGGGGTGAAGCAAAAATTTGCAAATCCACCACCTAAAAATATCATAATTAAATCATACCTCATAAATTAGACCATGGTTTGCCAAGTTCATTGGAAAAACAAAAATCTGCAAGAGAAATAATGCAAAGCATAGTATTTTTTTGTCAAATGTAACATACCTGAATAGATGCTCTCATTCCATAAGCCTTGACAGCTGCCAGTATGTTGGGGTTTCCAGCCCATTTTAAGGATGGCTCCATTATTAGCTCCTGTTCTTCTGTTGTATACACCTTCATTCCTGTTTTAATCAATGGCATATTAATTGTTAAAATCTCCTATATTGAATAAATTATATAGTAATAGAATCTATACTATATAAATGATGGGTGTTATTAAAGAGTTTTTGAATATTCAAACCATTAAATAAAAATGATTGACAATAGGAACTTAAGAACCTTGAAAAGTGGGTGGCAATGTTCCCAAAGTAAAGGATTCAAAATCAACAGAGTTGATTTTATAATTTACAATATTCTCCGCAATAATCGGTTTTGCTATATCTTGTGCTGTTCTACATATTGCCTGGGGGGAAGTCAGAAGAAAAATAATTAGGGTAGTTCAGAAGATAATCATGCAAAAACTAAGGATTAGTTTGCAACAAGCCAACAAGGGATGGAATTATACCTTATTGAGATAAGGCCACATGTACTCTAAGAGCTTATTTAGCCAATCAATCTAAACAAAAAAAAATGTTGTACTACTTACTAAAAATGCAAGATTCAAGTAGCATGATAGCATTGAAAATTAGTTCAGAATCAGTACATACTCGATCATAGTCTGGATTTTTGATCCAAAGTGGAATTTCAGGAAGCATTTTCTCAAGGGAAATTGTGTCATATTCAACCAATGGACGGATCTTGACATCCTGGAAATCATTAAAGGCACAAGTTCACCAAAATTAAAAGAAGTCGCTTGCTTGATCTTGCCAATGCAATCATTGTTATATCAGCATCGATATTATAATAATCATCATTGTCACTAGTGCTACAACAGTAGTATCCATCATTCTGACAACCATATTTATTTGAAGCCACAAGAATCAACAAATAGATTATCAAATGAAATAAAAAGAAGGTTGTAGATATGTTCTGTACAGTTTAGATTTGGTATCAAATTTGGCAGCATTGAAAATTGTTTGATCAATTATAAAAATATAGATAAAACTGAATTGTTAAATTTTCAAACCACTTGTTGGTCGACCACTTAAATTTAAACTTGCACTGAAATATAATACAGTCTATCACAACTATAGACAAAACGTATCCCTATTATATTGTTATTGCTACTACTTACTATTAACCTTTTACCTAAATCTTATACAAAAAACAGATTAAAAAATAGTTAAGATAATGAATAAGAAAACACATGCAGCAACAATATAAAGCAAACTAGCTAGAAAATGAGAACGAAAAAACATGAATACTATAAGATAATGGGGATAAATGAGATTTACCTTAACGTCACTAGGTTGGAAGTAGATAAACAAGTAATATCCAATGACAACCCCAGCTGAGACTCCGATACCAAATCCAGAAAACCCCAAAATCGTACTAATCACCCCCATCGTAATCCTCTTATTAAAAATTCACCAAAGCGCATGCCAGATGCCACGGCTTCAAAGTCTATTTCAGAAAGGAAAACAGCCTATCAGTCCCCATTCAAAGAGGATAAATCACTTTCGCAGTTTTAAACACAGAATGGATTCGATATGAATAAGACTACTAGCATAAACGCACCTCCTATTATATTTTTCCTAGACAAATCTCCAGTCCTATCAACATCTCTGAAAGCAACTAAACAATATACAAAAATTAGCTATGCAAAGACCGTACGAAATTTACTCGAAAACAATAAATAAAATCGATTCATCAAATCTACAAATCTGAGAAACACGATACATGCAAAGCAACTCTGACAACCCACGTCCGCACAATCAAATAAAAGAGACTGGTATTGAATGAAAAAGAAATCAAGACACATGCTCGAGATTAGTAAAAGAAAAAAAATCGAAATACACGCAACGGGTTACCTGATATAACAATTTGGTTTGATTTGAGGTCATTCAGCTCAAAATGAGAGGAAAAAAAAAAGAAGAGAACGAGATTGATTTGGGACAAAGTAGAACCGGATACGGAGCTTGGAGACGGCCGTTACCCCTTACCAGGGACAATAGAATAGTCTTTCAGAAAATTAGTCGAAGATTGGGGTACGCCCGGTGTATAACGTAGATGTTTCTTTTACCTAACAGACAAATCAGGACCAGCAAAATACTCCTGAGATATTGACATCCTTCGGTGCGAAGCAACACGTCGGTAGTCCATGGTCTGAATCTGACACCGAACAACGACAACGTGTAGCGAGTCATGGGGCGGATGTCCGATCTTACTATAATTATACACTCGATCACAGTATTGACATTTGACCCAAAGTGGAATTTCAGGAAGGATATTCTCAAGAGAAACTGTGTCATACAGATTCAACCAATGGAAGAATTAAACTTGATGTCCTGAAAATTATTGAAGGAAAAAATTCACCAAATTAAATTAAAAGAAAGTTGCTTACCAGATCATTCCGCCATCATATTCATTGTTACATCGGTGATGATATTATAATTATCCTTATTATTATAGGTATTACTAGTGTTGGAACTAATTCATGTAGAATTCTGATAGCTTCGAAGCAAAATAAAAAAATAGCTTTAATTAAATTAAATAATGAAAAATTATTATACACGGGTCGTGATCTTACTATTCTTTAACATATTCCTTCTTTTAGATGTAATATTTATTATCATCAATAAGACGATTCGAAAATTTATCACTCCTTATATCACATTTATAGAAATGACTGACACTGATTCCACAACATATTCCTTCTTTTATTAAATTAGCAAAGAGTTCATATCATTCACTGGGTTTATTTTAATTCTTAATATGATATAATTGACTAATATATCTGTATTTAGTGTCTTATTCATTCTTCACGATTTTTGTTGTTTAATTAATTTTATTTTGATACAGAAAAAGAAATATAAATATCATTTCATGTGAAAAAAATTTCATATCCAACACATTTATAGTTTTTGAAAAGTTTTGATATTTTATCTTTCTCATAGTGCACAATTAGAATTTTAAAAATAAAAAATAAAAAATTATTTTAATCATTACGCTGTCTATTTTTATAAAGAGTATATACGGCATTTTTTTTTTATCAGACACTATAAAATAAACACCTTCAATATAGTATAGATTTTTGCTGTCAAGCTGAAATTGATATTGAGTTAAAAGGTTGTTGATCTATATCTCTGCCGACAGTTTTTTTTTTATAATTATTCAAATAATCCTAATTTTAATAATAAGAGTCATAAAATTAAAATTTTAAGAATACGAATGACATCGCAAGTGGCGCGTTGCAAAAACGCCACTGGTAGTGACGTATTTCCTTTTTTATTTTACTTATCAGTTCTTTTCTTAAAAAAAACTGAAAGACGCCAGTGGGAGTGTCGTTTTTCCCACTGACGTCAAAACCCAAGCAAACTCTAAGTTTAAAAAAAAAATGAAAGACATCACTCCCAATGGTGTCTTTGCAGAAATACGTCACTTCATGGCGCGTTTACACAACGCCACTGTCGGTAATACGCTGCCATTCGTATTCTTAAAATTTTGATTTTATCACTCTTATTATTAAAATTAAAAATATTTAAATAATTATTATAAAATAACTGCTCTGCCGAACAAGACTTGGATCTATACATAACAAATGATTTAATGGCTGGTAACCTAATTAATTTATTGATTTATTGGGCCATAGGCCATAGCCCAGGCCCCAGAGGAGCATGGTGAATCGAGAACGGGTAAAAAGAAATTAAAGACGTAAAAATAATTTATGGTATACGGTAATAATAGTGGGTACAGGGAACAACTAATTAATACATGATTTATTGAAGTGTTAATGGGCAACAACTAGTTAATCAAAATAATTAATTTGGTCAAAGGACCAATCGGAAATACAAAAGATCTCATTTGTCATTAAAGTGTAATTGTCTCTGGATCAATTTATCGTACAAGAATCAAATTAGAAAATTATAGGATAGCTAGACAAGACAAAATAAAACATATGAGCAAAATAATTTTTTTAAGTAGTATGATCAAAATTATTGAATAAAATTTTTAATATTATATCCAACTGGTACTAGTACAAGTACAGTAGTACCTCTCATTCTGGAAGGGAATATGTACAATGACAATAACAAATATATGACAACTAACAAATAGATCATCAATATGAAAAAAAAAGTAATATTATAGATGTATTCTTCAGAATTAGTTGTCTGCATATCATATTTAGTTTAATTTGGAATTTTTTTTATCTTTGATAAAGTGCAGATGAAACTGACTTTTTGCTTGATAGGTTTAATAAAATGATACTACGCACTTCAAAGCATTTTAAAGTATCACACAAAAGTGGTTTAAGACGGAATAAAATTAAAGCATCTTCATGATTGCTTTAAAGTTAAAATATCAAAAAAAAAATTCAATATTTTTTTACACAAAACTATTTCATATATTTATTTTACTATTAACAAACATCACTGATTTAACCTGGTTTTATTTATTCCGCTTTAATTTTACTACACGATAGGTGAATCATTAGTTTTTTAAACCACGTACTACGCGAGCAAATTGCAAGAAAGAAAAGGACAAAAACATGAATATATAAATGAAAGAGAATAAATGCAGTTTTTAGTAATAATAAGTTTTATTAAATTAATATTATTAAAAATAAGAGTGAGAAACGTAAATTTTCAAATATACGAATGGTAGCGCCACTGCCAGTGACGCGTTTCGTCCAAACCCCGCGCAAGTGAGATGGAGAGGCGCTGCGTGTTTTGTATATATAAGAAGCAAACGCGCCACTATCAGTGGCGCGTTTCGTAAAAATAATGAAACGCGCCACTACCAGTGGCGGTGGCGCTCTGCCATTCGTATATTTGAAATTTTACGTTTCTCACTCTTATTTTTAATAATATTAATTTAATAAAACTTATTATTACTAAAACCGGAATAAATGAGATCACCTCAACATGATTAGGTGAGTAGATGAATAGGCAATATCCGATAAAAGTCCCAGCTAAGAGCCTGATACCAAATCCAAAAAACTCAAGGATCGTACTTAATGATCACACCCATGCTTTACTGTATCAGAATTTCACCAAAGCGCATACATGCCACCGCTTCAAGGTCTATTTTAGAGGCTAATTCTACAAGAATTATGAAGGAATATCGTTAATTTAATGATCAACAGTAGTAATTTTTACTCATTAATCTTTTTAATTAGTACATCAAAAAATTTATCTTAATCATCTAATACTCAAAATTAAACGGTTTAAAATTATTTTGATCCATAGAAAAATCTCTCTTTTAGAAAAAGGAACGCAGCTAATTAGTTTCCATTCAAATGAATCCTTTTCGAAATTTTGAGGTCAAAAACAAAGTGAACTTATCACGCTCTATTATATTCCTCGAAAGCAAGTATCCAATCCCATATTCAACAACGCAAAAAGCAACTAAACAATAGACGAATATTAAAGACGTAAAGACCTCTGTGATATATGTCGCGAAATTTGGATAGAAAGTTCTTTATGAATATTTAAAATTGAATAATGGTAAACATAGAAATTAGTTGAAGTAATGATCCAGAATTAAGACTAAAGAAACCTACGGAATAAAAAAATCAAAATAATTCTAGACTAGATATGTAAATTAAAAGGACAATCATAGATCAGAAATGTAAAAGGACAAATAAATTGAAATATAGATATGTGAATATGAATATGAAATTCAAATCGAGGAATCCATTTGCTATCACTGATCTTATCTCACCTTTTATTTTTATTTTTTTCTTGAAGTAAGTAGGCTTATCCTGCTTTAATCTTTTATTATTTTTACATTCTTAGTGGGCCTCTTCTTTCCGGCATATCAACTTTTCTATATTTTTTTATGTGGAAAAATGATTTTTTAAATAATTCTTTATCTTAAAAAATAAAATAAAATGGATCCAACTATACATCAACCTGTAAAATCTGCAAGTCTTAGAAATACGATGCATGCAAAGCAACCTTTGACTACCCACGTACGTAGGAGCTCCCAATTAGACAGACTGGTAAATGAATGGAAAAGAATTCGAAAAACATACTAGAAATTAATGCAAATTTTATAGCATTACCTGATGTGAAAACTGGCTCAACTTGGGGGCATTGTGTTCAAACTTCAATACGAGAGAGAATTTAATAGAAAAAATGAGATTTATTCCTAGCTTGGTTGAGGAGATAACCGTCATTAGGAGGAAGGCATAATTGAGAGTTTTTACACAAAATGAGTTGAAGGTTTGGTTACGCCCGGTGTATAACGTACGGTTATTATTGGGGGAACGATGCCTCGACCTCGAGTCCTTGACAATGGGTTATTTTAATAATTTTAAGAACCAATTTCTAAATAAATATAAAATATTTAAAAATAGAAAAAAATTTAAAGATATATTCTTTTACTTATAGATTGATAGTTTTTTAAATTTTGTTTAATTTAAATAAAAAATCATCAAAATTTTATATAATTTATAATAATTTTAATTTAACTATCTTTGACGAACTATCAAATAATAATAAAATTTCATAAAATTTAAAACATTATCAATCTATAAGTAAAAATATATATTTTTAATTTATTATTATTTTTTTAATTTTTTATATTTATTTAAAAATCCGTTGCTCAAAATAACTCTTCGTCAACGCATCCCTCCCCTTGTTTATTACCAAATAGATAAGCCGGGGCCCAAACAACGGCTTTCCTTTCTGTTCAATAATAGTACATACAGATTCATTAGAAGGGACATACATTTTTTATTTTTTGATTTTGAAATGCGGCTGATTTTCATTTTTCAATCTGTTGCAACTAACAAAAAAAAACTTTTGCTTTGTTTTCCTCGCGTAAAAAGCGAGAGCCATCGTTTTATGTTAAAACTTAAATATTTATATGTATTATACAAAATCGATAAAACTTCTCATTTTGTAACCTCATTCCGTAATAATTGATGGCGATTTCCTTTTTAGCTTTGCATATGAACAAGACAATTTTTTAGTTTATAAAATGAAAAATAAATATTTTAATTTACAAAACTATATAATATTCTCGAAGGTCACATATTCAAAATCCGAATAGAAGATAGAAGTTGGGATAACTTGAATTCCCTTCTTTACTAAAAAAACAATATAACGTTCATTTCATATAATAACCACGAATGGCTACCATGGTAGTGAAAAATTACAAAGCTATTAAATTAGATTGTCTCATTTTTCTTTCAAAATAAAAAATAAAAATATTTTGACTACTGATTTTAGCATATATTTTATTTTCTTAGATAAAAAATAGAAATATAAGCTAATCAATTTTAAATGTCCATAAAAAAATTTATCTGAATTTAAAATTTACGACCTTTAACATAGAGGATGTTACTTTGCTATTATATAAAAGACTGGTTCTTAGTTTAAGCATATATTTTTGTTAAACGGTTTGTTGTATTTTTTTGAAGAAAAATATTAAAGTAAATCGGTGATTTTATCCAATTTTTTTGTTTCTATACCTAAACTAAAAATGACGTGATTAAAGTTCTTCAAAACGTATTAGAGCGACCATATATTCAGTATATTGATTCATTGTTAAGACCTGTTTCATATATTACTTCAAGCTGAACTCAATAACTTGAAACAAAAAGTATTTAATGTTACAGTTCAAAGAAACGATTTTTTCCTATTCATTCTCGTTTAAAAAATACTGAATTCTTTTTCTGCCAATTTAATTTTATATATGTGTTGTGTGGACCGTGGTATATCTTGTGTCCTCGCCTAGTGCGATGTTGAATTATCTGAAGACACAAAATGATAAATAAATAATTAAATTGAAGACTTTAATGAAAAAGTCAACCTCATTATTCTAAGTCTCCGCGTACAGAAAAAAAATTATATAGATGCCCCTTCAATCGCTCTAAATTAATTTATTTACGGTATTTTAGCACCACTTGATCCTAGATTTTATTTCTTCGCATGTTGCTTGAGATAGTTTAAATTGATAGTTAGCATTTTCAGATAAAAATAAAATAATATAATAAAAATTTAATTAAATTATTAATTAAATTTCAAACTGCTATAATTTTTAATAGAAAATTTTCATTTTAAATGTTTAAATATATTTCAAAAAATTCATAAATATATATAATTAAATTAAAATGTGTTAATTGAAGTCACGTACTTTAAATTTAAATTGAAAGAGGTAAATTGAACTCATATTTTTAATAATAAAACTATTTAAAAAATGCCCCATGAAAGTATTTATTTCAAAAGCAACGAGGGCACTTCCCAAGTGCCTTCCAACGACTCGGATCGGTCCAACGGCTCGGATCAGTCCAACGGCTATCTTTAGATCGTCTCCGACGCTCCAAAGCAAATGGTCGGTACCACCTCTGCCTTGATCGCAGCGCGTCAGAGCCTGTCGGTACTGAAGCAGCCTTAATAGTAAATAAAATAATTCCACATTGAATTAAAATATTAAGGATCCATTACGCCCGCTCTAATGATATTTTTCCTACTATAAAACGAGAAACAGGGACCCAGATCCAAACTGACAAATTCCTCGACCTCAGAATTCTTACTAGTTTGAGTTTCTCTGGAAATATACTAACAATCTTAGTCAAATCCCTTTTCTTTCTTCTTTTCTCCTTTCTTTTAGTACAGGATAGGAATTTGGTTCCATAGCATAGCAAAAGACTCTTCTTTTTGGTTTCTTTTATTTTACCAGGATCAAGAGTTTCATACCTTCCTTTTACTTCATTATAAATTATAACATTTTTAGATTGGATTAATTTATTTCTGAGAAACAATGGAGAGCGTATTAGTAGAGAAGTCTGTAAATGAAGGGGTGCTTTTCAGATCCTTCAGTTCATCCTTCTCTTTCCACAACAGCTTTCTTTTTATTAACAAAAATCTAACTTGTGCACAACCGCCTCTCCTTCCCCTACCTTCTGTAAATCCTTCATGGAAGGAAAGAGGGATGCCGATTCTTCAACATCACCGACACAAGAATACACGCCATGCTTCAACAAGCCCTCGAAAGAAGGAAAAAACAGAGAGGTTTTTGCCAGTGCCAGTACCAGTACCAGCACAGGTATCAATTCCAGTACCAACCTCGGTCCTGCCTGTTTTAGTTCCAGAGAGAAAAAGTACAAAAGCTTCAAGAGATGCAGGGGAAGAAGAGGAGGTTTGGACTGGTACTGTTTATTCAGTCTCCCCTCCACCGAGCAGCGTACCAATGCCGAGTTTTGTGATGGCATCAGGGAGAGGTACCACGGGGAAGGTAACAGAGAAGGCCTGTGGTGAAGGTAGTGGGGTTGATGCCTCTGCTACTATTGAGCTACGGAAACTTCTAAAACTTTAGGAAAAAAGATATTATTTTTTTAAAAAGTCTAGTTTGGTGCAAAATTGTAACATTTGACTGTGTTTTGCTTCTTCTATTTCTCTTTTTTTTATTGATTTATTTTGTCAACGTTGCCCCTAGACAAACTAAATGACTGATTACAAGTGTTTATGAGAAGGGGGAAAGGAAGAAAATAATTTATTTCTTTCTGCCCATGAGAATTTTTATGTGACAAGAACTTTTTTTTTGGTCCCTTGGGATAACATGCATGGATGTTACGGATTTATGAATATTGACCTTTTATAAGAAAATCAAGCACTTCTGCAAGCAAGTGAAATTGCTAAAATAATTTTCTTTTGAATAAAAGTTTATAAATATAATTAAATCATATATTCTGCTCATTTGCGTTGCTAAGATTTGTTTCACGGAATTTCTTTTTTTATAAGGTTCACAAGTCGGGAGTTACCTATTAGCTATTTTTCCTTGATTGCAATTCCACGGCAACTTAATTAACATTGCATCAAAATAAAATGATGTTCAAAACCTTGATCGAATTCAATTCATTCATTAGAAAAGAAAAAAAATGACATGATTGTAAATGAAGTGTGATAATAGAGGAAAATTCAATTCAATTTAACCATTTCATATTAAATCACAGAATTTACGGACCATAACACTAAAACTTGAAATTAGGGTTTGATTGATATAATTATTAAAAATGTCTTAAAAAAATACTAGTATCTTGCATGTGCGTTGCTACAAGATGTATTTTAAAAATATAAAAATTCATATCTTTATGTGAAAAGAAAGTAAATAAAAATGAAGATAATTTAGCAATTAATATAAATTTCAATCATGAATACATAATTAATGTAAAATAAATATAAAAAAATGATATTTAGAATTTAATGAAAGTTAAAATTCATAATTAATGACAATCTAAGAAAAAAATGAAGCAATTGTATTCCTAAATTATACAGTATTTCGTATAACAAACAAAATTAAGAGAAAATTAAAACTTTAACACAAATAGTCATAAAGATAGTAACATCATTTGACAAGTAACTTAATTCGATAACTGATATTAGCTTTAAAAATTCAATAAAAAATTCTAAAATATTGCAAAATAAGAACACTTACTTACTGAATAATGAATAAAGAGTAAAGATAAAGATAAAGATAGAGATAGAGATAGAGATAGAGATAAAAAGTACAAGAGAAATTAAGGTGAAGAGGGGAAACCAATTACCAGGGATTTTAAGCTTCTAACCGTGACAACAATGGTGGCTTCTTGACCGCTAAAAAGCACCAAAGAAAAAGACTGGATTGATTTGGTCCTTGCCATTGCTGAGAATTGATTCTCGCCAAATGACATTATTTTTCTCATGTTTTCCTGACATCAATTTGGTTCTTACAAATCGTACGGAACGAAATCGGTTCTCGCCATCACTTTTATTCCAATCACAAATATCTGACAAATGAGAATTCTTCTCTCATTTCATGCAACAACGATTTCGCTCCGATGACAGAGTAAATATTTTGGTGTTTCAAATGAAGAACGAAATGCGGCAATACTCCCTTGATAATTCTAGGGAAAATCCCCAACCCGTCTTATCGTTTCTAAGAGTATCTATATTAACGTGGATTATCAAAATTAAAATTTTATGTCACATCATTAAATTGATAATTTCTTTTAAATGTGACTAAATAGAATGAAATTGTCAAAATGACACTATTAAAATTAATTATCCGCTTCTTCGCTGATATGATTTGTCAAATGGACTGTCAAATTTAGATAAATATCTAATTTTATCTAGTCTCTGTATCTCTAAAATTAAAATGATAATTATCAAATGAGATTTGACAATCAATTTAACAGTAAAATGCAAAGGCAAATGCTCTAACCATCGTGTCATGTTTCTTCCTCTTTATCCGTTTTTTTTCTTTTGCTCTTTGTTTCTATTCTACTCGGAGCACAATTTTTCTCTTTCTACTCGATCAAAATTATCTCAAATTTCTACAGATTTCACTCTCTTTTAGGGCGGAATCAGACATTAATGTAGGAATTAAAAAATGTTTTTGTTTAGTTGATCAAAATTTTAAAATTTTCTTCATTCTAAATATATATACATTCATATTTTTCTGGCTTCCTTATGTCTTTCATATTTTTCGGGCTCCCTTCTATTTTCTTCGCCGCTACCACTCCAACCAATCGTTTGGCCAATTGTTTTCTTCGTCGATACAGATTCCGCTAGCTCTACTCCATCAAGACATCAATCCATCTGCTTCTCTCCTCTAACAAAGACTTACAGGTGTCAATTCCCTCTCCATTCATATCGAGTTTCTTAGAAAAGGATTGGTCCATGAGAATTTTACGGAATATCATGTTTATACTAAATTGAAAAAACATACGGCCACCACGGCAGTTTCTTATAAGCGTCCACACGTTCAGAAAAATGTGGGAAGCAATCACTTTTGAAAAAGGTTGACAGTATGTCAACATGTTTTTTTTTCTTTAAATCTAGTTCTTACAAATATTAAGATTTAAAACAAAGACTTGTACATTCAAGTTATAAAGATTTTTTACTTGAGAATTAACGTACTCAGATACAATTTTCAAGATTGATACAATCAATATAAAAATTTGATTTAATGTGTATTAGAACTTACTTGAATTGGTTTGAAGAGTTTAATATCATTACAAACTTGTTTTCTCTACGAATTATAAAAGCTTGGCATAGGTTAAAAGTTGTGAGGTCTGAACCGTCTGTATAAAGATTTGATTACCGGGAGTATTAAGATTTGAATAATTAAAATGAAGACTTTTATAGAACAATATCACTATATAAAAAAAGAAACTAGTTTGTCTCTCACATGAATTAAGACTTGAATTAAACATATATTATGACTATAATGTCGTATAAAGACGTGTATTTTATTCAATCTATATAAGAAGTCTAAGTATTAAGACTTAAAAATATAGATATTAATACTTAAAAGGTGTATATATTATAAGTTAAAGTATAAGTTAAAATATAGTTATTAAGGTTTGTTCACATAGATTTAGAACAAATATTTACAAGATTGTAAATTTTAATATTGGATGCAAAGGGAGATAACGGTTATAAACTCTTTGGTTTTATAACATTGCTCCTTATAATACGATAAGTTTTACATTATGCTTGTTTCTTACTTGATGCTGCATAACTTTAGTATTAAAACTTTTTGTGCCTACTACTTAAATTTGAATTTGTTAGAATTTAGATTGTCATGAATGTAATTGTTTGCACAATATTAAGACCCTAAAATTATATTTTTTGGCAGTTGGGTAGATATAAAGAGTTTTTGCCATTCATGTTAAGAATTATTTCAATAGTTATAATTTATAAAGGACTTGGTGGGTATAAATTTCAACTATATGTGGGCGTGAGAACCATTCGTTGTTAAAAATATTGACCATGTTTTAATAGCGATTAAGAAGATATATAAATATTAAGATTGCGTTTAATTGGTATAAAGACTTTTCTCTTTAAATGTAAATAATTTAATTTAAGTTGGTAGATATAACGACTTGATTCTAGTATGACAGTTTGTAAATGTCGAGAATATGAGTTCTTCGAAGTAATTATACAACTTGCTTTAAGAAGTATAAAGATATAACTCGCTTTAACA
Organism: Schoenoplectus tabernaemontani; assembly: GCA_037127355.1. Lineage (NCBI taxonomy): Eukaryota > Viridiplantae > Streptophyta > Magnoliopsida > Poales > Cyperaceae > Schoenoplectus > Schoenoplectus tabernaemontani. The sequence goes on from CM073747.1 coordinate 10,620,742, forward strand.
AGTATAAAGATTATTGTGTTATAGGTATGAAGACTTGAAATTTCAGAACATTAGACCCTTCATGAAAGTTGAGTTGTTTGAAATTAAAAATATGATTTAGGATAGTGGATATTAAGACTTGAAAAGTTAAGTGTTGGATAATATGAAAAAAGAGCTATAGACTTGAAATTTTATATATTAAGTGTTATGTAGAAGATATATATAGTAGGTGTTACAATGTTCCAGAGCAATTTCAAAACATTAGACCATTCAAAGTATTTAAAAAAAATGATCTATTTTAGTAGGTCTTAAGACTTATGATGTTAGGTATTAAGTTTTGTTCTAATAGGTATAGAGATTTGAAAAGATTCGTATTTATAATTCTTTTAATAGATGTTGGTGTTATGCTTGTTTCAAAACGTGGCTATTTCAACTAAAAAATGATTTAATTTAGTAGACATATAGACCTAAACCGTAAGATATTAAAAATTCTTTCATTAGATATAAAAGACTCCTCTTTGTAAAGAGGTCTACAACTATTTTAAATGTTGAGTCATTCAAATAAAAAAATGACTCCAAATGGTTGATATTAGAATTTAATATGTTAGGTATTAAGTGTTACTTCAAAAAAGATAGTTGAATTATTAGGATGGTGACGAAATGTTTGAGAAGGGCCCTTCAAAGTTAATCCATACAAAAAAAAACCTGTGTAGAATGGAACGAAGATACGGATACCATAATCCATAGAAAAGCAGTGCGGAGGAGATCATTGATGATTCCGAGAGAACAATAATTGAAAAGAAGGATCAGAACATGATTTCTCTCTCTCTCTATTAGCTCTTTATTTTTCTCTAGTGACCAAAGTACCTTACACAGGTACACCAATTTCAGAAACCATTGTTTCCTCTCTCTCTCTCTCTCTATTTATAAAGAAATAGAACAAACTACATATTACATTGTCATCATAAAAATTACAACCCATCCGATTACAATAACAATATACTAGAAATAACCAAAAGAGAAAAACTAGCTCTTGCAAAATAAGCGAAGAGTTTCATCAAGGGCATTTCTGTCAAAATCTCCAGTGAAAACACAATTTCCCAATGGCCCCTTGAGCAGAATCAATCTTAGCAATCCATCGGCAACTTTCTTATCCACCTGTAATAAAAATAGCATTTGAAGATGAGAGAGAAACAACTTTGCAGCGGCTGCCAAGGATTTAAGAAGAGAAGAAGAGAGAGGGAGAAGAATTCTTACAGCCATAGTATTTTTGAACTTGTCAACTGTCATCATGTCCGGAGGTGCAATTGGAAGTTTAGCCCGTTGCAGTATGTCAAGGGTACGTTTCTTTATCGTCTCATCGATCCATCCAAGCCGACATGACATATCCACTGCCATGACCTGTTACATTAAACATAGTGTGGGGCAAAAAATTAATCGAAGCAAAATAGCTAATGCGAAACAAGTAATTTTGTTTTCTTTATATTTACCATCCCAGCTGCAACAGCCTCTCCATGGAGCCACTGTCCGTAGCCTGCTCCTGTTTCTATCGCCTGAAAAATATAATAAAACCAGCAGTTTAAGAAAATTTTAAGGAAAATCAACCACTCAAAGTGGAGACCTATATGTTGTATCATTCTAGTCAATGAAGTTACTGAACAGAATCTTCGTTTGTTTCTTTTTTGTCCATTTAGATCTTTTTGGTAACTGGGATTTACATTATGTGTTCTGAACATCCTCAAATGAAGCATCTAGATAGTTGCAATATCTGCTGGAACCAATACATGACATAATACAGAAATTGAAATTATTTTATCACTGACATGGCCAAATGTGTGGCCCAAGTTTAGGGTCGCTCGAAGCCCGCCTTCCTTCTCATCTAATGAAACCACCTCTGCTTTGTTCTCACATGACCTCTTTATTGCATAACTGAGTGCACTTGGATCCCTGAAAAAAAAACGTAAGAATGCATTTGCAACATCATACAACAACAACAACAACAACAACAAAGTCTTTAATCCCAAATAAATTGGGGTAGACTAGAAATGAAACCCAATAGATGGTGATGATGATAGTAATAGCAAAATAATAATAAAAATAATTTAATAATGGCACCAATAATAATAATAATAATCCTAATAAAAATAGTCATAATAAACCTGCACTATAAATTCTGTCATTAGACACTTTGTTCCCAAAGATTGAAGCTCATCTTTCTCTTTTGGATCCCACAAGGCCACAAAACCTCAGTAGCTCTATTAAATTCTAATGAAATTATATTGATTATGATTCAGCTAGCTTAGAGCGATTGTGAAATGAGACAGTCCGCAGATTTTTTTTTTATTATAATTATTCAAATAATCCTAATTTTAATAATAAGAGTGATAAAATAAAAAATTTAAGAATACGAATGCCAGCGCGTCACTGCCAATGGCGCGTTGCAAAAATGCCACCGACAGTGACGTCTTTCCTTTTCAGTTTTTTTCTTAAAAAAAAAACCTGAAAGATGCTGGTGGGAGTGGCGTTTTTCCCACTAGCGTCAGGACCAACACACTCTAAGTTTTAGAAAAAAAAATATGAAAGGCGCCATTGGGAGTGACGTCTTTGCACAAACGCGTCAGTGGGAATGACGTGTTTACACAGCGCCACTAGCAGTGGCGTGCTGCCATTCGTATTCTTAAAATTTCGATTTTATCACTCTTATTATTAAAATTAAGATTATTTACATAATTATTATAAAAAAAACTGCATAGTCCGCCTCTCAATTAATTTGACACATTGATTGGGTCCTTCCATAATGTAGAACAGCTCTGGAAATGGGCAATATAGCTTGGAAAGATGAAGAAAGTAGGGAATACATTGATTGGGTCTTATATCTGCATGATATGCAGGAAACTCAAGCTTGTATATACATTGCCAAAAGAGTCTTGTGCCTTTGATTTTTATTTTTTTTGCTTTATTATTTTTGTAAGAAAAGGCCATATGGAAAAATAAGGAAATTGGTCTTCTTGACCTTACACTAATGCAGCATTCACAGCCACCCAGTTATGTCAACCTAAACTTACAATAAGGTGCATATTCAGGGTACCTGGAAAAAGAGAGAAAAATAAATTCGAGACTTCTAAATACCTTGCCAAAAGTGAATGCATGTTATTTTCTAGCCACTCAAAGAAAGCAGCATCTCTAATAAGCCCATACTTCACCACCTCAGCAATACCAGATGCCAATTCCCGGTCAGGCAATGTATTAAGCGTGTCAGTATCGACTAAAACACACTGGGGCTGGTAAAATGCACCAATCAGGTTCTTCCCAAGGGGATGGTTAATACCAGTTTTACCCCCAACTGATGAATCGACCTGCGTTAATCACATCAATATTATAAATTAAACATAATGCCATAAAATAATAGGTGTTGGCTCAAATTAGTTTTGTTCAGTGCCTCCAATGAGTATATACCATTCCTTTGATCGATCTACCGGACAATCCAGGCTTTACATGAACAAACAGGGGAGTTATGCAATCCCTAATATTCAGGAGTTATTCCCTAATTATTTTTTTATCAGTCCTGTACCATTAGGTCCATTACCGTATGGTCAATCTACCGGACAAACCAGGCTTTACATGGAGAAACAGAGGAGTTATGTAATCCCTGATATTCAGGTGTTATTCCCTAATTATAATGTCATTGAATAAAATATATCATATATAATTAATTTTGATTACCATGGCCATTGTTGTAGTTGGTATCTGAATAAAATTTACACCACGTAAGAAAGCAGCTGCAGCAAAACCACACATGTCACCAATGACTCCACCACCAAGAGCCACAAATGTGCACCTTCTATCCAGCCTGGTTTCTATTGCTTTATCAAATACTTTCATCAATGTCTCCTATAAATTGAAGTAGGAAGCTTAGTAGTAAAAACCAGGATACTGTGTACAATAAACAAATTCAAATAACCAAAAACCAACCATGTTCTTGTATTGCTCCCCATCTGGTAATATGACATTTTCGACCGATATATTCTCGTTACCATGTGTGAGTGCTTTCATGACCTTGTCAAGGTACAGAGGTGCTATTGTCGTGTTAGTCACCACCAATACTCTTTTTCCATGCACATGCCTAAGTAAATGGAAGATACATGTTAAACCAAAAACATAAATAATTAAATATCAGAGAATTAATTGCTAAACAGAATTTCTAATTAGGACCAAAGTTTAGCCTCATTAGATTAGTTCTCATTTTTAAACAAAATATTATGGCCAAGTGATCAAACGTTTAATTTAACGCATGACTAAAAACGTACAGTTAGATGCTAATAGAAAAACTTATCCAGTTGCTTAAATACTAGTAATTGGTTTACAAATGATCAAATTAAGCATCAATTATTACCTCTGGAAGAGATCAGGTTCATCCAATAAGCCGGGTCCAATGTAAATTGGGTAGCTCCGATTCCCCAAATCCACGTCCACAACAGAAGAAACCCTAGAATCCGGCTTATCCATCACTGGTGCGGCGCTTGCTGAGACTTTCACCGGATACGCCTGAGACCTTAACGGAGCCGCGCAAATTCGTCCGACTGAGCAGAAATCAGATCGAGAAAGAATTTTCAGGAATCCTGGCAAAGAACCGGAAGAGGAGAAGCGGGAACGAACAGAAGAGTGGAGCGAAGAAGGGGAAGAGGCGACCGCCATGATTCGGTCCGGAGTTGAGGTTTGAATTTCTGGTCGAGGATTGGTTCAGCTGACCAGCAGCCATGATTAGGTGTAGCGGGGTCTTAAGCAATGCTGTGGTAGGTGGCGAAGTGAGAGGCGTCGCAACGAATCTGAATTCTGTTGTAATACACTACTTTGAACTATGTAACGAGTCATTTCCAATGAGACGGATCTTTTAATAATTGGAAATTTTGAATTCGTCAATTTGGTAGGGACTGTGGTAGCTGGAATTGGAACTTTGAAAGTCGGAACCACCTGCTACACTAACACCAGCAAAGTTGGAGCGACTTCAACAGGAAAAATCGATAGCATTGTCAGTTTCGCATACTTATCGCATGTGATAGGAGTGCGGCATGTGGAAAGGAGAAGCGGAGTGGTGAGGATCCATCGTCCATCACTCGAAACTTGGGACGAGTATCTCTGTAGCGAGTTTACAGTGGGCAGTTTTACGATGAGAAATTACTGTTAGAGGAACAGTATTAGTATTATGATTTACGGATAGTATTTAGATTTAAGGAGGTATTACTATTTAATCTGAATAGTACTCTAAAATTTATAGTATTAATATTACAGAATGTGAATTCCAAAACTTGTCCGTAAGCTGTAGGAAGAAGTTAATGCTGGCAGCTCTTCGGGAAAAAAAAACTGTAGGAAAAATCACAAATTATTAGAGCATCACTATGCATTGTCAAAAATAAATTTTCATACTATATCATTAAATTAATATTTTTTGAAATTTAAATTAAAAGTGGCATCACTAAATAGAATGATATTGTTAAAATAACGCTTTCATGATTAATTTTTTACTTCTCTCGTTGATGTGACTTGTTAAATGAATTGTTAAATTTAGATAACTATCTAATTTGTCTAGTTTTCTGTATCCCTGAAATCAAAATAACGGTTATCAAATGATATTTGACAATAAATTTGACACTAAGATTCAGCTGCTCTTATAAGATTTTTTTTAAAGGTAAGCCAATAACCTACCATTTTCATTAAATGAAGAACAAATTATGTAATGTAGAACAAATTATGTACATGGGTGAAAGAAATCAAGAGAGAAGGAAAAAGGTGAAACAATGGAAAATTGAAAAATGAATATCCAAAAATCTAGGTACTATATACAGATCTTTCTATTTCCATTACATGACACCTACAGATTATTATAAGACTAGCACGAAATCCATCCTTTGTACATACCCTTTTTAATTTTAAAAATATCCCTATCTAGCATTAATTTTATTATAAGTAATCAATTATAAAGACTCTTAATTTATAAATAAAAAAATAATTAATTAATTAAATATGATTTATAAAATGTAATATTTTTAAATAAAGTTGTATAGTAAATATTTTTTTAATAAATAAAAATAGTCGATTATTAATTTACTTGATAGATAACTTTTTTTTAAACTTTCCATTAATGAATGGTAAAAAATAAAAAAAATAAAATGGAGAGAAAAAATGACATTGATCAAAATCTGAACAATTAGTTTTAAAAAATATGAATCTGCAACATTTAATTATTTAATCATTAAGAAAGACTGAAAACAGAACATTGATGGACAAATTCAGTACATATATTCTTTAAATATATAGTATAGATTAATTCATGATAAATTGACTAATAGATGATTATCTAACAATGTGGGCCAAGTGTACATGGATGGGCCTGAGCTTAATTGTCATCTCCAACATCGACTATGTTTACGATTTGTTTTTTACATGGATGGGCCTTAGCTTCATTGTTTCTAGAAGGGATGTATATTCTTGAATTAGATTAGTAATATACTGGGTACTATTATTTAATGGTTAATTTTGATAGATCAGAATTTAGACCGAGAACAGCACTTCTGATTTACACAAATTCAGTGACAGCTAAAATTTTTGATCTACAACATAACTGCTCTTATTTTATTATTATTTTTATGAAAATCAAATCAAATCATCTCTAATGATAAGATGTGTCAATTTGATGCAATAAGAAAATAAATCAATCTGTACTTGACCCAAATCAATATGTCTAAATGAGGATAAAATAGTCTGACATTGATCTGATTTTTTAACAAGTTATTAGTATCATGGTCATAGATAAACAAATCATGAGCTGAATCGATCCTTTATTATGATTTTCAATGATTGTACTATTTTTTTTAGCTCGAATCACTCTAATATTTGCACAGATAAGAGATGCATAATCCTTCATCCTTCATTACTACAAAAATGGTAGCCGCTGAGGGAAGGGAGCAAGGCCACATCATTTTTTTTTATTTTAGTACTGAATTTAGATTAATGTATGAGACTTATTTATCTATAATTCTGTATGATATTACATTTCACTGCTTTATATAGATATACATAGTGAGTCAATCATTTAGATCAGCGTACAAGATACTTTTTGTCCTATTTCCATACTTAGACTTCTCCATCGAGCTCCGGTGGTTTAACACAAAAAAAGCAAAGTGATAATGAGAATTTGCATTTTAGGCTCGATCTTTTGACATCCATTTTGACCATATTTTGATGCACGATGTCACTTATTGGTGTTTTCGCCTCAATCCACTTATGTTGTCGCGATGGCCTCGCTGCCAAGCACGTAAGCTCCTCTTTCATGTTGCACAGTGAGGAAGTTATCAACATGGCTGAGTTGATTCTTGATTTGATGACAGTCTCAATCATGCAGTACTCCACTGATCTCTGGTCTCCTCTTTCATGTTTCACTGGATCTCTGTTGAATAATTCAGTTGATTCTTTTATTTGATGAACATTATTTCTATTACTTGCTCAATATGAGTTTTCTGATTTTAGGATTTATTTTTATTGTCTATACAGTTAGCCTAAAGAAAGAAAAAAAAGCTATGAAGCAAAAGAATAAATCAAAAAGCAAATTGAATTTTTGTTTGGCAAATCACATATAGAGCTTTCATAAACAAGGCCAAGTTCGAGTGAGGTTTAATATCATAATCGAGTAAATTCTATTATGAAATTGAATGTTTAAAACTTAATATTTCACAATCTTTTATATATTCTAATCGAGGATTAATTGATTTGACTATATAGTTGATACAAATGATTATTGTTTGACTGTATTGGTTACACTACAAACTGGTACCAATTAACTTATTCTAGCAGTCTTTATGAACTTGACAAATAAATTAGACTATAAAATAAATACTACATCTGCTTAAAGTAAATATGTTGGATAAAACAAATTAGAATATATCTGATTAAGGTCAATTTTTTTTAGAGAAACGTTTGTCTGCACAAAATTATTACATTTAGTTAGTGCAAATAAGGAAATGTCAAATAAAAATATAAATCAAATTTAGTTACTTTCTTTATGATAAAATATTTTTATTATAATTTTTTCATTGAAATGATCCACTCAAAAAGAAATTACCCCGCCGTGAAGTGCGGGCTAAGACCCTGGTTTTACGATGTGTATATATATCAATGTCATATACAAAAAATATTTGAGCATTTGAGCAAATAATAACTCGCGGATTATGGCCATCTCAATATGTCACTATACATTCATGAATAATGCGTGTCATCTAGGGCCAACAGATGATCCAATCATCCGAGCACAATAAATTCTAATTAAAAAAAAAAAACTCGATTGATTAAATGTATGGTTAGATTTAACTAATATAAAAATAATTATAAAATAACTGCCATTCATTCAAATCAAGTCGATGCAATAACATCATAGATTCATCAAATGATAAATTATTTCCAAACTTGACCAACAACGAGTCAACTCGACCACTTTTAAGTAAATTTAATTTTCAGATGTTTATGCTTTATACACAAGAAATTTTCGGATGTTCTTACATTAGTTCCATCGAATGATTAAATTTTAACCATAAAGTTTATTGTTGAAGTTAGAAATAATGAAATGCTCTGTATAGTTCCAACAAACTTATATTATGTGCTCAGACTGGTTAAACGAATCAAAATAGTTTGTAAGCATACGAGACTTATGTCGGTTGCTATGCTCCTAAACCAAAATCAAAGTCAAATGATATTTGCTCATCCATATCCAAACATGATAATATGAGGATTCGGGCTGCTTCGATGTTCTAAATGGAGAATCCACTACACAAAAAGATTCTAAGACTTCATGTTCTTATTTTACCTTCACTGTAATTAGAAAAAAATATTATATCCTCTTATTTCAAATATAGTAACATAATGAAATGACATATACTGAACATTACAGATCGGGTTAACTATGAATAGAAAACTCAATTATCTAGAGTTTTCACGCGTCGAACCTGTATGAAAAACCATGTACAGTTTGTTTACTCTGATTCCAAACTGATATAGTTAGAATCAACCAAGACCACAACTAAAACCAATCCACAATACCATTTTCAAACCCTAAATACAAACTTCTCACTACCCAACCAATCCAATTTTCACGCCACGCCATCATTACAACCCTCCCCTTCTGACTAGAGCTCACCAGCCATAATCAACAAAAATACCATAAATAACTTTTACTTTTTTTATAAGTGTACAAACTTCCTTCATTTTCTAATACTGTAGCGAGATTCAAGAGCTGATTATTAATCATGAAGGGCATGTCGCAGGTGGTGTGGCTCATGGCCGCCTTGTTCATGGTTAGTTACATCACAAATATTGCATCAGTCACAGATGCATTAGTAGGGAATGTGACTTACGACAATCACTCTCTTATTATCAATGGCAAGAGGGAGCTTATCTTCTCTGGCTCCATCCATTACCCACGTAGCCCACCAGCTGTGAGTATTATTGTTTTGTGTTTCATTTCGCTTTGGGAAATGATATCATGAGATTAATATCATATGAGCTAAATCGAAATGCATTCAAATGAATTGAAGAACAAAAAAAAAAAGATAAAATGGAAAAGGTGAATTTTTTTTAGCTATAAAATTCCCTTCTCTACTAATTTTCTTTCACTTGAATAGTTGTGGCCGGATCTCTTAGAGAAGGCAAAGCAAGGCGGCTTGAATGCAGTCTCAACATATGTGTTCTGGAATGTTCATGAGCCTACACCAGACAAGGTAACTGAACTAGCTAGCTCTTATATATATTTTGCTCAATTAGTATATGAGAATATAATTCTTGGTTAATTGTCCTTGTAGTTCAATTTTGAAGGACAATATGACTTGGTGAAATTCATCAAACTAATCCAAAAGAATGGCATGTATGCGATTCTTCGCATTGGCCCTTTTATCCAAGCAGAATGGAGCTATGGGTAGATAATTAACTTGGCTTTCCTAAAAACATCAACTAAAATTTGACATTTTGGTTAGAATAGAGTTTAACATCAAATTTGTCTTTGCAGAGGATTCCCATATTGGCTACGGGAGGTCGAAGGTATCACCTTCCGTACAAACAATAAACCATTCAAGGTAAATATCACTTTATTATAACATTAATTAATTTAGATATTATACCTTCTAATTTCCTCTTGCATTATTGACAGTATTATATGGAAAGATTTGTTACAAAAGTAGTGGAAGTGATGAAGAACGAAAAGTTATTTGCTTCCCAAGGTGGCCCCATCATCCTTGCACAGGTCGGTATATAATAGCTCCTTCAAAAATCCTATCATCTAAAAAAATATTATCTCTGAGTTTCCTGTCATATACCCATTGAAATTTCATATGATGCTATTGCTTGTGTGTTGATTGATTCTTAGTTGTGGTTTTTCTCGAGTCTTCTTCTCTTCTTATTTTTTATACCAATAGTCTAGTTTGACAGTTTAGTTGATGCTTAAGTCAATATCGGATTGACAATTTAAAATAGGAATAGAATCAACTAAAAAAGAAATATATATAGTTATCATATTTCAATATGCAACTTTGTTCTGCTATGGCTTGATATAATGACAATCCATTCTAGTATTATCTGTATTTGAAAAAAAATAACAGTGTCCCTTTTGTTCATACTAGCCTCTAAGTATTGAATTAACTCCATCTAAATTATAATCTGCAAAGGTTGAGAATGAATATAGCAACATAGCAGCTACATTTGAAGGGAATGGTACCGAGTATATTCAATGGGCAGCAAACATGGCACACCGTACTAACATAGGAGTACCATGGATCATGTGCAAGCAAAAGGATGCCCCTGATACAATTGTGAGTATCTAATTAAAACACTCTATACGTAATAATATGTTAATCTTATTGATTTATGAGATTGGCTCTCTTTTAGATAATTTCTTTTTCCAAAATAAAGAAGCTATTTCTAATTATTTTGTTTTGTAGATTTCCACTTGTAATGGAAGAAATTGTGGAGATACATTTGTTAGAAAGGAACCTACAAAGCCCATCTTTTGGACAGAGAATTGGACTGCTCAGTATGTATATATATTGCATGCAGCATATAATATTTGCATAAAACATACTGAATTTGATCCATGAAGTCTATATTTACACTATTAACTAGTTAATTAGTAAAATTTAATTCACGATGAATTATTTTATTCTGATAAATTCAGATACAGAGTATTTGGAGATCCACCTTCTCAGAGGTCTGCTGAGGATCTAGCCTATGCTGTAGTACGGTTCTTCTCTAAGATGGGAACTCTCACAAACTATTACATGGTACTATATTTTTGTTACATAGATTTCTATATAGTTAGTTAATATGTCATAATGAATAATCCACAAAAAATATAGAAATTTAAAATCATTTTGGTTCTTCCTCTAGTATCATGGAGGGACCAACTTCGGTAGAAGCGGAGCCGCCTTTGTGATGACTAGATATTATGACGAAGCCCCTCTTGATGAATATGGTTAGATGATCAATAAAACAATCACAGTTACTTTAATTTTCTTGATTATTGCTTTACATATAGAAAAATTAAAATTTTGTTATTTCTAAATTTCAGGCTTGTTAAAGGAACCTAAATGGGGGCATCTTCGTGACATGCACCATGCTCTCCGACTGAGCCGTAAGGGCCTTCTTTGGGGTACACCCTCCTACAAACAATTCAAGAAGAGCGTCGAGGTTGCAATCATAAAAAAAAATATTAATAGTTACCATGTTCAGTATTATATGTTCATTTCTAACTTGATTTGATACTTGACAAATTTTAAACTTCACAATTGCCCTTTAAGGCTTGGATTTATGAGAAGCCCAAGGAGAAAGTTTGTGTTGCTTTCCTAACTAACATTCATCGAAAAACTGATGCAACCATAAATTTTCATGGTACGAACTACTTTTTGCCTCGCCGCTCAATTAGCATCCTTCCTGACTGCAAGACTGTAGTTTTTAATACACAAAGGGTATGACTATTTTTTTGTAGAACTAACTAAAGCACTTAACTATATGATACTACTTTTTGTTAAAATTATTACTTACCAATTTTTCTTTTCTATTTCTCCCTTTTTTTTGTGACATAGGTGAATGCACAACATAATTCAAGAACATTCCAGACAACAAAGCAAACACATGAGAAAAATGAATGGAAAATGTATGAAGAACCGATCCTAAAGTACCGTCAGACTTCTATGAAGACACAGGAACCCCAAGAACTTTTTGAACTGACAAAGGATAAAACTGACTATGCATGGTACTCTACAAGGTAATAAGATTATGCTGACAAACAAGTCTCTATACTAATGTTAATGTGCTCTAGTTAACTTGATTGTTTTGCTGGTTTGCATGCTTGTTTAATTTTCTCTTGGAATAATGCAGCTTCAGGATTGACGATGATGATTTGCCCAGAAGACATGACATCAGACCGGTACTTCAGATCAGGAGTTTCGGCCATGTTATTCATGCATTCGTCAATAAAAAATACATAGGTACATTTTCAGTCGCCAAGTCCTATTGCAAGATGACACTTCTTGTCGTCGTTTACAATACTAATTGAAATAGTTGCACCATAGGAACTGGGCATGGAACTAAGGTCGAAGGACTCTTTCAGTTTTCAAAGTCAATGGATCTGAAACCAGGAACTAACCACATTTCTATTCTCGCTGTCACAGTCGGCCTCCCTGTAATGATCTTTATAATTAAGATTACTATAACGAGACTTCCTTGTTGCCATTAATTTAGTTATAATAATTGATGGTAAACTGATACTGTAACTCTTTCATTTACCTAATAAAGGATAGCGGTCCTTACTTGGAGCATAGGATGGCAGGTCCTGATAAAGTTATAATTCAAGGCCTCAATGCTGGTACTCTAGACTTGTCAGCCAATGGTTGGGGTCATGAGGTACTTATCTGAACTCCAAGCCATACTCCAAAGATAATCACTCATTAGACATTCAACCATTAGTCATTTTGTTGTTCAATATTCTTTTAATTACATAGGTCGGTTTGGTTGGAGAAAAGATGAAAATATATAATGGAGGAGCAAGAGAAGTACAATGGACAGATGCAAAGAGTGGTCAGCCAGTTATTTGGTACAAGGTATTTAAGATAAAAAAGAAAAAAAAAACAAAATATTATTTAATATTGCGTCTTCAATATGATTAATTGATTATACAATTGCTCATGAAAACATGGAATATTTATCTTTATCAGAGATATTTTGATGAGCCTGATGGGTCAGATCCAGTATCATTGGATATGAGTAGCATGGGTAAAGGTCTCATATGGGTGAATGGCCATTGTCTAGGCAGATATTGGGTCTCTTACCTTTCTCCCATCGGCAAGCCTTCTCAATCTGTGTGAGTGATTTGTATATATATACCTCTTCAATCTTGAGCTGTAAAGCCATCTAGAGTCAGTGGTTTAGCATGACAAGCTACCTGACTGATGCAAAAGGATAAACCAATAACCAAATGCATAAAACATCACAGATATCATGTGCCGCGATCCTTCTTGAAGCCAAAGGATAACATTCTTGTGATATTTGAAGAACATGAAGGCAAACCCGAGGATATCTTAATTATGACAGTGAAGAGAGACAACATATGCACATTTGTATCTGAATACCACACTGCACATAGCAAATCATGGACCAGACAAGGAGGGCAAATTAAAACCATGGCTGAGGATATGCGCCCACATGCCAGCCTTAGATGCTTGCGCAAGAAGGTCATCACCAAAATCATTTTTGCAAGCTTTGGCAACCCGATGGGAATGTGTGGAAACTTCACTGCCGGCACCTGTCACTCCCCTCAGGCCTTATTCCTTGTTGAGAAGGTTATATCATAACTGTCTGAGTTCATTAGTTTAAAGTTCATAAGATAATTTTATCAAACAAGAGCTGAAACTTTTAAAACAGTAAAAATGAAATATGCAAGTGCTAAGATTTATAATTTATGATTATGAAGTTTATCTGTTATTGACTAACTACTGGACAATCTAATTTAAATGATAGCTTTGCTTGGGAAAGAGATTGTGTTCACTACCAGTGACAAGCAAGGATTATGCGGCTGATGTCAACTGTCCTGGTACCACAAACACTCTTGCTGTTCAAGCCAAGTGTTCTCGACGGAAAACCAACATCAAATGACAAATATTATTGTTTTAAATCACTGACAATGATTTTTTATTTTCTTGAGAAAATGTAACTATTGTGAGAACACTAAAAGAGGATAAGATACTTAATAAGTATAAATATAGTTCAATCAAATTCATATATTCTCAATAACTAGGTAGAAAAATTATCAAAATTAGTACTCAGCATAAGTATTTAAAAAACACAAGGCAAACATATTCTTGGCATAATTTGATAGTTAGATATAAAAAGGGAACTGGATAGAGTCCAATGTTTCTATTACGGGGCCGGGTTACGTTCGCAGCCCTTCGAAGCAAAAAATTGGTTTGAAAGGTTCGTGAACCGTCGATTTTGCATCGAGATTTGAAACGATCATTAAAAGTGCAAATCTCGGACCTCAAAATCTGTTAAAAGTATGAACCTCAATGCAAAATCGATGGTTTGCGAACCCTTCAAACCAATTTTTTGGTTCGAAGGGCTGCGAAAGTAACCCGATCCCTTCTATTACCCCATACCTGCCTGAGTCTCGGAAATATACAATGTCCTCTAGTATGTGGTACGGATGTTATTCTTTTATTTTTCTTAAGACCATTTGATTTTATTTTTATCAAGGTGACACTCTGCAAAGTCATCAATCATGGAGTTAAGATTCTATTATAAGATTTTGCATGGATCCCTTATTTTGAAAGCTCCGGTTCAAGATAGCAGTTAGTCATGCACAATCTAGGAAAGCAATTTAACAATTCGGCACATCATTTGATCCGTATTAAAAAATATTCATCTAATATTTAATTCGTATTTGTATCAGAAACTATCTATATCGAAATCCATCTCCAAAAATTATAACGAATATAAATATAATAAAATTATTATTAGTCCGTATTCAACTTGTTTACACCCGAACAGAGAAAAGAAGAGTAAAACTCTCACTTTATCGATCATCCCGTCCATTTTTTCCCTCCCTTCCCTCTGTCTCTCCCTCTGTGTGCGAGTGGAGATTCATGCTTTACCAATCTTAAAGGACCTCCTGTGAATCTAACGGTTGACGGTCGGGCAAAGGTATTAAACACCCATCTTAGATCGAACGGCTGCAGTTGAATCCGACTTTAATTTAGAGAATTGGCGGCTGTGATTGAACCAGAAAGTATATGATATGACAACGATATCTGAAAATTTATTAATTCAATCTCAAAGGAATAAGGATCAATTATCACTGCTCGATGCTCAGCACCTTTTACATGGTCCATTTTGATTTTGACAACTCTAAAAACACGAGAATCGAGAATAATAATAATAAATTTAAAACAGTATTTGTTAAATAATTAAAATTAAGAAAGGGGGAATTATGTAGTTGTTTTTTTTATACCCCAAAGTACTTCGGATTTAATAGGTTAGTATATTTTTATGTTACTCCAAATTAGTGATAATTTGGAAGTCAACTTCTACTTTTTACTGCTGTGTACAGTTTTATTTTGTCAAATGATCCAATATCAACAGGAAGATATATACTAAAAAATAAAACACAAGTAAATTTAAGACACCTTTATGAAAAATATAAACAAACTGTTAGCAACTATCTCCGTTGAGGGTAATTCCAGTACAAACTTAACCTGAAAGGCTAGTCCGATAACCTGAATGAATTACAAGTACTCAGGACAAGTAATACAACACGACAAAAACAAAATAATTAACAATTTTTCAACGTAGACGAATGCATATCCTTTATAATAATCAAATATTAACTTGAAAAAATAGCATGCCAAAATCTCTTAAATTGAAGAGATCGACAATTAAATAAAGAACGTGTACTCGAAGTATAATTAATTATATGATCACAAAATTGAGCAGCCATGGCCCTTCTTCTTTTTCTTTTGATTTGGAGGCTGGAGAACCACCTTAATAGCTGCATCGAACACTCCCTTCACATTCTATGGAAACCAAAATTCGAGAAAAGAATATGAACTTTAAATAATCAAAAGAGTATTAACAATAATGCATCTACAGTAATTTGTGACAACCAACTAAATGATTTTATGTTCGAAGCATGCACGAGACTGAAAGATACTCCGGTTTTGTTACTCAGTTGAAGACTAATGACAATTCTATGTAAAATGAATTATAGTAATTTATGATCGGCTCTTGTTTCTGAGTCTCTGACTAAAAAAATATCTGTTTTTTTTTTAATATGTGGTTAACACAGATCTTCTAATCCATGAAGCTTGGTTTGCTGCAAAGGTAGATCACTTTATCTTTTTTTTTTTATTATAATAGAGAAGAATTAGGTGGTGCTTCACAAATCATCAAAATTTCAGTGTACTGCCATGATGTAAAAATAAGGATATTTATGGAAACTAAAAATAAATGCAAATACTTGTTGGGTCTTGGAGCTACACTCAATGTAGGCTGGAGCTCCTAGTTGCCTTCTCAACTCTTCACCCTATAGAATAATATACTTTTTGTAAATTAATTTGAGAAGGAAAAAGGGAACAAGCTGTTATTTATTTAATTGTTGGTTACCTGAGCTGTAGTAATTGGAGCAGCACCAGGGTGATCAATGAAGAATTGTTCATCATCCCTTAAATCTATCGAGTCCATAAATTAATTATTACATTCTAAAAATTATGATATTATTAGCATCCTTGCTAACTACCAGTGAACTGAAGGCTGGTGATTGTACTGTGCCTATTTTGAAGAGGTCTTCATGTTGGTTTACACTTCACAGCATCAAATTAAATTCAATTCTACACTTTAAAAGAAGAACTATTTCCTTGAGCTTCATCCAAATTTTGGTTCCTATTTCAGTTTCAAATCAAATTCATTGCTCTTTTTTTTTTTTTCATATTGTTTGCTTAGTTCTATTTAAGAAGTAGATGAATGCCTCAAAGTTGAACAAAAAGTTGTAATATGAGGTTATACAAAATTAGACATCAATCGAAAAGCCAAAGCAAAACAATCAGGTCTGAAGAAGCAATGGTGTATATTTGTACAAGTTGATTTCTGTAAATATTTTAAGGAATTTACCAAGTTTTGTTCCCACAAGAATAACTGGTACTCCAGGTGCATAATGCTTCAGTTCAGGGACCCACTGTGAAAAGGTAACAACAAGACCACATAGAAATCCAAACAGTGATTATCCCACAAAAAGGAAAACTTTGAAATTAATAAAAAAGATAATCACAAAATTGCGAGGGAATGATGCTCACTTTCTTAGTGACATTTTCATAGCTGGCCTTGCTGATAAGTGAGAACGCAAGAAGAAACACATCAGCCCCACGGTAGCTCAATGGTCTTAAACGGTTGTAATCCTCTTGACCTGTTTAGTTTATCAATCAATTAAGTCGGTTTGGCTATGATCAGAGATAATATTTTGAGAGGGAGAGGTGGGGGTTAGTAATATTACCAGCAGTGTCCCACAAGCCTAGATTTATGGTGCTACCATCAACCACAACATTTGCACTGAAATTATCAAAGACTGTGGGAACATAATCCTGAAAATAATAAACGAGATGTTTATTAGTACATTTTTTTCCGTGCATTCACTCGTGTAGACACAATATATAAAGGAACCGGAATCATACTATGAAGGATAGCTGCACGATCTCTTCATTATAACATATCCCAGAAGAGTGTTGGGTTTTCTTTCTATACTGAGTGTTCATGAAACAATTCATCGAACAATTTGTAGGCATTCCAGAAAATACCAATTCAACAAACATCTTGCGCCGATCCATGACTACCTTACTCACTAGTCACTACGCACTACACTACACACCTGATATAACCGAAGGAAAACAAAAAACAATCATCCACTCATGAACAATCACGCACTCGTCAAATCAGCTCCGTTTTTCATTTTTCTTTTATTTTCTTCTTTTGAAGGTGAAATCAGCTTCGTTGATTTGAACACCATAGGCATTTGAAAACTTAACACTCATAAGAATAAAAACCAAGAGCAAGAACTTGGAACAATCAAGCAAAACACAAGAGACGCCAGTTCCAAGTGTTCTACTAAATCGGTAAAAATATTAATATCAAGTATACAATTAATCGATCATTAATGGAAACGGTCACTTGATTTAACAAAAAGAATTACCAAGCCCTCTCTCTCTCGCACTCTCGACTTTCAGATAAACTGTCGCCTCGTCAACTGCCTACCTCCCTTCTCACTCACTCTCTCTAAAAATAATGATCAAATTTATTCTCTTTTTTTAGCTGGTAGGCAAAAAGCCTGTCTTTTCCATTAATTAAACAAACAAAAGAGTTTTTACATGGAAGTGAGAATACACGAGTAGAACCAATGGAGCAAAGTCCAATAATCTCTTAACAGGTCCAGGCAAGCGGAATCAAATCTTCTGCGGAGATAAAAAAACTCCGCACTCTGCGGTGTTTTATTTTTAAATCGTCGCTCTTGATTTAATAATAATAAATTCTTCATATATCATAATAAATTCTCCACAATCATTGTGATTTTGTGATTTAATGGTGCCGTCCAAATTAATCTTTGCATCCCGTGGAGTAAATAAAACTTCGCACATGATATGGGTTTCCAGACAAGCGCCCTCTCACTTGCTTTCTTAATAATCTCTTATGCATAGACGAACTTTATATACCCTGATTGCCTAGGAAGAAGGATTTAATTCTAAACCTGCTCTAGTTTAGCCCATTCGAAATGGGCTTAAAATCCGACAAAGAGCAACTTTTTACGAAAACCGTTTAGTCAATATAGAATTGGAAGACAGGCTAGTAAATTTTCTTTTCTTTTTGTTGAAGAAAGTACATTTTTTGTTGTCTAAAATTTATTGATAGATAAAAAAAAGCAATTACGAAAGTTCAACACGAAAAAGAGAAAACACGTTACAAAAGTTTAAAGGGAAGGACCGAAGTTCAAAATTCAGATTTTCAAAATTACACACCCATATAAAATTGCTTTTTCTTTTCCAATGTGAGATGAGGATGAAATCCTCAAAAGGGAATGCACTAAATTTCAAACTGACAACCTTTTACACGTTAAGAAAATGCCTTAACCATATACTAGAAATGGTTCTTAGTTTTTTCTACTTTCTTTTCCTTATGAAAGATGGGATTTAAGTTATTAACACTTTTAGTATCCATAAAAGATTATTTGATTTATGAACCAACAACCTCCCACATTTTTTTTTAGTTTTTATTTCATATTCATTTTTTTATTATTATTAACTTGTTCCTATTCATTTTGACATATCATCTCTTCAAACATGAAATAAATTCAAATGCCTATAGAAAGAGCTTGTAGGTTTACTTTTCAAATATCACCAGAATGTTGCAAGAGGAACGTAACCAACCAGAAAGAAAATGAGAAATCCAGAAAAGAAATCATGCATCCCTTACCGTTGGAAAGGTATTGCTGGTGTATGAAATGAGCATGCAAGTTTTTCCTACAGCACCATCTCCAACCGTAACGCATTTGATAAACCTTGATGCACTCATGTTAGAAGAACTCTTTAACTAATTTGAAATCTCCTTCTCTATACAAATTGTTCTTTGGGATAGAAAAAGAAGTGATCATCAATGGTGGCTTTCCTTGAGGAGGCCTTAGAAGTCTTAATCCAAAAATAGTGTTGTCCTCGAAATAATTTCAGCCATAGTTTTGTGAGACTCACTTGGTTTATCCTTTATGGAGTCCAAACAGATTCAGGATTTAATTTACCAAAATTAGGCTCCACCTGTGCAGCCAATATTAGAATTATCAAAGCAGCTTATAATACTTTTTTAAATTTCTTTGTATGGATGGAACTCGGTCTGCTTGTTTATTATTATTTTTTTCAGCTGGATTTGACAACTTGGCGGTGAAAAAGAACTGCTACTTAGGCCAAAGAAGAGAGTTGGGAGTTTTAGACATGCTATGAATGTTAAGAAAGACTAAATGTATTAGAAATACTAAAATGCATTCTGATGATACTCCATAGTTATTTTGATATACAAGTCAGTATGAGACTTGTTGATTTTGATAAACTGACTAGCTAGACTAATTACTTTATCCCTAGATACGGGGTGTGATATCAAAAACCTCATTTTATGTTTCATAATGCAGCTATTTTTCAACAGAAAAAATAAAATAAATTAATGCACTAGATTGATCCCGTTAGTTAATTATTGTCACGACACCAACGATAGATAAAGCACTTCAAAACGTTTTCTTTTTGTTTTGCTTTCGCTATTATCCATTATCTTAATATTTTATTTTTAGAGTAATTTCAGTGTACATTCAATTTTTATGGTACATCTAATTTTTAAAGTATATATTTTTGAGAAATATTATTAAAATCAAAAAATTGAAATCATAAATGTGTTCCAAATTATTCAGATAAGACGTGCACCAATTTTCAGTCAATTTAAATATATTATGCTTACATCATATAATTATAAAACTTTAATAGTATATATAGTCTCAATGACTTCTTGATTAATGATCAATCAAATTCTAAATTAACTCAAATTTGATGCACATTATACCTAAGCAATTAGGAACACATTTATGATTTTAAATTGTACATCTGGATATATAATATTTATGTACCATAATTGTTGGATGTACTATAAAGTTCAATGTACAGTGGAATTATTCTTTTTGTTATGATGAGAATTTAAAATAGATATCTAAACTAAGTACATAGATCCATCAGGATAACAACAACAAAATCACTATTTAAGTTTTTATTGACTTGGAAAATCATTGTTCTTTTCCGCTACTTACAATCAGTTGTTGTGAGTACTGCATTATAGCGCAAATGCAAAATTTGCAGTATGTTGAAAAAGTGCAAAATCTGGAGCCAAAAGAATCATGACGTCTGAACTCACTTCTTCAATCCAAATCCAATCAAAGTTTGGCCTCCAGATTATTTTATTGGCCTGAAATTAACCCGTAAGAGAAAAAACCAGGTTTCCAAGAAAGAAAACACCTACTTTGCACAATGATGCTCCATAAATATCTATACAGCCTAAACATATATATTCAGGGCAATATTTTTGTGACTTTTGTGGAAGGTTTAATAGTTGTAAATTAGGAATTCCTTAATTGGATGTAAAATTTGTTGATCTTTTCCAATTCAGTTGTTAATTTTGCCTAGTAAAATACAAATTGTAATTACTTAGATAATTCTGTTAGATAATTCTGCTGAGCAAGATATTTGATTATGGCTGCAATTCTGTTAGATAATTCTGTGGTCATGTAACTGTAATTCTCTAGATGTATGTGTGTAACATATAGGGAGATGCCTAGTTGTGATGGCTACTTTCAAATGGTGTCATGTGATGTAAAACTTTTGTTAATTAATGAAATTGTTGGTTGGCATTTCGTCAACTGGCCTTCAAAAAAAATTACTTAGATACTACCGAAACATACTCGCAATAGCTGGTCCATTCTTCAACAGAAAAACAAATGCAACTGAATGGCAGAAAATAGGTAGAAGAGCTCCAAAGAGCATAGTTACCGGTTCATATATTATAGAAGTATATTACTGCTAGCTTTAGCATAGTCAACTCATTTCTTCTGCTCTTTATGGTTAAGTAAAACCACTTCCCGATTCTAAATTAGTTAGTGATACAACTCACTTTCTGTCCAAAAATACACCATGACAATGAATAGTCAACACATAATGACTTTGCACGCATGTGGTCACATTCTATGATGCATCTAGTTAAATTTAGATCTTTCTCCTTGCTTCAAGCTCAACCATCGCTCATTATCAAGGCATCTCACAGCTTCTATATGTACAAAGTCGAATCCGTTACATGACCAGTGTTTTCGCAATTAGCAAAAAAACCTTAAAATTAAATCTATCTAGGCTTAGTTTTGAGGGATGAAAGTGGTGGTACAGAAGAGATGGCTACCTTATTATCGTAAAATAGCATGCCTTGTGGCTGCTTTATTATCAATTGGCTCATTAGTTAATTTTGTAGCTGCTACAGAAGAGGTTGTCGCAACCGGCTGCACATATGATGGGCGCTCACTTATCATCAACGGAAAAAGGGAGATTATCTTCTCTGGATCAATTCATTACCCAAGAAGCCAACCTGATGTCAGTATTTTCTTTTGAAATTTATTTTCAGTTAGTATGCTTAGTAAATGTACAATTATTCTGTTATTTCTTTTTTAGTTTTGCATGTTCTTCAGTTTCTGATAAGCTGAAAAAAATCCATTGAATGAAAATATTGAAATCACTTATTCTGTGTCCATAAATGTAAAAAATTTCACCTTGTTGCTAATTAGCCAATACCTTGGTATTTAAACATGAAAAATCTTGAATATAAACAATGTTTGAAACTGTCTGTGTTATTATATTCAATTAACTTGCAAAGTTAGGAAATAAAAATATTTTTCTTCCTACATTTTGTTGAAATAGATGTGGCCGGATTTGCTGCAAAAATCTCGGGAAGGTGGGTTGAATGCAATCTCAACTTATGTGTTTTGGAATGTACACGAACCTGAGCCCGACAAGGTAATGTTCATTGTTAATATTGTGACTCCAATTTTCTTTTATGGATCGTAGATTTTCTCTCTATTATCATCTTAAGGTGAATATAAACATGGATTCTCGTTTGCCATTGTAGTTTGTTTTCACAGGCGAGTGTGACTTGGCCAAATTCATCAAGCTGGCTCAAAAGAACGACATGTATGTCATTCTTCGAGTCGGCCCCTTCATCCAAGCAGAATGGAACCATGGGTAGCAAAATAATTCCCCATTTCAATCAATATATTATTTTTCATATTTTTTAAGTTTGATCATTACACAATTGAGCTGATACCTTAATATGTTGCTGCAGAGGACTTCCTTATTGGTTGCGTGAGGTTCCGGACATGACCTTCCGTACAAACAATGACCCATTTAAAGTAAATAAATTTTGATTTGATCAAGTTTTGAACTGGTTTCTTCTCACCACCTGTACCTTCTCCCTTTCTCACCCAATTTCATCCTTTTTATTTGTGTTTGTTTTAGCATCATATGGAGAAGTTTGTGAAGAGGGTTGTAGATGAAATGAACAAAAACAAACTTTTTGTATCTCAAGGTGGTCCAATCATCCTCTTCCAGGTTGATAATAAGTTCTATTTTTCTCTCTTTTCAAATGGTCATATCAATTTTGTTTACTTCAGGATAGTGTTTTCAAATTTTTTTTTAATTTGATATAACAGATTGAAAATGAGTATAATAATGTGGCGGCCGCATTTAAAGAAGAGGGTACCAAATACATTCATTGGGCAGCAAATATGGCCCTTAATTTGAGCACTGGAGTCCCAGTGATCATGTGCAAACAAAATGACGCCCCAGGTGCAGTGGTATGTTTATATCTTTGCTAACTTCTTTTATAGTTGACTACCGAAAATTTTCTCCATCACTATTATTTTTATACATCCTCATTGTAGTTGAATTCGAAGTAAATGAGAATCAACTCAAATTTTGAAATTCTTTCTCTGTGGTATTACCTAGATTCCTACTTGCAATGGGAGAAATTGTGGTGATACCTGGGTACCAACCCATTCGACCAAGCCAATCCTTTGGACTGAGAACTGGACTGCTCAGTAAGTATACAAATATGATAATGAATAAATATGAGATTTGTTGTAAATCTAATTAATATTATAACATTTTCTTGCTTATTTCAGATACAGAGTATTTGGTGACCCCCCATCACAAAGGTCTGCTGAAGACCTCGCTTTCTCTGTTGCACGTTTCTTCTCTAGGGGTGGCACAATGATTAATTACTACATGGTTTGTTTTATATAGATAACTAGTATATTGCCAAACTGGTACAATTATTTGTAAAATTATACACAATTATTATATGAAGAAAAAGAAAAATTGAGGATTGTTCTTTTACTTGATTAATATTTTTCTAAGATTGGTTCTGCCTGTTTATCACATAGTATCATGGAGGTACCAATTATGGAAGAAGCGGTGCTGCTTTTGTGACGACTCGATACTATGATGAAGCTCCTTTGGATGAATATGGTTGCATTTCTATATCTATATACTGATAATCCCATTGTGATTTGACATTCATGAACTTACAAATGCCACTATTTGTACCATCTCAGGATTATATAAGGAGCCAAAATGGGGACATCTCCGAGATTTGCATCATGCAATTAGACTGTGCCGCAAGGGACTTCTTTGGGGCACAAGCACTGTGCAAACTATAAGCAAAGACTTCGAGGTACGTTCACGATCTCTAGGATTAATAACATACATTCATTTTTGAATTTATTCTTTTGGAATGTCGCTTCTTAATTCAAGAGGAGCTTTAGTTTCTTAACGAATAATTTTTTTGAACTTTATTTTCCAGATTAGGGTTTATGAGAAGCCTGATGAGAATATTTGTGTTGCATTTCTAGCCAATTCCAATCCAAAAGCGGATGGGTCTGTGAACTTCCGTGGTACTAACTATTACATGCCCCGTCACTCCCTGAGCATCCTTCCAGACTGCAAGACTGTGGTTTACAACACACAAAGGGTTTGTCAGTTTTTTTTATTGTTTCATTTCTTTTCAAAATTTTGGAAATATTACTAAAAAGATAAACTAATCTAATTTCTCTCATTTCTTTATGCAGGTGAATGCACAACACAATGCTAGGACATTCATTGTAGCCAAACAAACCCAACAAAACAATGAATGGATGATGAACCAAGAACCAGTGCCGAGGTACCGCGAGGCGGCTATCAAAACAAAGGAGCCCTTGGAGCTTTTCAACATGACCAAAGACAGAAGTGACTATATGTGGTACTCCACTAGGTATGCAACCGAGCCTAACTAAGCTAAGTGATATATCAGTAACTTTTAAAAACTTGTTCAGTTATTATATTTACTGACCTTTGATTTTTTTTTTTAAATTACATTTCTATGGGAATGTAGCTTCAAAATAGAGGATGATGATTTGCCAATTAGACATGACATCAGGCCCGTGCTTCAGGTCTCAAATCTTGGCCATGTCATGCATGCATTTGTTAATGGAAAATATATTGGTAAGAAGATCTTGTTTTAGCACTAAAGAATAACTTGATCCCCTCACTTTTTAATAAGGGTTTAATGAGAGCAAAACCTTGTTCTAGGAACTGGGCGTGGAACTAAGATTGAGAAATCATTCGTCTTCCAGCATCCTATGGAGCTTGCATCAGGACTTAATCACATTTCCCTCCTCAACATGATGGTTGGCCTCCCGGTAATTGATTTTCAAATAAATAACCTCACAAGCTGATTAATTACTAAAAATGATAAGAAAATTTTCCAACAAGCAAACAGCTAAAATGCATCTCGATTATTTCTTCTAATCCAGGATAGTGGTGCCTATATGGAGCGCAGGATGGCTGGAGTTCATACTGCTGCAATCCAAGGTCTCAATACTGGTACTCTAGATTTGACCACGAACGGCTGGGGTCATGAGGTTTAAACTATGCCTATAGATAAAATTAATTATTCGTGAAATGAATTAATGCAACTGAATTTAAAATATAAATGTATATTTATGAAAGGTTGGGTTGGCTGGAGAGTTATTGAAAATTTATGAGGAGGAAGGAATTAGCAAGGTGCGATGGGCGCCTGCTGCAAAAGATATACCAGTTACTTGGTACAGGGTACATGATATTCTTTATTACATGACTGATTCAAACACCTTCAGGGGAAAATAATCTTGGTTAAAAAGTAATTATCATGAATTAATCTTTAACTTATCATTGTCAGAGATACTTTGATGCACCTGAAGGGACTGACCCAGTTGCGTTAGACTTGAGCAGCATGGGCAAGGGTTTTATGTATGTGAATGGCA
This sequence comes from Schoenoplectus tabernaemontani, assembly GCA_037127355.1. Taxonomy (NCBI): domain Eukaryota; kingdom Viridiplantae; phylum Streptophyta; class Magnoliopsida; order Poales; family Cyperaceae; genus Schoenoplectus; species Schoenoplectus tabernaemontani. The sequence goes on from CM073747.1 coordinate 10,646,687, forward strand.
AAGCCCTTGGCCGATATTGGGTCTCTTATCTTTCTCCTCTCGGCAAGCCTTCTCAGTCCGTGTAAGTGACTCAAGTACCTTGGAAATTATACAAAGGAACTGACAATATCTGATTAGTTGAAGATAATGCTAAAATCATTATTTTATCTTAAACATGACTTATTTTCACAGCTACCATATGCCCCGCTCCTTTCTGAAGCCGAAGAACAACTTCCTTGTGGTGTTTGAGGAGCAAGGTGGTAGTCCAAAAGATATCCTGATAATGACCGTAAAAAGAGACAACATCTGCACATTTGTGTCGGAACTCAACCCAGCGCACTCTAAATCATGGAGTAGGCAAGATGGCCAAATCAAGACCATTGAGGATGACTTAAATCCAGCAGCCAAATTAACATGCCCTGAGAAGAAGATCATCAACAAGGTTGTGTTCGCAAGTTACGGCAACCCAATGGGTATGTGTGGCAACTTCACAATCGGTAGCTGCCACACCCCTCAAGCAATATCCCTTGTCGAGAAGGTAGCTGTGTCACATTTCTCCCATAATTTCCATTATTATTTTTTGTATACGAGGCATTTCTTCATTTTGCTAATGGTCTTTGAAAACTAAAATGGGCAGGTCTGTATGGGGAAGCAATCTTGCACGCTTCCGGTCACTGCCAAAGATTACGGCGCTGATGTTAACTGCCCTGGGACAACAAGTACTCTAGCTGTTCAAGCTAAGTGCGTGAAGAGCAAAGACAAGAGTGCCAAGTAAATGATTTTTGTGTTTTTTAACGACCTTCAACTGTTGTTTTTTTTTATTACTTTTTGAGGAAATGTAATTAAGCAATGTGGCATTCATATAAGCAAATGCAAAAATGGATTGACGGATCAACCGATTTGTTCATCCAATTTTGAAGTCTAATTTGCTGTGTAGACCTATGTTAATTAGTTAACTATGCACAAATATAGTGATTGGTTTGCCTGATGGTTTTTGAATGTTGAGCATTTTATCGATTCTTACTTCTAATGGCTTGTATTAAACTGTTGTCAGTTTTAAATTGCAGCTTGACATTTTAAAAAATAATGCAAATTTTGAACTTAATTCGCCGCCTTTTGCTTTTAGAAATTTATATGCCCTGGAGGGGCCAAATGTGCTATTGATGGTAAATCAAAAGCACATTTATATGCTCTGGGCTGGAGTAATTCCTAACAGGAGAAATTGAGGGAACGATATGCAATTAAAAAGAGAATATCATTTTTTTTATTGAAAAACTCGGAGACCTGTTAAGATAACTAATATTTTGTCCGTGCCTTAATACGGTGATATTTTTAAAAATATAAAAATTCACATCTTCATATAAAAAGAAAGTAAATAAAAATAAAAATAATTTAGTAATTAATGTAAATTTCAATCATGAATATATAATTAATGTAAAATAAATGCAGAATTGAGAGGAAAGTTGTCATTTAGAATTTATGAAAAATTAAAATTCATAATTAATGATAATTTAAGAAAAAAAATAAAATAGAATAATTATATTCTTAATTATATAATATTTCGTGTAATAATCAAAATTGAGAGAAAATTATAACTTGTATACAAATGATCATAGAGATAATAATATTATTAAACGAATAACTCAATCTGATAATTGATATTAGTTTAAAAATTTAATAAAAAAAACTGAACTGTTGTAAAATAAGAATATTTATGTACTGATAAATAGAGAGACAATAAGCAGGCCTGCTGTCCTTGAAATTTTGCTGATCTCTCATCTTCCCTCCAAATGAATCTCCGATCCCCGCTTTCCCTACAATACATCCAATTTCTGTAGCTGCCCCCCCCCCCCCCCAACTATGGCTGCCAACGGAGACGATCTCGATCTCCTCCTCTCTCTTCGTGAAGATCGTGTGCTAGAGACCCCGCCCGATTCTCCCTCCTACTGTACTGATCTTCTTTTCTTGCTTTCTCTGCTCCTCACTCTCTCTGGAAATAAAATTGTTAACTTTCTTTTTCTTGTTATTTATATCTCTGTAAGACGATGGATCCCCCAAGAGGAGGTCTACGCAAGTTGACATGTCAGTATTTAGAGATGCTGTTAAAGATTACCTAAACGAAGAGCCCTCATCTTCTGTTCCTGCAGAACCAAGAGTTGCTTCCGCTGGTTCTAAAACCAAATCGAGCAAAGCAAGGAGATCAGATGAAATAATTGTTGAAAAGTTCTCAGGTTTAAGGATAAGGTGTATTTTATTTTCAAGTTAATTTTCATTTTTGCAATTTGGTCCATGTAATTTTTGTCAGTATGGTCCTCAAAGTATAAACGACTTGTATTTAGCTCCAAGTCTAGATCTAGTGCATTCTGACCTATAAATCGATATATATCCTATTTACAGTCTGTAATGCAACACATTAAGAGGTTGAGGGCCCAAATATGCAAAACAACATAAATTAGAAGGGGAAAACGTGGTAATATATTTTCATAACACATTATTGAAGGTGTTCATGACCAAAAGTTCAATATGAATTTGTACTATCTGTTACTTAGTCCAGTTCTCACTCTCACTTTCATCTTATTTCCAATCTGTAGGAATTCAACTATGTCTTCAGTTGAACTTGACAATCAATTTGCAGATATCAGATTTGTTCGGCTGTCTGCTATCAAGTATGAAATTTTCAATGTATTTTGTGTATTCTCTGATTTGCTCAAAAATACTATTTTGTTTTAGATGCACCGAAAGTCAAGTGCAATTGTAACCCAACATGCCTTGTAATACTGTGCATTGTTGAATAGGAATGTTGGTGATAGCTTATCAGGCTGTTGGGCCACAATCGGGGTGTTATTGGAGAAAGGTGCCTCACGGGTCAGTTCATCTGGGAAGACCTACAGTATTTGTAAAATTGGCATCCTAGATGGGTCTGAAGTATCAGTTTTCTTATTTGATGATTCTCACGTCAATTTCTCTGGTGAACCTGTGGGAGCTGTTTTCGCATTCTGCAATTCTAATGTTCGCAGAGATAATATGGTATGTTTCTGTCTATGTGGTAAAGTAGGTTAATCTTTACTATGTAAGCCCATTGATTTGTTCTGGTATTACTTGTTTACTCTGCAATTAACCAAAATGGACCTCATAAGTTCCCAACTATTGGAATTAGTTGTAGGAGAATTATGACTTTTCATCTCTTTTATAGAAGAAACAAAAGCACCCAATAGGAAATGATATTTTGTTGCCCTGCTTGTGCAAAAGCATGTATGTATATATATATATATATATATAGGGGAAGCTAGTTAGGAGAAATTCTTGCTTCGGCATGGAAATAATTTATTTTTCTCCCAAAATGAGGTTTACTGTTTTTCTTGAGTACTTCTGTTACACCCTTTTAAGTAATTTTCTAGAGCAATAAATTGTTAGTAATTTTCGCTCTCTCTGTTGAACTTTCATGCCCGTTTAAAATAAGTTATTCAAAGAATTACGTGAAATGAATTAAATTATACAAAGTAATATGTGAAATGAATTAAATTATTCAAAGAATAATGTCAAAAAAGTTTAATCCTGATATATATGGCGCTGATGTAGCTGGGGTAGGTACTGCCTCTATGATAGCAGCTCTTTATTTCCCTTTTGGATGGTATCACCTTTTTTTTTGTGAGTGTAGCACCTTGTTAATCTGATTGCAAAATAAAAGCAGGAAAAACAAGGCATTGGAAGCACAGCTAGTACAGCAGTATATGAAGCTAATTGCTGGTACTTGATATTGTTCATTTATATTTTCTGAAAACAGGGAAAAGGGTTCAGCATGTCTGTGAATTCAGGCAGTCAGATGGTAAAGTTGGGAGTTTCAGCTGATTTTGCTATATGTAAAGGAAAGAGAAAGGATGGGATGGCTTGCAGCATGGTCATAAACAAGTATGTTCCCAATGTCAAACTAATTTCATGCAGACCATTAGGGAAGTGTCATATCCTATTTCATCTCATGTGCCCTTTGACATGGAAGATACACTTGTAGCTTTCTTAATTTGGTTTGTAGATATCGAATGTTGACAAGAAAGTTGCCATTTTACTCTATGTGCATAAATGCTGTTTTATTCATCTTGTAAACACTTAAATGTTTTTTCCTTATTCAGGTGCAAAGGGCCATACTGTAAATTCCATGCTAAAGTAAGAAATTTTGCCTCTTTCATATATGCTATGAACTTAACATTTTTCGGTTTTATATTATTCAACACTAATGCTGCATCATTGTTTATATAAACAGAAAGCCTCAGAAAAGTTTACTTCAAGCCGTGCAGAACTGAAGGGTGGGTAAGTTTTAACTTTTCTTTTTCCTCCCACCTGAAATTGTTCAACAGAAGGATAACTGAATAACAAAGAACAAGAGCATTCATTCCATAGCCATTTCCATTAAAATAAGTTTGGTTGTGGGTTATCTCTAACACTGTATAAAAAAGTTGATTCATCAAAAGCTTCTGTTACCCTGCCGCACCAGAAGTTCTGTTACAGTAGAATTTTCTCAAAGAATTGTGCTACCCTGTTGCACCAGAAATCAAAATGATTTCATACATTGCTGATATCCTAATTTGCATTTCATTTCATTATTCATGCTAATTCCTCAACATAACACTAATGAAGACTCTGCATTGCTAATACTTCCTATGACTGTTTTTCCCCCTCACCCTCTCTTAACTTCAGGAACTTTCAGAGAACTTACAGACCACCTCAATTTGAGGGAGTTTATATGGTTGATCCTGAGCGCTCTTGTCAACGAAAGGCAATGGTCAAACACATCTCCATTGAAGGACTTAAGAAGGCCTTGAGGTATAACAAATTATTCAGTCACTGTTACCTGCAATGATGCGAATTCTGTTCTGGTCAAATAGTATTAGAACCCACAAAAATTTGATGAGCTGTAACTTTGAATTGCATGGTCTTTCTTATTAACTTTCAAGTGTCTAATAATAGCATGCACCAGACCATCTCTTTCTCTATTCTTACATTTCCAAATTTTCGAAAGCTAATATCCAATGATCCATGCAGAGTGGTATATTAAGTGGTTTTGGTGTTTTCTTCTCTAGGTATGGAAGTTACATGAAAACTTATGTTGTTTTGTTAGTTGATCTTTATATGACAACAATTTGCTGGAAATATTTGCAGCAAGGCTGACAAAGTGACTAGTAGAAATCACTCACAAGGTATAAGATTCCTGTCGCACATCACTACGGAGGGCCCGGCCAGAAGTCCTACAAAATCTACCAACTTCAGTTTTGACAATAATAAAAGGTTCACAAACTTTTTCTTTTCTTTGATACATTCTTGTGCACATTCCTCCCTGTGTGAAAAGTGTTCAATTTCTGCATGTGAATATAGTGATACAGTACCGTAGCAATCCAGCTCTTGTTGCTTGATCCCAGATGTATTGCCCATCTGCACCCTATTTCAAAATAAATTGTGCTGTTAGTTGGTCTCTGATACTTCTTTTAAGGCTTGGATTTGTCGATGTGGAACGAAAAAATTCATATAAAAAGACAGAAAGCAAAACTACAAAGTAAGAAAAAATAACCACAGGAATTCTCTCTCTATGCAGTCAGAACTGTGCTGTATTGATGCAAGAGAACAAAAGGTTAATACTTAATATTAAAACTGGATCAATTTTCAGGTCTGGGACATCTGCTATTAAGATAGGATCAAAAAGGTCTGCTGTGCTGAATAAGGAGCCAGATCCTAAAAGAGAAAAGGCATGCAATTCATCAGAGAAAATGATCGACCTTGATATTGTTAGCTCAGATGAAGAAGATTTCTGGAGCATTTGAAATACTAAAGTTAATGCATTAAGATGATGAGTTTTGGATTGAAGGCTCCTGGAGCATTTAAAATGATTGTGATGACGTGATCCATCACTAAAATCGAATTTTCAAGGCCTAACCTTTTTAAGACCAGGTATTTTATCAATTCCGTTAACCATATAGAGCAACATACTTGATAAATTTAAATTTGAGCTATTCGGTCAAGCAAGGCATTGTATTTATTTTATCAGAAGTATAATTCAGTTTTCATTACCTTGATCGGTCAAGCAACAAAACTTTTGATTGCTGACAACATAACGGGAATTAATTAGACAATGGTCCTAAACTCGTAATCCACTGCTTAAGGCGGTTTTATTTTAATAGAATTTTGTCGAATATCATTTTCGTTTAATTACCCCAGAACCAGAACATATAAGCAAAATTTGTATAAAATATTAACGAAGTTTTTTTATAACAAATGAAAGTGTCTAACTTCTTGCACGATTAACATTTGCATGCATGCAATTGTGAAACGTTTTTTTCTAAGAAAAAAATATATATTTTTCTAATAAAAATAAATATTGTTTGGCATAGACGGATCTGTAGTTTTCACTATTCACAGTAGGTTGGCAGACTGATTTGTGGTCTTCACTATTAAGTACACGAAGTACAAATGCAAATGTTTAATATATATATAGAAAGAGTTTGTCTTTCACTAGGCAGTAGCACTTTGGTCAAAATATTATCAGTTCAAATTTTAATTTTTTATGATTGAAATTTTAATTTAAGTAGTTCAATAAAAATTTTATATCATAATCTTATAGAATATTAATTTTTATCGTGTTTGAAATTAATTTACTATACTTAATAATTTTTAAAAAATAGCCCTAAAATGATAGAAAATTAATAAAATTTGTATGTTAAAAAATGCTTACTTTCTAAAAATCATTTAGCATAGTAAATTAACTCCAAACATGATAAAAATTAGTATTCTACAAAATTATGATATAAAGATTTTATTGAGGTTTAAATTGAAATTTTGAGAATGAAAAATTAAAATTTAGATTGATAGCGTTTTAGCCGAAGCGCTACTAGAAGCACAATAGACAAACTCTCTCTCTATATATATATGAGATGTGTTATGGTGCTTTGTAAAGTAAAAAATTCATATTATTTTGAGGTGATATTTAATGTCATGAGGTTTCAAATGGTGAATCTAAATATCTCAATAATTTCTTCATGTTAAAATCTTGTGGAATATTAAATTTCATGATTTTTTGAGTTTTCTAGCTATTTTTAAATTATTTTTAAAATCAGTCTTGAAATAAGTTATTTTCTTATGTTAAACAATGCTGATTTTAAAAATAATTTAAAAAATACCTAGAAAGTTCAAAAAATCATGAAATTTAATATCTCATAAGATTTTGACATGAAGAAATTATTGAGTAACTTAGATTAACCATTTGAGACTTCGGGATATTAAATTTCTCCCTAAAATAATATAATTTTTTTGCTTTGCAAAACACCATAACACATCTCATATATATATATAGAGAGAGAGAGAGAGAGAGAAGAGAGAGAGAGAGAGAGAAAGAGAGAGGGGCTAGGGTGCTCCATGGAGCACCAAATCTCTTGTACTTCACATTCATATCTCGAATTTAAAAGTTTAAATGGCCGATTCAAACCGTTGAACATGATCTTCATATTGAAATATCTTTCGAGATCAAATTTTATATTTTTTGAATTTTTTGCTATTTTTTAGATGGGTATAAAGTTTGTTAATCTAACGATTTCTGCACTATCCAAAATTAGTGATTTTGTACCCATCAAAAAATAGCAAAAAAAATTCAAAAAATTATAAAATTTGATCTCGAAAGATATTTTAATATGACGATCATGTTCAACGATTTGGATCGGTCATTTGAATTTTTAAATTTGAAATACGGATGTGAAGTATAAGAGGTTTTGTGCTCCATGGAGCACCCTAGCCTATATATATATATATATATAGAGAGAGAGAGAGAGAGAGAGCTTGACTAAAATACAACGCGTTGCACGGATGCAACCATACAACGCGTTAAAATTTTAAAATTTAAGTTAAAAATGATCGATCCAAACCTTTCAATTTATTTTTTCATATTAAATTCTTATAGAAAATTAAATTTTATATTTTTTGAAGATTTTTGCTATTTTTTTTGGTAAGAAGAAAGTTACTTGATTTAAGGATATATGATCGTCCAATAGTGATGATTTTCTCTTACTCACAAAAATAGCAAAAAAAGTATATCAAATAATATATAAATATTGAATATATTATTATTTTTTTTAGAGTTGATTTTCAAAAATTGAAAAGAGTGACTTAGAAAACTTGAAACACCTCAAATTTTTGTACCCTATAAGATCTTAATTTGAAGAATTTAATGAGAGTAATAAATCAAAATTTAAAAATCATTTGATATATTTTTTGAGCTAAGGTCACGAAGGGGCTCCATGCTCCTAGGAGCATATTAGTTTTACTCTATATTTAGAGAGAGAGTAAAGATACTATGAGTTTAACCTCACGGAGGCTTTCTATGAGCTTAAATCAAAAAATATATCAAATTATTTCCAAATTTTAATTTATCATCCTCATTAAATTCTTTATATGAAAATCTTATGGGATACAAAAATTTGGAGTGTTTTGAGTTTTTTAAGTTACCATTTTTATTTTTTAAAATAATGTTCAAGTATTGAATATTTTATTATTTTTTAGAGCTGAATTTTAAAAATTAAAAACCATGAATTAAAAAACTCAAAACACTCTAAATTTTTGCATCTCATAAGATTTTCATATAAAGAATTTAATGACCATGATAAATTAAAATTTGAAGATGATTTGATATACTTTTTGATTTAAGCTCACGAGGCGCTTAAGCTCACGTTATCTTTATTCTCTCTCTTTATATATATATATATATATATATATATATATATATATATATATATATATTTGGGCAATGATGCTATGCATAACACAGATAGCTTCTGTACAATGAATCGATTCTTCATTTTTAAAATTTAAATAATTGATCTGAGTGTACAAACTAATTTTGTACAAAATAATTTTCGTATAAATAACTAACAACTACAAAATAATTCCCTGCAAGCCTTATCTGATTACTCACTTCTGTACGAATAAATTTTAAATAAATAAGTTGGTTATATTCTAGATTGGTTGACCCACTAAAGTAGGTCCTTGTTTCCAGTTTTGAGGTAATGAAGACAGTTAACGAACATTTGGTATGTTATGCATCTATGGGTTTTTATTTATTTATTTATTTTGGTGTTTTGCTTTCTTTCTAAGAAAGATGGTCTAGACTCTAGAGATATTTTTTATGATTATTAATTAATGGCTCCACTTATTATTTAGAGTCCCTAACCAACGATAACTATTATTAAATAATAAATATAGAATCAATGAAATTAATTACATGCAGGTAGCGTAAGCAAATTAAGTAGATAGTCAACTTGTAGTAAATAAAGTTTTCTACATGCAAGCACTGATTGTTATCTTTTTTAAAGTTTTCAATGTTCATTTTCTATTTAGCTTAGTATTATGAGCTAGCTTAGGGTTTGACAGTATTTTCTTTTAAGAATGAGATAATTTGGCACCGTCCGTTGCTTTTTAGTTTTTATAATCGAAAGGTCCAAGTTGCATAATTTTGCTGTGTCGTTTAAATGATTTTCTGAACTAACTTTAACTTAATTTGAAAATCTTTAATTTGAGAATCATTAAACGTGAAAAAGTTTCATTACCTTATGATGAAATTATTTTATTGTCAGAAAAAAAATGTTATTTGACATGTCTGTCTAATGATGCAAAAAAGTACCGAGTTCGATTATTTTATTAATTTAAGACAAAATTATCACGTTAATAAATTAGAATCTATTTTTGATAAATATCTTGAATGCATGTAATGTAGAAGAAAATGGACGGTTCATATTTATCATCTATTGTATTTAGAGTTCCATTACTGAAGATCTTTTTCTTTTGAAAAAGATGAGGGGATCAAGTTCTCAAACTTATTAATGGGATAATTATAGAGCTTTTAGAGTGATCCCATTTTTACTCAATCAAAAACAAAGTGCGATCTAATATAATATCTAATTTCGCATAGTTTAGAAAAATAAACGATATGTGTTGCTAAAACACATTTTAATTGGAAGGAATGTCCCTCAGTAAGTATAATTTATTAGAAAATTGTCTTGCTGGTGAAGAATACCCCCCCCCCCCCCCCCCCCCCCCCAGCCCAATAACCTTTAAAAAAATCCATTTAAACATATATACTGATCTAATAGTAGAATAGTCACATCATTTAAAGTGTGGATCCGTCTCTAAATAAGAGGCACCGCGTTTGCAACTATTGAAATTTAAGTGCGCATTAATCCAATGTACTGACAGCCTTCACGTAATTTTCAGTTGACAATACGAAAAAGGAAAAACATCTTCAATAAAACTATGCAATTAACATGACTATAATGTTTAAAATTTGATGGCCTAATACATAACAGGAGAGACGTAGATTTATTTTAGTAAATAAGAAAAAAAAAAGCAGATTCTGAGTTGATATAAGATATTATTATTTGCATCCAATTTACATCTCTATACACATGCAAAAAATTGTTGTTGGTTACAGCTCATTTTTTATATAATTTTGATAAATTAAAAAAATATTCATGTTATAAATAAAATATTATAGAATCTGAGATATAAAAATTTTATTTTTATGTTTGTTTGTTTTTTTAAAAGAAATATATTTTCATATGCTATCATTCATTATTTATTAATATTTTAAAATCATTTAAAAATTTTTATACAAATACTTAAGAAGCTCGAAAATAGAAAATTTATGTATCTCATAAATTTTTAATATAAAAAATTTATTAAGTAATATAAATGATTAGATAAGCCCAATGGAATAATTAATAAATAATAAGAAAAGCTGACCTCCACTCCACTCTCTGGAGTCTTAACTTTCTGCAGCGCTCTCTCTATTGACAAGTATGTATAGATTTCTACCTCAATTGAATTAATTTATAGGTCACTTCTAGTAAGCATTAGTTCATGATCCAACATGGTAAAATCTTAATGCTGCCTTAATATTTTAATGAAACATCATGTGTTAATTTGATCCACTCCCGAAAATTCTCATTTCTTGTATAATTTTCATATAAATAAATATTTAATAAGCGTAGTAGTAGTACTTTATCTAATTAAAATTTCAATATATTAAATAAAACAGTTCAAGTAAACTTAAAATTACCTTCATTGATAAATAAGATAACACCATTAATGTTAATTAACGATCTATCTTACTACTCCGATTATTAAATTAATATATGAGATTAATTTATTTTTTATTTAATAAACTTTTCATCCACTCACTATTACGTTTGTACATGAGTACTTTAAATAATTTAATATTTACTTCAATCTGACTTTATCTTCACTTATCGGTATTAACATATTAAAAGTTATTAACTGCAAGTTCTTCAGAAGAGTGCACAAATAGTTCCCAAAGTAACAGTAACAGAGATTCTGATCTCTCATTCTTACCTGTAATAATAAATAATTTGGAGGATTATACCCACTCTCTCTATAAAATGAATAAAAATTCATAAGTGCGTCCCTCACCTAACAGTGGGAGGCAATTACTCCTCTTGAATTGGACCCCTCTCTTTCTCTTTCTGTCTGTCTGTCCTTCTCTCTCTCTCTTTTCTGCTTCAATGGAGAACGGGAGATATTAGGTTGAAGACTCAGGGAAAAGGAAAAAAAGCATAAAACCAAGTTTGAGGAACCTCTTCTTTTCTTCTTTTTTGTGCAGAGATGAGCGCATCAAGGTTCATAAAATGTGTGACAGTTGGAGATGGCGCAGTTGGCAAGACTTGTATGCTCATTTCATACACCAGCAATACCTTCCCAACTGTAAGTTCCACCATGGGTTTTTGTTAATTTTCTTTATTATATATATGTTTTCATTTGGGATTTTCCCAAAATAAAAATGAGATGTTCGTATTTCCAAATGGCCCTAGAAATTACAAAATCCTAATGCACAAAAGGGGAGAAACCTTAACCTCCCCACACCCCCAAAAAAAATCCCACATGGTTTTAGGTATAATTTTGAACAAATGTGTACTTTTGTAGAGAACATTTTTTAATAGGGCATTTGAGCATATTTTAGGATAAGAAAACTTAACATATATAAATTATAATAATTATAATGCTCCAATTTTTGTTGCAATACCCTCTTGAAAATTGCCGAACCATTGTACACAAAAATTATGAAATTGGTATTTGAAATGATGGGTGATCAATAGAAATTACTAGTCACACGGATGTGAAAGTTTCAACATAAAAGTTGCATGTGTGCAATTTTGTATTCTATTTGCATTCGTTAGTTGAAATTTACTGAAATAATATTTAAGCAAAGATAAAAAAGAATAAAACCCGTTGAATTTGTGGTGCTATGGAGATAAAGTTTCATAACTCTATCAGTTGTGATTTTATACTTATGGCATATTCTTCTGAGTGGAATGTATATGATATTCAATTTGAAATTGTTTTCTCTGTTCAGATTAGTTTCAGTTTCTTACTGAACTATGCTAATCAGATTTAGAATTTAACTTTTGTTGTTTTACCTCCTCTTCCCAGAAGAAATCTATGATAATAAATCAGACAAATTTTGTTTTTTAATCTGTTATATTTCTTATTTATTAACACATTTATTTTGCTATGATTCCTTTGCTGTTTCTTTTTGTTGTTGGTTTCAAAACATTATGTGTTCCAACAGTTACTATTCCATTCTGATCTATTATTTTCTGGAGGCAGGATTATGTCCCAACAGTTTTTGATAATTTCAGTGCAAATGTGGTGGTAGATGGTAACACAATAAATTTAGGCTTGTGGGACACTGCTGGTAAAGTCCCTTACTCATATATTTTATTTCTTCTATTTTTTTTTCTTAAGGTTTTTGTTGGTAATAATGTTAAATTAGATTAAATAAACAGGGCAAGAGGATTACAACCGCTTAAGGCCCTTGAGCTATCGTGGGGCTGATGTTTTTCTACTTGCATTCTCTCTGATTAGCAAGGCAAGCTATGAAAATGTGGCAAAGAAGGTAACAATCTTGTTTTTCCTTGCTTCTTTTTATTGTTGAAAAATTTGCAATGTGTTGTTGCTTGTATTGAAGTTTGAGTCATTTTAATTTATTGCAATTTTCAGTGGATTCCTGAACTTAAGCATTATGCTCCTGGCGTGCCAGTTATCCTAGTTGGAACAAAGCTTGGTAATTTTCGAGATTAATTACATTATTAGCTTGGCATGATTGTGCATAATGGATTTGTTGTTTTTATGTACTTGGTAATGCTGACTTGTACCGGTTAAGTAGGAAGACCAGCTCTAGTTCATGCAACAATAATTATGCAATAATGTAACTTTTTTATTTTCATTTTTTTGTTTGAGTTTTAGTAGAGGGGCTTTGTGCAAATTAGATATGCTAGTGTACATACAGTTGACTGATATACAGTTCATTTTTTTTTTCAGATCTAAGAGATGACAAACAATTCTTTGCTAATCACCCTGGTGCTTCTGCAATTACTACAGCTCAGGTATACTGATTAAATCATTTATCTTTTAATAAAGTAAACAACCTTTTTTTTTCTTCCTTTTTGTGTAATTAGTGGAGAATAACCGTAAGCCCTACATCTGCATCCTTGCCTGTGGGGGCTTATGACCGTTGAAAGTCCTCTTCGAGATCAAAGAAAAAAAAATTATTTATAGAATTTTGTTTGCACCACTAGGTGATTTGCAAGTCAAATTTTCAACTAACTGCCTTATTTATTTATTTTTATTATTTCTTTTCTCTTTTTCTTGAAGGGGAAGAGTTGAGAAAACTAATAGGAGCTCCAGCATACATTGAGTGCAGTTCCAAGACCCAACAAGTAAATAACCTACAACCCTTTTTCTATCAGCTAATTATCATTATACTTTTCTAGTCGCTAACGTTTTTTTATTTCCTTTTCATCGCGTAGAATGTGAAATCTGTATTTGATGCTGCTATTAAGGTTGTTCTCCAACCTCCTAAGCAAAAGAAAAAGAAAAAAAGTCACGGCACCTGCTCCATTTTGTGAATGAAGTGGCACTAGCATGCTTGATTTTGCTTTTAGACTCCGTTGAGCTAAAATTAAATTTCGGCTCTTTAATATCAAATTAATTAGCATGTAACAAAAGAATTGACAGAATGTTGTCATGTCCTTTTCTTATTACCCCTGGTTTTGACTGTGGTCATGAATCAAGTGCCTTATATTAATTGCAGAGGCACCTTCTGTTGTTGGATTCATAATGTTGTATCTGTATTTCATCCATTTCTTATATTTTATTGAAATTACCTTAATTTCAATTTTGATGAAATCAGTCAATTACTGCTAGTGCTTTATATGAATCTGGGCAAGTATTGATGGTTAGAATTTGGAAGTTCCTGATTTTTTTTCCTTCTGTTTGGCATATTGTTTCATATACTTACTAATCTTTCTTGGGTGATATGCTGTCAATTTGACTAAGATGATCACTGTTACGTTATACAATTTCAAATTTGAATGGTTCAGTACTGAAGCAGAATTTCTGGATAAAAGAAAAGGCAAAAGCTGCTAGAGCTCAGTCTCCTTAATTAGCCCTATCGAAATTAAACCATTTTTGGTTGGGCCTCAAATCACAGTAAAATAAAATAAATTGTCTATTAGTACCTTCTATATCTAAATCAAACTAAAAAAGCAATAAAAAATATACTGGCACCTAGAAAGCACCTGAAGAAAACAAATCAACCCATCCTGCGCTGATGACTAAACAAACTAAGATGCATACATATCTCAGAAGGAATCAAAAATTTTGAATCTAGATTTATAGAAATCACCAAGTCTCATTATCAAAATTCATTTCTCAAACTATACTAGCTTCGATGAGCACTCGAAGGAAATGAATCAACCCTCAGTTGATGTCTAAACGCCATGATGAAAGCCTCAGCTCTTCTGTTCAACTCCTCTACATCTCCTTCTTCTTTTTCTTCTTCTTCTTCTTCTTCTTCTTCTTCTTCTTCTTCTTCTTCTTTTTCTTCCTCCTCCTCCTCCTCCTCTTCCTCCTCTTCCTTCTCTTTTACTTTTTCTACATCCAGAACTTCCACAAAAGCATCAACTCTTCTTCTCTTCTTTCTCACGTGCTCTTTCTTTCTCGGCAGCACCTGCACCGAGAAAACAAGTATGGAGGCGATGACGAGGTTCAGCATGAGAAAGAGGAAGTGAGGTGGATTAATGACCAGAGAACTCGGCCATCTATGTAGAATTAAAGAGAGAAGCTTTTTGATAGCAGAAATTGCCAATGCAGCTCCAGCTGCAGCCAAGGCAGCCTCTCCTATTTCTTCCTCTCTCCTCCTCTTATTTGCCTTTCCCACCATTTTCTTCTCTCTGTTGTTCTTGTTTCACTGTGAAAATTAAGGTAAATGACTTCACATATTGTTTTGCCAAGTCTTATATGGTTACTTGGATCAATATTTTAAATATTATTCTGATAATAATTATGTCGTCGAAGGAGGGACTGGAGAGTATTGTCTCGCTTGAAAGGCATGCCACTTTTCAGCTTTACGAGCCGACAACAAGGCATGCCACTTTTCAGTTTTAGTATCATTATTTTCTCTCTTTTTAGTGGTTCTCCCGACAAAATCAAGAATACATTCAATTGGTTTGCGTCATTTTGAGCTAAACAAAAGCTGATTGGTTTGCATTTAATTAAGATAAAGCAAAGCTTAAACTACAACCTAGCTATTTCTGGTATATGTATATATATAAGGCCAATGTTAGATTTAATATGTTCGGGTTATTACACATTAATTGGTTTGCTTGGTGTTTGAATAGTATTAATTTCAAATAACAAAACAAGGTATCATTATTTTATTTTAAGCATGAATAGGTTCCTAATACTTTTTTCGTCTTGATTAGTTTTTTTTATTTAAATTTTGATAAGATATATAGATGAAACAGAAGAAGAAAAAGAAATAATCCTAAAATTAACTAAAACAAAATACTTTTTTCGTCTTAGTTCTATGTACTTAAGTATCCCTAACTGTAACTATGCAAATCATCACAACTAGGTATTATGTAACGCGGGTTATCTTGTATTCTTTAAATGAGATCTTACATATGCATAAACCAGATTTTAGTAATAATAAGTTTTATTAAATTAATATTATTAAAAATAAGAGTGAGAAACGTAAAATTTCAAATATACGAATGGCAACGCGCCATCATATGCATGGGATTTAAACGCGCGATCGCCAAAGCACGCGTTTCATTATTTTTAGGAAACGCGCGCATCGCCAAAGTGGCGCATTTCGTCAAACCCCGCGCGCAAGTGATCGCGCATTTTGTATATATAAGAAGCAAATGCGCCACCGGTAGTGGTGCGTTTCGTAAAAATAAGGAAACGCGCCCATCGCCAAAGGTGCGCGTTTGGTAAAAATAATGAAATGCGCCATCGCCGGCGCGCGTTTCAAACGCGCAATGAACGCGCCATCGCCGATGGGCGCGCAAACGCGCAATGAACGCCATGCCATGCTATTATATTCGTATATTTGAAATTTTACGTTTCTTACTCTTATTTTTAATAATATTAATTTACTAAAACTTATTATTACTAAAAACTGTGCATAAACTAATTGAAACCTGCTTTTTATTAAAAAAATATATATACAAAATGCAAAATCCAACATAATAGGTCAAACCCTTGGGTTGAAACATTGTTCACAAGTCACGAGTTGCGCCTCAAAGGACATGCACCAAGTTTTATGCTTGTACTCCCATAGTCCCGTGTGTAGGGATGCAAATTTGTAAATAATATCCGATAATGTGCGATTCGTGTTTAAAAATTTATATATGAATATCCGGATGAAAAATAATATAATAAAAATATATAATATATATAATATATAATATATTATTTAATATATATTGTAAAAAATAATATTATTCTCCATTATAATTGGATAGATATTATGAATTTTAATATTTTTAAAATTAATAATATACTTTTAGATAAATAATAATGTTAAAAATTATTTTAATGTACGTTTCCAATAGATTTTATAACTTTTAAGTGAATTTTATATTTATCTTTAACAATATATTTACATTATATGTATTCGTATCTGAAATTATATGTATCTGTATTTATATCCGAAAATATTTATATTTGTATTCATATTTAGAAAATTTAACCACTACCTGACCGTATCTGATCCATTTGCACACTTACACATATGACCATGTCGAAAATATGCTCTTTTATTTCCTATATTAGTACTAATTGGACCATCTATATTAAACATGATAAGTGTTGTCAAAAGAGAAATTATATGAATATTCACCACTACACCAGGATCAAAACATATTCCCTTCAAATTTATAGCGCCATGATATATATTAAGTGCCTTTCTTTTAAAATATAAAGCTCTCATTAACCCTCAACATATCTTTTGATATATTTTTTACCGAATTTAAATCACCACTCCATAGAGAGATGAGACGTATTATTATTTATATTAGATATATATTTCATTTGAACATACAATGCTACTATATATATGTTTATGCCAATCGCTTGTTGCTATAAAAAGAAACATTAAACATAAAGAGAAATAATCTTTGATCTAGTGGTAAAGATAATATTTTCAGTGTGGGAGGTCATAGGTTCGAAATTTAGATGAAATATCTTAATATTTATGAGAGCATGCAGTTGCATTATATGAAATGTCAATTTGAGGATTATTTTGTCATCAGTCCATATAAATCTAATGAAGCGCCAATTTGGTAATAATATAAACAACAATTATGTGTTATGCAAAAAAACATGTTTCACTAAAACTGTGAAAGTATTTCTTCTTAAATTAGCAATAACTCGTATTGAGCATGTGTGTTTGTGTGTGTATATATATGTTAAAAAAATTAATCTTTCACAAAGAATCTCTATATATTATATTCTTAAAAAACAAATTCTAAAATAATTTAACAAACAATTCCTAAATATTACTCTATCAAATATCAAAGGCAAAATATTATGTTTCTTTCACCTGAACAGCCCTCGCTCTCTAGTTTTGCTTTTGCTTCATGCATTTTCCAAAAGACCCCTAATTTGAAGCATACATTATTTTTTTCTCTCAAAAAGAATTGAAGTGCATCTCATATTTATCCTTAAAATGTGAGAAACGTGCCGAGTGAAAATTTTAAAAAAGAAATGGGCACATTTTCCTATAATATTGAAATTAAATATTTGCATATCCAAAATCATACTTTTTATAAATATACTCCTATTTCAATTTTGATTGACACATAATATGGATTAAGCATTAATTAAAAAAACTTGATTTCGAAATTATCATAAAAAATGTAATTCTCCAAATCACGTCTCTTTCCGTACTAATTATCTTGTCTTATTATATCTCTTAGATCGTGTTAGGATTTTTTCAAGGTCGTGATCCTCTAATGAGTCTCTAATCATAAATTAAATTATCTTGATCCATGTTATCGATTTTCCAGAGAGACACAACTCCGTTGATCATCAGACTTCTTTAGCCTTCTAGCGATCTTCCTCTAATCCGATGGAGTGACTGAGAGGACCGGTGCAGACAGTTATTCTCTTCTGGAACTCGGTCTTAGAGAGAGATATATTCTGTTGGAAAATGAAAAGTTGCCAGAAAAGTAGAGAATGAGGAAATTCTTATTTTGAAAACCAACGGTCTCACTGTATATAATGGACGTCCATAACTGAAAGCAGTTATTTCTTAGCGGGTCCATATCAAATCCAAATCTCTCTTAATGGGTTCGCTGCTTAATCAGAAAACTGTCTATAGTTATGTTCTTCAGGGACTAATATGATAATTATATTATTATTAAACTTTATATAATATAAATCATCACTAAATCATAAAATCATTAATACGCATTCTACACATTAAAGGGCCCACATCTCATGACACATATTAAACTCGATACATAATTTGATCATTTCATAGTGGATATAATTTGACAGTCTATTATATAATATATATATTTATTACATATAAGCCCATACATATTGTAATTAATAATTAATTCCAGCAGCTCGTTCACATATTTAACTGTTTGGATATAAATACGATCAAGTATTGTCACATTTTTTTTAGAGAATGCAAATTATTGTCAACATTTTAGGTTCTCTTTAATAATTGCAATAGTTATTGATAGGAGCAATTGTATTCAATAGAATACGTGTTTCACGAACAAAAAGGTGATTATAAAATGGTTGAGAATAATGAAATTCTTCAAACAAATTATATTTACTAATTTTAATTTTATTTATGTAAGTTTTGGATAGAGGTCAAATATATCGATTATCTTGTAAATCTGGAGAATAAAGAAAAATAAATAGACATAACATAAGCCGAACGGAAATTAATTATTGAAAGCTAATGTGATTTGAGATGAAATCAAATTTCTTTTATCATTTTTTTGTTTTTTTTTAAACACGTAACATGAAATATTGTATAACCATCAAGCGTTTATAATATAAATTTGCCAACTAATATAACTTATCAAATGTAGTTTTCTCCAGTATCTGAACAATTGATTCTATCGTTGGAACTCAATGTACCGGTGCTCATACGCTTTGTTAGCTCAAGTACTAGGATGCTTTATATATAACATATTTCATTTTGTTTGTTAAGTATTTATTATTTATGTATATTTTGAGTTGAATTTGAAACGTGAGAATATATGGTAATAATAAATAACTCTAAAACATCCTTGATCCGTTGATTACCTAAAAATAATAATTAACAAAAGAATTGGCCTCAAATAAAAGGCTTGTGCAATGAATTTAGAAATCTCGATGTCTATGTATCTGTAGTCTGTACAATTCGTTACTCTCCGGATGAAGATGCTTGTTCGAATCAAACTTCATGCGGATTTGTTATAATGAGAGGATTTTATTAAAGCCTTTACAAGACAAATGATTAAATAAGCAAAATCAATCTTTAACCGTTTGAGAAGAGTATTTGGTTTTACAAATGTGCAACAATATCCCGTCATAAAGTAGCGGAGCTTAGTGGGGGCCAGAGGGCTGCCGCCCTTTCAAAAATTCTGAAAATTAATATATTTGTTAAAGATTTATGATATTTTATAGTATAATTATAATATTTTTTTATTTCAGTCTTCAAACTTTGAGAGTGTCTAATTAAGATATATATAAAATATTTTTATTTTTTATATTTTGAATCAAGTTCCGTCACTGTGGTCATACGGGGAGATTTGCTTTTTGTATGATTATGAAAATTGAAAGTTGATAGTCTCGAGAAAGTTTATGAAGCGCTACGGTGCTTGAAAATAAAACATCAAAATTTGAAGGTTCTCAAAAAGTTCTTTTTCTTAACTAAATAAATTTCTTTGGGCCGATCAATGCCATCTCAGGTAAACATAAACATAGTACAAAACGGGCTGAGACCCGGACCCAAATAGACGGGCCCCTTTTTCTTACGGGCCTTCGCCACCCAATAACCCGTTATCCGAGAAATCTTACCTTACCCCTCCCCACGATTCGCGATCGCACCTCTCGTGCGCGTCTCCCATTTGACAAGAACAAAACCCCTTCCAACCCAAAGCTTGTTTCTTTATCCATGGACAGACTTATCTCTTCGCCACATCCTACTCCCGCCTTATCAAGGCCCCCTCTCCTTCCTTCTCGCGCCTATGTCGCGCCAAAATTGCCTCCCCGTTTCTTCTCGCGGCGCGCCTCGAAGACCCTTCTGCTTTTCTCTAAACACGAGGGCCCACCTCCAGTTTCTTTGAACGATAGGCTCCTATCAGTTTCGCCTGAATTGAAGGATGGAAAGACCGACGGATGTATTGAGTCTCCAGTCGGGAGGCTATTTTCCTGTTCAGGCTTTAGAAAGGTGCCATTTTCAGTTTCTTGACTAATTTTTTTTGGTTAACTAAAGTGTTATTATTAATGCATATTTGAAGAGAAGCTGCTTGTGGTTTCTTATCTTGTGGGGGTCGTTTCCTGTTTAAGTTGGATAAATTATTGAGTTGAGCAGGAGATTTGGCATGGTTCCTGAATTGTTGGGTTTCTTCCCCGTGATTGTTCTTAACCTTGAAAATTTACTTGTGAAACTCTTTACACTGGTAGGTTGGGTGTCAAGTTGATATTTTTTATATTGTTTATTGTTATCATATTCTTCTGGTTTAGCATGGCGTGCTGGGTTGATTAAATTATATTTGAAAAAGTGGGTCTACCTTAATGGTTGACCAAATATGGAATACAGTCAAGTTCGTAATGATAACTGGAAGTCTGGAATGCCAGGTTGAGTTTTAGATATGATATGGAAAAAGCATACTTGTATCTTTTGTTGGGAACTGTACTTTTTCAAACTAGTAATTTAAACAAGTGTAGTTTGGTATTTTGAAAAATGTTGTTCAAATTAGAATTTTTTTTTTTTTTTGAAGGGGAGGCAAACAGCCTACTTATTTTTCATTAAAAAAGAAGAAGATTTACAAAACAGGAATGCCAGGTTGAGTTTTAGATATGATATGGAAAAAGCATACTTGTATCTTTTGTTGGGAACTGTACTTTTTCAAACTAGTAATTTAAACAAGTGTAGTTTGGTATTTTGAAAAATGTTGTTCAAATTAGAATTTGTTTTTTTGAAGGGGAGGCAAACAGCCTACTTATTTTTCATTAAAAAAGAAGAAGATTTACAAAACAGAAAAGAAAATGAAAGAAAAAGAAAAAGAAAGAGAGAACAGAATTTACAAGAGGAAATGCAGTTTAGGCATTTTCCCAAAAGAAAGAGAAGTAAAAATGAAGCCGATCTCGCTGCTTCGCCAGTCGTTGAGGTGGTGGATCATTGTCACCGAACGGTGTGGTGTTTGTCATTGTCGCTGTACACTGGATCTGGCGGCGGAGGCCAGATCCAGAGGCCCCTTGGTACTTGTGAGATTTCCGCTTTCATCCTTTTGAAACAAGAATTTGAATGGAGATTATTCATCCCTACGCCATCACCCGATCACTCGTACCGAAGGCCATGCTGGATCCATTGCAATGTTCTTTCTGGACCGACCATGACTTCAGTAGTCTGGGCACATAGGATTGACTGCTACAACAAGTTCTCAACGAACTGATGCATGCAGCTCAATCAATACGAAAAGAAGAGACAATATGACCCAGTCACAAAAGTTAGACATAAAAAGGAAGTTTTTAGTGCCAGTGATGTAAGCCCCCGAACCATTAGGCAAAAGGTACCCCGGGGAAGGAGAAAAGAATCCGAAGTAGATGGTGTTTGATTTAGAGCTGATTGTAAATTCCAGTATGAGTACAACATTTAACATGAAATTGATGATTAGTAGTAAAACATCGAATTTATTCGAGAGATCTAGTTTGATCTTCAACTATTTGTCGAGATATCTTTTGACAAAGTTTTGTTGGTCGGAGGCGGAGGTGTGGAGGCGCAGGTGGGTTCGCTGATCGACGTCGTTGTATAGGTGGGGAGGCGCAGGCGTAGGTGCGGGCGGAGGCGCTGGTGGTGGAGCTCGGATCGATGCTGGCGGTGATGCTGCCGTACACAGTTGTTGTAGAAGAGAGATAGAGGGGGGGGGGGGAGAAGAGGGGAGGTCAGCGGCACCACCGCCTAGGTTTTTGGGTTTGGGGGGATTTTCTCTGTCGCCCTTTTTTTCGCTTTCTGCCCCCCAGAAGCGATCGCCAATCTAATTCCAAACCAGTGAAGAAAAAATAGAAATTAATTTGATGAATATTTTTCAAGATATCTGTTGTTTGTACTATAAAAGGTTGGATGTATCATGTATGCTAGTTTTACTCTTCAAATTAATGCATTTGTATTTTCAATTCAAATTTAAACCTAATACTGCATTTCTGTGGTGGTACTATAGCAGTTCCTAGGACAACTTCATACACTCCCCGTTGAAGTTGTGGTGGTCTTGTTTGTTTTTTTTATATTTATTTCTTACTAACATAATATGCATCATTGCTGATTTTTATTATCATCAAGTTTTACCCAAAATAACCCATCAACAGATACCTTCTTAATGCTGAAATTCGATAAATTCTGACCAGTTCCCACTTGGTGTACAAAATTTAGCTAAAATTGGCATAGAGCCATAGACTATAGTCTCTACATTCTATTAAACCATACATCTTTTCACATGGATTCATAACCAGGTTGTCTCTGCAAGTGTACTTGCACTACTATCCTCTCTCCTACTCAAGTTTTTTCAACCAGCACCAGCATTTGCCACTCTCCAAGCAATTACAGCCAAAACTGCTACTACAAATATTGTAAAGACTGAGCTTCTGAACAGTGCTTGGACAGGCTTCCTTGCTGGTTGCCTTCACACCCTGTCAGGCCCTGATCACCTAGCTGCACTGGCCCCACTCTCCATTGGCAGGTCCCGCCTGGAGAGTGCTGCTGTTGGTGCGCTCTGGGGCTGTGGTCATGATGCGGGACAGGTCATATTTGGCCTTGTCTTTCTTCTGCTTAAAGACCGCCTTCACATCGAGATACTCCGCACCTGGGGAACTCGTGTTGTTGGTTTGACCTTACTCGCAATTGGAGCCTTTGGTATCAGAGAAGCCAGTGAAGTCCCTGTACCAGCTGCAGCTGGTGTTGAGGGCAATTTTGGAGTTCCAAATACCGATCTGGAACCTGTGCCAAAGAAGAAGAAAATTGGGTTCGCAACATTTGCTACCGGGATAGTGCATGGCTTGCAACCAGACTCACTCATCATGGTTTTGCCGGCATTGGCATTGCCATCACGGCTTGCTGGAGCTGCTTTCCTTGGGATGTTTCTTGTGGGGACTGTGCTTGCAATGGGAAGCTACACAGTTTTTATTGGTTCATTTACACAGGCACTAAAAGATCGCATCCCAAGGATCACGGAGAAACTCACATGGGCTGCTTCACTTGTGGCAATTTCTATGGGTCTCGGGATAATTATCAGTCAATTCTTTGGGTTTAGCCTTTACTAAGATTTAATCAAGGAAAATTTGATGTCCTTTAGGAATTAGTTTTGTGTACCATTTTAAGAGATTGTAAGTGGGGGATGTTCAGTTGTGGAAAGATTCATTGCATGCTTTGAAATTTAATTTTCCAAGTTTTTAATATGTCTGAGTTCTTTTGTCTTTTAGTCTGTGTATTGCAGATTTAGCTTTCCAATACTTGTTTCGTATTTTCGTGTAGCACGGCTAGTTTCACCTGTGCTGAATGCCGAGCATGATAGTTTTCATGTGTTTTTCGTAGGGTTCAAGAAAATTTTGTAATTTGTTGGCGATTTGGTTTTAGTTCAGTTTGTTTGTTTAGTTTTTTTTTATTATTTTGATTCGAGTTTGATTTGATAAATTTTTAATAAGGAAGTTTGGATTCCGTTCGTAATAGTTTGATATATAATTATTTACATGTATTTTGAATTATTTAGTAAATAATATATATAATAATATAATTATTTTATTATAAAATTAATAAGATATTGTTAATTTATTATTAAATTAATAATATTATTATATTTTTCCAAATTTTATTATAAAATTAATAAAATATTAATTATTTAGCTCCAATTATTAATAATAATATAAAAATTAAAATAATTAAATTTGTCTAAAGTTTGATTTCAGGTAGAGTATTCGTAGTTCGAATTTGTTTTTTCCAATACTGTACTACAGAAGGGCCTTGAAATCTATGATGCAATCAGAGATGTTATGAGTTTTCATGAGCATAAAAAAGAAGAGCCTTGAAATTTACCTACGAAGAAAAAAATTAAGTAGATTAACCTTTTTTTAAAACACGAAATCCGGAACTACTTTTGCGACTTGGAAATATTTGAATTATGTTTTTATTAAAAGTTAATTCATGATGTGAGTTCAGCCAATGGTCGATATCAAAATACAATCAGGTACTAATTTATTCTTTTTGATAGCCTAAATAAATTAAGTATTAAAAAACTAAACAATATTATTTAGGAACTTAAATACTTATTACTTACGTAAATGTAATATGAATATAAAATTTATTTTATACTTATCTCTGTGATTATTTATAAAGAGATTTCTTAAACAACAACGACCACAACAAGAGTCCTGACCTCTTAATTGGCTCAAGCGGTTCAACTTTAACTCGAAAGACTATCCTTATCCAGCAAAACGTCTCAAGATTTTGAGTGCCACCCAAATAATTGAGATGAAATTAGAAAATTTTAATTCGAATTTAATATAATATCTTTTTTATTTCCCAAAGTGAGTGAACCTATACGAAATATTTTTGGCTCTGACCATGACGTCATTGCCATATCCAACTTCGAATTAAAATAGAGGGCATATCAAACAGAAAAATATAAATTAACAAAACCAGGAGGAGGATTTATACACACTTCACCGTCGTCGAAAGACATGCCAACAAGTTTTGGAGTCCAGATCGACAAATAAAAGCTCTGGATAAGAAACTGATTTAACCATAAAACACAACGTCTTCTCCTTATTCACGCCCCACATCTTTTTTTTTTCTATTTTTATCAAGTCTTCTGCCCAATACTTGCATTTTTCACATAAATTTATTAGGGTCTAGTGTAAAGCAATGTTATCAGTACTAATGTACATATTAGTAGGAAGCTGCACAAGCTCTCAGAATGAAGAAATTTGGGTCACTACTAATCAGCACTGACAAGAAAAGGGTTCTGACACACGCCACATTCAATAGTCTCAGATCCAGATTTTGGAACTTGCACCTGAAAACCAGTACCACAGTGAACAGAACCATCTAAAGAAATAAATGATTGATTGATTAGTGTTTAAAAGTATCTCTAACCTGAAGATGTACAGTGCAAACAGGGCATGCAACTTCCCTCAGCAGCCCACCCGATCCATTAGATTTGGAACCTGTCATAGAAAGCATCAGAACTATCCATATATTTTTCATGCTTCACCAACAAAAAAATAAACTCAAAAACAATTTGAACTTGCAAAGTTCCGGGAATCCTCATAAATGTACCTGAAGATGACTTGCGATTTCTTTCCAATTCCTCCTGCTCAGAAAAATGAGAGAGAATAATGGTCAATGGCAAACAATCTACGCACTCGGGCAGCCCCTACCTTATATTCCATTTTTATAATTTATTTTAAAAAAAAGGAAGCAACATAAAGAATATGTATATACCTGAAGCTTTCTGGCAAGATCATCATGACTCTGCAGGGTTGGCTTGTTACCAGCTTCTTTTGCAATACTTAGTCTATGAGAAACTTCTGCCTGTGAAGTTTATTAAAATAAGCAAACAGTAATTCTTCATAATCTTGTAGTAAAACTGTAATAGATTAAAAAGTCTTCTATTGGTGTCATGTTCAAGCATTCCTCAGTGAAAAAAAAAAAAAGTATGTTACCAAGCACTGATCACAGACACGAACAGGCTGGGCATTTTCCTCAGCAGTAAGAGCAATCCTTCCCTGGCTACACTTGTCACAGAATATATCTCCACAGTTCCTACAGTGATGCTGAAAAAACAAAACAACAGTCCTTTAGTGTAACTAAAGAAAAGAAGCTTCCACCACATCTAAAGCAGCACTGATTTTGCTAATCTGTTACCAAATAGTGTACAGTGCATATAACAACTATGCCAGTGTCGGAACAAACTGGCAAGATAGTTACGAAATATAGCAATCTCAAGAGAACTATAATCTAAACAAGCATAATAAGATCATTTTCATCAGTACCTACATATTGACCTCATACTATAAGAAATTGTTTGACTTTTTCCTAAACTGATTGGAACATGAGACAATTGCAAAGTACCAATAAGCAAATTATATAATAATCAATTATTAAAAAAATCATGTACAAAGGCAATAAAATTATATAGTAATCAATTTTTAAAAAATGTACAAAACATGCCCTGCGATTAAAAGCATTGAAATCCCCTCCACATGAGGTACATTTTTTCACTGCTTCATCTGGAACCTAAAACATGAAACATATCCAAAGTGAACTGATGTTACATTTTAGAATCAAAATCCACCACTGAAAGGGATAGATAGTGAAACAAAAAACACTAACCCAGTGATCTTTCTCCTCGTTGGGAATCTTTATCAAGTTCATCCAATCAAAACTTTTTTTTCCTTGTTGTTGATCTGTTGTGTTGCCAGGATCAACCTTTGTTTTTGTAAAGCTATTTCCTCCCATCTCCTTGAACTATATTCAAATGAAAAAGGGAATCAGAATTCAGAATGTTAAGATTGACTTCAAAGAAAAGGAGAACCAAAATATATATTACCTGCACAGTAGCAGCTGTGACAGTGTCAAGTAAGGTGCTTGTCGTGTAACTATTAGACTGCAGCCTGATACGCCTTGGCTCGAAATCAACCAAGCTTTTAGACCAAAATGCAAAAATGGATGAATCTAATACCTATTTAATGACAACAAACAATTTGTAAAAATCAAAAGAAGTCGCACTGGTAGTAGTGTCTCAGTTATGGTTATGTGCAGTATTTGGTTCAGAAGATTCTGTTGTTTTTCACTTGAGGCTTATTTACTATTTAACGAACAATATGTTCTGGCCACATTATTAAAGTAAGTATCTGATTATGTACCAACCAAGCCAGGTATACCCATACACACACAGACTCGTATTATGGTAATCCTAGGTAATAGTCAAACAAAAAAAAAATATATATATATATATATATGTATATGTATATATATATGTATATGTATATATATATATACTACGGTTAGTCGCAAAGTACAAGATGTTTTTGTACTTCGCGTCGTATCTCCCATTTTTGAATTCAAAACACCGATCCGACTGTTAAAAGTGTTCTTCATATTGAAATATATTTGGATATCAAATTTTACATTTTTTAGAATTTTTTTTCTATTTTTTTTAGGGGATGAAAATGCATTGAGTTTATAATTTTTAATAAGCACAATTTTCTAATCCTCCAAAAAATAGAAATTTGTCTCCAAACATATTTCAATATGGAGAACATTTTTAACGGTTGGATCGGTATTTTGAATTCGGAAATGAGAGATACGACGCGAAGTACAAAAACGTTTTTTACTTCGCGACTAACCGTAGAATAACTATATATATATATCAGACTTACTTCCCATCTTGTTACAGTCTCAAGAGGATAAATCCTTAACATCCTACCAGTGCTTGGATCTAGCATCCGAATTCCATCTAAGCCAATCTACATATGAAATTAATAAGAGATTCGGAGTTGCACAATACAAAAAAATTAATTTACATGTGTACCAAGTCTTGTCAAAATGACTCTGAAGAAAAAACTAAGCATTTAATCTTTGATCCAGTAGATTCAAAAATGTCATGGATACCAATGTACATAACATAAAGTATATTTCGCAGCCGGAATACTGGACCAGCACGAGCTTGGTAACCATTTTTAAGATCATTTTTATTTTAATCAACTAGCATATTCCTCAGAGAGGTAAAACTGAGGCCTACCTGAGAAGTTAAGCGATAGCTGAGTTCCAAATTCACATCAAATGATTAATTGGAAATAACACCTTAATTTGGATTTTATTGATGATCAATCAAGTCTTAGCATAACAAATTTTGGAAAACATGGAAAAATGAGAAACACAGCTTACATACTGGTACCAGCAGCGGTAAGTACTTTTTACAAATTAACAAAGGAATACTACCTAAAACACAAGCCACTCAAATTAACTTATTGCCTAAATGTCTTGGGTTCGAGATCATCAACATAAAAAATTATCCTATTGGAATCCGAACCTGTTGTTCTTAATTCTCCAAAAAGTACCTGGCAAAGAACATCCATAGGACTACCAGCTCCTTCGGGCAGAAGCTTAACTCTAAATTTCTGAACCCCATTTTTGACATCATCTTTTGCATCTGTTTTCGGCACAGCTTTCACAATCCTCGTACCAGTTCCAGTAGCAGCACCCGTGCCAGAACCACCTGAGAGACTAATCGACCTACCATAGTCATCAAAGAGCATCGGGCTCCTAGTTGGCACCGTTCCTCTTGCACCGTAAGGTTCAGAGCGCCCCCCGTCATATGCATATACACCTTCATTCAAACCCTCGTCCGCTTGTACTGGTTCGGGTTTCTTCCCATAGAGATCCTGGTACGAATTCTCGGAGTAATAAGCGCCGCCTTGATCGTATCTGTTAGGTTGGTACGAATTGTCGTAGGAGGGATAAGGAGACGGGTTTTCATCGAGATTTGTGTAGTATGAATTTGATGGTGTATAAGAAGGATAGTTATACTGTGATTGGGGCTGGGGTTGCGAGGGGGGCTGGGAATAAGGAGGATTTAGATCTTGGCTAGGTGGATATTGGGTGTAAGTTGGGTACTCAGTCGCGGAATAAGGCGGAGCGGAAGCAGAGGCATAGGCGGATGGCGTGGGATTAGAGGTGAAATAAGGGTTAGGGCTTGGATTTGGGTTGTTGAAGTAGTACGAGGAGGCGGAGGTGTACTCGGTTCCCGGATTCATCGTTGCAGGTTCTGGTCAGATTCTCTTTCTCGATTCTGATCGGAGAAGAGGAAGCTAAATATTTCATCAAAAAAAAAAAAGGAAGCTAAATATATGTTTTTGGCGGTAATACATGGTTTCTGCGGTAGCATATGTTTTATTTCTTTGTAGCGGGTCACTGAACTAACGTATTCGGTCAATAGTTCTGCCACATATGAAGTTACACGATCGGATATGCGTGGGATTTATATTTTGGTGGTGTTCTAAAGTCTAGCGTGTCATGCCTTAATCGTGTCGTATTTTATTCGTGCTGTGTCTAATAAGAACCGTGACCAACCGTGTCGTATCTATGTGTCTTAATCGTGTTAAACGTGTCTTACCGTGTCCGACATTAAAAAATTCAGAAAATTCAAAAAATTAAATTTATATCAAAAATTAAAAGATTAAAAAAATAAAAGTTCGTTAAAATTTAAATTATTTTAAAAATCCGGAACATTAAAAATATGAAATTTGTCAACAAAAATCTGAAATTTCTCAACATATAATGTTTTGTAAATTATTCCTTCTCCTTCTATCATTGTTTCTCATGGGACTGGTTCACCTCTACCTCTGGCATCCCTTCACTAATTACATTAGAACTTGATGCATCAGTTTCTTCTCGATCAATTTGGTACATCCACGACTTATCTTGAAGTCTGCTTTCTGTATCGTACCAATCCTTCAATAAAACTAGAGCCTCAAATACTCTCGATCAATTTTCTAACCTTTGCAGGGTCATACTTAAAGTACCCACCTCCAGTACCAAATTGTGTTTGGACTAAACTGACACTTCTAAATCCCTCTGGTACAGTGTCACCTCTTTTGTCATGGTTTTTCTTATGTTTTAAAAGTGTGTCAGTACCGAATGATGATTTATAAGTATATATATTTCCCACAAATTAAACACTTACCTACGATTATTTTTCTGCCCTCTTTAATTGGCTCAAATATTTGCCAGCATTTCCCGGTTAGTTCTCGCTCCCTCTTATTGTTGGTGGTGTTGCTAGGTTCAGTCGAACTCGGATCTTCGTTGCTCACTGGAACAATTTCAGGTCCTACTGGAAATTGTGTTACATGGGGTATGAATGAGGACGACTCACCTGATGCCATTGGAACATTCGTGATGTGCGGAATTCGCGGTGGGATACCATATGATGCATTGTAGTCTACATTACCATGTCCAAATGACATTGGTTGAACTATCAATGAAAATTTTTATTGTTCTGGTATGGGAATAGGAGTAGGGTATGGGTATGACAAACCAAGTTGCATGTTTACATCATCTAACCAGCTTTGGTTTGGGTCTCGTTCCATATTGTTTGGTAGAAAAATAGGAAATAAGTTTTTTTTTTGTTTTTCAGTTTTAATTTGAAAATTAAAAAACCTGCATAAAAAATATGAAAAAAGAGTAAATACTAACAAAAATTAACATAACTAATTTTCCTATATACATTTCGCTATGACTAGTTCACAGAAAAAAAAATTGGTATTTTTCGGAATATCTAGCTATTTTTCATGAATTATTTTTTGAATATGGAATAAAAATATGAAAAATGAGTTAATTACTAAAAAATAGCACAACTAATTTTTCTATATGCATTCGGGTATAACTAATGCACAGAAAATTTTTTGATATTTTTCGGATTTTCTAGGTGTTTTTCATGAATTATTTTCGGATATGGAATAAAAATATGAAAAATGGGTTAAATACTTAAAAAAATAGCACAACTAATTTTCCTATATGCATTCGGGTATAACTAATGCACAGAAAAATGGTATTTTTAGGTTTTTCTAGCTATTTTTTTTACCAATTTTCTACAAAAAAAATGAATTTTTTAAATTATATACCTCTACTAAAAATTAATCGGATTGGGAAACTGAGTGAAAATTGCAAAAAAAATGCTCAAGGCAGCAACCAGCAGAAAATTTCGGGTGTGAGAGAGAGAAAGTTTTGGATGAAATGAATTTGATGACTTTATGTATGAATTATACTATTGAAATTATGAAAATAACCCTAAAAAATAGTCGTTTTTTCTGTTGATGTGGGTATTTTGGTAATTTCATAAAATTTTATGAATTTACCCTTCAATGTACCGTTGAATGAGGGCATTTGAGGGTGTTTTGGTCTTTTTATTTTATGATTTTGAATTTAAATTGTGAAATATACGATTCTGGGTGTAATTTTTTGGGGAATAAATATTTCTGTGTGCAACTTTGGGAGACAAATATCAAAACCGACTGTCTTTTGTAGACGCGCGAGACGCACCAGACGCGCCAGACGCGCCATACCTACCCGTTTCTACCCGTTGCCTAACCGTGCCTACCCGTGTCATCCGTGCCACCTGTGTCGTTGCTACCGTGTCCCGTTCTGTGCCGTGTCGTGCCCCCCGTTTCGTTCCGTGCCGTGCCTGGTACCCGTGTCATTCCATGCCGTGTCTAACGCCTTAACCATGCCGTGTCGTGCCGTGCTAAAATTTCTAAAATCCGAGCACGGCACGGTTAAGACACGGACACGAAATAGTACCGTTCCCGTTCCCATGCCGTGCCTTAACCCGTTTCGTTTCCAGCCGTGTTCGTACCGTTCCGTACCATTTCCGGCCACGGCGTGTCTAAATTTAGAACACTATTGGTGGCCATTCCGCTTTCGGTTGTGCTAAATTGCTAATTGGAGTCGGTTCTTTTTCTTCGCCGGACGGCAACCTAGGCGATTCCACGAGAAACAGTACTAGTAGTTGGAACCACTGATTTGTGGGCCAAGGTAACGTGGGTACCATCTTCAGTGAGTGGTTATCCTGAAACGAGGCCATGCTATGAATAACGAGATTCCTCCGTCTCCGTCGGTAATCGCTGGAAATAATACAGGCAAAAAAAAGAAATTTTAATTTTTAAGGTTATTAAATTTTTTTACTGATTTATTTTTAATTGTTAAAAAATCATATTGTCCATTTAGTCACTATATATATTTTTTCGTTCCAATTTAACAAAATACTTACATGAATCTTATATTAAAATTTAGACATATATATTTTCATATAAAACTTAAAAAAATGGCAATATTACATCAAAAATAATTATTTATATTTTATTTTTAAAAGAAATTACAATTTTTTGTTTCAAAATATGTATTATTTCTTAGAAGCAGTAATTTTATTTAGAATATGCATTATTAGCACACTTTTCAAATTAATTCATTAAATAAATAGACTAATTGTTATTTTATAATAATTAAATCATACAAATTCAAATATCTTTAGCCATAACAGTATAACTTTAATATATCCAATAAAACTAAAAAGTTCATGGTCGAACAAATAAAATTAGATGATTGATATAAATTAAAATAAAATAACAATAATTTATAAACTTTTATAAAAATTTCAATGAACATAAATGTTCAAATAATATTGTAAGATTCTCATTAAGTTTGGATAATTAATTATATTTGAACAAAAAATAAATTTTAGTGAGTAAAAATAGATAAATAAAAATTAGGTGATTAAATATGAATTATAATTTAATAAAGTCTGACAAAATTTACCTTCTTTTTTTCTTTCGGGGATAATCTGGCTGTTGGTTTGGAATTTGAAAAGGCCACGATTTGCATCACCCAAATTTGATGTCAAAAATTTGCACCCACCGTCCCAGCCTGGGCCTAAAAGGTGGAAAGCCTAGATTGGACCCAAACACACGACGTGCTCAACACAATGCCCATATTTTGTTGGAGAATAAAGTTAAGAAAGCATAACTACTTATGTAAAAATATAATATCATAAATTATTTTTATTTAGTTGAGAAAATAAAAGAAGAAGAAGAGCTTACATCATTGCATTAAATAAAATATAATATATTAACAATAATTCAATAAAAATAAATGTTATGATGAGGATGATGATGTCACAATATATTATAATATTAATATTAATTATTATTATTATTATTATAACTAATTATTTCTTGTTGTTTCTACTTTTAATAATATTTTTATTATTATAATAATTAAAAAATTAACAATAATAGATTGATAAAAATAATTATATAATCATATTACAATATAATAAAGTTAATAATCACAATAATAATGTAAAATAATGAATTATCATAATAAACATCATGATATTGTGACGATGAAGATATTGTCAGTATATTATATTATTATTATTGTTGTTAAGCAATTTATTATAATAATAATAATAAAATAATAAATATATAATGATATAAAATATAATATAATAAAATTGATAATCATAATTATATTTTAAAATAATTAATTATAATCTATTAATATTTATAATTAAATAATTATATAAAATTAATAATAATATATGATAGTATCATTGAATAATAATGATATATAATTAAAAAACTAAAATTAATAATGGTAATTTATTAATAATAATGTTAGTAAAATTATAATTTTAATAATAGTTATTATAATAAATAAGACTAATATAATATACTATTAGAATAATATTATTAAAATATTAAGAATAATATTGTTATAATAATTATTATTATAATATTATTAAAGTACTAATATTAATATTAGAATAATAATAATCAACAACATTATTAGTATAAATGTGTGTCGCATAAAAAATAATTTGGAGGAATAACTTAAGTAGCCTCTTTAGACTCCTTAAATTATGGAGCTACAACTCCTCATTATTCTTCTTTATGTCTTCAATGATTATTCATGTTTGGCTTCTTAAGTGAGGTATAAGTAGTTTAATTTTTCATTTATTCCTCAACCAAACATGACTAATGGAATTGGTTGGGAATTTTTATAGTTGGGTTATTTTTCCAATAGTGTATTCGGCAATCGGCACTTCGGCAATCATTTCATTGATGTGGGTTTTGGGCACATCTACATATCTACCCATTCATTCCCACAAAATGACCTCTTTTAAGAAGGGGGAGAAATGCTGAGCTCTCAGCAATTTAAAGTTGAGAGCCATTCGATTTGATGGTTGGATGATAAAGATTTAACTATAATTGTTCATTCGCTTAAAGATTCATACTTTCTCATCGAGCGGTATGGAATGTTCTATTAATATTGCTATGTTTGGTTTTCTCTTGCTCTCTCACCCCTTCGTGCGAACGACAAACCCTAAGGCCCCATTAGATAATGGAGTTTTGCACTAGCAAGCCATGGTCGTAACTTTTTTTGCATTAGACTGTTCGATGCACCTTTGACAAACCTGGTTTTCAACTATCTGGGCACTAATATCTAGAAAAACGCAAGTGAAAAGGGGCTCAAAGCCAGGTTTTCAAAAAATTTACTCGGACTGAATTTTTAGAATGGTGGCTTGCGTCATTTTAAATGTAGCAAACCATAGTTCAAAATTCGGTTAAGCCAGTAAAAATTGAGAAATAGAACGGGCCCCTAGAGTTGTTGCGATGCTGATGTTCTCCACCACCACCACGCCCACCCTTTCCTCGCAAAATTTTTCTACAATACTGCATCAATGGCTTCCTCCATCGCGACATCCTCGCTCTGTCCCACCTCTTTGCGTTCGCTCCTCCTCTGCCGCCCTCTATCTCTCTTTCGATTCTACCTGCGAAGTCGTAGGACCTGGGAGATCTCTTGGGAAGATCATATCCCTTTCTGCATCAACACACTAATCGATAGATGTTTGCCTGTAAAGTCAAGCTGCCCTCTTTTATCAACTCATTGGCCTCTCATATTTGAATTCCAACTCAGGGTTGTTTGATTATCTAATAGCCACTGATGGCAGTCATGCAAAAAAAAGGAGCAGTTAAATAAAGAAAGTAAATCACAATCATAGAATTTCAAGAGACGCTTCAATTTGAACTCATAATTTAGGGTTGTTAGAGGAATTGATTTAAAAAATATCTATATAGTTGATGTTGATCCCTCTCTAAGAGGATTCATTTTAAAGTAGAACCTTCTGCAGTTTGTACGATTATATTTTTTTTAGGACTACAGGTTCCTTTTCTAAATCCTTCAGTTAGTTATTTTTGATATACCATTGACTATTGCTGGTTATGTGCATAGGATTAAGTGTATTGGTAGGGCGCACAACACTCGTACCTCTATGTCCCTTGTAAGTAGTTTTGTCTCATCTTCAAATTTGAAAAAATATAAAATCATGTTACTTATTATCTTTATAATAGATTTCTCCTGAGGAGAAGGAAATATTTGAAGAAATAAAGAATTTATTTGAGGCTGATAAAAAGGAATTGGCTAATATTATTACACCTTTTTTTTTTTACTAAATAGCTAGAAGTGTAGTAAGTTGAGATGTATAAGATGCTCGACGATAAGATTTGAAGAATGAAAATTTCAACTCATAAAAGTAAGTTTTATAGTCTTATTCTTTCAATCAAAGAATGTCAAATATGAAAATAGAATATTGAATGAATCTTTCATTGCACATCTTTTAAGTCATTGCTTTTGGAGAAGATATTCTGGCTTTATTTCTTTTACTCACTTATCCTATCTATAGCTGCTTAAATTTCTTCAGAGAGCAGATGCTGAGGATCTACTAACTTTTGTATGTTAAATTTTGCCTGTCGTGGTCAAATTACAAACAATACATGGAAGAAAGAAGTGCTTTCTTCATTTCTAATATCATTAAGCTGAATCATGACTCATATTTTATTTGTTATGCTTCAAGTTGCAACTAACCAATGTAATTTACTCATGTAAGTTGAAGGCTCATTTTGAGGAGAATCCAGAGATTTTGGTACATATTCAACTCAATGTTTTTTTTTCTCTGAAAAGAGTATGCATATGTCATGACTAATTATTGAAGGCTTTATTTTCATAGATCTTTAGAGGACTTTATTAACTCCTATGATTTTATCAAATAGATTAGTTAAATCATGATAAGATACCGACCAACAAGGTGATACCCCTGCACCTAACAAAAATATATGAGTACTTTGTGGGTCCCTATTACAATGAGACAAGTCAGATTGTGAAGTTAACTCAAGCTGCAATCGGGATAGATAATGGACTCAAGAGGAAGCATTGACTTAATATTAGAAAATGATTTGAAGAATGTAATTTATTTTTGTGCATGACATTCTCTTGTAAAAGAAATTTTCTTCAATTATTTTTACTTCAAACAAGTTTGTTTTTTATTTTAATCATTGGTTGGCAACATTAGTTTTAGTCTGATTGTTTGTTATTTATTCTATTTGACCAAAAATAACTTGCCATGTAAACTAAATTTGTCATAATCCACATTTTTTATTGACAAATTCTATATTTTTGTATTTAACAAAATATTATATTATGTAGGAACTCAAATTGCAAGAACACCGCAAATCATCAAAAGGCGCCATGATGAAAGTGTGTCTTTGTTCTTAAATTTGTAGTCTGAAGAAGCTCTTAGGAGGGATCAAGATGAAAGAGTCCAGTTGGAAAAGAATATACGACATAAAGACACTGCTAACATGAGAAAGATAGTTCATCGATGTTTTTGTTTTTTAGCATTAAACAACAGTTATATCTTTGTATTATAATAGAAATACAAGCCTGTGTATTGTAGCTCCATGAGTCATGCCAATGGCCAACTATTATCGGCTTTACTAAATAAACTTTTTGTAGGTTTGTATGCCATCATATGAATTATTTATTCTTTATATTATTCTTATATTATTTATTATGGGCTATGGTTGTCTAATAAAGATAACATATTTTTTTTCTCATTTTATAGTCTATTGGAATTTGAAGTATACAACAATGCATGCAAATATATTCATCAATATTGTTGTCATATTTTTAGGAATTGTACTTCTTCAGCATTTTATTTCTTGAATTATCTTCTTTTAATTTGATTAACGATATAATTTGAAGTGCTACTATAAATAATTAAATTAATACTTCAAAAAACAATAGACACTTGCTAAAGTGAGAGTACAATTCCGCCGGGAAGCGCGGGTGGAGCAAACCTAATGAATGTGAAAAATTAGAGAAAAAATAATCAAGTGGTAGACTTCTTTTTCCCAAATCATCTGAGAACCCATCAACCTGATTGGATTGACCATAAAAATTAGGGAAATTTAGTCTCATCCACTCTAAAACTTTAAATTTAGCAAAATGACACTATAAAATTTTAACTCCCTCTAATGCCACTCTAAAATAATTTTATTTAGTCTTTTGCCACACTTATATAATTTTTATACACTTTTAGTTAAAGTTCAGTAACTCATCACTGTATTTTTTAGGTGTATTTTTCTAATTCCAAAAATACCCTTGTATCTTGTCTGATATACCATTCTCAATTGATTTTGTCTGTTAAAATTGTTACACTTAACATCTTCTTTGATTTGTCGATTTGCAAAACAATCTTAAATTTTACAATTTATTTTGTTGGGTTTTGTGTAGGGATTAATATGCAAATGAAATAGTGCACAAGAACCAATACTAGTACTGAGATACAAGAGCTTAATCAAGACTGCACTAGACTTAGGTTTAGTAAAACTCAAACTGGATTGAATTGGTCAAGAGAAATTGAGCTTAAACAACAAGAAAAGTGCTTCTGCCCAGTGAATCATTATAACGGTGCAGTAACCGTTATAACGGTTCATCTCGATACTAAAAATACTCTAAGGTAGAAACATTCTCAAAGAAACCAGAGTGAATCGTTATGTAACGATTATTGTACCGTTACAACGATTTGTAAAACGTATAACGATTCTGTAATCGTTACAACGATTTCATGAAACGTATAACGATTTGATAAATCGTATAACGTTTCAGCTCAGTTAATCAAACGGCTATACGACAGATCAACGGGCAAATTTCTCTGATAATCCTACCGTTTGAAACTTAATCCGTTATAACGATTTGTAAACCGTTGTAACGATTTTGTAAATCATTATAATGATTAGTAAATCGTTATAACGGTTCAGGGTGAAAAAGTAAGTTATGCTTGATTTTCAGCTCTTTATAAAAGGGGGACCATCTCCTTTCTCCTACTGTTGTTGAATACACTTGCAAAATATATTCTTACAGCCACCATTAAAGAGTTTTGAGAAAACTTTGCTATACCTAGCTAAAGCTAAAGATCTTTGATCTAAACTTGTTCTAAACACTTGTGAGATTTGAGTGATTTGCTCCATTGCTAAATCTACTTCTAGCGTTTGGTACTTCATTAACTTTAGGCTTTGTCTCTCATCATTTGTGTGTAAGAGGGCAAAGTTAGATCTTGTACAAGACTCGTATTTGATTGAATAGATCGGACCGACTTTATTACCGTTAGACGGGAAGCTGGGGACCCGAGGAGTAGGCGCATAACGCCGAACCTCATTACATCGCGTGTCAACTCAAACCTTTAATTGAGCATTTCTAAACTCTTTCTCTTTACTTTATTTCATATCTTTAGTTTAGAAATTGCTTGTGCTTGATTGTTGTAGAACATATTAAAATTATAATTTAACCCTTATACTTTTTACTAATTGACCAAATTAGTATTATTAGCGGTAATCAAGAGTTACAAAAATGGCATCTAGCTTCAGCTCCCTTGTGCTGCTAGCTATTCCAATATTGAAGGTGAAATGAAGAGAAGGAGAGCAATTGACATCAAATATTTCACCAGCCACACTTGATCCCCCGCACCCTCAATCGACCAGCTGTGCTTAATCTTCGCCTCTGGAGCAAAGCTTCTATCTTTTGCCTAGGAATTGTTTATCAGCAGTGATAGTCACAATTGATCATTGTCCTCAACTAGAGCAAGGCACGTGATCTCTATCTGGTCCTCTCGGCCAATCAGAGAGGTATTTGGTAGTCGCATCTTGTTGCTGCATCTAGTTGGTATGCTAGTATGTTAAGTTGTACCAAATGAAACTGCAATTTAAAGTCTTCAATTTGTTAGTTCAGTTGGTATGTTAGTATGAGACTGTTGCAAGCAGCTATAAAGTTACAACAGATAGTTGAAATTGGTTTTGATCAGATTTTGTATGCATCAAATGCAACTTGCAATTTGTTAGTTCAGTCTGCAATTTGAAGTCTTCTCATTTAATTGTATCAAATGAGACTGTTATATTTATACAATATTTAACCAGTATAGTAAGTACTATTGTTATTTAATTTAGATGTTGAATTTGGATATTA
This sequence comes from Schoenoplectus tabernaemontani, assembly GCA_037127355.1. NCBI lineage: Eukaryota > Viridiplantae > Streptophyta > Magnoliopsida > Poales > Cyperaceae > Schoenoplectus > Schoenoplectus tabernaemontani. Next base: position 10,686,141 of record CM073747.1, read on the forward strand.
ATTTGATTGTTGAATTTGGATGGTTACTCGTGCACAACACTGATGCACAATATGCACATGATGCACAATTGGTTAATTGCATTGCGAAGTCGATTTTAATTGGCTAATTACATTGGAACTGTAGTTCAGCTATTGCTGATCTAATTCTATTTTGTTTCCAATATCCTGTCTTTAATTAGAATCTCAAAGGGCTGCAAATATAATTCACCAATATACTATTTTGGGTCTGATAGGAGAGATGAGCAGAGAGGAGAGATGGGCGAAGAGGTCTAGATTTTGTGATTTTGGGGTTGGGTTATGCCAAGTTACGTCAAGACACACCAAAAGAGTGATTCTCGGTTAAGTAGTTCTGATTTTTATTAGTATTTGGGTTGAGGGTATTTTCGTCACTTTATAAAGTATTATATTTTAATGTATAAATTGAAGATTTATATAGTATATGTGACATTTTGCTAAATAAAACTGTTTTAGAGTGGCATTAAAAAGAGTTTAAATTTTAGAATGATATTTTACTAAATTTAGAGTTTTGAGGTGGTATGAGGCTAATTTTCCCTAAAAATTAAGTTCTGGAAAATACACTGATACACTATGTATGAATTAATTTTTATATATCATATGCTTATCATTGTATCAATCCAGTTAGTTGTATCACTATATCAATCCAATCAGCTCTTATAATTTGGGTTCTAATTTTTGGTCGTCCTCAATATCTTTGGAAAGATTATGAACATAGACGTGTTGCAAAATAGTTTGAAGGTGTTTTAGTAGAGCTAAATCCTAAATGTGCTAGGCATTTTTATTTTAATGTGCTTAAAATCAAAATAGCAGCTCCTCATAGAGATTTTATACCTAAGGCTAGAGATATAATATTTTTTGATGATGTTATACAAGATCTCCATATCTTTATCTAAACTTCTCGGTTGAGATTACTTCTCATGTGTCTGATCCTTTGGGGGAAACCTCAATTGTACTGGCAACATAAAAAAAAATAAAGTGATTGGAAAGCCTAGTTTGAAATCACTATTACTAATTATCTCCTGATGAAGTTCCTCAAATTTCAGTCTTAGTCACATAACCTCTTAAAAAAAATTGGGATGCTTGGGAAAATGCTATCAACAAATAAAAAGAAGTAGTTGCCTCCTCTGCTGAATCTCCATCAGTACCGCTGGCACAATCACTTGCCAAAACTCTGGTACCAAAAACAAGACAAAGCCAAAGACGTCAACAAAAATAGGCAAGGAGAAAGGTGCTGGTACAGGCAAAAGTAAGAATACTACTGGCTTAGATAATATTGTTCATAAGGATTTAGATAATATTATTTTATAGTTTTCTTTTGTTGAATCTTTTGATTCTGATGTAGTTAAACTTTTTTTGAGTCAAGTGCATTTTATTTGGGCAAAATAAAAATAATTAGATTACAAGTAGTTGAGAAATTTATAATACTTATGAAAGATAGATTTTTGAATATTATTGACAATGTAAAAAGTAAGGACAATTCAATATTATTATGAAAAAATACAGATCTTTTAGATATTAGTAATGAGATACTAGTGGTACCTTCATCAGATGGGTTATCTATTATTTCTAATGGTTAATATATTTACATGGGATTGTAGAGGATTTAATAAATCCAAAAAAATCATTGTTATAGGAGAACATTTAGTACAACATAATATTGATATTGTAGGGGCTCAAGAAACCAAAATGGAAGTGATTTCTGATAGAATATTAAATAAATTGAACAAAGCGTACATTTTGGTATCAAAATCTTCATAGGGCAACTCAGGTGGTATATTATTAGGTTTAAATGATAGTTTGATTTAAATAGTTGATTAGTGAATTTTACAGTATTTTATTACCGTAGGACTAAAAAATTAATCATATAATTTTGTATGGCTATTTACTATAGTCTATGGACCAGTTTTTGCCACTCATAAAAGATAGTTTCTTAAAGAGTTACAATTTTTACATGCTTTAGGATATAATTCTTGACTATTATGTGGGAATTTTAACTCAATTAGTAAAAAGAATGAGAGTGTGAAACTATTGGCTTTTTTTTCAATATAAAATTAGTAATAGATTTATACTTTTATTAATGGTGAGCAATTAATTGAACTGAGTTTGAGAGATAAAAGATTCACTTGGGCTAAGTCTAGTACTTTTATTGTTATGGTTTTGTTCGATTGTTTTTTATGTACCATTAGTTGGAAAGATCATTTTAATAATATTATCATCAAATCATAACCTATATTTTTATCTAGCCATACCCCTTTAGTTTTATGTAGTCATTTAAATATATTTCAGTCTCAAAACCTTTAAGGTTTGAGAAAAGTTGGCTTACATAGTCTGGTTTTTTATATCTTTTGGCTAAATGGTGGTTAGAACATCGCCATCTAGGAGACTTTGGTACTAATTGACAAATTAATCTATAGAAAGTAAGACAAAAATTGAGAAGTTGAGATAGAAGTATTAAAACTGAAAAATAAAAAATAGAAGGATTACTTATATCAAATATGATAATTAGAATTATGTCAAGAGGAAGGACTTTAGAGACAACAAAAATAGATTTTGAGTTGGATAAAATATATGAGGAAGAAGAACAATGTTGACAATAAATGGCTAAATTAAAATAATTTTTAGAGGGATACCAAAAAATAAAATTCTTTCATGCTATAGATACTATTGAAAAAATATTTTTTTTTTTGTCTAGAGATTAATGGTCAATTAGAGTATGATCAACAAAAATTATCTAGACATATTTTGAATTTTTATAAAGGTCTAATGGATACTTCTACAGAGAGAACATTACATTTATCAGGGAATTTTTAGGAGGATTATGACAAATTACAATTGTCACGAGTAAATAATTTAGATAGACCATTCACACTAGATGAAGTTAAACTGTTGTATTTTCTCGCAATTCATCTAAGGCACCTGGACTTATTGATTTTGATTTTGATTTTATTAATCATGTTGAGATGTAATTCATAATGATATTATGACATTGGTACATATTTTTTACTATAATTTGTTATATATTTATAATCTTAATTTAGCAATAATTTATCTGATTCTAAAAAAATGAACCTACTCTTGTCACACAGTTAAGACATATTAGTCTTATAAATTATAATTTTAAAATTATTACTAAATTATTATCAAGTAGGTTAGCTCCTTGTATGGATCATTTAATTTCATATACTCAGACAATTTATATTCAGGATAGCAATATAATGGACAATGTAGTAGTGGTGGGTGAAGTGTTACATTAGATTGGGATTAGAAAATTGAAAGGGTTGTTATTCAAAATAGATTTGAGAAGGCGTTTGATAGAGTTCATTGGGATTTTCTCATAGAAATTTTAAAGGATAGAGGGTTCAGTATACAATGGATAGAGTGGATTAAAAATATATTATATGATAGTAGAACTTGTATTAACTTTAATGGATAATTAAATGCTTATTTTTCTTGTAAAATAGGAGTTAGGCATGGTAATCATCTTTCACCCTTATTATTTGACTTAGTAGCAGATGTATTTCATAAAATCTTATATAAGGCACAAGATAGTGTTTTATTGAAGGGATTAGGTAATTTTGGAGATTTAAGGTCAGTTTTAAATCTGTATATTGTAGATGATAATCTCTTGTTCTTAGAAACCTCTCTTGAAAATATCCAAGCTTTAAAATAGTTATTGTTAGGATTTGAAGACATTTTAGGTATAAAAATTAATTTTCATAAATGTGAGTTAGTGCCTCTGAATTTATCCAACAAATTAGGAGATCATTTAGCTAAGCAATTAGGATGTAAGCTTTTTCACTTGCCTCTGATGTATTTGGGTTGGACATTAAAAATTTTAATACCAAAAATAGAAAATAAATTACAAGGATGAAAAAGTAAATTGCTCTCTCTGGGAAGGAATAGTTGTATTATTAAATTCTATTTAATTAGCTCTTCCATTGTACTAGATGTCCTTGTATAGATTGTCTAGGAAAATAAAAATTAGGATAGACCAACTTAGAAAAAGATTTTTATGATATGGAAAAATACTATCAAGAAAAACAAATATGCTTTGATTTTTTTTTAAAAAATGTTTTTAAAAACAAGGACCGATGAAGTTTAGGTGTTTTAGATTTAGAGCCAATGAATACATCACTCTTAGCTAAGTGGATTGTTAGATATCAAGATCCATCAGTCAAAGGGATTTGAAAAAAAAAATCAAAATTCAAATATTAGAGAACATGCAATAGGGAAATGTTTTCTTCCTTTTGGAATGATGTTACTGTAGATAAGGATATAGTTGACTTTTGTTTATAAAAAAACTAGGCAATGGAAAGACAATTCACTTCTGAGCAGATAGATGGATACATAATGCAACTCTATCATATTCATTTCCACATTTATTTGCTCTAGCATTTGATAAAAAAAATTATTGTATAAACAGTTCTCAACATAGGTTTTCATCATGTTCAATTTTCTGATGCACTTAACAATATTGTTTTGATTGAATTTAATACTTTAGTATCTATGTTGGCATCAGTAGTTTTGTCTCCCACTGAGGATGATTAGGTGCTTTGTAAGTGGAATGGTATTGATAGATTGACAGTACACTCTTTTTTATCAATAGTTAGGGTTTGGTGGGATAATTAGTACTGACTATGATATTATTTAAAAATCTAAATTACCTTTTAAATCCATATATTTCTCTAACTTATTAGGAAAAATAAAATTTCAATAAAATTTCAACAAAAGGTGATGGCAAGGAAATACTAAGTGTTTGTTTTGTACTGAAGAAGAAACTACATTGCATCTCTTTGTGAATCGCTCTTTTGTTAATTATTTATGGTAATGGTTAACACTTCATAATAATTTCGCTTTCTCATGTCATACATTATAGGATCCATGGTTATTGAATGCTTGCGTTTCTTTGAAAAATCAAATTTTAGTTGAAATGATAAGATGTGCTGTTTTATGGAATGTATGGCTAGAAAAAGATTGTATTTGTTTTCAAAATGGTACCCAAGATCTGTTAAAACGATAGAAATTCAAATTATTAGGTTAGTCATGTTTTGGTGTAAAAATTATAAGGAATCAACTCACTTATGCTCAAATTATTGTCAGGGGCGGATGCATGATTTTGGTTGGGGGCAATTATTGGATTATAATAGGTTATCGGATTCAAATCCATTAACTAATCAGATACTAAATAAAATAATAATAATTTAATATATATTTTTACCTAATAAAAAATATTAAAATAATAAAAATTTATATATTAAAAATAACAACAAAATAAAGCTCAAAGTAATAGATAATCAAGTTGATGAATAAAATTTTCTTCTACGAAACTTTATATTTTGACATCTTTGCATAATTATTTCATTATGCACGATATTAAATATTTTTTCTCAATAAAAATAATCAGACAATTCAAGAGGGCAAAAATATTTTCAGAGGGAACAAATTACCGAAAATACTATCTAAAAACACTATTTTTCAAAATTCAGGGGAGCAGCTGCCCCCATGGCCTTACATGAGTCCGCCCTTGATTATTGGGATAGGGAGTTCAAACTCTACATTTGCTGGTTGAACTCAAATTCAGGAGGAGGATCAGGAAGACAGGGCTCTGGCTCTCGTTTCTTTGTTTGAAAACGAGACTGATGCACCAAGTGATTGTTTTTTTATTGAATTAGGCTAAAGTTTACTTGGTTGTTTTTCGAACTATTATTCTGGACGTTGTCCTTTTTTTTGTGAGTTCAAGTTACATGCATTACACTCTATGCGTAGAGTGTATATTTTTGATGTTTTAGTTGATACTTGGTTTCTTTGTTAAATGGTATCAATGATTTAGTATCTAAACTCTATTAATTTTAATTTCTCCGGTTTCAATAAAACCTATGGACTAGTTTCACTTTTATCTAAAAAAAAATCATACAGAGTCTACAATAAAAAGGTTTTATTTATTAAACGTACAATCTTAAAACAATAACCGAATTAAACTTTTTTATTTCTTTGCATGCAATTTTAAAAACAATTACCACAATTACCAAACATACATTTTTGTATCAGCAGCACAGCACATCCAGAATTTCTCGTGTTCCGTACTGACCTCACAGCTATATCGACCAACCAGATAAAAACTAAATACATTTTTAATCTATGCAATTCTTTATATTTTGGGTTTGAAATAAAAATAACAAAATAAGTTATTGATATCACTTCTAAATATATCTATTTTTAATTTCTTCAGTTTTGTAAAGCTGAAACGATTTCTTTGGAAATAAATACAAAAACATTCAACAGAGCATGTATGTTATAAATAATTGAATATCCATTTAGTAGAAGATTCTCATAATTAACTTTGATTAATAATTTCTAGTGCATGAACAGAACTTTTATATAAACATCTCGATATTTCATCCCCCGCTAAAACTAAATATTACTTCTTTCCCATATCCTTCATTTATTTCACAGGAAACCATTTATTAAAAGGTGGAATTGTTGATTCATCTATTTATCTTACCCTCGGAGGCTTCTCTTATATTATATTTAACTTAATTTATATGTTGAAGCGATACATATTTTTCCACATACTCTGTGTCCTTGTGCATGATAGTAAAAAACCAAAAAAATATTTGTTGGGATAACTTGACAATCATTTACTTTAACCACTCAGACAACCAACTCCAAATAAATTTATAGAAAATCTTAAAAATGAAAAAATATATAAATAAAATTTTAGGCTTATGAATTTATTATGTTTTAAGTTTCATGCAATTTGAATGTTATTTGTTATTACATCAAAAATAATCAAAATTATATATATATTTTTGATAGTTTAAATTAAATTATCTTTAATGGAATATCAAATGACATCCAAGTTGCACCAAACTTCTTATTTCCATATACGTCTCTAACTCTTGAAATTCTTTTGTGTTCTTATTAGTTTCTTAATCACCCCCCCCCCCCATCCCCCCCAAAATTTAATATTTTTTTATGTACGTCTCTAACTCCTTGAATACTTTCTTATTTATCCACAAGGTATATATATTTTTTTGAAACAGAGATGTACATTAATTGTTTAACCATGATTAAAAAGTACCAACTAGAAATCATTGACTAAAGTGTCCTGCTTCTATTATCCCTCTCCGGTGAAACTCATCTTTTCCTTTGGTCTTTTGCAGTTCATGGTCTCACAAAATTGCCCTATCCATGAGACAACAAAAAGTTTAGAGAGAATCATTCGTGCCCCCCAAGTCCCTCGAGTCCTTGAACCCTTTTTTTCTTTTATTTTTTCCCCTAAAGATACACTAAAGTTGCTTCTTTTCTCTGCACCGCCAAGTCAACGACGCATGATTGAATTGCCAATAAAAGAAAAGGAGTATCTGCATCACGGAAAAATGATTAAAAAATTTAAGCAAACGTTTCTTGTGAACGTTTGTTTTGTTGAATCTTACTCGATTCATGCACGAACACGTGCATAAACAGATTGAATGATGATGTGATCTGATTGAATTGTTGCAGATCGGATGGATCAAAACAGAGAGAAAAAAAAGGGGGGGCCCTCAAATAGCAGGGCAGACAGATGCACTAAATCTTACATTCTTTTGCGAGATTGCCAAGATTTGAACACAAATTGCAAGCAAGAACAAATATTCATTATGATATTTTTAAATGAACCCAGACTAGAAAACACAACACATTTTTCAGTAAATCTACTCATTACCAAAGACAACCTCGATTGATTCGATTTTGTCCACATTGCATATGGGACAGGCACTCACGGTGAAGTCACACAATCGACACACTGTGAGGTGCCGGCAAGGTAGGAAGACCGTGCAAGCCCTTAGAAAGTGGCAACGCTTGCATGGCAGGAAAGGCCTAGCACGACTACTCTCCCCTGCCTCAAATTGTACTGGCTGAGGTAAGGTGGAAGATAGACAAGGGCCAGGAGTTGTCAAAGTTTCCAAGTTGGCCTGTAAATCAGCAGCCATCTCCATCTTCTCTGTAGCAATGCTCTGCCAAGCATCTCTAGCTTCTATAGCCTTCTGCAGATTCTCATGCAGCTCTTGTGTTTTCTGGTAGGCAAAGGCGAGCTCATCATCCTTCAGCTTTATTACTTGTGAGATGTTCTTCAAGCTAGCAAACAGTGCAAAGGTGTGGCGGCTCTGACTTTCTTGGAGAGCTTCTCTCAGGTGCTGATTCTATGAATTGAAGAGGGAGAAGAAATTAAAGATCTACAAACTGGATGAAATTCTTCGAAAAATTGTGATTTTTTTCTGAAGTTACTTACAAAAACATGTAGAAGTTGGTCCTCCTCTTGTCTTTGCTTCTCTAGGAGTTGCGATAAGACTACAGAAAATTGCTCACATTGAGGATTATTCATCGCCATGCTAAGAGAATTTAACGGGAAGTAGATCCTTCACCCCACCCTTTCTTATATACTCGTGAAAACACACCAACAAGGATAGTTTCCGCTTATTAATTTAGTGGGTTACAGAAGTAAATGAAAAGGTCGGATAAGTATACTGCTTTAAGGATTTATGGCAAGGTTCGTACGAAACAAAATAACTCAGTGTAGCCGGAGAATATATTTGAAAAGACAATTTATTGCCTGATAAGAAATTAATTGCGTATGCCTTTCTTGGTTACAGAAGGCCAACGCTGAATTTTGGAATTTTCGCACTAAAAATCCATTAGCAACCATCAAACAGGTAGCATTGTAGTGCAGTTGACTACTATGTTTTATTGCCGAAGAAAATAGTTTTGGTAATGTTGTTTTAATGCATGAAAATATTTAAAAAAAAATTATGCTTTCAATAAAGTACATCATAACTTACTAGCATGAATACATAAGCGAAGGACAATGGAGAAATATGCTGACGCACTGAATTTAGGAGAGACCGACAAATAAAGGTCAACACCTTACCCATTTTTGAAATCAATGTAGGACGATACAGAAGCAACAATATTTAGTACTTGTGTACGCATATCTTATTATTATTTTTTTGCACACTGTCAAATTTCACTTTTTGCAAGGATAAACCTCATTCTAAACGACTGGTAAAGGTCATAAGGAAACTGAAAAGGGGTTACAATACGATGGGAAAAAGAAGATCAGTAAACACCACCCCACAAATAGAATGTACTAAATTGAAAACTGCTTTACTGTGCATCTCTTGAATCCTTGTACTAAGAATTTCATTTTACTCAGGAATTTACTATTCAATGGTCTATAGCCAAATTTTCCATCTGCTACAATTAATGGCGAAGGGACCAAAATTTGGCTCGTTTTAAGCTAGACTAGTAAAATTGGCAACATGCTACAAACCAAAAACAAACTTGAATCCATCTGCTAATCCAACTTTGGTAGAAGAGAATTAGATTATTGCTATATTTTTTAGCTATTTCAGCAACTTTTGAGTTAAAAGAAGGATCAAGAATTTAATCCCTACAGTAAAATGTTTGGGCCTGGCAAGATGATAATGTTTTGCAAGTAATTCTTATTATGTAACTTTGATAACTGAAGCTTTGTATTTTAATCAAGTTGGAAATATTTAGAGACAAAATCCAACTTGAAAAAATTAATTTAATAAAATTTAACAGAAGTGACACTTGACAATCTTGATAGTCATAAAAATAAAGTACTAGTTTGGAACACAACATATGCCAGGCATGATCAATATATGATGCACATCATGCCTAAAGAATGAGGAAATTCACTGAATGTTTTACCATTCGTCAAGTTGTTTCAATCCTTCAATGGCCCTTGATAGCGTGTTTATTCAAATTGCATGAAATTTGATTTATGTTATATATACACCATACAGCATACCCATAAATCTCCTTATTTATAATTTATTAAATCGATCTGAGAAAATAGTGCCATGATAATTCTTCTCAAATGATCTCCCCTTTAGAGCAATATATATTATATATATTGTGATTTATCAATCAGTAGAAAAAAGTTAATAAAGTACAATTACATTACATATTTTTGAATTTTCAATTATCATCATTGCTTTTTTCCCCATCGATCAGACCACTTCTTCTCAAATGATCTCCCCTTTAGAGCAATATATATTATATATATTGTGATTTATCAATCAGTAGAAAAAAGTTAATAAAGTATAATTACATTACATATTTTTGAATTTTCAATTATCATCATTGCTTTTTTCCCCATCGATCAGACCACTTATTCTCATATTATTTTAATTTTGTTTCACTTGGATGATCAGATCCCAGTAGGTCACACATCAGAATATTCGTATAAATATGCCAAGAAAAAGCAAAATATATAGAAAATGGATGCCCTATACCATCTAAATTGTTGTCTATCATCATAAACTAACTATAAGAAACCATGTTTGATAATAGCAACATTGTGATATAATGAAATTGTGGTAATTACAAAAATAAGAAAATGCTTCTTAAAGAAATGGATAAAAACAATTATCTAACAAAAGTCTCTTTAGGGAGGCAAAGGAGGCTTAATCCTACCTAACCACACAGTTTCAACAAGTTGAGGTCATACTGTCCACAGATGCTAGAAGAGTTAAAGGATGAAGTTACACTATAAGTAATAGGATAACAAAGAAATACTCCAAGTGATAAATGAACAACTTATACATAATCATTGTCTTACAAGGTATTTAGATGGATAAAGCATAATTAGCTGTCTGCACGTTCTATTCTTTAAGAAATTACCCTGAAACAAACAGTAAAAACCTCAACTTTCCAACAACTAATATTGCTACATCAAAGATTTAAACCTTACCTACCCAAGAAATTCATTCTTCATCATCTTCCTCTGAACTATCGTCTTCAGAACCATACTCACTGCTCTCATTGTCAATATCAAGTTGCACATGTTGGACCTGAATTGGTGCTTGCTCCTGGAGCTTGGGGCCTGCAGGTGGCTGGGCAGGGAAGGATGCTGCAACCTGGCCTACCTCAAACATATTTGTCAACCCCTCCAAATCAATACCGTCACCAGGCTTCCACCCAGGTGGCATTGGAGGAGGTATTAACGGATGCTCGGCTGGGAAATTTGGTGGCAACCCATTTGGCCAACCTGGAAACACATTAATTGGCAAATGTGGTGTTTGAAATGGCATGGTTGGTGCCAGCTCCTCCCTTTGGGGAGTTGATATCATTAATGGGGAATCTGTACCGGCATTCGATGTGTGCTCTCTAGTCTCTGTTGGCTTCAGTTTCTTGGCTGGTACGCCTACATCCAAATCAGCAAAATGATATAATTGTGAGGCTCGCATTTCGTTCTCCTGCGGGGCCGGTGGCAGGGCCCCACGGAGTGGTGCCAACCCAGCACCATGCTCAGGAGGGGCAAAGGTTGTGTAGCTTATTCTATGTGCATATGCGAGTACATCCTGCAAATCAAGGGAGGAATGGATCGTGTCAAGTGAGCCAGAGTAATCTTCGGTCAATTGATCGATTACATGGTGAGCTTCACATATTTTCTTGGTGAACGACAGCAAGGTGGCATCTTTTGAGCCAATTTCCCGTGAGATCTTAACTTTGGAGTCCTGGAGATCGAGAATCTCTTTCAATTCAGCGACAGCTTCAAAAAGCTGGGTCTGAAGAGAGGTGAACTGTGAGAGGAGCTCTTTTACGGAGGTGGGGGATGCCAAACTGGGGGAAGGAGAAGGAGAATTGGAGGAAGGCGGAAAAGCTGGGAAGGAGCCCCGGTAAGAGGACATCCAGAAGGAGCGATTGGAGGAGACATCGAACAACTTGGAGGCGAGGTGGGACGTGTGAAGCAGAAGGGTTTGAGCGCGGGGTAGAGGAGGGAGGAGAGGAAAGAGAGAGGCGGAGGTAGCGACCGCGGCGGTGGAGAGGGTGGCGGTGGAGGTGGAAGGAGCGTGTTTAGGGTTAGGGTTAGAAGGGATTGGAGAGGGATTAGGGGTGGAGGGATTGGTGCCGGAGATGGACGGAGAATGGGAAGTCAGGCCGAGGCGCGCCGGCGACGGGAGGATCTGCGGCCCGTGGCTTTGCATCATCTTGACTCGTTTTCTTGTGATTTACCGATCAGGGATGAGCGACTGCGATTCGCGCTGAGCTCAACAGCTCCATTCGCAGGAGATGGGCTGGAACTGGGACGCCCTTGCGGAGGTTTTGTCGCGGAGATTCCGACAAATAAATCTAAACGGTTAGTTTTACGGTTCGTTTTATTCTAAATGATTTTAATTTTCATAAAAAAATGATTTAAATCTAAATATAAATTTTAATATACAGAAAATTTATTCATACTAAATTAGAATTGTCGATCGATAATTTAATAGCTCATAACAAAAAAATGCACAACTCGGTAAAAATTGACCCTTCAGAGAATATGAGTTCCTGATGGATGATGGAATTCTGTAGACGAACTTATAACGAGTTGCTTGATTCTCACTTTTTGCAACTTGCAGCATGAAGTATTGCACGGAGAGTAGCCACGCAATGTGGTGCGTGTGGAGATGAAAAGAAACAGGTTGTCAAAAATCAAACACTTGTCCTTGAACTCCTCTTAGAGCTGATATATGAATGATATTATATATATTATTATATGAGTTATTATATATCTTAATGATTTTATAACATTTATTTTATATATTATTATTATGCATATTAAATGAATATTAAATATATATTAACAATATTAATTAAGTACTATATAAAATGGATAGTATAATTTCTATATACATTTTTCCTTTATTTATTGGTATCGTATCTAGCATCTAGAAAATAGGATTCGAGATGGGCGAAGTCACGATGGTATAGGTATCATGAAGTCAGTTTAGAGGGATTTTTTTTAGTAAATAAATAAATAAATAAATGGAAATGATAAGATTTGTCCGAAAATTAGTTTATATAGTCTAGATCGAGTTTCAAACTCGATCCCAACTCTCTAGACCGAGTTTGAAACTCGATTTCAGATATATTTTTTTTACGTTTGTGTGTATTTGAAAATTACAGGAAATTGAGACCGAGTTTAAAACTCGATCCAACTTTCTTGAACCGAGTTTTAAACTCGATCCTAACTTCCTGCTATTATATAGCACACCCAGCCATTTTCTCCTTCATCTTCTTTCAGCCAACTATTTCTTCAAAATCGCCATTATTACTGTTGCAAGAGCTTCCAACTGAAAATTTTTTTTTCGACAGATCCAGAACCGATCCATATTCACCACTCTCATCTCATCAATATTGTAAGTTTTTTTTCTATTTGGACTATTAATTTTTGCTTAAAATTAAAATATAATAACAATAGGGTTTATTGTTCATACTGTAGAGACGAAAATATTGCTGATCAATGTGTATTATGGAGGTCAAATCCTGAACACTTCATCCGACATGGGTTACAATATTCGTGTCGCGTGCACATTTTCTGCCGATGAGACAATCAATCTTCGTGACTTGAAGATGCAGATTCATGCTGGTTTGGAGCTGCTCCCTAACCAATTCAACATCAGTATTAGTGCATGGATCAACACTGCCCCAATAGATTTGAGTGATTTTTTTATAGCTTATTTGGGGTTATTTCTGATGAAATTTGGGGAATGATTAAAATAACATCTTTGTACCAATTACCCGGGTATAAAACACTGAAGCTAGTAGTTGAATCTGAATCAATATTCGAATCTGACAACTATGATCCGACCAGTATTCCTGAAAGTAGTAGTCATGGGTGAGGAAAGAACCCACTCCAGAGCTCGGGAGCGGCGATCATCCGATGTTCCGGTACAAAATATGGATGTGGATGAGGATGACGAAAAAGAAAAGTGGCACCTGGATGTCGAGGAGGATGACATTCAGGATGAAATAGATATAAATATCGATGAAATTGAGGATGTGATATATGTTGAAGAAATAGTTAAAGAGTGACAAATGTTTGTTCTTTTTATTAATCGGGGAATGAAGCACTCGTGTACACAATTTGCTAATAATACGCCAATGGCGTATCCAAGCGAGCCTTATTTTCATAAACCACCTAGAATTGATGAACAATTTGGTGTCGGTCAACAATTTAGTACAAAATCATAGTTGAAAGTGAAAATCACTGATTTTTATGTTCAACGGAATATAGAATTTGAGGTAATAAATAACAGCAAATCAAAGTTAGTGATGAAATATAAAATTATAACTATCTATGGAGGATGTATGTCACACCCAATATAATGGATATTTGGGAGATCAGAACAAATCCGTTGAGCACTCTTATTTTGGATGTGCTATTAAGGCGGACTACAATCATATGACTTCTAAAATGATAGCAGATATAGTTAAGAATCGGTTGAGAGAAAACTTAAAAATGACAGTTAAAGAAGTAAGGGGTTTGGTAAAATAAAAGTTTCTCACAGTACAACCGAGTTATAATAAATTATGGAGATGAAGGGAACTGACAATTGCAGACCTTTTTGGTAGTTAGGAGAGGTCATACGAGATGCTTTCATCTCTGTTGGTAGCCATACAAAGTTCCACATATGATACAAAATACATCATAGAGACATCGCCCTTAACAAAGTTCGGTGTTGAAATTTTTGATCGTGTTGCATGGGCTTTTGGTCCGTGTATTGCAGCATGGCCTTACTTACGGCCAGTCTTAACTATCGATGTTGGATTTTTATCAGGTCGGCATACCGGTAAACTATTTATGGTATGTGATTATGATGCGGAGCAACAACTACTATCATTTGTATTTATTATCATAGCAAGTGAGAAAAGTGTGGCAAATTGGGTTTATTTATGCAGTGGGTGCGTAAAGATATTGTTGGTTCTGATAAAATTACCGTTATCTCATATCAACATCTTAGAGGTGTCAATCGGGCGGGTCGGGTCGGGTTCGGGTTCGGGTTCGGGTCGGGCGGGTCGGGTCAGTTTGACTTTCTGGAAGAAATCGATCGATCGGCGGGTCGGGTCGGGTCGGGTCAATTTATATGTTGTGTTTTTTCAGATCGTTGATAGATTTCGATTGGATTGAAGGTCATTTGATCTCGGATCGGGTCGAGTCGGGTCGGGTCAGTTTGAATTTCTTAAAAAATCAGGTCGGGTCGGGTAGGTTTCTCGGGTCGGGTCGGGTTCTGCCACCTCTAAACATCTAGGTATAATGACAATATTTGAGAGACCGATTTTGGATGACAAGAATCAGCCGGCAAGACTATTCACCGTTATTGTACTCAACACATTGTACAAAATATATATAAAGATTGTCATATCAAAAGAATAAAGGCTCTTTTCAAACAAGCTGTAAAACATAAGAAACCATGGAGGTACGAGAATATATGAAAAAAATTAACAACATTAGACCGGTATTGTATAAATTCATCAAAAAAATAGAATCATACAAGAATATCTCCCAACGGAACAAATGTCCAACGGAAGGACACAAAATAATAGAAATGGTAATAACCAACCTGTCGCAACTGAGGAAGTGTCAGCCGAGAATTTCATTACGAGGAGTTAATCCCAGATTAAGTGGCTGCATTGTATCAAGAAAGATGGGCACAACATCTAGACATGGGTCTCAATCGGTGGAGAATAATGACAAGCAACGGTTCAAAATCACTGAACAACGTGTTCAGGGTCGTCAGATAACTTCCAGTATGTGCTATCGTCGAGAACACGTGGCACAAATATGTTGAGTGATTCTATAAGCATCGAGAAGTTGCAGTGGCTTAGGAGGCCCAAGGTCTGATATTCTCCCACAAGGTCATCAAACTGATAAAACATCACGGTGATAAGGGGAGAACTTACGATATCGTACCACTGGATTTGGGTATCAACAACTACGATGTTTACAACAGAAATGAACTTATTGAGACGGTAATATTCTATACTTATATTATTTTTTATTTAACTTTAAAATTTAAGCAATAATTTATAATTTTTATTTGAAATATTAGGGACAAAGGGGTGAAATAAAATATGAGGTTGAATTAGCGATAATGGGAATTGATAATTGTTGGTGTCAGAAATCACAATTGACCGGCATCTCATGCGACCACTTGCTTGTTGTTTGTTCATTCAAAAGGCTGGATTACACTCAGTACGTTAGTCCATATTATACCATCCAGTACTACATTAACACATGATCTGGTCATTGGCGTAGTTATATCAATAGACTAGATTGATCAATGTACAATGGCCAGATCCAGTAAAAATTAACAAAGGAAGGAGAAGGAAGATACACATTCCAATGATTATGGATGAAATGAAGGGTTGTATCAACATGTTGTCAACTCGAGGTCGAGCTCGTTCCAGCAAAGCATGATTTAGATTACCAGTGTGTTTATGTTTTTTATTGTTGTATTTACCAGAACAATTGGATTTTAGTTGTTGTAATATTTTAATTTGTTTGACACTATTTTAGAATAATATATTAATCGTACTTATATTTGGTTTTATAAAACTTTACTTTATTTTTTATTGTAATATTTTAGATCAATCTACTGACTGTTGTATTTTATTTTTAATATAATACACAAACATAAAAAAAACTGGGAGGGAGCTGAGACCGAGTTTGAAACTCGATCCAGACTTATATGAGCTAATTTTCAGGCAAATCTTACCATTTCATTTATTTATTTATTTTTATTTACTAAAAAAACTGCAGTTTAGAACACCTTTATCCTCAAAAATGAAAATAAAAGGAAAAAAATAGAACACACCTAGCCGTTAGCATGAACGTTGCATTTTTTTTTTTTTTTTGCGGAACTCGAGATGTTACTTTCATTGACATTTAATTACAGGAAATGTAGCAACTAGCGTCAGTAAAAGAACCATTCTACACATCGAGCTAAATCGTTGTGAGGTTTCTTATGGCACACTAAGCACACACGGTCACAAGCGGCACACATCGAGCTAAATAGTCATGAGGTCATCCATTCTCTCTATATAGATATAGATAACAATCGTGCAAACATGTCCTTCACCTTCTTAATTTTTTTTCAATTATTCGATGTATTTCAAATGTTTCTTATGTCTAGCAACTTTCTTGAAAATAAATTTTAACTCTTTTGTTTGGACAACATTTGTATATATTTTGTGCAAATGCGTTACACTTTTTGAGGAATCCTTTGTTAACCTATGAATCCTCAAATGCGCAACATTTTTTGAGGATTATCTTAATTCAACGTTAAGAGTCAGACAATTGACTGATTGAGGACTCTTGATCTGAATAATGAAACTGAACTGAAAGTAGAAGGGTCGATTTACATACATTTGTAATTTTTTCAAATAACAGATGTGAGACTAAATAATTGTATATCCGGATAGAGATGACCCGAATAAAAAATTCGGTTCAAAGACCCTGATCCGAGTTAAAAATTGGGACAAAGTGGATTATGCTCAATTTAGAGAGAAAAAAAAAACTTTAGGCCCTAATTTTTTTAGTCCTTGAGACCTGGTCCGAGATAAATTCTCGATCTTTGCTATACCGTATAAAAAATCCACCACTCAATCTAAAATATGCGGAATCTTTTTATTTTTTTTCTATTTAAAAAATGCATTTTTTTTTTGTTTCTGTGTATGATGAGTAAAAAGGCAACTGCTCTAGATCTCAGATTGAAACTAGAATTATGTAAAATTTCGAACAGAGGCCTAAATATTTAAATAAATGAATAAATCATACAAAGTGTCAGATAAACTTCCCCAGGGGATGACTATTTTAACAGACTTATATTTGAATAAAGAAAGAAAAACAACAACAAAAAAATGGCATGACCAAAAATGTTAGGGATCTCCTCCATACGAGTTCCCAAAACTCAAAACATGCCACCCACATAAAGCACGCGCATCGCATGCCAAGTCTCATATAAACAAATTACTATACAGCCAGCATAGTAGTATTAGCTCTACTGCAATACCTGCCTATTGAGCAATTTCTTTTTTAAAAATATTTTCCCACTTATTTAAACTTTTTCCTTTATACTCGTTTAGACTGTTCCAATAATAACCTATACAAAAAAGTACCATTACTTTTTTTTTTGACAGAACACTCTTTTAATTAGCCACAAAAAAGTGCATAGCTGACTTTTATCCCATTACTGAAATGGCATCTTTTTCTCCAAATTATGCACTAGGTCTCAAATGTTGTGGCTGGAAATTGCAGAAGCATGCCCAATGTTAAGGCCCTGCATTTGATTATCAACAGCTCCTAGCTGCGGCAGAGCTGCTAAAACCCATTTCCCCCAATTGTCACGCTTCCTAAGCTGGTTGCCCTATAATTGCAAAAAGAAAAAGTATAAAGAGAGGAACTATGAAATGTGTTTATAAAAGGAATCTTGAGTTCATATACTTTACCACAAGATATCCAATCAATATGGTAGCAGCATCTCATTATTTTTATCCTATCATGTTTACTTGTTATGAACTGAACAAAGTTCCAGGCCTATGAATAAATATGCACCAACTGGATGCATATTTTGAGAAAATCAAGACAGATTTATTCATGATTACTACAAAAAAAAGGAAGGAAAAGACAAGGGAGCACTAGTACCTGAACTTCAACGACAGTTGAATTATTAAGCACTTGTAGTACCAATTGCATATCATCTGTCAGTTGCTTAACCTATCATGCATCATTGATAGTACTAAGATAGTCAGCAATAAAACAGAATAATTAAAAAACAAAAATAATAATGTAAATGCACAACTACAGCATTTCCCGTGGCAGATGATAAAACTCTATTCAACTTCCTGTGCATGCCAAGTTAATTTTTTCTTTAAATATGGCAATAATTTTATTAATTAAAAAGAAAAGATATCTTTCATGACAAGTTTGCAAAGCGAAAAGTCTCTCATATTGGATCAAAATAGGATATCCGATAAAATATGGCATGATATCACAAATATCCCCATCTATTTATCCATGTTGAGGCAACCATTCAATACCTGTAATGTAAGGGATGCTTCAACATAACATGTTTTATCCCATTAAAATTCAGGATATACTAGAACTGATGAACACCAGAAACTGTATGCTTAATGGACCTTTGGATTCAATTTTCCTTGTTGTTCCTTTCAATATAACTTTGCTCTATATATCACTCACCACCACCACCACCACCACCACAACAAAGCCTTTTCACTCCTCACAGTGAAAAGAAAAAAATTACCCATAACCTACCAAATATTAAACAAATTTTGGTCCATCAATATCAGACCAAAGACTGAATACAATTCAAGCAAATACTAGCAAAGAACAACCAGATGTAATACAACTATGAACATTATTCTATCTTTATAAGCACCCTCAAATAAATTGCGTTCAAGGCTCAAAATTGTTGAAGGAAGTGCACATGATAACTTTTAATTTCAGAATTTAACAATATCAAGAAAACTAACCCGGTTGAAGTTAGCAATCAAAGAAATAGGTACCCATCCCTGAGCATCCATGTTCTTCCTCAGCCAGGTATCCTTGCATAGATTCTCCTCACTGAAAACACAAACATATTAACTGAGATACATATTTCAAAGATAGTGGAGAAGATTAAGGCCAAACTTGAAGCAAAACCATGTACCTGAAGTAGTACTCGATTTGCTTCAGAATGGAGCTCCTTTGATCAAGCTCTCCAGCAGCATAAAAATCTGGGGGAGCCATTTGCGGAACCAACTGCTGAGCACTCATCGGAACATATCCAAACATGGGAGGATGATGAGGGAATTCTACCATCCAAACAGAGAACCATCAAACATTTGAAATTTTTGTAGTCTTTTTCCCCTCTAATATTGAGAAACAATCTGTCTATATAAATGAGACATTCCAAATGTTGGTTCTCGAATCTTCACCATTTATATCATATATATTTTCAAAAATTTAAGCTCATTAATCTCAATAAAATTTGTACAATAACACCAGTTAATTCTATTTTCTTGCATGCAAGTAAATTTTGGTAATTAGAGCATATGAATATCTATAATGTATACCCATCGACCCATATCTATGCTGACCACAACTTTATAGGTAAATGTACGTTGGATAATCCCCTCTAGCCCTACAATCACTAGTTTTGAAAATCATATTCAAAATAACAATTAAAATAAACCTAACCAAAAAAAAACACACAACAAAGCGACCCAATGTTCTAAATATGAGCATTAAAATTTTTAAAATTGAGAACTTAAATTACCATAGCTCGTGGGAGCAAAGATAGGTGATGGGACAGCAGGAGGACCAAAACCATAAGATACTGGAGGTGGGGGTGGTGCTGTGGTCATGGCCTGGTTCACCCAGTAAACATGTGGGGGCCGAGATGAGTTATTCCAGGAGGGGTTCCAATTAGCACCTCCCCTATCACGTCCCCGGTTTCCTCCCCTGCTGTTGTTGTTATTGTAGTGGTGATAATAATTGCTATTATTACCACGGCGGTTCGAGCCCTGGGCCAATCTTGGTGATCTGTTGTTTGGTAGGGGGCTATGAGTGTGCTCACTGCCGGTGCTGGCCCGCCTCGTCAGGTTAGGGAGTGGGTTTGGTTTTGGCTGTTGCGGCGCTGGGACCACCACCTTCTCCTGAGAAACTGCATCAGTTAGTGTTATGGAATACATGCAAAAATAAGAAAAAAAGTAGCATGCAGAATTTTTTTTTCCATTTTTGTATTATGAATTCTGTAAGGTACAATCCTGACTGCCTGTGTGGTGGAAACAAGGTTCAAATACTATCCTTCATTAATCAAGAAAACAAAAAAGCCACTGTATGGTGATAACTTAGCTTCAATTTATAGTCATCTAGTTGTTAATTCAATCCAGACAATAAATATAATCATGAACTAGGTTCCTCAAGTTAATGATATTTCCTATTTCTATCCTGAACTACAATCCAACTTCTGCATGTAAAGTTAACATAGGGATGAACCTATAGATAGGTTCCGCAAGCCACGAATACAAGTTTGAGATGTAAACGATTTAGCGAATTTGCCCCTAGTGAAATAACATACTTTACTCGATTCGTTTCCTTAATTTGTAGTTTGCATTAGAGATGGCATATCATCTTCCTTCAAAAATAACATCAATAACTAGCATAAAATCAATATTCATACAATTACCGGAGAAAATACATATTTCCGTACAGCGGGAACAGAAACAGCCGTTCCGTCGAGAGACTTGAGATCATCCGTGGATGAAGAAGAAGCGGTGGACGAGGACTTCGGAGAGGTTCGAGTAGGAGTGGTGGCAGCAAGCGCCGGCCACGCGGCGGCACCCATGATCGGACACGTCGCTTCTGGCGACGCGGTGCCAGAGGGGACGTTCCAAGCGGGCTTCCTCCCCTTGCTGGGGCCCACATTGGGGTCACTCAACGCGGCGAACTTCTCCATCGCCGGATTCTGAGGCGAGGCGGAGCGATCGGACGGCTCCGAAGTGACGATCGGGGCGGAGGTGTCCGATGAAGGCATGGTGGTAGGTTTTGATCGGAAATCGGAGATGCGAGAGAGAAGATAGAGGGATCGTTTTAGAATATTGGAGATTTTGAGGGGTAGAATATGGAAATTTTCAGCGGCAATGTGATGCGAGCTTTACAAGTCAAAAAGTATGGTATGCAAAGCTTCTCTCTTGACAAAAAACCAAAAACCTACAAGGTAGAAGAGTGCTTGCTTTCTATAAGGAAATTTCCACCAGGAAATGACGAACGGGAAATACGAAAACCGGGATTATAAAGCTTACATTTACATGCTATTAATAGTCTATTTCTTTTTAATCGAAATTAATTTTGTGTGTAATTTTTATTTTTAAAACATTAGAATTGGAAACGAGTTGTGTACTACGCCTAGCTATAATTGTTTGGGATGTCAATAGATACGGGTGGATGGAGATATTTTATTATTATATATTTTTTAATTATTTTTATACATTTTGTACTCTTATTCTTTAATATTAAATTTATATATACTTTATTTTTATCTTTTAAAATAAATATGTGATGAAATGATAACTGATACTAATATATAATATTAATATATTAATTAATTTTATCATCATTCATGAAAATGCATCTAAATTCATTCCTTTCGTATAAATGTACCTCTATTTACTGATATAAAATCAAAATATAAATTATAATAAGTAGTTTTAATTTTTATATTGAAAGAAAAAATATAAAATTAATTCGCAAGACTTAGCATAATTAATCTTATATTAAAAAAGAAGATAATTATTGGATAACATAATATATTTAAAATAATATAAATGATTTTTTTAATTCTATAAGGAAGTATAAAATGACTTTTACCGTACACATACACATTTGCTTAGAAAAAAAAATACTCATACTAATATCAACTAAGTTAACTATTTTTTTTATATTCATACTCATCTTATCTATTAATACGGATCGGACAAATAGATAAAAAAAATATCATTGATAACCCTAATAATTGTTCAGAAAAAAACACGTGGTAAGCTACATATAGTCTGTTAAAGTGAACACTATGAATTTTAGAAACTAAATTGTCATAATGATATGAAAATATCTTCTTTTAAACTATGCTTGATTATAAACAAGAAAGAGAGTCGAGTCTTTTTTAAGTCTTCCAAGTATGTTATATCATCCACGTTATTGACTATTTAACTTTATACTAATTATCAGTATATATTGATCCAACAATTATCGGTTTTTAAATTTTTCATTAGCAAAAGAATATAATGAATTACAACATTAAATCTGTATGAGCATTTATCATGATCTTTCAGCAAAAGAATATAATGAATTACAACATTAAATCTGTATGAGCATTTATCATAATATATTCAATACTTGAACATCATTTTAAAAAATTAAAAACGGTGACTTAAAAAGCTCAAAACACTCCAATTTTTTGCATCCCACGAGATTTTTATATAAAGAATTTAATGAGAATGATAAATTAAAATTTCGAGATGATTTAAAATATTTTTTGAGTTAAGTTCACGGTATCTCCACTCTCTCTCTCTATATATACATACATATATATATATCAAAAGTAAAGTGGATCATGTTCCTGTTTGTTACTTAAAATGGACCCCAAAATTGTTTAAAGAAAGAATACTGCTAGAAAATTAATTTAAAGTTACAAAAAATAATTCCGGATAAAAATAGAAAAGAGTGTGAGAGTGTTAGATTCAAAAGCCCGTGTTCTGCAAAGACGTATTTTCTGTTTCCACAGAAAATAATAGAATTTAATGGTGCACCTACCCGTTCACCCCTACTTTCTGGTTTTTGGTCAAACTTCAGTTAAGAAAAGAGAGACTTATATGAAGTTATGACCGCCACTTTTGATTGCAGTCCTCAAATGTTAAAATTATTATACCCCTTTCTATAAGTTGTATAGTTTTGATTCTATGTTTTTAGCTGGGTATTCTTAGACAACGAGTTACAGCATATATAAACAAGCAAAAATATTATTTTTTTTATTTTTAACTTTTTAATATTTTTTATAACATAAGTTAAGATATCAGGTTTATCACCCTCTGCATTTGAAGTTTCGACCTCCGAAGTTATTTCATGAATTTGCAACCTTTATTATGACAACATTCGCTACCTCTCAAGTCCCAAATATATATATTTTTTATTTCTAAATGAAATTAATCATTTTTTTGAATTTCCTCCATAGTCGTCATCATGATATCATCATCATCATCATCATCATCATCATTATCTGTTATTACTGTTAGTGTTATTATTATCACTAGTGTTGTTGTTATTTTAATTTCACTGGTGAGTGAGAAAAACATAGAAAAATAAATCATCAAACAACCACCATTATTGAAAGTCATACATTATACGACTTCAAGTGTACGAGTGCCACACTGGGCCCTTTCCATCCCATATAAGTTCTAGATCCACCTTTGAGTGTGGAGGTAAGGCTAAAACCAAATATCAGCTCGGAATTAGATATATCTAAAACAAAAATAATTAACATTGTAGGACCATAGCGTAAAAACGTCATACCGAAGCAGCCGAAAGAACGGCTGGTATCCATCTCGATATTTATTTTAAAATTTATATATTTATATATTTCTTTTTGCTTGTTTCACATGGGACAACCAGCATCTTCAAATATCTCGTAAGAACAACACTAATGGTTGTTGTGTTAGATTGGATTAAGATTGTAATGTGCGTACATGTAATTAATTAATTAATTAATTATTCACTGGTATTAATTATGTTCTTTCCCTGTTTATTTTATCAAAGGTGCGCCTAGCTCTTCTCGTGCTTTGTTCCATTGCTGAGCTGTGATTGGTTCCGTACAACTTTATCAAAACTGCTCGGTTCCATTAGCTAAAAGTGCTAAAATGTCAACGTAGCAGAATATTTAAATGAATGAATTAATTAATGAACATGTTAATGCTATTACGCGGATTGAACTTTCATTAAGTCCAGAATTTTGTAATCTAAATGAAAAGGTAAGAAAGTGACACGGTGACACGGTGTCCAGCTTCTTATTTCTTTCAAATAAAAAAGAAAAGGAAATTCGTGGGAAGTGTTGTTTGGAAAAGTAAGTGCCCGAACTGTATTTCCATCGCTAACTAGAATCTAATTAATTAATAGTTCTCGTCTAGTGAACTTTCTAGATCAATCTCTAATGTTATATCTCGATCTTAATTATTTTCTATATCTGTTCCAAATCATTGGTGGTCTTTTAGAAAAGATTTCATGCCTATTCGGTTCCTGTAGCATGAAGACTCTCTTATAAGAGCGCATAAACAAGACAAAATCTGTACAAATATAGACACAAATAGTTAACTATCCTTATTTATGTATATATCTGTACCCGTTTTATCTTTATTATATTTATTTGTAATTGTACGGAACATATATATGCGCGATTATATATTTGAAGATAAATTTTACAAAAGTGGATGCAAATTCACAGACAATATATATCCGTTCCATTTACTTCATCGAAACATTTACTTGTTTGTGGCACATTTTCTTACTAGTTCGATTATTATATGATTTTTGCTGATTAAAATTCATTCAATCAGAATTATACGTGATCGAGATATTATTTGGTAAAGGAAATATTGATTGCATTGTTAATGATTATCCCATTTCATTCAAGCAACTTTTTTTACGGCTAATTCTGTTATGGATCAGAAGAAATACTATTAATTTATTATAATATTTTTTACTCATCAACCTCTCTTCTTTAATCACATAAAAAAGTATCTTAATCATTCAATACTGAAAAATTGAATTATCCAAAATTATTTCTATCCGTACGAGAATCTCCCGTTTTATTTATAGAACTATTTTTCAATTACCAAAATATTTATTTCTTTAATTCTAGATTCTGGTTGGCAAGCTACAAAAGGCGCTCTCTGCCTTTTTTTTTGGCCGAAATATAACCGAGAAATGAATGTATGCTTCGCTTCATTAGAGATTTTCCCGGATCAAAAAAATCAAAGCATCTCTCTCGGTAATTTATCCGGAGATCACCAAATCATATCTTATCCGAACGGTACGTGCACTGTTTGATTTGGCGATGACCTCATCTTTATAATTTATTTATGACAGAAGTTTGTATAAGCCGAATAAAAAATATATTTTTATTTGAGCAATGCTGTTATGAGCTAACTGATCAAGCTCTTTGGTGAGCTTTTTTTTTATGAAAAGATGGAGATAAGTCTGTAAATTTTATTTATTATGAATTACACAAGTTGTGTTATGCTAATGAGTACATAGGTAGTCCTTAAAATATTATAAACAAAATGTACTGAAATACAATGAAAAGAAGATGAATTGGGAGGAGGCAGATGCACCCTACAGTCACTAGAAAGATGATTGGGTTGAGGCAGGGTTAACTCCAGTGTATGCTTTTGTCCAGTTCGTTATATTTTCAAGAATGATGTTTGTGATGTCCTCTGAGCGTAGTTGTTGTTGCTCGAAAATTCTTATGCACCTTTCCTTCCAGATGTTGTAGCAAAATGCAGCTTGAACCATTTTCCAAAATATTCCTTTTTCAGATAAGATATGTTCATTGAATTGGCCTCTAATAAACAATTATGCTGGTTCTTGCTGTATGTTGATGATTAGGAGCAGTCGAACTCAGGGGCGGATTTAGGGGGCTGTCCCCTCCCCCAATCCCACGGGAGTTACACGTCGGGGTTAAATTTACCATATATTTTTTTATTTCGTGCAGTGTATTGTCCTCCCTAATTTATTAATTTCAATGCTCTAGTGACGTATACCCGCATCTCGGCCCTCATATATAAAAATCCTGGCTCCGCCCCTGATTGAACTGTGTTTGCGTAGTAGCATTATGAGAACATATGCAACACTGTTTCAGTAGCTTGTTTGCATAAGCATCACATATTCGGTATTATCCAGCCTCTCCTGATTAGGTTGTCAATTGTGTGGATCTTATTTTTTTAATGCTAGCCAAATGAATATTTGGGTCTTGGGGGGGGGGCGTGTAATTTCCATACGATGGCTATGTCATGTTTCATGCTGGCTTGACACTTGATGAATATGTAAGTTGATTTGGTGGTGAAGATTAATTTGTTGTTCCAGCACCATTGTGTCTTATCCGGTTGGTCATTGAGATGGATGTTGTGCAGTTGATTCAGCAAACACGTTTGTTCCTGTTGTGTAGTGATTGACAGATGAGCTTGCGTCACTGTAAGAGCCCAGTTTCGTTGTTCATGCATTTGCTGAATTGTGAGATGTGTGTGCTGCATGTAAGAATAGAGCGTCAGGTAATCATATCTTGGAATTCTTTGGAGCCAGTTACTATTCCAGAAATATGTAGTTTGGCCGCTTTGAACCAGCACTGTTGTTGATGTTATGAATATGTGATATACTTGTTTTAGAGATTTCTAGAAAGTCATTGCATTTGGTAGTTCCCAAGGTTTGGTGTCCTGTGATTCAATTTGTAAGCACCATCTATTGCTTGAGTGGGCCCAACACCCTAACCATTTAATCATGAGCGCTTTGTTCATTACGTGTAGATCTGTGACCCCTAGCCCGCCTTGATCCATTGGGGTTGTGATATCTTGCATCTAGTTAATGCTGAGAAATTATTGGTTTGGAGAGTTGGTTTGTTTCCTTGCCATAAAAAATCTCTTCTTATTTTGTCTATCTGTTTTATTATATCTTTTGGTAGTATGAAGACCGTCATAAAGTATATTGGCATATCAGACAGTATAGTCTGCACAAGAATTAGCCTACCCATAATTGATAGTAGAGATGCTTTCCAACCAAACAATATGTTTGCAATTTTTTGGATGAGTTGTTCATAATTTGCATTGCTTAACCTTTTATTGGAGAGAGAAAACACCAAATACATGAAATAAAAGGTGGTAGCTGAGCAACCAATAATCTGACTCAGTTGTCGTGCCTCTCCATCTTGTTCTCTTGTTAGCAATAGTTATGACTTTTCTAAATTTATTGTGAGACCAGAGAGGCGCCCAAATTCATCCAAAACCGTTTTGATGAGTCTTAGTTGATGTTGTTATGGTTTGAGGAGTAACAAGGTGTCGTCTGCATAAAGCAAGCAAGTCCTGCACTCCGAGAAGGGCGGTTGAAGCAGTCCCTCATGTGTCAGTTTAATTATCCATTCACATAGAAAATCCATCGCTATTATAAAGAGGTAGGGTGCCATGGGGTCACCTTGCCAGACACCCTTGGATAGCTTGATGTTTTTCCCCGCCACTGAGTTGAGGATCACTCTTGAAGTGCCCTGAGGGATTGTTCTCTGGATGAGTGCAGCACATTCTATTGGGAACCCTTTTGCCTTTATTACATGATCTATGAAGTTCCAAGATATCACGTTGAAAGATTTATATATGTTAGCTTTAAGAAGTGTTATGGGCTGGTGTTACATGTTGGCTCGTGTGATGACCTCCTATGTGTATATGAATCCCTCTGTAATGTTTCTTCCTGGCACAAATCTAGTTTGCATCGGGGAGACTACATGTTGTAGTTTGCCTTTTAATCTATTGGCCATAATTTTGGAGAAGATCTTCTGTATCGAATTGATTAAACTGATAGGTCTAAAGTCTTCCGAACTTTGGGCATCAGTTTTTTTTCTTGACAATAGGGATCCATATTTTCTTATAGGTGGGGGTGGTGTGCTTGGCCGCCCAAATGCATCGCTAGCTGAACCAATGTGGGTTATGCAGTCATGAAGGGGATTGAGACCTATGTTGGGAGACTTGTCCTTCCGGGAAGTTGCTTGAGCAAGAGGAGTCGCTTGTGTTTCTACGCCTTCTTTGTTGAGCACCTCCACGAGGCGGGAAGAAAGGTGGCGGGTCAAAGAGTGTATTTTGTATGGGACGCCATTTATGGATATGGACTTGAATGTACGTGATGTAGCCACCTTACTGGAATTTTATCTCCAGCGGTATTCTACCCGGGTGCTCCCCTACTAGGTGTACGTAAATTTCTTCGTACTGGTTGACTGCCCTTTCATACGGTAAGATCCTGTGTGCTGTGCCGAAGCCGGAGACCGCATGCTTGATCCCCTGGTCAGTCCATGCATACAATGGTAGCCTCCTCAGAGCTATCCACATTTGGTGTGTGGGTGGATCAATGTCTAACCCATGGTGTGGCGTCCATGGGATCACACCAAACTGGACTCTCTGGGTGTTGAGGGTATAGGGGTTGTGCCTAACAACATTGCGCATTGCCTGCTCACTTGGGCAAATGACTATGAATTCTGCTAAATCCGCGGAGTGCACTAGATAGTCTTGTTGGCGTCATCCATGAACATTGGCTATTTTCCTTGCTATGAGGGACTTCAACTTCGGGCGTGGAGTTCCATTGAGAAAGACTATTAGACCGGTATGTTCAAGGTACCGGGTCTCTCCTGTGAGATTTTCATGTGGATTATAGAAGACTTCTATGATGGGGGCTTGATGTCTTGAAAGTCTTGGAAGAATTATGGATGCTGCATTGTCTGTTTACTCGGGGATGATGTTTCAGGTGGTATTGGTAGCTCGATTGAGGTGGGAGGTTCAGATTGAGGGGCTGCTACTTTAGCTTTGTAAGTAGTTGAGTGCGTTTTATACACAGAGGTGCAGTTTTTCTTTAAATGCCCCATCTTCCCACATTTAAGGCATTTGAGAGGATCTCTACATTCATAACTTCGATGTCCCTTTCCCAGACATATGAAGCAAAGATTGTTCCGCACTGTGAAGAAGAGATGAGGTCTTATCTTTCTGTCTCTGTGGATATTCCTTCACTTTTTGCTGCCAAGAGATCTTTGTCTTGTTTTTCTTTCGCTGCACCAGCTGCCATCTAGAGTCGTCTTCAATGCTCTTGAATGTCAATGGGTGTTGTTGCACTAGGGGGTTCCATCCCAATATGGAGGGTTACGGTGGTTGCGTCGTCTTTCTGGCATTGAAGAATCGCGTGTGGAGGTGGGGATTTAATGCCGTATCTGTTGTCGCTGAGATCGTCTTAGAAATCACCCTTTGTTCGAAGGAAGAAGGAGCTTAATTTTTTAAAAATAACTATATGTACATTAATTAGCTCTTTGGTGAGCTTAACATAAAAAAAAAATTATTACATCCATATGTTGATTTATGTTACTAAATATACATTTTTTGTATCAAAATCTGATGCTTTACACATTTTTTTTCAATTTTATATTTTTTCAAGCATTTATTTCAGTTTTCTTAAGATGATTCTAAAATAATGAATATTTGCATAATAACATAGATCATTTTATATTTCAAAGTTACGCCTCCTTCCTCCCAAAAAATGGCTTTGTGAAACTTTCAATTTTTATACTGAGAGTTTGGTATAAATGAGTAAATTGCGCACATCGTAGCCTTGCTTGACTTATATCCAATAAATTGTGGTTCTTCATGTTCATTTCTTTATTTCCTTTTACTTTTGAGAATTTGCTTTTGTGCTAATGATCCGTAATCTTTTATTACATATAAGTCGTTCCTCTGGGCTCTGGAGAACATAATTAACAAAAATTAGATACGAGAACAAGCCTTCAGTTTAGTAAAAGACTGCCGCTGTGTGTGGGAGGTTGTGTGATTCAAATCGTGGATATAAGTTTTTTTATAGACAATTAAAAATTAAATAATTTAGACTCTCATATTTACTGAAAAAATAAAAATCAGATGTATTACATGACTATATAGTATATATTATCAGTAAATTAAGCCTGCTAATTATGGATAACCATAACTATGACTTGAAATGAAAATAAAGAATAAAATAGCTAATTAATTTTGTACGTAAGTAGTACGAATGGTATCGGATCTCGCCACTCTACGGAGTGACACATGTTTAAATCACAAGAGAGATATAAAAAAGTAATATATGTTGGGATTATTGGGAGCTCTGTTTTTAGAAAAAAAAATGTACTATTCTTTTTTCTTGTGTGTGAAAAAATGCAAAATAATTTAGTTTTTTTTATATTTTATTTCGTTTCCTTTTGGTTCAATTTTTTTTAAATAGAATGTTGTAGTTTTCAAAATTTCTATTTTAAAAAATAGAAGAACTTTCACTTGAAATAATTTTGTGAGCTGTATTTGGTTGAATTTTTCTATGTCCAAGAATTCTATTTATGATGCATGCATGTTATTTTCAGCGCAGAAATAACCTGTTTAACATATGACTAATCCAACCACTACATATTTTAATCACAAATGTATAAATCTTGCATGCCGAATGTTTCACGAAAACCTACCAACCAAAAACCTAATAAATAAGGGAAGGGATCATTTGACAATGGTTATCTTGATAATTTTGATAATAGATTTTTAAATAAATATTAAAAAATTTTAAAAATAAAAAAAACTTATATTTTATATTTCTTATACTTATAGATTGATGGTGATTCAAATTTCATGCAATTTCATTATCGTTTTATAGTCCATGACCGTTAAGTCAGAATCATTGCAAAGTGCATTATATTTTGATGGTCTTTAATGAACTAGCAAATAATAATAAAAATTGTATAAAATTTTGATCACCATCAATCTATAAGTAGAAGAACATATTTATAATATTTTTTTCTATTTTTAAAATTTGTTCATATTTATTTAAATATTCATTATCAAAATAATCAAAATAACTCATTGTCAAGGAATCTCTTCCCAATAAATGAAGAGATGGAACTGGTGAGAGGACTAAATACGAGTATCGGATTGCAATTTATCCGAAATAAATCACTTTTCATCCAGAAATGACGAAAGAAAAGAAGCACCGTCCATTGTAGAAATTTCCAACTGTAACCCGGAGAGCCGTACGATGAAAATCAAACAATTTTAGTTCGCTTCGTTTCGAGGTTTCTAACTTTCTATGCTGACTTTTTCCATTTTTTCTACCTTTTTGACTGATTTGTCAGTTTGTTTAGTCCTTAGTCCTTACAGACTCGCTCTACAATGAATATAGGAGAAAAATAAAAATAATGAAATCTTATGGGTTGGACCGTTCAATCCATCACTTTCTCACTGACATTTAATACTTCAATGTTTCGTTTCCTGTGGGCATTAATGTCGGTTATCGTTCTCTAGTGTTCTAAATTTGTGCCGTGTCGGACCATGTCGTGTTCGGGCACGCCGTGTTTTCGTGCCGTACTGTGTCGTGTCTTTTATTATTTTATTTTTTTTCGTGTCGTGCTGTGCCGTGCTAAAAAATGTTAGAAGGAGGCACGGTACGGATAAGACACGCCGTGTCTGGCGTGCCGTGCCTTAATCGTGTCGTGCCGATCAAATTCTGAATTGGGTCGACTTCTATACCAACTTTCACAATTAAGTTTAGAATATGACATGCACATTTTGTGTGGAAAAATGCACCATCCATTATGGGTTTGAGAGTATTTGTTAAAAGTCTAATTGCGGCATTACAGTTACTAGCATTATCGAAACTAATAGAAAAAAATTTATCTCGATATTGATATTCCTCAATGATACTCAACGCAAACCTAAAAATTAATTATGCATCATGCGGATATTCCAGTTCTCGAAAAGCAAGTAATCTTTTATTTGAAAACTATGTCCCAAAGTTGATATCATCAGTGATCCAATGAGCAGTAACAGTACAATATGACTTATCATGTTTATCAGCCGATCAAATATCAGAAGTTAATGACACTTTATATTTTGCATTTTTAAATTCATCATACAAATCTCCACATTCCGTTCCGTGCCTAGTACCCGTGCCGTTCCGTGCCGTGTCTAACGCCTTAACCATGCCGTGTCGTGCCGTTCCAAATTTTCTAAAAGCTGGGCACGACACGGTTAAGACACGGACACGAAACAATACCGTTCCCGTTCCCGTGCCTTAACCCGTTCCGTTTCCAGCCGTGTTCGTACCGTTTCCGGCCACGGCGTGTCTAAATTTAGAACACTGACGTTCTCCTTCAGTCCTTCGGATAGTTAGATTTCAAAATGAATGAATTAATTAGAGGGTCAATTCAAATATTGGATTCTTCTGAGATAAAATTCGTTTAATTTGTTTCAATTGACTGTCTGTATTAAAATAATAGAATATTACTTTTTTATTTAACAAGTAGATGATGATTTTTATAATCAGACAATTCAGGGGGGCAAAAATTTTTTTGAGGGGGTGGAGAAAAATTACCGAAAGTATTACTGAAAGCACTATTTTTGAAAATTCAGGTGGCACGTGTCCCCCCCCCCCGAACAATACTGGATATTGCCCATCGATTTGTAAGGTGATTTTTTTGGAGGAAAAAATATCAGCCTTTTCCTAAATATCAAATTTTTTTAAGATAACATTTTCCTGCATGATCCAAATTTTGTGTTCTTAATGAAAAAAAAGAACTTGGCGTTGATATTTAATATTCTTGCCCAGTTAAAGCTGATCGATTTGAACTTTTGAAGGTATATATGTAAACTACAAGAACTGACATCAATGGCACAATGAGCACATAACATGACATTTTTATTTATTTTTTCCGAATAACTTTTCACAAATAAAAGAATCAAGCATATTGTAATATTCGTTTTTTTTCCCCCTTAAAATTTAATTGAGAGAATGTGTCTTAACTTGAGACAATAACATTTGCAGTTTTTGAAATTTATTTTAACCCGGGAACATATTTAATTAAAATTTTATTTGTTTGAGGGAGAAGCACATGAAAAGTAAAATATCCTCTGAATAATTCTCATTTTTCATGAAATTAGGAGTGAATTAGGCTGGCGAAACATACGATATCAGTGGCTCAAAAAAAAAAACGAAAGAAAGAAGAAACAATGAATTTGTCATAATTAAATCCCAATAGCCACATACGGTAGCAGTACACAGCATCCTTAGCTAAATTATCGATCCAAAAAGAAAGTTGAGTAAAATGTTATATAATATACGCAATACTTTTGTGAGGTGCTTCATCATCTCGTCAAAAAAGAAAAGGCGCTTCATCATTGGTCTTATCTCAGATAAAGTATAGTTTATTCTCTGACAGGTATTTCTATTTTGAGGGCGAAGTACAGAAAGATTTTTATTTGACAAAATTTAAACCAATAATTCAATGCATCACTGATGTTGTCCGGTAGGTAGGTGTGCAGTACGTAACTTCAGTTAAAACTAAAATAAATATATGTAATCAATATTTTAATAGTTTATCAAATTAATAGTTGAATCAAAATTTTAAAAATATTAACCGAATAAATTAAAACCCGAATAAATTAAAGTTTTATTCAGTTTATTCGGTTAAACTGAAATTATATTAATTAAAAAGGAATAAAAAATATAGTTAAAAAATTGATAGAAAAAATAAGTAACTTAGAAAAAAATAAATAACTAAATATAATATAAATAAAATAAATATATTTGAACTATTTTTGATATGATTCTTATCTATATAAATCTAAATAAATTTGTTTGATAAATTTTGGACTATTCGGTTTATCCGATTTAAAAAACATAAACTGAACAAAAAAATAAAAACCGAATTAACTAAAATTTTCAACTGAACAAAAAATTTTAAACCGAAAAACCGAACCAAATAATCCAAAATTTGACGATTCAATTCAAAACCAATCTGTTTGCACATCCCTACTGGTAGGGTGGGAGAATCACTTGACAATCGTTAACTTGACAATTTTTAACAATGAGATTTCAAAACAAATTTGAATAATCTTAAAAATAAAAATTCATTGAAATATTTTTGAATTTTATATGTTGGTTGTTTCAAATTTCATCAAAACCTATTAAAATTTTATGCAACTTATAACAATTCTATTGATGGTCTTTAATAAACTATCAAACAATTCAATTGAATGAAATTAGAACACAATTAATCTATGGTTTAAGAATACGCAATTTACAACAATCCTAGTTGAGGATCTTTAAGATTTTTAAATTTTTTTGAGTTGTTTATTCAAAATAATCATTTTTAAGTAGGATTTTCATTGGCCCCCTTTTGATCATTTATCTGACCTGTATCATATTCGATAAGATGGATATAGATAATATTTTATTTTCGTTAAATTATCGAGTATGGATATGGGTAAGAAAATTTTTCGTTAACTTATCGGGTAAAGGTACAGGTATGAGCTATTCTTTACCCGTTATCAATTTCATTGATAAT
Organism: Schoenoplectus tabernaemontani; assembly: GCA_037127355.1. NCBI lineage: Eukaryota > Viridiplantae > Streptophyta > Magnoliopsida > Poales > Cyperaceae > Schoenoplectus > Schoenoplectus tabernaemontani. Next base: position 10,720,634 of record CM073747.1, read on the forward strand.
TATATTACAATCTATTTCATTGCTAATTATATTATAATCTATATCATTGCTAATTATATTATAATATATTTCATTGCTATAATTTGTTTCATTGCTTATTATATTATAATCTTTTTCATTAGTAATTATATTATATATATTTTTTCATTTTGAAAGTTGTTTGGGCGTTTATCCGATTTGTATCGTATCCGATAAGACATGTATGAGTTAGGTTTTATTTTTATTAAGTTATCAGTTATGAATATAGATAAGAAAAAAAAATTATTAAATTATCAAATATGAATATGAATAAGACATTTTCGTTACCCTATTCTACTCATTGACAGTCCTACTTTTAAGTGTCAGTCCTCTAATTCTTAGTTCTTATAATAGTGGTTGGTAATGGATTGATGTTTAAAAATGTTTTACCTCCACAAACACTATATTAGCCCAGCCCAGAATATTTTGGGCTGGAAAACAATTAATAGAATAATAGAATATAGTAGTTGAATAGAAAATTAATATATTTCATTTTTTATGAAAATACAGCGTGGACAACATTGAATTTTGTTCAGAAGAAATGGCTTTTACTGAAGAGTACAACTAAATTTTTAGTTTTTATCACTTTTCTTTTATTTATTTATTTGGAGTTAGTGTATCTTCAAAATATATTTTTTCGTCATTTTATTATTTTTCTATAACGAGATAAAGAACACCTCATTTGCATACGTAATTGTAGTGATGAATCCGACAAAGGGTGTGACTCCTAAAATATCTGAAAATAAATGAAGTCTCAGCATCTATTGAAATTGAATTTTATTTAAATTTTGAGATTGCTAATAATACGTCTTTGAAGATTTGCATTTGCAGGAAAACTGAGCAATGTTTTTGGAGTCTTCATCCCTCAGGCCTCTGGTGCTTGAAAGCACGTCTACTATTAATGAACTTTTAAATTAAATTGTAAAAAAAATAAATTGTTAATCGATTTGACAATTTCATTCTTGACTCCGTGTACAAATGTAGTGCTGTCCTTTTCACTTTCTGGTTTCTCAGGGATGGTTTTTTTATTACTGTTGTTACTGTACCAGGGTCTCAGTACTCAGGAGACTGCTGATTTTTTTTTTATAATTTTCTTTGGACCAAAATGTAACATATAACTTCAGCTCCTGGTTCCAATAAAATTAAAAGAAAAGTAGGGGCTTGAGTGCTTGACCCTTACGTCTTCTAAAATAAAAACTGTAGCGTTGTCATGTATATTAACTATATACAAAAATATTTGAAATTTGAATAAGATTCACATTTTTTAAATTCTCTGCACAGCTCCCACATATAGCAATGATTAATGGTGGACGGACATCTGTTAAATTATTCCTCACAGAAATATATATATTTTTTGAGAAAAATCTCACAGAATAATTATTACGTGAACTTTGAAGCGCTACTCCATAGTCCATACTTCTTTTTCGACAGTACAAAATGTACAATAAAGTAATATATTTATTTCATTTGATACGATATTTTCGATCACCGAGAGAGGAGTTCGACATGTTTTTACTCTTCTCTATAAATTGTCTTGTATATGTATGTGTATGAAGCAGTGTCTAAAAGTTCGTCCTCGGTATATTGGAGATAGGTCTTATATAGGCTTAATTTCGTACTATATGACCGTTAGATCATTTCAGTCACTGTTTTCGAAACTATAGTCATGACACTTAATGTTGTGCATGCACATTCATGGTACGTCGTACGTGATATTTATGACGCTTAATGTCGCGACTGAGCATTTAAAGCACATTACACCGAGGTTGGACTCTCGTAACGGATAAGAAGGATTATGAGTTTGTAGAAGCCCTTGAGTTCGGCTTATGGGCATACTCAAACCCATTAAGCGATGTTGAGTAGGTGACCCTATCATTATTTGTGCAGAAATATTTTAACTTACAAACGGGATACAAATTTATGCTATGAACAATCCATCAACAAAATTAAAATTTGTGCTTCATTTGCCCTTTTAAGCTTATACCACAAGGAGTGGGTGGGAGTAGGGGTTTGCTAAAACCCGCCGGGTACAACCCGTACTCGTGTATCCATGCCCGGGTATAGGCGGGTAAACGGCTACGGGTTTGAGAAGGGCCGGTCAGTTTTTTGGAAAAAACCCGTTGTACCCGTACTCGTTTACTCGCCGCCCGCGTACCCCCGCCCGCCACCCGTGCCCGTACCCGTCTGAACCGTTATAACGGTTTCTGAAACGTTATAACGTTTCATAAATCGTTATAATGGTTTGCTGAAACGTTATAACATTTCATAAATCGTTATAACGGTTCAGTAAATCGTTATAACGTTTCATAAATCGTTGCAACGATTTGTTGAACCTTTGCAATAATTTACTGAACCGTTATAACGTTTGACCCGCTGACCCGTCTCGTTCCCGACCCGCCGACCCGTGTACCCGCGAAGGGCACGGTTATGAGACGGGTAGGGTACAGTTTTGAAAAAAAAAACCCGTCTACCCGTGCCCGCCGTACCCGTCTACCCGCCGTACTCGTGCCCGCCCTACCCGCCGCTCGCCGCGGGTGTACCCGCCCGTACCCGCGGTACCCGCCGGCAAATCACTAGATGGGAGTCCCAAGTCTTTTGCATTTATATTGGTTTTTATATATCTTTCTACCATTGGATTAATATTTAATTATCAATTTCAATATAATTCATTTTTAATCTTATATTTTATCCGAATCTCAGTGCTGATCTGATGATTCATACATCGGAACTAATGATGATCTCAATGGCTTGGAACGCCCACACACTCCATACACAAACTGAGTGTTATCAATACTTGTTCTAGTTGACCTTTTGGGTCACCAATTATTATATGATATAGAACCCCAACCAAATTGTTCTGTACATTTGCAACTACTTCCACCAACAATATGTAAAGAGACAGAAATAAAGACAAAAAATGAATTAACCTTCTATGGGCCTGGTAGACCGGGTCCAAATTAAGAACATGTAACTCTTAATGGTAGAAAAAGAATAATAACATGAGAACTTCAAGTACAAACCAAGTCAATGAATAGAAAAAAAATCCAAGTCAATGAAACGAAATAAACCACAAACTAGCTAAAATAATAGCCCAGTAGCTCCAATCTATGCCGCTTCTGACAGCAGAACTAGGTGGCGGTGGGGGGGCCAATTCCACCTGAGGCGGTTGCTCAGGTGGCGGAGCTGACGTTTCCGAAACATTTACAGCAAATTTCATGCCTCCATTGCAGTGATCTTTGATATTACATATGAACCAATGTTCCTTTGCGGTTGTCAAATTCACGGTGTCCATACCAGATTCGTAGATTTTTAGCGTCCCGTTCGTCGCATCGCACGACCTATATGAGTCCTGTTTTACCTCATATACGTTATGCTGCCCCTTGACATAGATGAATACTGCAAATTAAAGTGAATATTAGTTCACAATTTGTAAGCATACTTCATCAATCCAAAGTACCTCCAATGGAGAGTAAAAGGGAATTCATGAGTGGGTGAGATTTTAGTTTCATACTCAAGGCATCGCCTACGGTGAAGTTGTACTTGGTCGACCAAGTCAAGTAATTTGTGCCGATCGTCCATCCGCCGTCATCGCCAACCGTATAATCAGTTGCGGCACCACCACATATGTATGTAGCTAGCAAGACAAAGCTCAAGACGTAACTTACCATGGCATGAGATGCCATGGTCGATTTTTGAGTAAGAGGAGAGGGGACTTTGGAGAAGGCGGCTTGGTTGTTGAATCTTGGGATCATCCAAATAAATGTAGATCATGTATATCTTTCTTAGGTGGATTTAGTTTAATACTTATTTTTAGTTTAATACCTCCTGTTCTGGTTGTCTTGCTGACCAATTCAAAGTCGCCTCTCTTTCTCTCTCCCAATTGGTTTATATTACATAAAGTTTGGAGATAAAAATAAATATTTTGGTGTGTTCAAGTAATTTTTTCTATCAATATAGGCATAGTCAAAATGTGATTTTTTCTTAATTTAAAATAAATTTACAAACTGTAATATTTCTTTCCTTTGGCTTTTTATTCGGAGCAAAAAAGTAAGGTAGAACAAAATCTGCATTTCGAATTAAAAAGTTCACAATATTTCAGTAGCAAATGACAGCCATAGGCATCTCCAATTCGCTTATTTACTACAACTTAAGCTATAAAACCAGAGAGCCGTAACTTAATTTTCTTATCAGCAACATCATACAATATTTTTTTCTAGTTTTATTTCTTTTCCTTTCTTGATAGAACTTAGAAGGGCTGTTTTAGACGCAATATTTACTATTTTTTAACATTTTTTTTTGTAGAATTTAAATCGACAGCAGCGAAGTGAGCTTCTCATGTACTATCTATACTAGATATATAGTTCATACAACTCAAATTTTATTAGTAGTTTCTTTTTATTTAGTGTTTAATTTATAAAACTTTTAGTGTGCTGGGTTTGCCGAAATTTTTGTTAATAGAAAAATTAAAATTAAAAATTACGAGAATAACCTTATCAGAAATCACGAAAAATGGAATACTGATAAAAAAGACGTATATGATTCGCCCAAAAATCGGCATAAATTTATTTTTGCCTAACCTTGGTCCACTTCTTTATCCGACTTCCATCATCAATATAATTGTTATTATTTTTCATCATCATGATTGTGGTTCTCAGTAATATAATAATAATAATAATAATAATAATAATAATAATAATATTACGTTACAATCATCATCACCGTCATTATTATTATTAATATTCCTCAACATGATTGTGGTTATTAATAATAGTACAATCATTTTTTCATTGTGATTATTATTGTTGTTGTTTTATCATTTATTTTTATTTTTATTATTGTTATTATTATATTACAATTAGAGAAATTATTCTTGCACACCACATTTACACGCATTGTTAAGTGTAAAACACTTTTCAAAAGTATATATCTCAGAACTTAGACTATGTATTTTTTGAAAAGTGCTTGTACTTAATACCAATGATTTTAAATGCAGATTTTAATATGCATATGGACGGCTATTGCATAATATATATACGGTATGCGGTCGCATATGCGGATTTCTGTGTGGGGCTATATATGTGGTTCAATTATAAATGATTTTAGTTTTATACTATGCATTCTATCTAAATATATTAGGGAGGAACCCATAATAATCACTACTTGGACTTGGCCCAGTGGTATGGCGCTGGATATATGTACATGAGCTCAACAATTCGAATCCCACCAGCGAAAGTAAAATATTTAGGCATATTGAGATAGATCCGCATATTATGGGCCGCATATGAAGTTGGGCACAGGTGCGCATCCGCATAAACGAACGCATATGCATTTTAAATAACTGCTTAATACTATGTACAAAAACGGCGTGTTGATAAGGGTCCAATTATCACTCCTCTTACAATTATTATTGCCACAATTTATAATTATTATGTCGTTTTCATCAACACGACGATGATTATTAATTTATTATTATATATTATTTAGGAATTTTAATTATAATTATTTAGTGATGATGATCATGTTAGTCTTACTATTGTTGTGATAAAAAAGTTTCATTGTTGATATCACTTTTATTTTTATATATTTAATATGATCATACAAATATTATTTATACGTCAATATGATGAAAAACGATAAAACATTTTCAATTCCTTCAGCGACTAGAATAATTTCTAAATAGCGATAGGATTCTTCCTGCAATTGACTTCTGTATAGTACAATTACGCATTCTTGATGATGCATCTACAATAAAAAAAATTCATATAAACCATGTTTGGAAAAATATTAAATAGATAGAGCTGGACAAATATACGAGTTTATATAATTAATCTAGTAATAGTAATAGTAATAGCAATAGAAACAGTACAATCCAGCTAAAAGAACAAAAATTTCGGCTGGGTTTGCAAAATAGCAAAAATTCCAGATCAGTATCTTGGGTTTAGAATGTCCACGACATCATCATCCACATCAACTTATCAGACGTAAAGCCCAGTTTCCTCGGATGGGCCAAAGAGGAATGTCTGCTTTTGAGCTTGTGAATATGGATTTTAGATTTTTAAATCTCTTTTGGAGCCCACTAACGAGTAAAGGGCCGCCCAATGTTACATTGCTAATTGCTATCAGATACCAAACTTATTTAATTTATATTTTCAAGAAATGAGATTCAAATACATCAATTCAGAAAACTTATTAACGCAGCTTTGTTCACATCGTGTACAGTATCTCTCTCAACTCTCAAGTCTCAATTACAACCATGGAAATTGGGTTAGAAAATCAGCGTCAGGTAACCATCCATCCGTAATGTCATATATCTGTTTCCTTTCCGGAAGAAACAAACTTTTTCTTAGAAATTGACGAAGCAGCAACTAAAAGCATTTTAATACGGACTGGATATCAAAGACGACAGCGACCATCTGGCATGTGGTGCATAATCTCTTTGCAATTTCCAAAAACAGAGTCAGCAAATCGGAAGTTTGGAACGCCATATTGATATTACAATGCTAAGACCGGAGAGTCAACAACTCGTTACACCGACGGTTACAGTTTCACTTTAAGACGCCGCTCGTATATTGTACGCCAGTTAAAACGAATTTTTGAACTAAACTCCTGTGGCGTCTGCTGACAGCACACATCAGACGCAGCTACTCGTCTGCTGACAGCACACATCAGACGCAGCCACTTCTAACTTTGGTGACATTTCTTGTCACATATCGCACACTAATGTTACAAAGAATTTGTCGCACAGGATCCGAACTAAAACTGAAACGGTCATAAGCTTACAGAGTACAGACTATCTGCGCGGGCGGAGCTATTCTAAAAGTGATCCGCGAGACAGCGTAACGACATAAGTCGGTTTCTATTTTCTGCGCGGGGCCATGCTTTGCTTGTGTCTTTCTATCCATCCAGTACAATTTTATTTTCTTAGGGCGGATGTAACCATAAAAATTCTCTCTTTCGATCTATCTGCTAGTATTTAGATGAGAAAATATAAATTTACATCTGAATAATAGCATCCGCTACTATATTTAGATGGGAAAATAAAAATTCATATCTGAATAATAGCGGATGAGTTACATACATCCATCCGAACACGCTTTTAAAGTTGCGTGCGTTGAGATCGAGCGAATCCGACTCCATCATTCTCTTATCAACACTAGCCGTTGGATCAGATTTATCTAATTTGAGTTCGAATCTGCGCCTTTTATTTTGTCTCTGACCCAGATCGCCGACTTCCTAAAATATCAGGAAAATGTTTCAGGGAGGGATCACTTGACAATGGTTATCTTGACAATCTTAATAATATATCTTCACATAAATAAAAAAATAAAAATAGAAAAAACTTTATAGATATATTTTTCTATTTATAAATTGATGGTGATTCAAATTTTATGCAATTTTATTATCATTTTATAGACCGTCAATGATCATTAAATTGAAACCGTTATAAAATGCTTATATTTTGATGGTCTTTGATGGACTAACAAACAATAATGAAATTATATGAAATTTTAATCTCAACAATCTATAGGCATGAACAATTGAACATATTTATAACGTTTCCCCCCTATTTTTAAGATATTTTTCCTATTTATTTGAAGATCCATTGTCAAAATTATTAAGATAACAGACAATGGTATACACCTTCCCTTCATTACATACTATCTGCACTTTGAAAATTGCAATATTAACCATGGGATTGACTTAATTGCCGAAAGACCCCAAGAAGCAGAGTTATATTTTATTGAGATGTATTTTAATTAGTAGTAGCTTGAGGGTTAAGCAGATGTATTTCATAAAATGAAGAGAAATTATCTTCTAAGTTATTTTCCAGACACTGTTGTACATTTTGGTTCAAAATTTATGAAGACATGATACATTAAAACATTAAATCTTCGAGTATATAAAAAGTAGATTCTGATAATGATTATTTTGACGGTTCTGATAATGAATTCTAAACAACTATAAGAAAATATAAAATATAAAAAATGTAATGATATTTTTCAACATACAGAATTCATTGTGTTTTAAATTTAACTAATGTATAATTTGATGGTTCATCAAAAAGGATTATTTTTCTTGTAACTGGCATCAGTATAAATTTAATGAATTTTTAGGAACTCTCAAATAAAACTCAAATATAATGTAATTTGAAAACAATTATTTTTAAAATTCAGAAATATATTCGTAATTTTTAGAACTGCTTTAATATTTATTGGCAAAATTGTCGAAATAACCATTGTCAAGTTATCTTTTTAAATTCTTGTTGTATTGTTAATACTTTTTTATTTGGTTAATAAAAAAGAATAAAAAAACAAAGGTCTCTCTCAAAACAACATAGGGGTCCGGTCAGGAGAAAAAAAAGGCTATAGACCTTATAGACTTTAGTATGTTTGGAGGACACCAAGAACAACGAATAGCTATTATTTTTCAAATAGAAATAGTGATGGTGCAATCAAATATAAATTTATTGTTCTGAAACAGTGATAATAACTGTTATTTTGCTATTCCGAGGGAAAGATAAAATAACTGTTATTCTTCTTAATTTTCCGTTACTATTCCAAACCACCAATCCAAACAACATTAGTCTACCACTCCGAATAGTATCACTTTTTTTTATTATTCTCGAGCTAACAAAAAAATCACTATTTTTTTCACTATCCTCATTTGTTATTTTTAATTCCTCTATTTTTTATTTTATTCTTTGCACGATCCAAATCCAAATATAATTAAAAGGAGATAACTTGAAAAAGTTTAAAACTGATACACTAAGGCTCTGGTCGGTGAGACTGAATTTTTATTTTCCCCACTCGCACAGTAACGACTGGGATGAGTCCGAACGGGCCAAGGAAGTAAACAACCGAGTTAAAGCAAAACACGGATACTACCAATTGACTTATTAAGGCTATTAACCATTTCCTGGACGTCACTGAGTAGATTGAACAAATGAAATGCCCAGGCCAATCCGAACATGTACACATGTCAAACATCATAACAGTGAAGGCGTTTCTTTTTTTTAATTAAAAAGAGTATACAATGTACAATTATTTTACGTTTAACATTTTAATATCTATAATTTTAATCATCAGTGAAATTTTCAAATAAAGAGTAATTTTAAAATTATTTTATTATACATTTAATTTTTTTATAAAAAACGAATTATGTCGTTGCAAACAATACGATCGCTGTGTGTGTGTGTGGGGGGGGGGGGGGGGGGCATTTGCCTCCCATCCCAGTGATATATATACTTAATTGCATTAAGTTAGAAATTATTGCTCCTCTTTAGTTATTAAAATATGAGATCAAAGTTTCTCAAAATAAATTCCTCAAGAAAATCTCGTTACCAAACTTTTCATTTATAAGTAATTTCTTATTTTTGACAAAAAAATACGTCCATCTACATAAATGAGTAGGATAAATAAACCAGTTATTTATATAAGTGTGACAAATATTTAGACATAAGATACAAGTATTTATATATATGATTCAGATATTTAAATATTTTACTCAATTATTTAGTAAAAAAATAGCAAGAGAGAAAAAAAAAGTCTTGTAGAGTAAAGTTATATGGAGAAATCGAAAAACATAACATTAATTGTATGAAAAAACGCGTTTGTCAGAGAAGAAAAACTCGAGAAACAAAAAATTGAATATATATATATATATATATATATATATATATATATATATATAGTTGATCCAACTTTATTTGCTATTTTTTAGATGGATACAAAATTTATTGATTTAACTATTTCTGCACCGTTTAATACAAGTGATTTTCCACCCATATAAAAATAGCAAAAAATTCAAAAAAAATATAAAATTTGATATCCAAAGATATTTCAATGTGAAGATTATGTTTAATAGTTTGGATCGACCGTTTGAACTTCCAAATTCGAGATACGGATGCGAAGTACATGAGATTTTGTGCTTCGCGAAGCACCATATCCTCATTCTCTCTCTCTCTCTCTCTCTCTCTCTCTATATATATATATATATATATATATATATATATATATATATGGAGATTTTACAGTGTTTCGCGAAACAAAGAGATATTTTACTTCAGTCTAAAAAATCTCATAAAAAAACAAAATTCAAATTATAAATCTAATTCACCCAACATAAACTACATATTCAAATATTGTTGAATATCAAATTTGATTATATTTGGAGCTTTCTAACTTTTTTTTCGGATTTTTAAAAAATGTCCCAAAAATAATAATAAAATAATAATAGGTGCACCTACAAATTTATCATCTTTTAAAAATCCAAAAAATAATTACAAAGCTCCAAAAATAGTAAAATTTGGTATTTAATAGCTTTTCAATATCTAGATTATTATGAATTAATTAGATTGATATTTTGAGCTTTCGGTATATGAAATTTGAAACTGAAGCAAAACTCCTCCTTGCCTCACAAAGCACCGTAAGGTATTTAGTGTTAGATTAGTGACCTAGAGGACCAATCATTTATGATGTTATTTTTATTTTGTGTTTATGTATTGGATGATTTGTATATTTTGTTCATTGAGTTTTATGTATTTTATGGATTATTTGGGTTTATGGCTTAAATTGTGAAACTCTATGATTGTTATTCAAACTCTTAATTGTCCTTAGTCTCATGTCATTAATATGAAATATTGAATGATAACATAGACTAATATGCAGATTAATGTGTGATCATATTTTACAAATCACTTATATCGGCTATCTATTTAATTACATAGATATACACGTACGAGGTACATGATATTAGAAATGACCCACTTTGACTTGCTGTATGGATTGTATTTGTATCATCAGTAAGTTTATAAATTAGTATTAATTCTATTATCTGAGATATCCATAATTCTAGGTAATTAATATATATTTTATGCGATTATTAGACACTGCTCTTAACCGAGGGCTAAAAAGTAATTTCTGAACATACATGAATTATACTATGAATTATGAATTATCAATAAGATATTTTATCCGTCTCATTTCTTATAAAATTAGTGATATCTCTGAGCTCTTGATGCAGTGATAATTATTATGCATGTAATTTATTATTATGAAATAATCACATATAAATAATTATACACATATAAATAATTATACACTGTGAATCAAAAAAATAATTAACAGCTAAGGATGGACACATTTCTATGTTTGATATTAATTAAGATGCATAGGAGGATTCTTCATAGAAAAAGAATCCGAGAGTTGCTGACAATCAGTGACAATTATACCCCTGTCTTTGCATGCATCCCGGAAGAGCTTTATTGCCAACAAAATCACCTTCAATTCTGCATGTAATGGTGAAATTGCATCAAAATGCCGCTTTACATACTGAATTAATTGCTCCCCCTCCTTCCAAACCACTACAGCTCCACTATAACCAACATTACCTGTATTTGAAAACGATCCATCAACAAAGCATATATCAGCAGTAGCATCCATAGCATTGACTGGCGCCTGAATTGCTGACCTGTTATGCAATCATTTTTTTGGTAACGATAAACCCGTTTGAGACAATTCCATTGCCCTCCTAATTACATTAACCGGTGATAATTATTTCCCTTCATAAATATGGGCACATCTGTCTATCCACAAACTCCAAAGTATATTCAGAAACAGTTTAAACCCCCCTCATCCAGGTTGTTTCTCATCAACATGAAAGTTTGAATGGAATTTGGTGGTAGAGTCAAATATTGGATCCCTAACGGAGAGTCTAACCATACTGCTCTAGAGAACTAACAGTAAAATAGAACATGCATCGCCGAATCAGTATCTAGCCCACATACAGCACATGCTGGTATTTGATACCCCCATTTGTAAGCCCATGTAGTCCCAATTAGTAACCCATTTTGTGCATCCATCCATTCGTAAGAGAGAGAAGTTGTATTTATTCTCTTTTTCAAATCCATCCAATTGAATATCTATTCCTTTCATGTGTTGAGAACATTTTTTTTTTGATATTTTTGTTCTATGAAAGGTCTAATAACCTTACTTCGACTCATCAAAGAGTGCACACAGTAAATATTTCACGTTTGAAAAGTTTACATGAGATGAGACCAACACCGATGTTCTTGTGGTGATTTATAAAGATGCACATAACCATCATTCAAAGAAAGTTATCGCGCTTAGTTATGATACTAAGTAAGGTATATTAATTCATAAATTTATTGTTAGACTCAAATTTTATATACATGATCCTTGATTTTCAATCGGGTTGCATGAAAAAAATTTAAAATTTTGCATTTCATGAATGTCACAAACCCAACATTTAGATATGTGAACCAAATATTTAGATAAGTGAATCATATATTTAGATAATAAATGATAAACTTCACAAGTGAATCAGATATTTAGATAGGTGAATCAGATATTTAGATAGATAAATCATGTATTTAGATAGAAAATGATAAACACCACAAGTGAATTAAGTATTTACATTGGTGAACCAGATATTTAGATAGGTGAATTAAAACTTTAGATTGGTGAATTAGATATTTGGATAGGTGAATCATGCATTTAAATAAGAAATAATATACACCACAAGTGAATTAGTATTTAGACATGTAAATTAGATATTTAGATATATAAACTAGATATTTAGATAGGTGATCTAGATATTTAGATAGATTAATTAGGTATTTGGATATAAAATGATAAATATCACACCAGTTGTATAGGGAAACGTTCGTGATAGAAGAGGAAAAAGGCCTGAGAAAACAAAAATAATTTAGATATTTATATATATGCCTAAGGGATTTAGAAAGATGAACCGGATATTTAGATAAGTGAACCAAGGATTTAAATAGGTGAATCGGGTAATTAGATAAAAAAAATGACAACATCACATGAGTTGTACAGAGAATGCATAGTACAGAAAAATGCATGAGAGATTTTTTTAGAGAATAAAGGAGCGGAGATAAAAATATTTTCTATTAAAATATATTTTAATAAAAAATAATTTACTTTAAATCGAAATAGGATTTAACCATGCATAAGGATTAGAAGGGTGATCTTAATATATACATATTTAATATAATTTATTTCTTCTTATCTTTTTAAAAGTGGTTATCTGGAGAAAGGAATATCTGATTAAATGATTAGTAGAGTCATATTTTCGAGCAAATAAAATAAAAATTGTATGTTTATCATCTCGCCAACATCTTTATATCTTCTCTCTCGTAATATTTCATGACCAAATGTACTTATCATTGTGAGGAATTAGATATTTTTAAGATTAATTTTAATTTTTTTTATTTCTTCATTTCTTGCATTAAATTTTTTTATAATATATAATTATGAATTCATTTAGAAATATCAAAATATTATAATTTTTTGCACCTCCTATATGATTTTTCCGGCTTAGTTACTGATTGCATATCATTTGATGGAAAATTGAATGTCTTTGAAGTTTGATAGACATAATTTATTTATATTTTTGATTGTTGGCAGCAATATATAATGGATAATACAATTTATGATACATATAAATAAAATTCCCAACAAGGTTTTAACTTCTAATTAACACATAAAGGCATTCTAGAACTTGTTAGTTCATTTAACATTTAACATTTCACGTTTTAACAATACAAAGTAGCTAATGAGAATTTACTCCCAAATTGTACAAACGATATACACCTCAAGAAAATAACATACTAATATAGTTCAATGCGAATATATTAGAAATAGCAACCACATATTTAAAAACTCATAACTTCCTTCATATGATTCAGAAGATGAACTCTCTGAATCATTTAATCATGATATTTATATTGTCATCGTCTAATGAAGAAGGTGATCAAATTTTTCTAAAATTAAAAAAATGATACAAGTGTGATTTCACACGAACTTTTGCTTCGCTGAATAAAAAAATATTGCATGTGCTAATCTCACCAATCATGCATCACAGACAAAGAAATATAAATAGGATATCTGAGATATAGTCATTGAATTATTTTATTAATGGACAAGAGAATTGACTTTTAGAGATCAAGCATGTGAACTTAAAAAAAAAAACAAATACTCTACCGACATCTGTATCCAATCTGCATTGTAGTATCTTATGTCTCTAATATGATCAGACATTATAATACAGTTAAAGTTTACTTGAAATTCTGCTATCTTATCTCCCCTAAAAATTGGTGGTTCTGGCTGTCAGCTAAATTTATATTTGCCCTCTATTATTTGAAATGAATCTCAGTTGAAGCAATATAAATATATAATTCACCATATAATGAAATTGAATGTCTTAAATTTGGTAACAGAGATAGAGAAATATCGCAGTAGATCTGCACACCAAATTTAAATCCAGAGTATAATTATATACAAGTGGTCCACATAATTAACTGCATAAGACCTCGTTAGTTAAGACATGTAAATTTTCACAATTTTTTCCTTTTCTTTCAATTTTTTTTTTGAACCTATTACAAAATTTATATTATCACGATAATCAAAATAATAATTTGCAGGTGTTGCCCAATTTTTGAAATACGGATATTATGTTATGGTACATGCATGTTTATATGGCAAACAACAATCATGATATATATATTGAACTGCAGTTTTAATGCTAGAATGTATTCTAAATTTTTTTTTACCTGTTATTTGTATATTTGTAATGTGTATATATGAACAAAATTATTGGCGAAGCCCAAGTGTCAGATTAATGTGCTAGTTCATTTATTTTTAAAATTTTTTTGTTGTAGAAAAAAATTAAGAATTATATTCTTAAATTTGGATTTTTTTTAATGAAATTTTAGTGTAATCAATTGGCTTCGTTAAAATTTAATGTGGCCTCACCACTACTGTATTGCTATTATGACAATGGAATTGACAACATACTACGTAAACTGCAAGTAAAAAATATTGTTCGACGTCAAACAAATAAAAAGGATGAATATTCAATAAATCTAAAGTAAATCTTTGTCTCTAACCGAGACTTTCGATGCAAATATACAATGTCGGATATTTTGCATTTTGATAATAGTCTCTATATATTTGTCCTTTTATCCCTAAAAGTTGACCATGAAAAACTAAAGCAGCATTTTGACTGTTATTTATACTAAAAATTGATATAGTTACTTATTATTAGTGTTAATCATCTCCCTAAGAGTTAACTACGAAAAAATCAAAATAGCAGTTTACCTATTATTTATAATAAATATTGTTGCTATTAATATTAAATAAAATAGCCATTGATAGTTTTTTTTCAGCATCTAAATTGAAGTGCTTATAATTATCATTTATCTTATTTATATAAATTACACTAGTTAGTTATTCATCATTAGTATAAATATAAAGAAATATTGTTACACCATGCGTCGACAATAGTCAACGACGCGTCTTTTACTTCGCTTCTATACTATTTATATCAATCGTTTCTATTAGTTATATTTCTTTGAACCAATTATTTATATTTATTATAAAAGTGCATTGTTATAACCGTAACATGTGTACAAAAATAGTTAGCGATGCAACTCGCTCTCTAGCTTCACTTCAATACAATTTTTATCAATCAATTGTATTATTTACATTTTGTAAATACATTCTTTATATTTATAATAAAAGCACATTGCTGAAGCGCCTGCTGTTACGTGCATTTTTATCTATAGCAATCATTATGTTTATTTTCATTGACAAAAATATTTATTTATATTAATTATAATAACATATTATTATAAATTAGTTAATCTATTTATATGAATCATTTGTATTATTTATATAAAACTGAATAACTAACTATATTGATAACAAAAAATATTTTATTGTATCTACTAGAGAATAATTTATTTGGGATTAAAGGTTTTGTTGTTGTTGTTGTATCTACTAAAGAACAATGCAATTGTTTATGTAATGTAAAAAGAAACACAATCTGAAGAAAAATCAATAAACAAATAAAGCAAAATCTGATTTTATATAAAAAAGCATCCCTATAACTAAATTATCAAATGATTATTAACGAACATAGATCATCAACCCTAAAGAAACATAAAGAATTTAATCAATTTTGTAGTGATGTAAACACTAAAAATCATTAAATCATTTGAAAATAATCCTTACAAAAAGACAAAAAAGAAAAAGAAAAATTGGAGGAACAGACAAATAATGGAGAACTATTGAATAAAGAATTTAGAATACAACACATGGCCACATAATGAATGGATGCCACACGAAGAAGAATATGAAATTTAGATCACAAAAAGAAGTTAGAGAAGATGAAATAAAGATCATAAAAGAACAACGAAATAGGGATAAGGAAACACATGAGATTAAATCTGATGAATAGCACGCTAAAGCAGTCCATTTCAGAAACAATATATCAGACACGGTCATTTGATCGTTGATGAACGGTCAAATAGTCCGAGATTGTCCAGGCAATGGCGAGTGGCCTCCAGCTGCCAGCAGCATCACATAAACATAAAAAACACTAATAAATACTGATTTTCATGTGGGACGCACTAATGCAGTGCACTATGCCAATGTCATAAAAAGTTATAAAGTTGTTACCACAGAATATCAAAGTGCCGACTAATGCCCCTCCCACTACTCTATTCTGGAAAATCTCTATCCATCAATTCACCGTGACACCAAATAAAAAATCTGTTGTTTTCTCCCGTAGATACTTTCGTGTTGCTACTCTATGCACTTTTTCATTCTCATGTGCAATTGTATATAGTTGAAACATTACAGTGTCCGCAGAAAACCAAAGAGTAACATGCAATAGGATGTCAATTCGGGGATGCATCAAGACAAAGCAAACCACGTGGCGACCTCATATTTGCTGTAAATTTTCCAACGGTCACAAGCGGCAAGCATCCTATGACATCACCACTGAAGCATAAAGTCACCCGCGAGACACCATATCAGTTTCCATTTAAGTCGGTTTTCCTTGCGAAGCAACGAAAGATCGAAATATCTAAACCAGCCCCATTCGTATTTAAACCAACCGAGCAAAATAGCCCAAAGGCCAAGGGGAAACCTCACGAAACAACATCTTTATCATACAAGGAAAAGAAAAGAGGAGAGAAATAAATGGAGAATGAATTCGACTTACATGAAATTCGAATTACCCGTCCTGATCTGCGCGTGAATCTCTTTACGGCGTCCGAGCTGGCGGCAGCCGAGTTACTTGTGCAGCTAAGTGAAAGCGCTGGCAGTCAAGATCGCGATTCATCCTCCTCTACTACATCCTCGCCTCGATCTGTGAACACACGGTTAAATCCTATTGGAGGAGATGATGCAGCGGAGGAGATGGCAGCACTGCCTAGGCGGAGGAAGAGGTACCGTATGATCTCTGATATTTATAAATCAACTACTTGTGCGGGAGGTGGTGATGAAGAAAAGCACAATAAAAAGAAGAAGAAGCGAAAGAGGGAGGAAGAGGAGTGGTAATGTTGTAATTGCTTCTTGATCTTGGGGTACTTTTAACGTGGGGTGTGGGGTTGCTTGCATCTCTGCTCTAGCTAACATTACCTTTTGGGTGAAGAGAACTTTTTGTATAGATGGAGCTCTAATCTGTAATTGAAAGTTTGAAAGTTTGAAATGCCTATGTGGTAAAATCTAGTGTTCAAAATGATCTGCTGTACCTTTTCCGTGCTGAAAGAACTTTAATTTGTGTATACTGCACTGAATTTTTAATTTCAATCCGCCTCCGATGAATTGTTTGAGAGCGAGCGAGAGAGAGAGAGAGAGAGAGAGAGAATTAGTTTTGGAAGCTGCTACAGAAGTTTCCATGAAAAACAGAGAGAGATCGAGGGAGAATTTAACGACCGTGAAAGGTTTGGTTTCGTAGGTTTGTTGGATTGTATTCACTCTAGATAAATTAATTAGCTTTGATTTGGAAATGCAGTACGAATATATTTAATTTGTGTTTGCGTATGCTCCAATCTAAAATATACCTTAAATAATTAATTAGCAGGAGGGATTTTCTCTTTTTAAGTTCTTATATAAGAAACTACAACGGTTAAAAGTTCTCTCCCTGCGGAAACATAATTCACATCATCTACTGCATCGTGCATCACAACGTGTTGTCCATTAGATTTGTTTTAAGATTCGGGCAAATTTAATCTAAAAAAGCACCCCTATAATCTAACGTTGTATCTCATGGCGTGCAACTTAGTGCTGTGCTGTGCTGTTTCTGAGGAAACAGAGCATTTAGGCATAATTTTTAATTTTTTATTCAACTTTGTTATTTATTTATATTTAAGCACTTAATTTTGATGTTTATTCATATTTGATTACTAAACTTTAATTAATTTATTTTTAGTCATTAAACTTTGATATTTATTCAAATTTGATCACTCTCATTATTTTTTCGATTAAAAATAATTGAAATAAAATTGTATTTGTTGTCAAAAATAATTGAAATAAAAATAGATAAATAAAATAAAATTATATTTGTTCTACCAACTTTTTTTTTCAATTATTTTTTAATGAAAAGTTAATGAGAGTGATCAAATTTAAATAAAAATCAAAGTTTAGTAACTAAAAAGGATAAATAAAAGTTCAATGATCAAATATGAATAAATATAAAAGTTCAATGACTTGTCGGAAGATTAACCCTATAACAAAATATTATCATGTGTTCAATCGGATGATAGAATGATTTGTTTTCTCGGTAGTTTTCATATGTTATTGGAAACTAAAAGTTTCCTCATTTTATATTTATATTTTTCAGAATACAATACACAAATTAGCCTTAAAAAAATATCACGCAGACACAATTATCATTGTAATTCTTTACGTTTCAAATAACATTTTGATCCTTAGATTTTTCATTTGTGTTGTAAAAATAATGTTTATATTAGTCACAATGTATGTAGATGATGTAGGTAGCTATTATATATTATATCTGCGGAGTGAGACGAGTCCACCTCGTAGAATTATAGTAATTACACGCGAAATATGTCAGCAATGAGACGAGTCCACCTCGGATGGGCTTCACTAATTTTTATATTTTATAGAATATTATATTAAATTTAAGAAATATTCATGCACTATAATATATTCATACATTGATCTTTTTATACATATGATAGATCTTCAATTTGCAAATTAAAAAGCCACAAACACTAATATAAGCAAACAGTAATATATATGAATTTAATTTCAAAATTCATCATACTTTTTCAATGATATATTCTAACCAAGTTAGTTATCATCCAAAAGGATTCTTCGAAATCTTTTTTGAAATTAACGTAAAATAATATTATTGGTGACTGAATCTCTTTCCCAACACAAGCCATCAAACAATCATTCTCAAGCGATGTTGTTGCAACCTATAAGATTGATGCTAATTTACATGTACACTTCAAGATGTACACTTCAAGATTGATGCTAATTTACATGTACACCGTAAAACTTGTTTTTGGCCTTGAGTACTACATAACAACTACACTTAAATTTTATTCATATTATACAACTAACAAGTTTTTAAGTAATTTTTTGTTTTGTTAATACTAAATCCACTTGAGCTAGTCAAAACTTAAAAGAGTAAAAAAAATTCAATCCCAATTATTGGTTGAAATTATATTGCAACTTTTTACCGGCAATAACAATACGCATATGAGTATATGACCTATTTTGGTACAAAATAATTTAAAAAGCCAATATAATATATTTTTAAATTTTAAGGATCAAAATAAAAATAAACAAAATGTAGGGATCATTAGTATAACTAATTTACTACAATTTTGTTCCTTAAAAAAATATATAGATCAGTAGTCTTGTAAATGTTCTCAAGAGATATATCATATATACACAATACTCATTTATATAACAGATTTTGGAATACAGCCCGTAGGCAGAGTACTGGTAAAAGAGTTTGACGGTACAGTTGAGATGCTACCAGAAATCATATAACAGGGAATAAAGAAAGAGTACAGTAAGTACGATCATTTAAAAGAGCCTAGACAAATTTTGAAATCAAATGGAACTATAGATCGGTTTCTCTATTGTGGTAAATGCACATTCACACCCAGTTTTGCTTCCAGAATAACCTCCAAACTACAACCAGAGGATGCCTTTAGTTGCACATCTATATGAAATCAAAGACCACTATTCAATATTTGCTCCAAACCACAAATCGATTTGTCGGATTGATCACTCCAGAATTCAAAGTGGTTTAATTACGCAACTTGAACTATGTTTCATAATTGTTAACCAAACAATATAACTGCTTCAAATGTTTTCCTTTGGTAAATTATTTTTCTTTTCACTTCGTTTCTTTTCAAAGAATATCCAAAATAAAAAAACATTACCTGCAACTGTGTGAAACAATGGACATGACCAACAAATATATATTTTTAAGAAATAAAGACAGTGATGAAATTTTGATGTGAAAAAACACGGTAGTGAATTATTGTTAGAGGTGCTTTGAGCAATACCAAAGGCATTTGATCAATTTCATGAATAATCAAATACCAAATGGACTAGAACAACGACTGCATATATAGTATATAGGGATATTTTATGGATCAGATCCGTACTATTAAGGGTAAGAGATTTCCTAGATTTGTGTTTTGCTCGATCTGGCATGAGTTTTATGGTATGGCCTATTGTGAAAGGAGATCCACAAGTCCACAACTAAGTTTTACATTATAATTAATTACTAACATCTATGCACCGTATGATGAGAATATAAACAATACAAAACGCACACTACAAAATATCTAAAATAACTAAAAGTTTCAAAAAGACCGTTTATTGTACCACTTGTCTCATAGTCAGACCTTTTCCTGGGTTGCTTTTGCATTGAGCTTTTCTGCAAATATAGAAATTTACTCATAAACATTAATGTGTTAACTGTTCACTCCTTAACATGATCGAGAAGACGAGTGCAAATTAAATGTCTTTTTTTTTGCATTCATAGTATAGTTCCGTCTTATGATAATTTTGCTTCTGAACCATGACATTTAAGAATTAATATTTACGAAAAAACCCTAACTTATTAAAACAAACATATTCTTAATAAATTAAATTCTTTTGCGAATCTGTGATATAAAAAAACTAATCTATTCTCTTATATATACTCCCATTAGAAGTATTTTCTAATTTCTTTTATGAGCACTAAGAGCCAAGGGGCTGTGGATAAATGCGGCATTAGTTGAGCGAAATTGAACGATAAGTCATATATATTAATTGAAAATCATACATTTCGGTTTAGACATAACATGTAGCATGTCTAATGCATTTATTAGATCTGACCTCAATTGGGCGGAGGTCGTACGTAATGATTGTCGAAATCTAATTGGGAGCATGCAATAATAAGACATGTATTATTGGAGAAGCTGAGAAATTAAGTTCACATAACAGTATAATACTTATTCTCACAGCACAGTCCGCCGTCTGATCTCGTGGAGATTCGTGCGAACTCAAATCAAGAGGGGAACAGACTGCAATGGATTTCGTTGCTATATGCATGTATGTTCAAAACTTTGAGTCGTTCTATCCTCAGCCATGGGCGGATGCAGGATTTTAGTCAGGAGGGGCAAATATCGGATTGTAATAACTTATCGGGTTTAAATCCATTAACTAATCGGGTACTAAATAAAATAATAATAATTTAATATATATACTCTTACCTAATAAAAAATTATTAGAATAATAATATTTTATATATTAAAAATAATAATAAAATAAAGCTTAAAGTAATAGATAATCAAGTTGATGAAGAAAATTTTCGTCTATAAAATTTTATATTTTGATATCTTTGTATAATTATTTCATTATACATGATATTAAATATTTTTTTTCAATAAAATTAATCGACAATCCAGGGGGGGGGCAAAAAAAATTTTTCGGGGGGGGGGCAAACTATTTTTCAAAATCCAGATTATTTGCCCCCTGGCCAAAAGTGCATCCGCCTGTGATTTCGTTGCTATATGCATGTATGTTCAAAACTTTGAGTCGTTCTATCCTCAGCCACGTACCCAATTAATTGGTTTTGGATCAAATAAATGGATCCCACTTTAATTTGCTTAACTGTGAAGACTAATATTTTTTTGATTGACAGATGTGTCTCTCTCAAATTTCAAGCAAAGACTAAATAAAAGTCTTGCCCAGCAGACTATATTTGTAATTTTGTATCGTTAAAAATAACACTATATATTTTGCATGCAAAATATTACGAATTTATTGCTCTGTAATTTCTTTACTATTAATTAATTGTCCTATTTTTAGGATGGTCATAGACTCTTAGTCTCACAGATAGTCGAATAACAACTTTTCACGCGCTAATTCAAACATTAAATAAAGAATAAGTAGTACTTTAGTATTTTTCCTCTTATTCTTTTTGGTAATGGAATGATGGATGTGGTATATTATATTTGTGGAACCGGTAAACCTCTTGACACTTTCTCTGTCATAGCTGTTGTCAATTGTGTACAATTTTTTGTAGTCAATTTTGTTTTCTTATAATGGAAACAATATGGGAGGAAATCGGTAAGATTTGAAAAGTTCCCGATCCAACAACCTGCATCGTTAAACATGGATTTGGGACCACAAGACAAAAACTTTGATAATTTATATTTTGAATTTTGAATGAATTGTAAAATATTGGGGTGAACTATCTATTATTCAGCTTGGAGAATTAGCGTTGACCCAGTTGATTTTGAAAATAAAGTGTTCATGAGTATCTTAGATATCATCGTCACTATCATTATTATGTTAATATTGGGCTTGACCCTTATTTTTCTCAAAAAAAAAAATTATGTGAATATTGAAAGATATTAAGTCCAAAGGTTAGGTAGGAACTTGTTCAAGACCTTTTTGCTATTTAAATCTCCAATTTTAACTGCACGCTTTCTATTAGATATTAATTTTCTTGTTCAGGTTTTCGGTTAAAACTATTGATCAAATCTGATTAACATGGAATCCTTTAACTTAGAAATAACTCAATTTAAGTTGTGGTAAAAAAATTGTGCTGTTATCAAATGATTACAGTGAAAATATTGGTATATTATATCACCCTGTTAACGTAATTAGATATTAACAACTAATTAAATTATTATATGAACAATATTTTCATCAATAAAGGATGTCTTGCTTTTTGCTACCATACATTGATGCATACGCTATTACGTATACCTAATTTTTAAAAACTACTAGGTACAAATTGATGGGAACGAGATGGTCTCCAAACGGACTTCATCAAGCTACAAATTCATATCATTGCTCTGTGAGGCGGATGCATGATTTTGGCTATTAATTAGATTGTAATAACTTAACAAGTACAAACTCGTTAACTAATTGGATACATAAAAAAATCAATAATTATAAAGTAAAAAATTTTATAATTCATAATTCGTTCAGTGTTCAATTCAGTATTAGGTTGAATTCAGTTTGTTCGATTAGACTCTTTTGTCAATTCGATTTGATTTCGGTTTGATAATTTTTTAATAAATCAGTTCAAGTTTGATCTATAATAGTTCAATATTTAGTTATTTGTATATATTTAACTATTTCATCAATAATATATAATAATTGACGCGCCAAAAGCACACACTGACCTTTAAAATTTATAAACCCCATGATACCTTGGTTCAGTTACAAGCGCACGATCTACATTTAGTATAGTATGTGTGTCGAATCATAGGCACAGTAAAAACTACCAAACTCAGCTACTTTGGCTTCTAGAAGTACATAAATAAGAAAATGGGGGAGGGGTTGTCCAAATGGTTTTGTTTTTGATATTTTAAAGTAGAAACAGAAAGTAAAAAATATTTTTATGGGTTTTTATATTAAATAAATGACATTCCTAGGATTTTCAGTTTACACCTGATATGACTCTTATGACCTGTAAGCTAGGTGCTTACGACCCGTATGGAGTGCAGACAAGTTATAACGGCTGCTTAAAGGTAACTTCTTCGCTGATTGTGCGAATTCTAGATAATAAATCTCAATTCTCACATGTTAATTTCTTTATTTAGTTGGTGATCAGTTCAGGGTTCAATGTTCACATAAATCTCAAATCTCGTGTTGGCTTAGATCTCTTAGTTTGAGTGCTAATTTTTATAAGCACGCTTGATCTCTTGATATGAGCAATGTTTAACCTCTTGGACACAACCCGATCTACCCTCTCGGGTCCCACATCTATCTATTGTACTTAGAATGATTTTGATAAACTACTCAAATCTGAGATGATCAAACCTAGATCTTAGTCTCGGCTCAAAACCTACCTTAAAAGTTTATTAACAATCAAACAAGCATAAAAATACTACTCAGCACAAGCAAATCACAACTATGAAATAAGAAAATCTCTAATAAGCAATCATAATTTAAGTTTTAACATCTCAAACCCATAAGAATTAAAGAGTCTAACCACTCATGACATAAACAATAAAAATAATAAAGATACAAAGAGCAATGATCAAAAGATATAATGACGAAAGTTAATAAAAATAATAAAAATGCAACAAAGGGTAAATCAAACAATAGATGTTGCTCTTGTGTTAGTCTCTCACTCCGGTCTCCACCTTGTCTCGGACGTTTTGGCTCCTCGTCTATCGATTTGCCTTGAAAATGATGATGGTGACTAAGGTTTGTATGGAGGTGAAAGGGAGGTGAAAAAAGAAGGAAGAAGACTCCTTGGCCTATTGGGAGGCGTCTTTTGTAGAGGGAGGCTCGGCTCAATTGGAAGAGAATCACGGCATTAACTCGTTGCATTCTCTATCCTGGTTTTCAGAAATACTTCTTATCGCCTATAGGCAAGGTGCCTACGGGTTGTAAGCTCAGTGCTTTGCAGGCAGTTGGCTGTTTTGAGGCTTGTGATGTATTTATCTTGCTTTTAAGTGTGCAAAATTGTGTTCTAGACTCAATTCTTTAGCCCTTTTATGTGAATTTCCCTGAAATATAAAACTGATCGAGACAAAATCAAATCTAACAAAATAATCATTGAATTGCAATAAAATAAATTATGAGATTAGGAGTTTAATCTTGATTTTAGACATAATAAGGAGTCAAAATATATATGTGAATGCATGACATCAATAATATATTAATATTTTTTTGAAATATTTGTATAATTCTTTTGCTATTTGTATTAAATAAATTTTAATCAAACAATTCAGTGAGGTCAAAAATAATAATAAACTAATTTGATATTGTTTAACCAGTGAAAGATGAAACTTTAATTCATATGCGACCAAGATATTCATATATTATGCATGTGAAGAATAACGATTAAAGCAAATTGTATCATTTGTCAAGCTATTGATAATCTTTGAGAAAAATATCAAAGGAAATTCAATTGCCTAAAAAGTAAGATCTGATAAACAAGACATCACTAAAATCAACAACTTATTTTAAAATTATATAACATTCCCAAAAATAATCCTTTATAGAGGTGCTAAAGTAGGGTCTAGATACTATCATATTTAAACTCAGATCTTATAAATATTTAGTTCAAAATTTTAATTGTATACTTATTATTTTTAAATTGGATTGGTTTCGGTTCTGGGTACCCATCCAATAGTAAACATTTCGGGTCTAGTATTTCGATTATGATTACATAGATATCCATAACTTGTTTGTGACTTGCTTTCGGGACAGACACTGGATCCAAAACTGAGCATTAAAAAAACTCTTTATTTTTGAACCTATAGTTGTAATTTTCTAAACATCTCACTGAAAATATACAATATAAAATATGTTTCAAAGTCAAAATTATATTATTATTAAAATAATATAACATTTAGAAACTAAGGTCAGTTCTTTAGCTTTTTCTTTTTAAATCAAAAGAGAGAGGAACATGAACAGTGATAAAAAATTTGGAAGTCAATACAAAAATGTAATCATCTGAATCAATTCACAAATCATAATATGCTCTTTCCTTATCTGCTCTTTCCTTTACTGCCAGAATTTATATTAATAAATTATACATGTTTCTATTAGTATAATATGTATCGAGTATTGATATGATTATTGGGTCGGGTAATTAAATCATACCCACATCCTATCCATTATAATAGCGGTTTGGGTCAGATATTAAAATAATTGTACCAATAATATAATCAAATATATTTCTTTTGAACCGGATCCTATCTAAATTAACCGGACCATGGTCGGTTCCAGTTCGATACCTGTTCGGTACCGAATCGGTACCAGAATCTGGTAAAAGTAGCCCCTCTAATCCTTTTATTTGAAAACATTGTAAAGTGGTCAAATTAAGCTATTGTTGTATTTAATCATGACTTTGGATTCTATTGAGTCGATCGAACATGAGAAGGTCGGCGTACCTCAGAAACGACTCCAAAAAATTGGATTTTATTGTTATGCATCTTTAGCACGCCATCCATTTCTTAAACAGGTAATGCTTGTTTATTTTTAACTAACACATAAAATTCAAGGTTACTTTTGTTTACACGCATAAACTACACACCATTCACACATTTATAATTTTGACACACTCATTCTTAAATACAGCTGAAATTTATGTACTAAACCGTACAATTAAGCACCATTCACACATTTCTAATATTATGACAGTCTTACTAATTAATTTGCATGTGTGAATAAATTATACTCAGCTGTACGCTTCTATGCGTAGAATAAATCATCTTTAATCACAGAAAATGTTTCCAAAAATTGATCCATCATAATCAGTGCAACTACGTACGCGATATGGTTATATTATATATATGTTGGTCGTTTGGGGTTGTGAGACCATAAATTCTTAAACAATTTTCCTTGGAGAACGAATTGAAATAGAAAATTAAAAGAATTTTACATCCGGAATGTATTTTAAAACACAAAGAAACATCCAGATCGTCTAATTTGCCATTCAAAATCTTCGGTAATGTATCCATTTTGACTATTCTTATCGTCAGAGGAATAACCGTCTCCTATTTGAACTATTTAATCTAAAAGTTTGACATTGGGAAACACTTTATGGTTTAGACACTATTTTTTTCTTGTGTGAAAAATTGTAAGTTCAAAATGATGATAATTATTTACGTTTAAGAGTGAAAGTTTTTTTTAAAAAATTTGAATTGTTAAGAGAGATAGTAGACTTAATTCTCATTTTTAGCTCATAATAAAATAAAAATACACACGAATTTAATACGAATCTTATTCATCAATTTAACCCAAATTTAATTATTTACGTTTAATTTAAAAAAAATAATGGTTAAGAGTGATAGTAGACTTAATTCTCATTTTTATCTCCGAATAAAATAAAATAAAATAGAATAAAAAATACACTAATTTAACCCACTAACATCATAAAAAATTTAATACGAATCTTATTCATCAATTTAGATCAAATGATATCAAACGGAAGAAAAGAATGAGATCAAATAGTGTTGTAAATAACGGAATGCGCTTGATGGATACGTGAGACACAATCAAGTGATTAATTGTTTACGGAAGATTAATGATATTTTTGTGGACAATTTAGAGTTGAAATTTTAATATATAAAAATATTATTTATTTAAGTAAAATAAGTTATTTACATGCATTATTATATTTTGTGTCTGGAGTTTATTTTGAAAATGACAAATAGAAATTTAATATCTGAATTTATATTTTTTCAGTCATTTAAAAAATTATTATAACTTTATGAATGTTCAATTGAGTAAAAAATAATATTAAATTAAAGTTGATGTAGTTTAATTTATATAGAATCTTTAATTTTTAAAAATCCATTTGAATAAAAAATATATATGACTTAAATATATAATAGTGTATAGCCTACAAAAGAAATAATTGATTGATTATGATACATAATAATTTATCTATTGATTATGATTAATCAGCCGATTATAAGCGTTGGCGGCCGTGTTTTACACTGATCTGACATAATCACATTAAAACCGCGCAAGCCTAAAAAAGGATGAAATAATGTCCATTTGGTGTACAGGTCAATATAAAACCCGGTCTAGATGAAGTAACGCTTCATGAAAACAGATTAATTAAGAATAAGGTTTACGAAAAATATTAAAAAAAGAAAAGAAATGTTAAAACCGCTCCGCGAGACACCGTAACATATGCATTCTACATTTCTACTATTCTCACCTCGGCCTTCAGCCCGAACCCAACGCAACCCATCTCTCGACCCCAAACTAAACTAAAGATTGGAGAAAACGAAAAAGAAATGGAGAAGGCAAAACCCCAGTGGTGCTGGTCTCAAATTCTCCATCCGATCGCGCCACGACCAGACGATCTCGACCCTCCGTTCACCGAGTCAGAGCTAGCAGTGGCGCAGCAGCTGATTCAACTCAGCCAGAGCAGCGGGCCTACGTCTGATTCGGCTAATTCGATGGGTTCGGCTTCGTCTTCAACTCGATCTGTTAACACCCCGGCATGGACCCCGCTGGATGCCATGGTGGAGGATGACGAGGGCTTGTGGAGGAGGAACAAGCGGTACCGTCCGATTGCTGATGTGTATGCTTCGACAGTTCCGATTGATGGCGAAGGAGACGGTGAGAAGGAGACTAGGAAGAGGAAAGGTTGAAAGAGAGAAAGAATCGGAGAGGCTAAGGAAGAGATAGAAAGAGGAGAGTACTGTGTTTTGAAGTTGTAAATAGCTAGTTAGATTGGAGATCAATAAGCTGTGAGTCTTTCTTTCCTCTCTTGTTTTCTTTTTGTTTGTATTTTAACTGTGTTAGCTCTGATTTGTAATATAGGTTTTGAGTGAGGTTTTGCGAGATGACCAGGAAATAATATATGAAAAGAAAATGCTTGTACATTATGTAACTTATTTTTAGTTGATTTTGACTTTCATGTCTCTAATCCATTGATGATTTTCCAAATTTTTAGACACGCTTAATTAATGATTTCAAATTCTTTTCAAAGAAAACAGTTGATTTCAAGTCCGAATTTCTAGTTCCAAGTCTGTGCTCCGTCGACGAGTTTATCAATTTCTTATCTTTGGATTACTCATCCCCTTTTCCAGTTCCTAATCTTTTATTAAAGAATTGTAATATTGATCTTGTTCGAGCAATTGATGGATATTATGTTATTAGATACTTAGATGTTTGCTTCATATAGTTATAGAATCAACCATTGTCAAAAGTTTACTTTAAAATATGCATTGTATGTCGATCATAATCCTATGGAAATATCTACTTTCTCACAAGTTCGAGAACCTTCTAAAAAATATCTAGCCAAGCTAGCTTAACATTTTCTTGGTTCCTTTGCCCTCGTATATCGCCATATATATGTATACAAGTGTAAGCTATTGCAGCCATGCATGAATCT